>LLEY01000012.1:0-630767 GCA_001414485.1 Calycina herbarum
CTTCTAGATAAAGGCCCTAGCTTTTTAGACTAATTATAGCCTTATTAGTAGGTAGATTAGTATTTAGAAGTGTTATTTTTAAGCTAGATAAATATTAGTATATATATATTATTAGATATTTAAGAAGGATTACTTATAACTTATATTCCTTCTTTAAATGTGCTTTAAATCTATTATAAATTTAGAAGAAAGACTGATTCTAAGAAGACTCTCTATTTTTACTCTAGGATCTAAGATTAAAGCTATATATAAAGCTCTATTCTTAGATTCTAGAACTCTGTTCTTAGGATAGTACTTTCTTAGCTTAGCTATACCTTTATTAAGAGCGTTTATAAGATCTTTTATCTTCTTCAAGAGTTAGTTATATATATATATATAAGTAAGAAGTAAGAAAGAGAGTAGAAAAGAGATCTCGCTTAAGCTCTCAGCAGCCTCGGAGCCTACCCCGACGCCACTCCGAGTCTCGGCCCGGCCTGGTCCGATACGGCCCGAATACTTAGAGTACTACTCTGAGTTACTCAGAGTAAGTACTATGAGTAGAGTAGAGTAGAGTAGAGTAGTGGTCACTACTCTACTCTACTCTACTCATTTCTCACACTGCGCACAATGGAAGATGGTAAGGTGTCTGTAGAATAGTGCTGTGGGCTCTTACCTGTGTGGTGCTGCTTTAAGTTTGCTTGGATCTTGAGAATAAAAGCAGTAGCTGTATCTTCAAGATTCGTGAGACGAAACAAGACTAGCAATAACAATTGATTCGAGATTCACGTTTAGGGGAACCAAAACGGGCTTCATGTATGTACCATTGAATCGAAGTCTATCGCTACTTCAAGACCAAACAACCAGATATTACTCCACGGTCTACTCACCACCAGTTCTGATCCATACAAATGTCCGTTGAAGCTTTCAAGCATTTCGTGGAGCTTTATCACCAGAGGTCTCCTTCTTTGATCCTGGAGATGGGGGAAGGTGAAGCTCGACTCCTTTGGCCGCGGCACGCTCCTTGGCTCGAGTTCGCAGAAATAATACTGCCTCTCTCCGAATCTTGAGGTTCTCCTTCTTCTGCTCCTCCTCTTTGAGCTCCTCTTCTTGCTTGAGGGTAGCGCGTCGCTTGCGAGCTTCACCGAGAGTCAAAGGTGGTTCCGAAGCCTTGAGTTCCTCCGCCATTGCATGAATACGTTCGGTTGGGATGACGCTGACAGCCTTCAATTCGGCGGATGTCATGGATCGGGATTTGAGGATGGTGCCGGGGCGTGAGAGGTATGGCTATAAACTTGTTAATTTATGAATGGTGAATTGGACGGGTGACTTACGCGGTTCTCTTCAGGACTCATGACTCTGTCATTCTCGGCGAAGGAGGGGAAGGGGGTGGTCGTGTTGAGTCCAGGTGATTGCGGTCGGTTTTCTCTTGTTCCCAAAGTGACGCGTGCCATGCCACGTTCGAGGCTGGTATCGTTGATTCCTGGTTGAAAATTAGAAGTGGCCTTGAACGCGAGGGCGACAGCAACGTACGTTCTCCAGTATTCTCCGCCATCGTGATTGGTTCTTCGTCCATGAAGGTGACCTCGTCTCGGAATGTTGGAGTACGTCTCAAGTTCAACGGTGGTGGTCGAGGTCTTCGCGTATTTCCAACTTGTGCGAAGTTAGCAAATATGGAGTTGGGAAGGTTTTGGCTTTACCTTCACGTGAACTCATGCCCGCCGAGACTGCGCTATTGTTGCTTAGTCGGCCATCTCTATCACCTGTTGTATTGTCGGACTCCATGGCTTTGTTGCTTGGAACGACGGTGTGTTTTTTTGTTTGGTGGACCAGACAATGATGTGACGAGAAAAGGTAGAAGAGATCAGTTTCTGATATCAGACAGGACTTTCCATAGAGGGTTGTGAATGGAAGGTGAAGCTTTATAATTGGCTCAGACGGCTGATTTTATGAGCTGCGGAGGAAATCCGGAGATTGTAGGTTCAAATTGCTGTCCAGTCACCAAGTTTGACAGATTCACTTTGAACCAAGCATGCACTTAACAGCGGCCAACTGGGCAATTAGTGCGAGTTTTCTTTGGAGTGGTTATGGATTCTCACCTTGAGAACCATGATCCTTATTTCCAGAGCAAAATTGAGTGTTTTTAAACACTGTTTTGTGACCAAAAGCTTGAAATGAAGTGCTGAAGACAAGAGCCGCACTCCTCATTGTGTATATATAAGGGAGAAACTGGTGTCTCAACAAACTATTTGTTCTTAGCCAAGGCAAATAATGTGATTAAACAAAACAAAAGAACTTACAGCTGGTTTGGCTCAGGTTGCCATCTTCTGGTGTTTTCCAGCTAGAGAGGAGGCTCGTGATGAAAGATTTGGATACAAGCACACTATCATGCCCATTTTGACATGGGAATTGCGATGTGGATGATATTATCGTTTGGGTTTCTTTGGTGGGTTTGGCACTCTTGGAACTGGGTGTTGTTTGTTTTGAATGCTTTTTCCTTCCTGGCCATCGTGCCTTCCTCAAAAATATAACCGGTTAGCACCTGCCCTGTCTACCTAGCTCGCAGCTTTTTAGGGCAATTCAAAGGATTTATTTGAAGCACTTGGAACAATTTAAAACATTGACCCAGGTGTTTTAGAACAATAAATTTCAATTGTCCTAAATTATTTGGTGATTGAAGTTAGAACAAAGAGCTATCTACTGCCACATCTAGGTAGTGTCCATTGTGAGTCTAACTACCGCAGTAAACCCCACAAAATGAATAACTTGAAATGATAGAGCAAAGTCATGAACAAATAGATCCACGTCGTGAAATTATAACAAGAACATAGAAGACTCTTGAGAGAATGTTCAAGTGAGATCCGGAATAGGGGGAAGAAGTTGGTCCTATCAAGGACCTGGCTGTCATTTATCAATGACGGAGATCGGATATCGGATTAACCAATCATCCGGCTAAACCTCAAAATTTCTCGGAGCTGTGAACTGAACTCCTTACCATACCAAACATCACAAATTCAACCATGATTCAAAGAACACTCCTCCGTCAATCCAGAGCATTGGGCTCATGTATCAGATCGGCACCGCGGTCATCACTCACCAGACCACAATTCCAAAAACCAGCAGCCAATGCTTTCGCGCGGTCGGCATGGAGAGGATATGCCACAGAGCCAGAGGCATCAAAAGCTGAGGGCGACAAGAATGGAAAGACTGAGGCGAAGAATGGAGAGGCTGAAGATCCAGTGAAGAAGGAATTGGAAGCGAAGAATAAGGAGATCGTCGAGTTAAAGGTTTGCTTGCCGCCACTCACTTTCTGTTGGCATGGAAAATCATCATGAACTAACCTGCTTCGCCTTCAGGATAGATATCTTCGATCAGTCGCCGAGTTCCGAAATCTCCAAGAACGAACAAAGCGTGACATGCAAACCGCCAAAGACTTTGCCATTCAGAAGTTTGCGAAGGATCTGGTTGACAGTGTCGACAACCTTGATCGCGCCTTGGCCATGGTTCCGGAGGAGAAGCTCAAGTCGGAGGAGAAGTCGGAGCATCTCCAGGATCTAGTTTCATTATACGAGGGATTGAAAATGACGGAATCAATTTTGATGTCGACGATGAAGAAGCATGGCTTGGAGCGATTCGACCCTAGCACCGCAAACGAGAAATTCAACCCAAACGAGCACGAGGCAACATTCATGTCACCAATGCAAGGAAAGGAAGAGAACACCGTGTTCCACACTCAACAAAAGGGGTTCAAACTCAATGGAAGAATATTGAGACCAGCCAAGGTCGGTGTTGTAAAGAATAACTGAAGAGGAGGCGTCGAGGCTCCGTGTACATTGTACGATTAAGTGTGGTATACTATGATAGGCGTTGGATGCTGGATTGGCAATGCTCCTCTCAACTGGCGTTGCAAAATGGGTCTGCAAACTGTATAGAACGGGCACGATATTCATGATGATACAGTACGAAGTTTTAATACAAAGTCGACCATTCTCGCAATAAAGCCTCTTCGGGGTGGTTATTTACTTCAACAAAGTATATTCCTCATTACTCATACCATCATTCGTGCGTACCTCTACAACTCCACGCTAATAACAGATCCAAACACTCCGACAAGAGGAAGAAAAGAACGGGCGCGCTCAAAAATCCGACATATTCCCAACATGCGCAAAAACACTCCCCAACACATCCCAAATGAACTCCAAACTGCCACCACCGCCAAAACTCCAATTACTCCTCCACTTCCTGGGGAGCAGGTCTCCATTCTTCAAAGGCATTTAGGTATTTTTGTTTAGGCTTCCACTGGGACACTCTCATTAGCAACACTCCACGACAATGGAAGTGGACAACTTACGTCGGTACCTCTTTGGTCTTCTGGAAGTTCGCGTTGGACATCCTCTATTAGGAGTTGAAGGAAACGGAATCGCACTCTAGCCTCCCTGATCTCATACTTATACTCAGCAGCCTGGATATCGCTATGTGCATTTTCACTCTCAATGCGAGCAATTTCGAGTTCCGAGCGCTCAACTTCATCTCTCAAAAATCGTCTGTACTGCTTCTTTGCTGGGTGATCAATCTTGAAGTAACCAGACTCATCAACGACATGGCGAGGAGCGAGATTTGGTGGATGGGACCCGGTATCACTAACATACTGCTCTTGTGCAACTGGGCATGGCTTATCCTCCTCAAGCAATGCCAGCCTTGCTGCTTCCGCGCCTTTGTGTGCAAGTCGCTCGGGATTCAGGAACTCTTGTGCGCACTGTTCTGCCTCATCCAACTTTTCGTTAAATCTTTCTTCGGCAATTTCGTCAGCCTCTGCAAGCCTCGTTAGACCAAGTATGGTCTCTCGCTGCACGTCATCTATCAAATTTTGCATTTCAACTCTCTGGCGTTCAATGTCGTATATGAAATTTCTGAGGCTCTCTTTCGCAATGGCTACGGCATGGTGGGCGGCAATTCTCCTTCCGAAGAAGTGATTTACGAAGCAGCTGTTCATAAATCTCTTTTGGTCGTGGGTCTCATTTTTCTCGCGGAGATACTTGATATAGGCCTCGGTTTCAATGAACTTTACCTGTGCCTGTTCCTTGGTTCCTCCGTCCGTGGCAAAATAGTTGATGATTCTCTCCTTTGAATGAGTTAGCGAGGTTGCTCTTGAAGAGTGAGTAGTTCACTCACCTGGGTAACGGTCTCCGGTTCAGACGCTGTTCCGAAAGAATAGTTTGGATATTTCGGGGAGTCGCCCTGGGTTCGAAAGCCTTGCTTCATGAACTGGTCGTAATGCCAGGGATAGCTTCGTGCAAAGTTTTTTGGCATCTTGTGCAAATTCAAACGGCCTTGGCGTGTTAGCGTTACTCGTCTTCTTGGGGAAGGAACGACCTACCATGAGGACTGTGAATCATCTTGGGACTGCTTTCCACCGAGTAGATTCCAGACATATAATCCTCTGCTTCCTCGCAAATCCCATATATCTCCTTAGTACCAGGGCGGAATAATGCATCGTCATCTTGTGGTGGCAACTTGTCCTGTTATGTTTATGTTAATTCTCAATCTCATTGGACTGGTGCGCGGGTTTTTAGCAGATGCCAACTTACTTGTGGCAAGGACTCTGGCTCCTCCTCAGCAACACCCATTGGCTCGGTATATTTCAACTTGTTATCGCCCATTCCTTCAGCCCATCTCGCGAACGTTACGGGGGTGATGTAAAAATCTTTGCCCAAGGGTTTAGGAGGTGCGTCGAGAGTTTCGTTGAACATTCCGTCTGCAGGCTCAGGATATTCTCGGCCTTCTGGGTTTAGATGTTGGTCTGCGAATGCCACTATATTTGTGTCTGAATATCGATAACCGCGAGCACCTCGAGTTTGAGCCATTTCCGCAAGGTTAGCGTTATAGAGTTCAGACATCTGAGCTTCAGCTTCCGAGGCATCTTTTTGACGTTTAAGGCCCCCCGGATGAAGATAGCTACCTACGTGCTTGAAGACATCTTCCGTTGGGGCATCATTCTCATCGCCGTCCAGCCAATCCCTGAACTTGAAGTATTCCTCTTCCCGCTTGTTTCTGGGTTCTGTTTGGTCGAACAGGATGGGAGGATGATACTTTGGGAAGGAAGGGTCAGTGCTGCCCTCTGGTACATTTGCATTTGCAGCTACGACTTGCTCCCAATCATCTGGGTCAACCCATCTCCCGTTGATCTTGATCCACCCAGCAGCCTCGATAATTTCGTCCCTTGTGCGCACCGGTACCGGGTATTTCTTGATCCACTCCTCATATGACATGTTACCAACAGGGCCTCCGTGAAGGGGTTTGGGTTTGGGTCTGGGTTGAAAACTATCTCTCGCCGAAAATTCTGGATGTTGTTTGAGTTCCGGGGGTACAGGATCGGGTCCGCCAACAGGATCCCAGAACCAGAGGCTCTTAGGGTCAAGCTCATCTAATCTAATCATTATCAGCATTTTGATGGGTTGGTCTTGGGCCGTGAGACTTACTCGCAAATTTCGCCATCTCCCTGGCCAAAGAGTGGAAGCGATAACAATATCGGGTCTTGATGAACGAATCGCGAGGGGTTCTGGTAGATAGCGCAGTGCAGTCGGTCGCAATAGAGTGGCTCGCATTTCTTCCCGACCGAACCTCGCATGGCGGCATAGACGTGGAGAGTTTCGAGGGTGACGGGGATTCGAGGGTGCTGGATGAAATTGTCCTTTGGTTCCACTGGCGTCCAAACTCCATTGTGGTTATAGTAGCCAACCTCGAAGGTCTTTCGCCATTTCCCCGTGTGGTCGAGAAAACCTGGCTCGTAATACACCTTTTGAGCGCCGACTCCTCTAATTGCCTTCTGCCTATATTCTGGTCGTGCTTCTGGTCGAGCTTCTGGTCGAGCTTCTGGTCGCGATCGAGACTGGGAAGGCGTAGGCGAGGCCTGCCAGGAGAACGACTTGAAGGGGTCGTCGGGGTCGTCCATCTCAGATCGTGTTGATACACTTGGTTTTGATGTTGATACAGAACTTGCTTGGCTTGGTGGGTTTGTTTACAGACGCGCTTTGAGTAAGCTCCGTTAGTTGCTATCTGTGTTGCCAATGAGATGATGTTCACCACTATTCACATCTCGCTTTCTCCCAATTCTTGATCTGGCTAACGGTGAATTGCCACTTACCAAGAAATCTAGCGACCTTTAACCAAAGATCTTCCAGCAAAAGGCGCAAAAGCAAAGGCGAGGTAGTGCTGAGTTGAGCGGGCGAAGCAAAGTAAAGCAAAGCAACAGTAACTACGCAATTTGTGTGAAAGCAATTGTCAAAAAAGATATGTGTTGTGAAGCAAAAGAGGCTCTTTCTACTTGCGTTGTGTGCAAGATGTGTGCGTGATGGAAAATTGAGAACTTTGAGGTTTCAAGCTGATGTTGGCGCTAGGTAAATTGTGGAAGTGGAAAAGTCTGCACAAACCTGGATGATGGTTGTGTCGCTGCTTTGGATTGACAATAGAGGTTGTTGACTTTCTGTTAGAGCGGCAAGCTTTGTCGACTAAGCGAATACCCCGGATTTTGGACCTACCTATTGTCCCCAGATGTGACAATAGGCATTGACCCAGCTGCATGTACCTTCAAGTCCAGCGGGATTGTGGGGGTGTGGGGAAAAGGTTAATTGATGCGCAGAGCTAGCACTAGGAACCTAATTAGGAAGAAATGAGGCCTTCACCTTGCACCCAAGAATAATTGATTTACCACGTCCAAGTGGTGCTGGCAAGCTGTGGCAAAGTTCAGAATACAACACGACCATCAAAATCAGCATTTCTAAATTCTAATATCCAAAGTTCCTTCCAAACAAGAAAAAGCTAATTATGAAAATAAATGGAATCTCCAAGGTAAGTCAGAACTGCACGCACAATGACAAAAAAATCAACAATTAAATGGTGAATGCTTTGTAGGCATAGAAACAAGAAACAAGAAACAATACGGCAATTTTCAAAGAGAAATGCAAATCCTTTTGTATTTTCTGAACGCTCTATTAACTAACTGAGCGCGTTTCTTTACAATCCAAAACCATAGCTATGATGGTTTATCTTATTGAACAATTTGTCTGAATGTGTCAAGACTTTGTGTCACCTAGCAACAACTGAGAAACGTGACTAGCACGTCTCACGTGTTTAGGCTCAACCTAGGTTGCAGGTGAACTCTCATCATTGAACCTAAACCAACCACTACCTACGAAATCTCTCCCCTCCATTTCCAATAATCTCCTTCATCAAGACCAGACATCCCCCAAAACCATCTACCAATCCCTGGTTAGCTCCACCAGTGCAACCCAAAATCCGCACCCAAGTCCCCAAATCCCGGGTGTCCTCCACGCCAAATCCATCACCAACCAACAAGATGGCATCAAACTCCAGTCCCTCAGCCCGATCTCGAGCCTCAAAATCCGATCAGCCACTCTTCACGTCACAAATGCAGGATCGGCAGGCTCGGAATAAGAATCCTTACACTAGTGATGAGGATAGCGATTTTGATTCTGCGGGTGGCAGGTATGATGCGTGAGTTTTAAGTTTACAATTATTATTTTTTTCTCCTTCTATTTCTTCGAGTTTTTGAGATTCAAGTTCTGGGTTTTCTTGTTTATTTCAATACGCTTGGTTGTTGAATTTATGTGGTTGTGCCTGATCACCCCCCGCGATTCGTTTTCGACGATGGAAAATCGTATATATGGGGATGGGGATGGGGAGGGGGAGGGGGTGAAATGGGTCGAGCGGGTCGAGTTGCTCGTCCAGAGGTAATCGTGCCTTCCCTCTGTGTGAGAACTCTGCTGAGTGGCACGTGGCTGTGGTCGAGGTCAAGGTTGAGGGAAGGAGCGACCTTGAGTCGACCTCGATCGCTCTGTGGCCAGGGAGAGGGGTGGTGGATCGGGTCTCTCTCCTCTCATGCGATATTGTAACACGACGGGAGGTCACGGCGAAGGAATGAACGACCACCTGCAATTAGTGATGGCGTGACTGGGTGTTTCTGCTCATGGGTGGCCACCACCTACTCGAGAAATTCTCATCTTTGTTTTCCGTGTTGACTCTATTTTACATTTTCTACTTTGCATTCTCTATGTTCCATCTACCCGTCTCCAATCCTCTCTCTTCTTTCCTCCAATTTGAAACTTGACACTTTCATCCTCCTCTCAAAACCCCAACTTCAGAATATAAAATACTAACAGGATTTAAAGTTACAACACCGATACTTACGCACAAACACAACTTCGACGAGATGCAGCAATCAAGCTCGATTCCCCGGAACTAGTAATGATGCTAGCTCAATCCCGAAACGACGTATGCACTATCCCCTTTCTTGCATTCCTTTCTATTATTGCCCAGCTCGTCTCGCACTTCTTAGCTTCTCATATCCCCTCCCTCCCTTTCCGCTTTTTCATCACCACTCTCCCCGCCTGATTCCAAACCTCCAACCCACCTCCTCTCACCTACCCAAACCTAGCCCCTTCCCATCCCCTCACCAAAACCAAAAACTAACAAACAACCCCCCCTCAAAGTCCATCCCAGCAACCCGCAACTACCTCACCAAAATCCTCTGCGGCTACCTAACCCAAGCAGACATCGACCAAGAAACCGCCTCGGAAGCCGCCAAAATCGCCGCCGCATCCGCAAAAGTAGCAGCCGGCAACACCGAGAGAGATACCCGGGGAACAGCTAGTGTGGGAGGGAGTAGATTAAATGATATCAGGAAGGAGAGGGAGAGGAGGAGGAGTGGGGGGTCAGGTGGTGGGAGTGGTGGTGGTGGTGGGGTATGATTGGAAATGATGGGAATGGGGTAAGGGATAGGAGATAGGAGATAGGAAAGGGATGGGGAAGACATAGGAGATGGGTATGGGATAGGAAAGGGATGCGAGAAGAGGGAGAGGGAACTCTAGTTTTCCTATTATGAAAGTGAGAGCACCACACTTTCCACTTCCGGTTCTCATTTAGGAGGAACTTCAATACCTTCTCTTTCAGGGGATGATGGAGAAGGGTACCAGGGGCTTCTCCGAGATATTGGGTCACAAGCTGCGAGGGGAATCAAGTTAATACACTTTACTTGCAATAGTAACGAGTTATGATACTGAAATTGTCTTTCTAATCAACTAAAGAAAAAGAAAAAGCGAGTCCCCAAAAGCGAGTCCCCAAAACTAAACTTTTAGTGTTTTGAATGTCATAGAATTTCAATAGTTGAGGGAGGCAGGTAATACTTCTTCAAGAACTCTTCTCGAGTAACTCGAAGGGTACGAGCACTCTAAGGCGCCAGAGGACTCATCAGAATGCCCACAACGAAAACCGCAATCCCACATTACTCTGAAATTTCGAAGAATCAGTACACATCTCACAAGTCAAAAGGCAAACCAAAATGAAAAAGGCCAGATAATTATATATCCTCAAAAGAGGAAGGATTGTGCATTTCCTCATTAAAATATACAAGTCCACCTCCAGCCCCAATTCCAGGTCTCTGTTCTATTCAACCAGGAACCCGGATCCTCAACCCCCCGCCTCCCATACATACATACAAAACAGTCCCCCCATACCCGGTTTTATACCAAGGTTGCATGCCACTAATCTCAAATGTACGCTTCTCCCTCGTCTTCTTCATTCGTCAAAGCGCCCATCTATCCAACTCTTTTTCCAATGCTATATGAAATGTGCCCAATCCCAAAAGAACGCCAATGAACTATGAAAAAGCAGAAAACACCTTGTATGTGTGTTGTCCCTAAAAACCCCGGGACAGCGGGGGTTCTGTAAAAACAAAATGGAAAGGGGAAAAAACGCCTGCTCTGTCAAAACAACCAATCATGCATATCGAACGGAAGGTTGAGGCTGCCATTGCGGTTGCGCCGGAATCCACCTCCCATCATTACCCCATCGTCCCCCCGCATCACCACTAGGTATCCTCGTCCTGGAGCCCTGAGATCTACTTCCCTGGGCTCCTTGATACCATCCCGCTTGTGGCGGTAACGGCTTCGGTATTTTGCGAGCGCGGTTTCTTCTTCTGTATCTGCTGAAGCAGCAGGATAGGATGGCGAGTACTATTAGACCTCCTATTGCGGAGGCGAGACCAATTACGAGGGTTTTGTTTTGATCGATCCAACTGGTGATTTCCTTTCCTACACTTGAGCCATTGCACTGTCCGTTTGCACATTTTCCTCCTCCTTGGCAAGATGTCCCGTCGAGGAAATTCTGTTGCATGGAATAGCAGACGTTACTGCCGAATTGAGGCGAGGCACATGATATTTGACAACCGGATGAGGAACAGGCGTAGGTATCGTTGCGAGTGGTGTATGATCCCATGAGAGTTTTGCATTGGGTGTCACGCGAGGTACATTGTCCCGAGGCGCAAGTCAAGGTAGTGGAGTTGCCACATGCGGTACCTGGATTTTGTTAGTATATTATTTTTGGGATGAATCTGGGGAAACATACCATCTGGTGCGGTAACATCCGTCGGGCAGGTGGCAGT
Organism: Calycina herbarum; assembly: GCA_001414485.1. NCBI lineage: Eukaryota > Fungi > Ascomycota > Leotiomycetes > Helotiales > Pezizellaceae > Calycina > Calycina herbarum. The sequence goes on from LLEY01000012.1 coordinate 11,435, forward strand.
TGTACCGCTACAAACCTCCTGGGGATCACAAGACCCGGTACTCTTTCGACAAACGGTATTGCTGGCAGCGAATTGACATGATTCGTTACAGCAATCTTCATTGCTGGGGTCGCAGACTGAGTTCGTGGCGAATTTGCAGGTCGTTGGGTTACAACATCTGTTGGATCCACATCCAGATGTACCACCACAATCACAATCTTCTCCAGCTTCGACAATTCCGTTTCCACATTGACTTCCGGTGATGGTCGTAACATCCTTATTCGCGGTTAAACAACTAGTCTTGACACTGTTTCTTCCCATAGCCGAACAAACGTTTCCAATCGTACAAGGCGAGAATTTCTGTATGTTGGATCCAGTACTGGGGTTCATAATAAAAGCTCCCGCAGCGTCACATGTATTAGCATTAAGAGGGCAACATTGTTGAGCTGAGACCGTGGTTCCGTCGTTACAAGTTGAAGATGTGCAATCGTGTACAGCACCAAAGGTATGACCGGTTTCATGAGCAACAACCTGCCATTCTGTACTAGTTCTCACCACCACATTTGCTCCACTGACAGTTTCGTTGGCACTGTTAGCGGTAGCAACCTGAGAAGTAGCAACACATGCTTGACCCAACCAGGCGAGTCCGACGGCTGATCCAGTTGCACAAGTACTGAGGAGTGTCCAGTAAGCATTCGTATCGGCACGTTGACCTCTCCAAGCGGAAAATAGATTCAATCTATCCTGGATGGTGATTGAATCACTGCATGCAATATTCCAGGGAGCTGCGGAAGTTGCTTGAGTAGGGCAGGCGGCATCACTGATGGTGAGATTTTGAATTCCCAGGGTGATGTTAAAGCTGTCCTCGTATTGGGTCGAGGCGAGGTTGATCACGCTGATGATGTTTCTCCGGACAGATTCAGTGGAATTAAAACCAGCTGTGTATGTGCAATCGGTTGCCACACCGACTAACGCAACCTTCCGAGTCGATGGGCATCCGGAGGTTTGTCCGATGGTCGACGCTAGGTTGACACCGGCCGAATTTCCTCCAAGCTGTCCATCAATGGAATCTCGTGAGAAGAGGGATCGAGTCGAGGCTGATCCCCAAAACTTGTCCTCCCGTTTCAACATTGCTCGGTATACGGGATGATCGGGTTGAGTGTTAAAACTCAATCCATCGGCGGAGCAAGAAGGGGACTGCCCAAGACTTCTCTTCAATTCTCCATGCAAAATGCCATCGTAATCCTCACTTAAGCCGCTCGTAATATCGGAATCCCTCCAGACTACCATAGATTCCCTTTTCGGTTCCTCGGGTGATGGATCCAATTCGTGCTTCGTCTGCATGTAATGCTGTTTCGTCTGAATATGGTGGTGGTCTCCATCAATGTGGAAAGCGCCCTCGAATATTGGATCATTTCCATCTCGATGTAACATAATGCGAGCCCACCCAACATTGATCCATTCCCCATGTCGCTGTACCATGGCATGCCCTTTGAATACTCTATACTCTGATCTATCCAGTAGTTCCGTGCGTGTAATTTTCCCATCGGCGCCCAAGTACGACACGGTCGCTCCGTCCCCTAATGCATTATGGTTTGGCTGCATGACCAACTTTATCCTCTGTCGGCCGCCATGTAAATCGAAACTCAGGGAGAAGGTCGACAGCGCATGCGCTCGATTCGAGGGGGTATGTATAACTGCATTTTCTAGTGGTGAGAGGTAGGATATGGGATTTCTTTGTTGTGAGTGAGCTGTGATGGTGTCGCAAAGTCAGTTCCGGGTCTCATCCGCACGGCGGTCAGATGGGTCTACATACCACTTGATGCAGTAAAAAAGAGGGCGCTGACGATTCCCGTCGCGATCGTCCTCAGTAACCTCATACTCTCGTTGTTGAGTGTTGTGGTGTAAAATCAAAGCCGCGCTCGTCGAGTCCCCTTTCAGCTCGGTGGTGTTCCCCTTCGCCTCAGCACTTCCTCATCCACCCAGCCTCTCCGTCAGGTCGTGTACCAAAAGAAAGTGAATGCGATGTGAGCAATGGCGAATGCAAGCGAGTGAGATGTGGAATTATGGAGCGAGGTGCGTCGGCCAGCGAGAAATGAGTGATTACGGGTGGGAGGAGGTTTGGAGGAGGTTTGGAGGAGAAGTTTGTTTATGGTGATGGTGGTCTGCAGGCGTTGGAGGTTGGAGGTTGGAGGTTGGGACGACCACTCGGAGTTCAGTGGAGCTGGTGGCCCAGGAGTCTGGAGGGTTTAGACCAGGTGAAACAAGTAACGGCGGATGTTAGGAATTAGCGATTGATGTTTAGAAATAGACAATGCATTCAGTAGCCAAGTCGCCCTATTACACTATTGCACTATGCCAATGGTATTGTGTGTGAGAGTGTAAGTGTAGTGTAGTGGGATGTCTGGTGGTAGGAGTGTTGGTGGTGAAGAATATTGAGGCGTAGTGGTGAGAGAGTAGGCTGAGCAGGATTCTTGTATCGTACAGTAGATTGTAAGGTAAGCAGCACTGAGCAAAGTACTATTACGACATGCCAACGCCTACTATATGGAGTCTGAGAGTGTGCAAGAGTGCTTCTGGTTCTGGTACTGGTTCTGGTTCTGGTTACGAGACTCTAAACTGGCCCTGCCCAACTTTATCAATTCCTTTCCTCCTCGTTCATCCCATCCCATCCTCCCACTTGCCTCACTTCCTTAACCTCTCCTTAACTCCGACTGCGCACGGCAGCGATGATGAATACATTCTCTTGGCCGAGTCACGAATTCTTCAAAATCCATGGTACTCGAGTAGCACTCTAACTTGATGACCATACAAGAGGCCGGATTCTTAAGAATAAGCTTACTTTCACTCTCGTAGACGAGCACAATGGGCGAGGTGGGTTCCAATCCCCTCATCTCACCCAGCAACTGGCTGACCCTTCGTACGCACCTCCTCTGCAAAGGGTGGCGAAGCAATCGGCAACCCACCCGCCTCTCCTTCCTAATCAACAAGCGAATCATCAGCCGAAGAATCCGGTCAATTATTCGGAATCTCCATGGCCAACACTCTTTTCCTTCTTGCTTGTCTGGTTTTCTGCTGCATCTCTGCATCTCTGCATCTTTTCTGAATTGAATTGATGTTTCGTATCTTCCGAGGTCAAGTGACCCACACCCAAAAAGGGTCCTGGTGGCCGAAGGTTTGGTGTCAAGTTGTCAAGATCGCGAAGGGGTCCCGAGTTTCAGTCTTCCATCCGCCAATCATCTCCTTCCACCTTCTCCCTGCCCCAGCCATTTTCCAAAAATAGAATCCCTTCAGAAATCATTCGAACCGAATCTTCATAAGAGAACGGACTTTCTGTGTAAACAAGTGTTCAAAAATTTACACCCCACAACACCATCGCAACATCCCACCAGCATCCGAAGAAACAGCCAAATTCCTCCTTGGCAAGCACTCTCCTCACCGACCCTCCCATGCCAAAAGGAACGTCGATCATGCCTCCCCCGAAAACGCCATTCAAAAATCCTCATCCATTCAGAACCCCTCATCCCCCCTCCAAGACTTCAGACATCTGGATTTCCCCACCCACAAAGAGAAGCTCTTCATCTGGCTGCATGGCACAGCCTCATTTGCCGCGTAATGGGGTTGCTGACATTTGCATACATTTACGATCTAGAAATCTTGGCTGGTCTATTCTCCCTATCCCTCAACTCTTTGATTTGTTGAGTATTTGGTTTCTGTCTTTCGTATACGTATTTGGTGTTTTTTGACTACCAACTACCGAAAAGGGTTGCAGATTTTCACTCCATATAACCATATAAAAGTCTTGAGTCTTTAACTCCTTTAAATCCGAGGTATCCAAGATTTATGTGACACCAGCCCGTCGATATCTTTTGTTGAAGATACCGACAGGACAGGAAGTCAGCTCTTGGGTTGTGGCGCAGAACCGTGTTGTACAGTTGCTGTGTGGTGACGAATCTCTCCTCCTCTTTCGGTGGTATTTCTCTCACCGTTGGTTGGTACCTACCAGCCTTGTTGTTATCTCCAAGTGCGGGGTAAGAGCCTGGAAGTTCTTCCCCAACCACCTTGATTTGTTTTCCCTTCGAGAGCTTTGGACCATGAGGCATTTCTGCAAGATGAGTTAGTATTGACGAGTGTTGATACTCACAAAGCATCACACAAATCACCTCATTCTCTTCTGTTGGCCCTTTCCCTCAGGAATATCTTGACATACATCACCTGTCAACAGACCCAGAGGCGATTCGAGGGAGGAAAAGTTATTGGTTGAGAAAAATGCTTAGCCACCAACACCATGAATCGAAAAGTCTTGTCAAGGAACACTTCCATAATCTATCTCATGATTCATGAGTACGTACTCTTTTTGCTGTGCAAAGTAATTCCCTCAACGCCCGAGATTTGAGCCTTGAAGATTTCCCCGTCAGCGGACATGTAGGCGTGAAATGTTATCAGAGGGCTAGGAGAAGTAGGTGAGAAGTCAAGATGGCTGGAGAGTCCGACGAGAACGTGGACGAAAAAGTGGAGGATTTTACTCCAGAAGTTCATCTTGAGATTCAAAACTACGGTACAAATTTTGAGCCCTAAAAAAATCACCATTGATTTCGAATATTTGTCTAGCTTACTCGTCAATTGGTGTCTTACCCGACGAACGTGATGCCTGGATTACTACTCGTCGATTGATAGCTTACTCATCAAATGTAAGTTGGCTTACCTGTCAATTAATAGCTTACTCGCAACTCTTTTTCACCCCCACACTGATGTTGGTTCACTCGTCAATTGATAGATTACTTGGTAAATTAGTAGTTGAGTTACCGGCCATTTAACAGCTTCCCCAAGTCTTTTGGTCTAGCTTACCCGACAATTGATGGCTCACTCACTAAATATGTTGTTCGGGTTACTGATCTATTGATGGCTTATCGAGACTCGCTTTTTGGCCCCCAAACTTGGTTTGGTTTATTAGTTAATTGATGGTTTGTCTGTGGTTGGGTTACTGGGAACTGGTGGCTTACCTCCTACTTTTTGGCCCTTAAACTTGGCTTGGCTTACTTGTGGATAACTTATGGTTTACTCGTGGATAACTCATAGCTTACCCACCACTTTTTTGGCCCCCAAGAAAGGGTGGTTAGCTCTAAGGGTGGTTAGCTCTATATGTCCATCACATTTCAGTCCCTCGACTAAACACTCCAACAACACAACATCAGAACGCATTGAATAACCGAAAAGCTGTACAAACATTGAACAGCTGGTAATGAATCGTTTAAGAATTAATTCGTTATTTTTACGATTTTCTTTGAGAGTAGGAAGTCGTTGTTGTACGGGTGTAAGATGTAGAGGTTGGGTTACTTTTGTTTGTTTGGCTACGTGTTACGACTCACCTTTTTTTCTTGAGGATGTTTGGTATCTTAGTAGGGTGAGAGGGATTTGGAACTTTGATGGGAGAGATGGGGTGATGGAAGGTCGGTGATAATGGGGTTGAAGGGTTGATCCTGCCTAAAAAGCGAGTTTTTTTTTTTTGGGGGGGGGGGGGGGGGGAAGGTGGAGAAGTTGCAAGAGAAGTCAAGATAAGAAAGTTATGGAACGAGGTAATTGGAAGATGAGATGAGATGAGTGTTAGATACTAAGTCCTTATATGGAAGACTATGTTTTATTTTTAGTGGCATAGCTCATAGTGCTGTATCATGGTGCATTGGTAGTCGCTTCGTGTAAAGGCGCGAGGAGGAAATAGGGGGCTGTTCGTTGATATTCTAGATGTTGAAAAAGACAAGTGGAAACCCGAACTATGAGTCCCGGGATGAACTGGAGTAGAGGTCTTGAATTCGGTTCTTGGAAATTGGACTATATTCCAGTGTGGAATCCCCCGAATTACACATTACACGCAAAAAAACAGCATATATTTCGCCCGGGACGAAGTAACCTTGATATCTTCATCTAATTCTGAGGTTGGATTGGGTTTGTAATACGTACTTTAAGTTTTCTAGTTTGCTATCAATCTCCAAATGACAACTCTTGACGGGAAAACGGCATAGCTATTAGTTGGTACCCTACCAATTGCTCCAAAATGAGATCCCGGTCCCGTTCCACCTGCGAAAAGATAGGCCATATTCGAATATGATAATGGATCTAGAAAGACCAATGAACTAAACCTGAATGCGTTTTCATCTTGACAACATCAATGATTATCCCAAATCAAGCAACGTTGTGAACTTTGCTTCAACTCCTTCTCTTGGTTTCAAAAATGAAAATAACCGCTCATTAGGCGATCAGCCGACAACTTTTTTTTCCAAAGAGTACTCCTTGCATTTTTATAGATTTTAGTAATAAAGAATGCTGCTCTGGGGACTGTATTTCTGTGGTGACTTGCTAGGGCTATCGTTGTCTTTTAAGCCCCTTCTTCTGGTGAGCAATAAAAGCAGCAGTGAATAGATACCTCGTTGTTCCAACACTATAGCGCAATCCGAAATATCAACTTAGATAATTTAGGGGAGTTGAATTTGATTGTTCCAAATACTTAAGTTAATAGTTTATATTACTCAACCTTTTTTAGCATAAATTACTTCATTCACCTTAAAAGGTTGGCACAACGAGCTAGAGAGGCAGGTACGAACTTGAAGTGTTTCCTGCCGCTTTTGCAGTTTATCGCAAGGAGTTCCTCAACTCTTCCAAGAAGTTTAATTACACAATTGTAACAGTAAAAACCCCACAATGCTTTTTCAACTCACAACCCGTCGCATCAGCATCCCCTTGACAACAATCCCAAGTAAAATTTCCCGGAAACTCATCAACCCTCCAATCACCAGGAATCTCCATCTCATATCCATCATTAAGATCATCATCATCTGGAAATGCATCGTCGTCTAATTCGAGGGTGCCTACATGATATATTGTTAATTTTTACTGTAAAGGAGGAGTAGGTGGAAAGTAGACATACCAGAATGGAATTCACAAGATTTCTCTCTGTTATCTTCTGTGTCGAAGTTTTCGTTGCATTGTGTACACTTGACCCATCTGGGTATTTGGACGAGGTTTGGTTTTGTTGATTTTTCGTTTTGGGGGGTTTGTTCTGCTCCTTCCTCTGTTTTCAACCTTTTTTTGGGTGGGTTTTCAATTTCATCCTCTTCTTCTTCCTTATTTAACGGGTGGGTGATGATTATTTGATCTTGGACTGCAGAGCGGAATTCGGAGGAAGCGGTGATTGCGTTGAGGAGGATGGTTCGGAGGGTGGTGGGTGAGGCTTGTGATATCGCTTTGGTCAAAGGATCCATTTTGTTGAGGGGTTTTCAGGGGTTTTCAGGAACGAATCGGACCCAGAAAAGATGTGTTTTTGTTTTGAGTTTTTGAAGTTAGGAGGTTTTTCATGAGAAAGATGTTGAAATTGGAGTCTAGTTTGTACTATTTCTATGTGGTATGATGTCATAGACATTAACTGGGAAATATAAGACAACGAGTCTAGATGGAACCCATCCACCAGCTCGCTTGATATAAGTCAAGGATAATTCTCTCAAGACTGTCACATTTGAAGATGTTTTCGCCTAGAGGTGATGGGGTTGCTTGGACAGTGGAATTTTTAGTAACCTTAATAATAAAGTACCTTTCTTACCTATCTTACGAGCTACTACGTCTATAATCAAGAGTAGCTTTTATTACAGGTATTTATTAGCAGGTTTTTGTTTTCTTCTAGCTTAGAATTGTTACTGGTATAAACATTCTCTAATATACGATGAGTCAACCTCTGAGTTTTCAGCTTCTACTTAAATATACTACTACTCCTTTCCTCAATTTCCACCCCCAAAGTAATTCTATCTACTAAGAATCTGCCACGTGTCCCATCTCTTTTGCCTCCTTGAAGATTGTTTCAAAGTGTAGGGCTTTCTTCTTCCTCTCTATCTCCAAATCCCGTAAACCCTTCCTATCCTTCGCTTCCTCTGCCTCCGCATCTGCGCCTAGTAGGTCTTTTCTGGCCCGTCGGAGCGGGTCGTAATGGTGGTTTTCATTTATTCCCTTTGCGGTGTCCACAAGTCCTATATATTGCTCATTCTTGAGCTTTTCAGCCTCTAAACGTGTTTCTCTCTTCTCTCTTACTTCCTGAATCTTCTTTTCTCCCTCTGAAAGTTCAATATAATCGACTGATATCTCCCCAGTAATATCATCCGGGGAAACTTCCATCTTCGCAAAGATCCTCTTCTGGAAGACACTCATGGTTTGGAGAAGTTGGGTCTTGTCGCAGGCGAACGACGCGAAGTCATTGTCTTCTAACCACCGTCTATCGCAATATAACAATTCCGCGATCTTGTTCCATTTTCTGGCTAGGAGCAGCTCGTCGAGGCCTGAATGGGCGATTTTGTTTCGCGCGGCGTACTCATGGATATTGAATTCCGCTAATGTCGTAGTCATATTAGTATCTACGACTAGCTCTTCAAGTGCCTTTTTGATACCCATGGTTCCCAGGCCATCATCCAGTTTAATCTGAGCCGATATACGCTTCCAATTTGATGTAGCAATTGCCTTCTTCGCTGGCTGTCCTTCGGTATCTTCTTTCGCAATAGCACGAATCGCCGCAACGTTTTGCTTGAAGTAGTCGCCATATCTGAGGCGGATAGTGTCTTTCGTAAGGTCTTTCAACTTCTCCCAGTCTGAGGATCCCTTCTCTAGCCTCTTCCCTAAAACATTCTCCATCTGCACCAACCATATCTCTTTCTCCCAAATATTCCGACTTGTCTCGTTCTCTCCGAGTATCTCTTCATGAAGAGCGAGTGTGTTCTCAACGAAAGCTTGAACACCCGGACTAATCCCTCTTCTCCCCAACATTGCTCGAAGGTGGTTGGCGGATTCCTCGTGCGACGATCGATTCATGTCTCTGCGGTATCTGCGACCTCGTTCATATTGCGCGCGTTCGATGAGTGGGAGTGCGTCAGTCAGTGACATTTTTTTTTCGTTGGATTGGCAAACTGTCATTGAGAAATATTTCGAATTCCGGAATTCTGATGAAGTTGCAAGCGTGCTTCTGAAATTTAGAGCAGGTGCCCTTGTATCTAGTCTGCCGGCGGACCGGAAACTAACCCTTAGTCCCGGAACTATTAAGCGAAAATTATGTAAACAAAGGCAATCGTCGCTCCCCAGTTTAAGACGCTCGACGACACTATTAGCATATATTTTATATATAAAGAGAACTAAAAGGATTCTATTATATAATCTATTATACTTTATAACTTTAGTATATATAAAAGAGACTAAAAGAAGTCTATCTTATATATTTTATTATAACGTGGTTCATCAGTACCCTGCGCATATCAGTACCCTGCGCACTTTTCCCCCACCTTATTACTTTAGAATATGATTAAACAACCACAACATATTAAATTAACTAAAACTACTCAGAATCTAATGAACTAGATATATCTATAGCCTCTTGACAAGTTCGTGTATTATGACCAGTCTTTCTACAAGTGCTACACCGTCGCCTAGAGGGTTGCTCCTCATTTTGCCTCCCCCCCCTAGAACGCCTATCGCGTCGAGCCTGTTCCTCTGCCTCCCTTTGAGCTAATACGTCCTACGCATCCTCTATAGTAAGTACACCTCCTTAACGGACCCGAGTCTTTTTAGCCCTGCGACGCTTACTAAGGGCTTCATTTGCTGCTCGAAGGGTACGGACCTCTGCCGACAAAAGGGTCACTTCATGTGCTAACCGCTCTGTACCCTTTGCTAACGTAGCAACTGTTTGAAAAATAGGCGTTGGCGAGCTTCCTTAATGACGTATAATACGATTCTTAACCAAAGTTGTTTGCAAAAGAGCATCGGTTGGGTTATGAGGGGTCTGTGAGACCTAAGGGTCGGCGTCCGCAGAAGGGGGGCTAGTAGGTGTAGGAGTTCGTAATCGGACATCAAGCTTTAATATTATAGCTTAGGGATTAAAGGCACTAAGCCAGCTCCGCGGAATCCAGCCTAGGCGTTTTAGGCTGTTATTGATTCTAAATACGCTGCTTTGAAGGCGAGAAAGAACTCGACCTTAGTAATGTGGTTGATATAAGCTTTAATAAAAGTCTTAATTTAGCAACTATATGCCCGTTTTAATATACTAAAACACCTAACGTCGAGTAGCTAGGTAAGATAAGAAGAATAAGGAGGCAGGCAAAGAGTTATAATATTATAAGCCTTACAATACTCTTGGAATTCGGCTGATTCGTAACTCTCATACCTATCTAATACCAGCATTCGATATAGACTCCTTATACGAGCAGCAGTGTGCTTATCGAAGTGCTAAAGCCATTCTAGACCTGTCTCATTATTTATCCATCCATTGTTTATAGGTTTAATAACCCAGTCGTATAGGAGGCCGCCCTTAGTATACCAATTCTCAAGATGATTCTTCCCTTAAACTACTAAAAATGGAGGCACGTCCCAACCCTCGCCATTTATACAAGCAATTACTGTAGCCTATTCTCGATTGCCTAGCTGAACTGCCATGCCTCTGCCACGTCGATCGGCGCGTGTAACAACCATAGCTGGGCTTATAATACCCATTATAAAGCCTGTCTCATCGAAGTTATAGAAGTCGCAATCCAAAACACCGTATTTTACCCTTATATTCTCCACAAGTTAAAACCACGCGCTAATAAGCTCTGGATCTTCGCGTAAGGCTCTTTAAAAGTCGTAAACACGATTAAAGCGCGTCTTTAATTCTAGTCGACGTTGTACGAATCGAGATGCCTAGAGCTTGCTAACACGTCTTCCCCCCTACGATTCGAGGATATAATTCGCTATATCTTCTACACCAGCTAGCCGGGGCGCAAATCCTCTTATATCTAGATCAAGTATAGATCGAATAATCACCTCCTCCTCTAGGTTGTTTAATTTAAGGTTTAGTAGTAGACGTTCGTAAAGAGTAGTATGACCGTTTATTCGAAGTCGGAGCGTAGATTCGGGAACATTATAGATTTTCGCAGCGGACCGACGACTTAGCTTTTTAGCTATACAGATAGCCTCGATAGCTAAGATGATTCGTGCTTCTTGCGTTTGAATTTCCATTTAGGGCGGTTGAGAAAACGCGTGTTAAAGTTAGAGTGTAGTTGGTGGGGGAAAAGTGCGCAGGGTACTGATATACGCAGGGTACTGATGAACCACGTTATACTATTATCTTAAATTATTAAGTGTACTAATAGCTAGAAAGAGACTTATAAAAAGGCTTATATTGTAGATCCACAATCCTCCGAAACATGAAACAAGAGCTGTTTTCCTGCGCCGTAATTCGCAAAAGCAAAGGTTCATACATATATTCTTTCAACTTCCTTCTTCTTATAGGTTCTCCTTGATCGTGTTACTTCATTTTCCCCACCTCAACGTATATTTTTGCGTTGTCATTCTTTTTCTTTTTCTTTTTCTTTTTACTTTATTTTTATATAATTTGAAATGATTCTTCATAGATACCTCGTTATGATGGTAATGATAATGGTAATACTAGTGTAGTCGAGGGTGGGTGGTAATAAATCGAGTATGACATAGTTATCGCAGCTCACGGCAACGCTAACACCCCCTCCGGTCTCAACGCTACAAACATTAGGTTTTGCAACATGGCTTTGGGCATCGGAAATAATTCTGAATGACACCCTCGTCTCAGAATTTCTTACAAACACAAAATCAATGGGCATCACTTCGGTGTACGCTCTCATCAACCGGGACATAGGAAACCCAGCGTGGGAAAATTTCGTGGGAAGTGCAATGGAAATGCCATGCGGGTGGAGGCATTATTTGGTGACGCTCAGTGGATTGTTGGGGAGGAGGTACCAACTTTGGATAGTCAATTTGAGTGGATTACAAAATACCAGGGCAGTGCCGGAGCGGGGAGGGAATTCATGTTGATGTTGAGGTATGAGTTCATCGTCCGCTTTCCCCCCCAGCATATGTGGGAACAAATTCACCAGCCAATATGTAATTGTGTTAAAAGCCATGGTCCCTCCCTACATGGTCCACAAATCAAGCTTCACACCTCCTCTCCTTCCAGGCGATCATTGTCCAAATCGGCGCTCTAGGAAAGAGCCTCTCTTTACCCGTCACCGCCGACCTCCCCTTTTGGGCATCTGAAATTGTCCTTCCAGCAAGCCAAACTCTCGATCTTTGGGTTCTTTCCGTGATCGACAGCGCAGTCTTCATGACTTACCGCAACACAGCTTCTCAAATTCTCGACATCGCAAAAGCCGCGCTCGAGGCGGGAAAGAAGAGTGGGAAGGTGTGGTTGGCGGTGGAAACTAGAGATGTTGTTGAGGGTAGGCTCATTAGCTATTTCGGGAAGAATAGAGAAGTGCTCCTGGAGGATTTCTTCTGACTCATATGAAGGTAGCTTTGCGGGGATTGCCGTCCATGATTACGATGGTTTGATTGCCCTTGGTTGATTTTCAGTATATTTGAGCGTGGGAAGGTTATATTGTTTGCTTTGCATCAAGATATATTCCTGTGTCTCTGGGTGTCAAAAATAAGTGAGAATATGCTGATGGGCAATATTCCAGCTCGATTAGATTGACGGGTACTGTCTGATAGGGATGAGCGCGAGACCCTGCCGGTCAGTGCGGTTGGTCAACGCACCTGCTCTATCAGACAATGTGCGAGTTTCTAGAACAACGATTTTTGTTCTCTAAGAGGTTTAGAACAATCAGAGGTCGAATTTATGCTTCTCCTAAACCTTCTCGCATGTTAATTGAGAGTCTTTTATCATCCCCGAAGTAATAGGCAGCCCGGAACTCCAAGCCTTGTTTGTCTCACAAAAATCAAGCACAAAAGTATCATAAGCCATTTCATTTTTTCCCAACTCCTAACCCTACAAACACCTTTCCATTTCCATTTCCCATTCCATCTGTCATTTCCATCACATGCCTGGTCCATGTCCCATTCCATCCCATATTCCACTTTCCTGTCATCCTTGAAATGGAATAAAAAGAGAAAAACAGACAACAACCACAATCGCGCGTTCCGGGTATACATGCAAAAGACGGAGAGAGCCTGTGTACAGAAAGAAAGAAAGAAAGAAAGAAAGAAGCCGCCAGCCGAACCAACCAAACCCAGGCTAGACAGAAAAACCCCCCTTAGCGCTGGGCAGACGTAAAATTTTTCCTTCCCACAGAAACATGCAGGAAAGAGAGAAGTGAGAACCAGACCCATAAAGTACAAGAAAGAGAGAGAAAATATCAACAAACCACAACCCCTTACACATACATATCATAAAACCACTCCCTCCTTTCCTATTCACATTCCATCATATCCGCTATCTTCAATCCTCGTGTAAGCTTTCGAAAAGTGTTGAAGAATTGAATCAAGTTAGCGATTGTCCACCCACAAGCGAGATGCAATTCGTAAGTAAAAGCGCCGCCTCATGCAACAACTCCCATCTCGTCTTCTCAAACGTCGTTCTCAACACCATCAACAACCCACTGCAAGCATTAAAACCCGATAGATTCTTGAGTTCCTCTGGCGAATCCACACTGCCGAATTTTCGAAGGTAGGCACGCATGTCACGGACTTGAGCATCAAAGTCGTAGGCTGCTGGAACGGGGCCAGTAGTAGGTCCTTCGAGAGCAAAGCCATAAGACCAGACGATTAATGCGGCGAAGTAGGTAGTCCATGGTCGATTGAGGAGAGGGTCATCACGAGCTGAGTACTCGAATTTCGGATCATCGAAACCGCCGTGCATGTTGGGGATGGTGTCTGGGAGGAGGACGGTCTTCAGGAATTGGAGGGCGTACCAGGTAGCATCTCGAGCTTTGGCTGTGGGTGCCCAGTTGTCCTTCATTCGTCGTTGAACGCTGTTAAGATCTTGGGAGCCGATTGTGCGACCAAGAAGTCTCTTGGCTCTTGCGTAGATTTGACAATCGACGATATCGACGTGCATTGCCATGTGAGCAAGGTGGTGCAGAACGGTCCTACCCTGGAATACAACGTTCTCTTCCTTCTTCTCGATGTACATGTATGGTCCAGGTACTTTGCCCCCAGCGCTGCGGGTCATGGATCTGTCAAAGTCCTTTCTCCATGAATCGAAGGCACGTGTGAGTGAACTTCGCCATTTATCACGACCACCAAGAGCTTGAGAAACTCCAAGTGAGTTGACTTGAAGATCTCGTTGATTCATGTGCCAACTGACGCTGAGCAAACCAGCCATAAGAATCGTTCTTCCAAATGAATTTGTCCGAACCTCCGAGCCATTAAGAGTCCGCTTAAGGCCTTCCAAGAAGGAGATTGGTTTGACACCGTTGGATTGTAAGCTGGCTTCGATCCTACCAACCTCGGCACTGTTTGTAGCGTTCCACAGAGCTTCGTCGCAAGGAAGTGGAAGTCTCATTTCATGAGCAACCATAACCGTCGAATGTCCAAACATGGTGGCGTGAGTTGAATCGATGACAAATGCCGCAAAGGCTGCTCTTCGGGTCGCCTCATTCGTAATCCAATGATTCCACCACTCGTCAGGGGTATTAGAGCCGGATGCAGAGGAGTGACGAGATCCATTTGGTCCTTGCTTGTCGTCTCTTACACTTGGCGGGGAGTCGAGGGCAGATCTGCCGATAAGTGAACTTCCACGTCTCATCAAGGTAATGGTTGTTGCGTGATGAATGTGGGCTCGTTCGTGTAGTGCTCGGGTTGAATACATCTTTTCGTAGAGTTCCAACAAGAGAAGGGCTTGGAAAACCCACAACTTTGCTGGAGGTCGGAAATGGTAATCGCTGAATATCTGATTGCAACACACAAAGTCAGTACAGTTTCTCCTCATATTAGATCAACGGATGGTACGAACCTCCCATCTCAAGTGCCAAGCCAAGAAGTTCGATAGCTCAGCACCAGCTTGAGTAACCTCATAACCATGTATCTTGTCCAAACACGAAGCACCAATAGCCATCATAGCAATCAGAAGGAGATTTGGGGTCTTATCCGGCGAGAAAGTTGGCTTGTGCACTATGAGCGTGTTAGTATCTATAGAAAGCCGGGGGATTATGAGGAACATACGAATTGGAACTTGTTCACTAAAATGATACCAATAACTTCCGATATAAGTTTGCATCATCTTCCGGCTCATCATATGACTGTCAACATTGCGATCGCCCTCGAGAAGATTTTCCTTTTGCTTTGCAACTGGTGTATGATCTCCCTCGTTAAATCGCTCCTTGATGAGGTCAATGATTTGCTGGCTTTTCTCTTCAGAGAGCACAGTTTCCGGGAGACTGGTGTCAAGAAGACTAGTGACAGCCATTGGATGATGCGGTTGCTGATTCGGAGGAAAGAATCCTGGGAGGTTCGCATCATTGGCAAAATATGGTGCATAGTATTGGTTCTGCGCGTCAGAGTACCTTTGGAGGTGGTCAGCAGATGACAGGTGGATCATTGTAGCGGGGGTTCTCAACTTACGCTGCATAACCTTGCGGTCCCATGTGGCTCATTGGTGAGGAATTTTCAAGTTGCTGATTGCTAAACAAATATGCAACGAAATCCTCGGGAATAGCAAAAGGAGATCGGCTATAGCCTTCACCGCCAAAAACGGGCATGGTGTTTGGCGCATTCATCTGGTCCAGCATCATCATCTCAGGGCCAGATTGCTGATGGTGCATAGAATCATTCGGATACTCGGCAGGTATTGAAGTTGGGTATGTTGGTTCTGATTCTCGACCTGCCGATGCAGTTGTTGCAGAAGTTGGAAATCCAGGAGGCGGGAGGCTGAAAGTAGGAAAGTTTTGCTGAGGGACATATGTTTGAGGACTAGCATGGCTAGAATGGTAGCCCTGGGTGTTTGATCCAGCATTGACAAGGCCATATGGCGCGGTCTGCAAAGAAGGCCTGGAGAATTCAGTAGGTTTGGTCGCATCAGAAACACCAAAACTTGAATGGCGGGGTGGTCGATTGCCAGAAAGGGCGCTTGGTTGAACCTTTTCTCTTGGAATGTTGTCGCTATTAGATCTCTTAAAACCTCCTGCGGGATGGAAGCTTTCACTATTAGTAGATGCAACACCAGAATATGTTCCTGAAGATGCATTTGTGACGGGAGAGTAAGGACTAGCAGTCATTTCATGGGGCGAGTGATATTGTAACTGGCTTGTTCGCGACTTTCCTGCTAAGCTCAAGCTTGGTCTCATTACCTCTGGGGAGGAGGAGCCATGCATTGATAACGGCTTTCCAGTTTCCGTGATTGGAGAGTGGTTGTGTCCTAACATGGAGTCTTTTCTGTGCAGTTGGGAGCCCTTTGCTGTATGTCTTTCTCTGTGTCTGTTTCTCAGGTCTTGTCTGACAAAGGTTCGGACGCAGTCTGGAAAGTCGCAGTTGTAGATCTGTTTGGGTTGGTGGTTAAGCTGGTGGCGATATCTGTGAATTCAATAATTAGCAAACAAACCAAAAGTGAGGCCGATCTAACTCACAGATGCTCAGCTCTAGAGTAGCTCTTCCCACAACCAGGTTCCGGACATTCAAACTTCTTGTCTAATCCCTTCCGGCTTCGTCTTCTCTTTCTTGAGGGACCATCAGTTCCAGAAGAATGGCCGTCAGGACCATCTACAGGGGAAGTATCTCCATTCTCATCCTTATTGCTACTTTCGCGACTGCGGCGCCGACCGCGATTCTTGTCATCTTTTGCCTGGCCCTGTGGAGTTGGGTCTGGAAGCTGCGCCATATTGACGTTGTTTGGAGTGTCCTTTTGCGACATGATCTTGCTGGCAGGGAAAGGGTGCGTTTGTGGTGCCAGAATCGAAGTCATAGTCTGTTGTGGTGTCGGAATGTTTTGAGGGGGAAAATTAGGACATCAAATCGGAGCCCGTCTCGGCGTCCAACAGCAACAAGCAGTCGAATTACATGTATAAACTAGTTACTGTCAGAGACATATTTTCACTTTACTTGGAGATCTCGTTCTGCGAATTTCATTTGGAAGCTTGGATGCGATTGGCGCGGCGCAATTTTTTCCAAAGAGGGACCTCGGACTTACAGCAGACCTGTACGTACTGCGAAAAGCTCCAAGGAAACCGAACAGGCAGGTTTCAATCGCTTCTACTCTCTCATGTACAATTTTAATTGAGCTTGACGTCCTCTATAGCATGGCGGAGAATTTCATTTGGTTTCGCAGATGCAAAATGTAGGCGCAATGGATTTTGGCGGGGTTGAGGTTGGGCGCGTTCGCGAAGTCGAGTGGCACGATCGGGTAGCTTAGGGGAATGAAGCACGAGATGCGGAGGTGGAGGCGGAAAGACAACAGTTCGTACGATGCAAGGCAACACAACACGGTGCAACGAGGGACAGTGTGAAGGAGTGAGGTCGTAAATAGGTGGGCAGAGGAGTGGAGTGGAGTAGATCGTGGAGGTTGCGTGTGGGATGAGGACTTGGGTCGCTGGGTGAAATAGTGCTGTGCTGTGCTGTGCTGTGCTATGCTGTACTTGTAGGATGGGATGGGATGAGAGTTGGACAAAGCTCGAGGCTGTGGGGGTTTTGATGCGGGCGGGATCCAGCTGCTATTTAGACTCTCTGGGCCCGTGGAGGTTCGCAGCTGGGCACCGGCTTCAGGGATTGAGGTAGCTTAGCTTGGGCGCAATGGGGGACGGTTTAGAGCAAAACTGGGGCCGCGTGTGCCAGGATCGCCCAAAAGAACGCTGGGAAATACGCCACGAGCTGCAGAATCCGATTGTACGGGGGTGGACCCGGGTCCGGTAGCGCAGGTTGGTGGACAATTGAAGACTCGTCACTCGCAGGAACAATGTGAATATTTCGAGGAGGAGCTTGGGAGGTCGCTAGCTTGAGAGGTCGCTAGCTTGAGCTTGGGCTTGGTAGCTAGAAAGCTGTAGATGAACAGTAGAAGGAAACCAAACTGTGTATTGATCTAGAGAGGTCGTCTAATTTGACATTTACATTTCTAGCTTGGAGATTTGACAGGTTGTGGTAGAAAGAGGCTTGAGACCGTCACCGAGAGGAATGTAAGACTAGAGGTAGATCGAATCGAAATGGCCCAATAAAGTAATTATCGCAAATGCTTAGAGACAGAGCAGCCGTGGAGAGACAGAAAGCTGTGGAAAATCATGCAGAGGAGAGCAAACGAGGAGAAGTACTCAAATGTACTTGCAGTCTAACAGAAAAGTTGTCCTGTGACCCATCTCTTCTCTTTTTCTCCTGCAGCGCTTTGCACCTGCACATAACCTAGCCCTTGTATAAAAAGAATTCGTCTCGTATCGGACACTTCCCTTCTTCAAGTCCCGCAAAAATGGGAACAGAGCATCTACCTCTCAATAATTGTCTTGTTGAAACCTGCCTCGCCGAGTACCCGGACTGGCCGAAGACTCGAAAAGAATGGTCAGAATTTGGAGATAGGCTTACAAGCAACGACGTAAAAACGTATACGGCAAACCTTCCCGAAGGCGCCTTCTGCCCTCGCAAGTCACCGCTTTTGTAACCTAAACGGGTTGGTAAGTGGTTCTCGCCTCCCCCCGCCAAAAATATTACGCCTTGGGAAAGTTTAGTTGTCGACAGGGACATGGGTGACCCACCCATTGGCACTTCCCCCCCAGAGAAACGCAGCAGGCCGAAAAGGGGGGAGAGGGGAGCCAAAGCCGTGGCTGTCTCCAACCACCACCTTTTCCTGTCAATGCCTCACAACATCCATCCAAATTTCGAACCATCTGGTTCGCCTGGTTAAAACCCCTCATGCCGTCAGGTGTTGCTTTACCGTCTGCCGCTTGTCTCAATAAGACCGGAAATCGGTCTGGTCTCGCTACGGCAAAATACTGCAAAGGGGGATTGAGGCTTGTTTAACTTCCGGTAGTGAGAATTGATTTTCGAATAATAACCCGCAAGTGTTGAATTATCCATGTCGTAGCTAGGTACCTTGTACATGCTCGATGTACGAAGTAGTATCCAGATGGAAGGCAATGCCATCCCCAGAATTTTCGTAGCCGCAGTTGCCCCTCGATTTGTACTTGCTCCTGCATGGAGTGAGGGGTTCTTCACACCCTCAAGCCCCAACCAATGCCCCCATGATAAATCAAGCCAAATCGACCAGCAAAGAGGTACAAATTGACCAAGTACAAGTACACGTCAAATCTTCAGCAGCTGCGTCGATTTTGCATGAACGGTATAGACAATCCACCTCTTGTTTGCAGTTGTTTCTCGCTCTCTTTTCCCTGCTCATTTCTCGGTTGTATCTGGTTGTTACACTAAGCCATGAGAGATGAAAGGTGGCTTGCAGCCCTGGTCTGTGGAGAAGATCCCTACTCTCTGCCTTGTGCTTTGGTATTACCAAGGGCATGTTGAGTTGACCAAGTGGTTTTCTACCGTCCATTTCCAGATGCGAAACTGTTACCACATGGCGTCTTGGTTTTCATCTTTCCTTCTCTGACACTTGTCGAGAAGATCATCATTTTCCCTTTCTCTCCCGCTCTTTCTTTTCTCAGCGAACTGCTGGCTGATCTCGATTCAGGAAAATGGACTGGCCTACAAGAACTCCGCTTGTATTGGCAATTGCTCATCGTCGCCTGGGCACTACTCGGATCCTCGCATGTAAACATTCTCCAACAAAAGGGAAAAAGCAAACGTTCGTCATGGAAAGAAAGAGCTAGGGAAGCTTGCAAGGAAGGAACGTCGAGGGACAGCGAAGTAGAATTGCGTGGTCCAAGCAAGTGCAAGCAAAATATCTTTCGGTTTCATACTTGCTTTTTTGAAGAATTTTTCGGCTTCGAATCCTTCCATTTGCGTCAGCAATGGACGGGTTTGGGGCGGCAAGACCGGCCTCTCAATCTCTCCTCTCTCGCGCCAATCTGGGGATGACTGGGGGAGTTGAGAAGGCTGAGACTGGGGTAGAAAATTCTTCAAGCTTTTGCCTTTCGCCTGACCAGCTTGAAGATGTGGGATGAGAGCTGATTTGCACGATCCATCAGGGCAGGCTTGCCAGAGACCGGAGGCTGGGTCTTGGCTGCTTATGCAGCGAACGAGTGTGCAGGAAATATATGCAGGCCAGATAGGAAAAGGACGTATGAGACAGCCAGGTAGAGGAGAAGCACCAGGAAAATTCTCAACCAGAAAAAAGACGCAGAATGAGACGATCAGACCAGTTTGAGGGAGTTGAAGGGACCAGAAAATGACGCAGATTTTGATTAATGTTGGCCCGACGAAGCCCAAAGAAAGAATGAGAAGATGAAGATACAGCACTCAGGTACGGGCGATCGAAGGATCAAGAGTTGATTGCTGGAGGACTCGGAGTTGAGTTGGTTGGAGCGTAAGTGACTGCAGCTGACCGGAGAAGAAATCCGACGCGCCTTAGCGTGATTTTTCGTGTCCCTCTGGGCTGAGAGTGAGGGAACAAGAAATGAGGGTATCTCGAGAAAAAGTGAGCACCTCCTGGAACACCCAAAAAAAAAGAGGACAAGAGAAACCGAGGTACTCTTCATCGGGACTTTTTCTTTAGTCGAAAACAGTGATTCTGGTATCTTCAAGCATGTTGATACTAAATAATCATGTTCCTTCAGATAATTGCACGCCCCTTCACACGACACGATCCATCTAGCCTCGGAGCGGATCTAATCTTCCTCAGGCTTGCTGCACCTCAGCCTTTCACATCACAACCACAACTTGAAAGAGCAGAGCATTGACTTACTGTGTTCCAAATTGGAAGATATTCCCACTCTTTGACGATCATAAATTGCTGCAATATTGTTACATCTTTGCAGTCAATCGCACCCCTCTCCATCATGCCACCAGCAAAATCCAAACCACAGCCTGACGACTCGAGGTCCGAGGCCAGCAGCAGCACCAAGGAGAAGCACGGAAATACCACCAACAACGTCAATGGCAAAGCTCGACGAGGAGGAGGAGCTGTCGCAGCTGGAAGTTCTCTCCGAGATGTCGTGAATGCAGGACAAAACAATCCCACTACGGCAGCTTCAGGAACTGTACCTGTCGACACTGCGCCTGGTGTAAATAACCCCCCACTCCATACAATGGCCAGGAACCCTCATTAACTTTCCTGTGACAGCTCCAATGGACCAGTTTCGATCCTGCTATTCTCCATGGATACCGATACGATTATCGCCTGAATACACCAGCAGCATTTAATAAACCATATAATCAGCTTGTGCTCGCTCGGTCGCCAATAGGCAGAATGTCACCGACTATGGCTAGGCGGAAGGATCAACGGAGACAAGGCAGTGACCAACTGGCCAACTCTGTACGCAAACACTTCAACAGTATGGGTATAATTGAGAACGAGGTTGTTGTGGGTTTCTTGTACAAAGTCCGATGGCAAGGTAAGGCTTCAAAAACTTAGTCATTGTTGGGAAACCATGAGACTGACATTCTTTTAGACAAGAACTTCCGAATGCGATTTGCTCCTTCGAGACCTGCCCCTCGATAATCGAGAAATATTCGGGCCCTTTCCGTATATAAAATATCATCTGTCGGGCGTTTGAGGATTGGGGTTCTATGGATCATGGACAGGGAGTAAATGGCGTATATATTCAAGGCCTTGATACCCATACCGTAAGGACACGGCATTTTTGGTTTCTCCAGCAGGAATATTGCAGCTCTAAGGCTTGGGTGGTACCTTCTCAATGGAAGGGTTTCCAATGGTTTAATAGTTGTGTTGCACTTGCAACGGGAAATAACAAATGGCATCGCATCTTCAGACATATTCAGCTTGTCCTGTTTTAATTTTGAGAAAACATATTCTAAGTCGAAGAAAGTCGGTATTTCAAATTTCAATATACCCCTCCTATTCAAACGATTGTTCTCGTGTACTCGTACGCCATCAGTCTGTAGCGCATGTCGAGGACCCCTTCTCCAAATTTTCGTCGAGAAGAATTCTATCAGCATGTCGAGCTTAGAAACACCAATTAATTATATTTCCAATAACGTGGTATACCAGGACCTCGTGATTATCAGGACCTCGTGAATTTTTTCCCTACCCCACTACCTCCAACTTTAACACGCGTTTTCTCAACAACTACCTAATGGAATCTCAAACCCAAGAAGCTCGAATTATCCTAGCTATCGAAGCTATTCGATCATCTAAACGAATAAACCGTAGTAAAGCTGCGAAGCTATACAGAGTCCCTTATTCTACACTTACCGATAGAATGGCTGGTCGAACTACTCTTAGCGAACGCCGGCTAGCAAATCATAAAATAACTATAATAGAAGAGGAGGTGATTATTCAAAATATACTTGATCTAGATACGAGAGGATTTGCGCCCTAGCTAGGTAGTGTAGAAGATATAGCAAATTATATACTCGAGTCGTGTGGAGGATAACGCGTCGGAAAGAACTAGGCATAACGATTTATACAACGACGTCTAGAACTAAAGACGCGTTTTAATCGCGTTTACGATTTCTAAAGGGCCTTGTACGAAGATCCTGAGCTAATTAGCGCGTGGTTTCGACTAGTAGAGAATATGCGGGCGAAATATAGGATCTAAGACTGCGATTTCTACAACTTTGACAAGACTGGTTTTATAATAGGTGTTATCTACGCTAGAATGGTTGTTACACACGCTGATCGACGTGGCAGAGGTAAGGCTGTCTAGCCAGGCAATCGGGAATGGGCTACAGCAATTGTCTATATTAATAGAGAGGGTTCAAGCATCCCTCCATTCTTAGTAGTTCAAGGGAAAAATCACCTTACTAGTTAGTATACTAAGGGCGGTCTTCCTAATAACTGGGTTATTAAACCAACTAGTAATAGATGGACCAACAATGAGACAGGCTTGGAATAGCTAGAACACTTCGATAAGCATACTCGTGGTTATATAAAAGGGCTATATCGAATGTTAGTTCTAGATAGGCATAAGAGTTATAAATCAGCAGCATTCCAAGAGTATTACAAGTTATACAACATTATTACTCTTTGCCTACCTCCTTATTCGTCTCATCTAACCCAGCCACTCGACGTTGGGTGTTTTAGTGTTCTTAAACGCATATACAGGCGTCAAATCGAGACCTTTA
This sequence comes from Calycina herbarum, assembly GCA_001414485.1. Lineage (NCBI taxonomy): Eukaryota > Fungi > Ascomycota > Leotiomycetes > Helotiales > Pezizellaceae > Calycina > Calycina herbarum. Next base: position 34,337 of record LLEY01000012.1, read on the forward strand.
TTAAGGCTTATATAAACCATATTACCAAGGTCGAGTTCTTTCTTACGTTTCACATAGCCTATAACCAGTTAATAACAACCTAAAACGCTAAAGCTGGGTTCTGTAGAGCTGGTCTAGTGCCTCTAGAACCCTAGACTATGATCTTAAAGCTTGATGTTGTGATGGAACCATCAGGAATTGATCGGAATGATCGGAATTGGAATTGCCGAGTCTACGTGCCGAATGGGATACGATACGGATGTTGTTTCAGGATTTAGAATAGCTAGATGGCTCTGGACTTACTATTGTCTGAACCTCTTGTAAATAGCTGCCTCCTCTCTATCGGGAAAGACCAATTTGGTCTTTTCCTTCGTATCAGAGCCTAGTATTCGGGTATGTCATTCTATCGAACGCACTTCCATATGCCTCTTTTGTAGTAGTATCCGTTTCGTGCTGTTACATTAAAAGACCAAATTCGACTCCGCCGGGGACGGCCTGTTATAATATCTCACTCGAGCGCGCCGGCGTACTTGCTTCGAATTCGATTCGGCCTAGATTCGGATCAGTATATCGACAACCTCAAATAGCCAGGTAATCAGAGACCACCTGGACGGCCAGTGACACCGGGGTTTGGTGTCTGAACAGTTAGCTGGTAAAATCGTAGGCGGTTCTTACGTCGATGGGAGTGGAATACGCTGAGTATTCCCGAGACTCCTAATAACCCTCTCCGTGTAGGGATTGCTATACAAGATACGGACAGTCGACGATATACAGTTACCCGGAAGGCTCCCGAATCTACCCCTTAACCCCCCTGAACGGTATACGATATGCTAGAATAAGGAGAGACCCCAGGTCCCTCTAAAGCTCTGCTTAAGAGCGTTGAGCAACCTACCAGGGAAACCAGTAGACCCCCCTCCGAAAGGTCTACGAACCGTACTCGCACGCCCAAAAACAAAAGGTCCTGGAAAGGAAAGTAACCTGCTCGAAACCCTAAAGACAACCGAGACTTTTCTAATGCGGACGAGATGCGGGGCGTAGTATAAGGCTTAGAAGAAAAACTTCAAGATAACAACGATCGGTTCATATAGTTGGAATCAATTATAAGCGAACTTAGGAATCAAATTAGAGACCCTCAACCTCAACGATCCCGATCCGAGAACGACCCTCCTTCCCTTCTAAGTCCTACACCAGACCCCTTTCGCTTAAGGGATCCTGCCCCTGATGCCTTCCCTCGACGGCAGACCACCCTACTCGACCCCGAAGGTAGTCCGAATCCCATCCGACCCGCGAAAAGCAAGATCACAGAAAAGATTGAACCCTTGGATGACGGCACATCACCTACATACCGACAATGGAAGATATCGGTACGCGACAGACTACTAGTGAATGCCGATTATTATAATACAAGCCCGACTCGAAAGGCCCTTATATGGGGAACAACTACTGGACTCGCTAGGAACTACCTTGAGCCCAGATATGAGTCCGAATCGATTTATATTGCTTTCTACGATTATTAAGATATGATTGAACTTTTGGATTCCTATTTCTTAACCGGATACGAGACAGAGGATGCACGGAACGCCTTCTAGGCCTTGTAGATGGGTGGAAAGGATCACGCTGGAGAAACGTTTGCTGACTTCAGAGGTCGCTTTTCGAGTATGGCTATACTCGGAGGGATACCAGAGTTAGAACGGTTCTTCTATATGTGGGAAAAGATTACACTACAGCTACGAAACTCAGCCGCTACACTTAAGAGACGTTGGAACTATAACTTCGTCGAAATGGTGGCAGATCTTCTAGCCTTGGATAAGGAAAAACGCTGAAACGCTGAGTTATATATAGCTAATACGACTAAGCTAGTCGGTACAACCACTTCGGTTAAAAGGACTGCCTTTCAACCCTTATCTAGTACAACACCGAAACCCTCCCTACCTGTACGAGGATCCTTCCCTACCGTTTAGACCACTTCCCGAACTTTCAAACCTACCTCGACTCCTGAACGCTAAAAGACTACGGATCGAGTCCTAGCTGGTGCAACGTGTCACTACTGCGGTAAGCCCGGACATTACAAACCCGATTGCCCTCAGCTACCTAGCATTAAAGAGATAGTCTAGGAAGTGGACGAAGATGATACACAAGTCCTCGTAGAGTACCCCGATTCAGTCCCGGATTAGGGGGAAAACGAGGCGGCCTAGGTAAAGACTCCTTCCTAGGCCTACGCAAATGTGACCTATTAAACCTTAATCTTTCCAGCCTTATAGGAGGAAACCAATTCCTTATAGATACGACCCTTAGTATACACGGATACGGTGTTAAGTTACAAGCTTTGATAGATACAGGAGCGAACGGTTTTCTATTCTTAAATCGACCTTTAGCTCTACGACTAGCTTAATCACTAGGATTGCAGATTCAAAATTTACTATACTCGGTGCCTGTTCGTGGATACGACAGTAGTATCAAGAGTAAGGCAACGCGGTTTATACGGCTACATCTAAACCTGGATAGACGTCGTATCCGTAACTGCCCCTTTGTCGTCCTGAATCTCGGATAACAAGACTTAATTATCGGAAACAAATGGTTGAAACACTTTAAAATTCTCCTTAACCCTGCTAGGAATCAACTTATTTAGCCAGCCGAAACCCCACCGACTCCTTACTTCGGAAAGGAGATCTTACTTTCTTTAACTTCTGGCCGGATCCAGAAGCCTCATTTGAATATATAGTCGGATGCGAATAGAAGGGATCACGCTCTCTATTAAGACGAAAAACGACGGAAGAAGGGTGAACTCTTGGCTAAGTTATTACTATCATCTACGACTCTAACTCCTAACCTTTCTGCCTCCGACTCTGGTCTGAATCCCCTCCGACCTACAAGTACAGCCTAGACGGATTAGACTACATACTTATTTATTAGCGAGATAAGTGCGAATGCTTTACATTTTGATATAAAACGACCCGATACTGAGTTCTTTATAACCAGCATCTACGAATTGGATCGGATTATCGAAGAGAAGTCAGCTCTGCCTATAGACGACGCTGAGACCATGGATCTGATACGGTCCCGACTCCCTAAATGTTATTTCTTATACTAAGATGTATTCTCAAAGGCAGCCTCGGACAAACTTCCTCCTTACCGCAAATATGATTACAAAATCACCTTAAACGAACTACTTCCTACCTCCTACTCCCCGCTATATCGACAGTCAACCGCAGAGCTATAAGCGACGAAAGAGTACCTTATTAATAATTTAAATAAAGGATTTATCGTCAATAGTAATAGTCCTTTCGCCTCACCAGTACTCTTCGTTAAAAAGCCTAATAATAATAAGCTACGGTTCTGTATCGATTATCAGAAGCTTAATGCTCTTACTCGAAACGACCCCTACCCAATTCCTCGTATTAACGAACTCCTTTCTAGAATAAGGAAAGCTAAGATCTTTACTAAGTTGGATATACAACAAGCCTTCTACCGTATCTGAATAGACCCCGACTCAGAAGAGATAACCACGTTTAGGACTAGGTATAGAATATATAAATGCAAGGTCCTTCCTTTTAGACTCTGTAATAGACCCGCTACCTACCAACGTTATATAAACGACGTCTTGATCGAATATCTAGACGACTTCTGTATCGCTTACCTAGACGATATATTGATTTATTCGGACAGTATCGAAGAATATAAGGAACAAGTTAGGAAGGTCCTGAATCGGCTCCGAGAAGCAGGACTTTAAGTAGATATTAAGAAAAGCGAATTTAGTATTACCTAAGTTAAATATCTCGGTTATATATTAACTACGAAAGGACTCGAAGTAGACCCTGAGAAAGTGGAACCTCTACGCAACTGGGCCCGACCTAGCACCGTAACGGGTGTAAAGTCCTACCTAGGCTTTTGTGGTTTCTATAGACAATTTATTAAGAACTTCAGCAAAATCGCAAAACCTCTAACTACTATAACGCGCCCTTTAGAGCCGTTTCAGTAGACACCCGAATACGAGAAAGCCTTCAAAGAATTACAGACCTAGCTACTCTCAGTTCAAGCTTTATACCACTTCGACCCCGAACTTGATACGAAGCTGGAGACAGACTCTTCTAATAGAGTAATAGCAGGTGTATTCTCCCAATAATACGGTGATCGGTAGTATCTTATAGGTTTTTACTCCCACGTCCTAGTCGGCTACGAAGCGAATTAGGAAATCCACGACAAGGAATTGTTTATAATCATCGAAGCATTTAAGAAATGGCGGCCTGAACTCATGTCGTGCCAGAGCCGTATCGGCGTATACTCAGACCACAGATCCTTAGAATACTTCATAACAACTAAGCTACTTACGGCTAAGCAAGTACGATAGATGGAATTCCTATCCGACTTTAATTTCCAGATCTGATTCACGTCTGGAATAGCAAATCAAAAGGCGGATATCCTAACCAGACGCGAGCAAGACATCAAAATACAGGATCAAGTCAAGTTAGACAGCCGCTCGCGTACCCTTTTCAGACCTGTTAGGTTAGACCCCCGAATCAACGCCGACCTTGCTCAGACCTTTTTACAAAAACAAGCGACATCTATTAGTACAATTCAGCTAGATGTTATACCAGAATATAGGTCGGACCTGATTCAGAGGCTAAAGGCAGACAATATACAATCCTTCCAAGAAGAGCGTGGCCAGCTCAAGAACGGTTACACCATCTCGCTAGACAATTTACTCCTATTTAAAGGACGGCTTTATATCCAAAGAAACACCGAACTCTATACGAATCTGATCCGAGAAGTCCACAACCAAGTATCCAGTGCTCACCCAAGTGCCCGAAAGACATACCAGTTGTTAGCTCCCGCCTACTACTAGACCGGCATAGGATCGGACTGTAAAATGTACGTGGCCAACTGCCGAGCGTGTAGATACTCTTATCCTCGACAGACCAAACAGTAAGGGTTTCTTCACCTACTACCAGTTCCCGATTACCCGATGCAGTATTTATATATAGATTTTAAGTCCTTTCCAAAAGACAAACACGGATATAACGCTATACTAGTATTCATTAACCGCCTCGGAAAGGACTCGGTGTCTATTCCCTACTATTCCACGACCGACGCTAGAGGATTAGCTCAACTTTTCATATAGTAGATCTATCGTTTTAGACACTGTCCCGAATCGATTACGTCTAATAGAGGACCTCAATTCGTCTCGGCTTTTTAGACGGAATTCTATTATATTATCGGTGTTAAGCTTAAGCTCTTTATAGCTTACTATAAACAAACAGATAGTTAGACAGAGATTATAAACCGATATATCGATCAGAGGCTAAGGCCCTTCGTAACCTACTACCAGGATAATTGGAGCGAGTTGATCCCTCTAATAGACCGAGTACAAATGACCCTCCCGCACTCCTCGATCGGTATAACCCCTTATCGGCTCAAGTTCGGACTCGATTCGAGAACCTCGTAGGACTGGAATACCCCAAAGACTTCCATTCCCCGGGAACGATTAAATTACGATGAGGCAGCCAAAATAGCCCGACGTATATACTCGGCCTAGAACGTAGCCAAAGACAACATGACCGAAGCCTAGCAGAGAATATAAGATAAGACGAATCAACACCGAAGAGCCATCGACTGGGATGTTGGTGATAAAGTCTACTTATTAACAAGGAACCTCAAGATAAATCGACCTAGCCGAAAGCTAGCCGAGCAGTAGACAGGACCCTTTGAAATACTAGAACGTGTAGGACACTCTTACAGGTTAAAGCTCCCAGAAGGATCATTAATTCATAACGTTTTCGCTGCGGACATACTGTCTAAGGACCCGAATACCCCCCTACCTGGACAGGAAGCCCCAGAGCCACCCCTAGAGATCATTCAGGGTATACAAGAATAGGAAGTTCAAGAGATTCTCGCTAGTAGACTTTTCAGGAGACAACTACAGTATCAAGTAAAATGGGTCGGCTACGATTCAGACCCTACTTAGTATCCTGCCGACAATTTTCAAGGTTTACCACATCGATTAAGGGACTTCTACGTTAAATGCCTAGAGCAACCGGGACCACCCCGACTCCTCTCTGAATGGATACGCATATGGGAAACAGACAAGGACAAGTAAAGAGTTTATTGTTCAACTAAACAACTCTTAAGAATACTACTGATCCTAGTCACCCCCGAGTAACTCAAAATCGACAAAGTGGAAGAACAAGAAGACAACACCGAGTCGCCACTAAACAGGATCTAAAGCCCAACCTCCTCCGCCCCAGCTGCCCCGTCAGCCAGCTGTATAGCAACAGCCTCAGCCTCCTCATCATCCTCGTCCTTATAATCCTCCTCCTCGCCATTCTCCCTACCGAAAGGGACCCGAACCGGCTCATCCCCAGGAACCCCCTCCACCTCCGCGTGCTTACGCTTCTTGCTCTGACGACCACCGGCGACCCGCAAGCTCTTCAGATGGGCTTCGAAGAGGTCCTGAATCTGGACCTGCACGGCATTACCGGCCTGTTGGAATGTTAGTCTAAAATCACCTCCGTAACCGCACCGACCAAGGGAGGAATACTTACAGCAACCTCGACGCGAAGCGCCCGAGTCTCCTTGAGGAGCGAGTACTGCAACTCCGTCATGGTCTTAGGTGCCTCTACAGCAGCAACGACCATGATCTTGTCAATAGCCTTAGCGGCCTTCTTGATCGTAACCGGGCTTTCTAAGAGCTGTAAGACAATAAACTCCTTCTCTACGAACTAGGGCAACTACAATGGTCAGCATAGGTTCAGACTTGGTTCAGACTCAGGACTGCTTACCGGGACACAAACGGCGTTCTGCCCAACGCAATACTCGCACTTCTTAGATGTGTCTTTTGCGAAGACACACTCGTGCTCCCCGTCTCTAGCTTTTGCCCGAAGGCACCGAACGCAGCAGACGCGGTGGGCATCCGGAAGGGCACCAGCAGGGCAAGGAAGAGGCATTGTGCTATATGAACTGATTAGCACTCCGAATCAGCCCCGACTCTGAAGGTGAAGACTTACGTTGTGGTTGTGTGTGTGTGTGTGTGTTGTGTGTTTATGTGTCTAAAGACGTCAGCATAGGAAGATATACCTGATCGGAGGGTATTCTTACGATTTGATTTGTTGTTGTTTGTTGGAAAGGAAAGAGGAAAAGAAATCAGAATCGAGGGCGAGTTGGCTGCTAATATATAACTGACAACAATAGCTAGCGTGTTGTGATTGTTGTTTGTTACTATTGTCATAAACGGCAATAGCGAATAAACCGCAAATGCCACTGTAGCCTACCGACTCCCACCCGATAGCCAATTAGATCTCCTCCTTTCGTTTGTCGCTATTGTTACACAAAAGACGACTAACAAACCACGATTTAAACCACAAACGACAATACTACCGCCTACAGACACCGCCCACCGATATTGTACCGATACCGCACCGACAATACGAAGCCTCGAGGACGAGTCTTTTTCAAGGAGGGGGGATGTGATGGAACCATCAGGAATTGATCGGAATGATCGGAATTGGAATTGCCGAGTCTACGTGCCGAATGGGATACGATACGGATGTTGTTTCAGGATTTAGAATAGCCAGATGGCTCCGGACTTACTATTGTCCGAACCTCTTGTAAATAGCTGCCTCCTCTCTATCGGGAAAGACCAATTTGGTCTTTTCCTTCGTATCAGAGCCTAGTATTCGGGTATGTCATTCTATCGAACGCACTTCCATATGCCTCTTTTGTAGTAGTATCCGTTTCGTGCCGTTACAGATGTCAAGTTACGGACTCCTATACCTACCGGACCCCCCTCTACCGACGCCACCCCTTAGGTCTCCTAGACTCCTCGTAACCCTTCTAAAGCTCTTTCGTAATCAACTCTTGTTAAGGATCGTATTACTCGTTACTAAGGAAGCTCGCTAACACCTATTTTCTAGACAATCGCTTCGTTAGTAAAAGGTATAGAGCGATTAGCCTATGAGGTGACCCTCTTGTTAGCCGAGGTCCGTATACTTCGAACAGTAAATAAAGCCCTTAGCAAACGCCGAAGGGCTAAAAATACCCGTGTCTAAGAAGGAGGTACACTTACTGTAGAGGATGTACAGGACGGATTAGCCTAGAAGAATACGGAGGAGCAGGTTCGACGCAACAAGCGCTCTAGGGAGGGTGGAGAAGATGAAGGACAAACGACTCGGCGACGTTATAGCACTTATAGAAAAACTGGTCATAATACGCGGACGTGTCAAGAAGTTATAGATACATCTAGTTCATCAGATTCCAAGTAGTTTTAATTAATTTAATATGTTATAGTAGTTTTATTATATTTTAAAGTGGTGGGGTAGGAAAAAATTCACGAGGTCCTGATAATCACGAGGTCCTGGTATACCACGTTATATGAAGTATTTTCGAGTGAAATTTAGAAGGGACGAACCTCGGGACTTCCAGAAGGCTCTCGGAATTTCTCTCCCCTGCCGAATCAGCAAATCAGGTTCCCGTTACACTAAAACCTTAAACCCCAGCCAATCAGCAACAAGCCAAAAAAAAAGTTGCGATCCAGCTTCAACTGAATGCCAAATCTCTAAATCGCATCCCATCGCATTTCACAAACCTTTCTCTCTCCACTCCTTTTGTTATCAATTACCGCACAACCTTATTCGGTCCACAATTAGGCAGCTCGATATATTACGAGATCTGTACCGATGCATCCTGATAAGACATCATGAACTCCGGATCAAGTCTCCTGACCAAGGCCGCCACAACTCGCATTGTATGTCCAGCGCGAGCATCAAGGCAACGGCACCTTCAGAAGAATATCTCAATCAACCAGGCCCGATCCATATGCTCCGCGAGCACGATTCGAACTCCTCGAATCAAGGCCAGAGCTCCAGTAGTCCAGGCCCAGAAATCCCAAAAGAGGGTATGTCATAGTTGCAATCATATCATATCTGAATTTCCATTTCCTTTACTGACTTGAAAAGCAATTCCACGCTACATCTCGCTCCCTCGCAACGAAAGATCCATATTCCGTCCTCGGTGTAAGCAAGGGTGCCTCGGCAGGCGAAATAAAAAAGGCATACTACGGTCTGGCTAAGAAATACCATCCCGATACGAACAAAGACCCTACAGCGAAGGAGAGATTCGCAGAAGCCCAATCTTCATACGAATTGTTGACAGATCCTCAAAAGAAAGCAGCATGGGATCAATACGGCTCCGCTGCCTTTGATCAAGGAGGGTCTGGACCAAGTCCTGGTGCTGGAGGGGCAGACCCTTTCGCTGGATTTGGTAGCGGTTTCGGGGGGTTTGGAGGATCACAAGGTGGTGCTGGCGGATTTGGTGGTGGATTTGGAAACTTCAACTTTGAGGATCTATTTCCGGGCTTTTCAACAAAAGGTACTGGCCGTGGTGGGAGGAAGCGTGAAGAAGTTTTGGTTGGAAACGATATTACGGTACAAGCATCAATATCCTTCATAGAAGCGGCAAAGGGCGTCAACAAAACGATACGAATCGATCCATTGGTATCATGTAAAACATGCACTGGAAGCGGATTAAAGCCCGGAGTGCAGAAAACGCAATGCAAAAGCTGTGGAGGTACAGGTACCCAAGTACATTTCGCCCAAGGCGGATTCCAGATGGCTTCTACATGTACTGCCTGTGGTGGACATGGTATGGTAACACCAAAGAAAGGACACTGCGGCGATTGTAACGGAAATGGAGTTGTGCAGGAAAGGAAAACGATCAATGTCAATATCCCCGCCGGAATCGCAAACGGAACATATGTAAGACTCAATCACGAGGGAGATGCGCCAATAACAGGCGATGCAGTTGATCCAACTGCACGATCAATCCCAGGCCACCTTAACGTCTATGTAACTGTCGCCTCGGACCCCAAATTCAGTCGCTCTGGCTCAGATGTTCTATACACTGCTACCATCCCACTTACCACCGCTATCCTCGGAGGCGAAGTCACAATCCCAACACTAAACGAACCCGTCAAAGTCAAAGTCGCCACGGGCACATCTACAGGAAACAAAATTACGCTCTCCGGAATGGGAATGCAAACTTTGGGTAGCAGAAGAGGAGCGATGGGTGATTTGAAGGTCGAGTTCAAGGTTGAGATGCCCAAGTATTTGAGTGCCAACCAGAGGACGATTGTTGAAATGCTGGCGGATGAATTGGGTGATAAGACGGCTAAGCGGATTATGAATGTTCGGAATACGTGAGTTCTCTTTGATTGCAATTTCTTCGGGATGATGCTTACTGATGGGGTTTAGCACCGGCACGAATTCCGAGAAGCAAGAGGGTTTTCTGAAATCAGTTTGGCATAAATTAACCGATCACCCTGATGCTGCTGCGAGAACCGACACCAAAGCGGATGATACGACTAAAAAGGACGAGCCAGAAAAGAAGGATGAAGAGAAGAAGTAAAATCTCCGTTTTATGGTGTGTTGATGTGTGAGTTTTGATTGAAGTGAGATGGAGGGGGGAGGGTGGAATTGTAAGAAGGGAAGAAAAGATATTGTACAACATCTGTGCATCAAACTTTTGCGTGGTGGAAAACCCCAATCTAGAATATTTTGGGCCGTCTTTCTTTCCATATGGGGGAGGGGATGGAGGGGGGAAGAGATGAAATGTACATTTAGGAAATCCTTGGGAGAAACGGTGGGAATGGATTGGGGGTGCATATAGAAGACGGTGTAAACTCGACCAAGCTACTCTGCTCAAGAATTTAATATTGTACTACTCAGGCGGGTGGTGTGAGTCTTCTTTGTGAATTATTTTCTCTGCTTGTGGTTGTTTGAAAGGTTGCTCTTTTTTTCGGCTTTCTTGCTTTTTGGTTTTGGTTTTGGTTTGTGTGGCGGGAACTCAGGGAGGCTTTAGTGGTGGTTGAGGTCTAGGTAGTAAAAGGCGGGAGTTTGCTTGGGTATGGAGCGCTGGTCGTGTCCGTGTTTGCGCAATCTCTCTACGAGCAGAGACGAGACGTCGGAGGGGGCGAGGAGGGCAGTGTAAGTGAGTAGAGTAGGAGGTACTTCTCTACTCAACTCGACTCTACTCAAGTTACCCCTACTCTACTCTAGTCGGAACTTCTCAGGAAAATCCGATTACTTAACTCGAGGTCTGGTTCGTGAAAAATGGTTCGTCTTTGCTCTTATTTCGATTACAATGTCAGAGACAGTTGGTATGTTCACTGATATGTGATCTAGTGGGTCTCCTTCAGTATATGATATCTACTCTTCGTTGAAAAGAAAATGGGATGGATAGAGGTTTTTGCTAGACCATACTTAGCAAATTGAAGTGCTTTCGCACAAGTTGCCTGAGCACACATCCAGGTTCAGCAATATATCCTTACCTTCCATGTCGTTACATCTCTGTACCTTTTTACATGCAAAGCTGTACGGTTCAAATTGCGTGCGAATCGCGCCCGCGATTCAGTATTTACCCTATGCAAGTGCGAGGGCCACGATCCAATCGCTTTTCTAACAATAAATGGTAGCGAAGTAATAGGGCAAGTTTGAAAGTCTTGGTACATACTTTCCAGGCGCTCAGTATTATTTTCAAGGCACAATGCATATTATTGTGCTACACGATTGCCTCCTTGGATCTTCCTACGGAAATGGAATTAGGGGCAAGGTACTACAAGCTCCTCCCCCTTTTCCCTCTTTTCATCTCTCCGGATTCAACTTCAGTCAAACTTCTAGAATTCCGTTCGGTATGACAACTAATGGCAATATGGCAAGGTGTATGGTTTTGACACAAATAATTGTTCTACTCTCCCTCTCTTCAGGTCAGTAACCTTTTCTTGTAAAACACATTCTAACAAAAGTCATCAGTGGGAAAACTACAGCCAGTCGCTCCGAGAGCCACACCACTTCGGAACACTGCTCTGGGTACAAGCGCAACAGAAACTGCGTCAATCAATCCATCTCATCCTATGATCACGCCTTCACCGGTTCTTAACCTTGCCTCTGTTGATAATATTGCCGGTCAGCCGCTTAGCTGTTTCGCCTCGGAATACTTGAGCAGTTTCACTAGGGCCCCTTATAGTAACTGGCTAGGAAAGCAAACGATACTAGAAAACAAATGTTATACCTTAGACAACAGCACCGATTCATGCCATAGGTGGACGGACAGGTCTTTTGGGGGATGTCAAGTGTGCGTTACACCCAAAATAATGTCACATGGGGAGAATTAACTCTACGCTTAGCAATTTTTATGGTGTAACATTGGTTTACTTTCGAACCAACGAAGATAGGAAAGCACATCCTTCAACGATATACGATCCGGTATACGGTTACACATTGTGAGCCTCCCTTATCTATTAGAAGATCAATCACCTAAATTGGATTACAGCACATTTCCATCAGTGTATATGGTATGGACATCAATCAGTGCATGGCACGAATGTTCTACGGTTTCGCGTAAAGAATATACATCCCTTACAAGCACAGTGACACAGTCAGACACTACGGTCACCTATAACTATGAGACAATCGGTATGAAACTGGATCAATTTCATCAACTCGGCCCCGTACTGAGGAACGTTATCCTTCCATTTGATCTTGCAGATGTCAGTAGCCTGGAACAACCACCAGCGCAACCGCCGATGGTACAATCATCTATCCCCACCCTACTCCGCAGCCCCTCACACTGTCACATTTATATTCAGACTGTCCGGATCCAAGTTTACCACCAGATTACCTTTGGTCAGAGTGGATTCGTTGCAATCCCTGGCTCAATGTTCCACTGGGGATCCAATCACGACTTGGGGACTTATTTTGGAAAGACTGTGATGTTTATTTTAAGCATAGAGGATTTCCCGATCCGCCATATCCTCTCGAGTTCGACTCAGCTCTTTCCTCAACAGCACCCGCCGCACCACCTTCGCAAAACCAAAATGTTGGAAATGTTGCAATTGCTCAGCAGAGCGTTGATCCGGGCTTGCCACAGAAAACACCTCCGCCCGTATCTACACAGCTTCCAGTCAGCAACGACCCCTCACCCGAGAACGTTGCGGCAGCAAATAATGCACGCCCTGGAGGCAATGACTTTCCAAACAATCCGGCTGGTACTCCAGTTATGAAACATAATGACATGCCAACTGGTCCAAGTACAAAGAATCCCACCACCCCGGTTTCAATGGGGAATGGATTACTCCCTGGCAAGGATAGTCCGCAAAGTCCTAACATCGGACAAAATAGCCCAAGTTCTCACAACAACCCCTCACCAAATATCTTACCTCAAGTACACGATATTCCTTCAAATAAGCCAACCCCAGAAAACATCGCCGGAACGAATAAACCTCAGGAAAACGAAGCAAACCTCATTCCCGCCATCCCAATCACTTCATTTCGCACCAACATAATTTCTGCAATCCCAGAATCTGATAATAGAGCAGGAGCATTCACCCTTCCCGGAGGCTCAACAATCCCAGTCAACAGTGTAGCAACATTAACTCCCACTGGCAAAAATGAAAAGCCAGTAGCACTTTCCGTCATCCCAGGCTCTGGAAGTGAAGCCGGGAGATTAATGCTCAGCACTGTCGATTCGAATTCAGCAACTATCATCCCACTCCCAAAAGCAGTTGGAGAAACGGCAGTTTACATGTCCCAAACACTTGTACTTGGTGGCCCTGCATCTACCATCTCGAGTCTAGGTGCTGTTGTTACCTATGGACCTTCGGGGTTTATTGTACAATACCCTAATGGTGGTGTAATATCTACGTTTCCTGTAAATGGGGACCGTACTTTTTCAACTGCTACTACTGAACGAAATATGGGAGCCGTAATTGAGCCTATATGGTTTGGTGGAGATGATGGTGGTTCTACGCGTGTAGGAAATAGCGTAGGACCTTCTTTTGTGGGCCAGGTTTTTGTTGGAAATCCATCGGGAGGGGTGAGTCCTGGGAAAGGGAAAGAAAATTCAAGTGTTGCTTTTACTGGGGTCGGTGGGCGTACTGGAATTAATACTGAGTTTGGGGTGGTAGTGGTGTTTTTGGCTGGTATTTGTTTGTTGTAGACTTTGCTAGGTAAAGTTTCTGAACTCTAGATTGTAGCTATGATTTGAACATTGTCACCTCCATTTTAGAGAGAGCATAATATATTCTTGTACTATATCAGCTGAACTGGTATATATTATTCACCACTTATAGAATCAGTGAATTACCTGTTTCTGGATATACTCTAAACTAGCTACAAATCATCATTTATCACTTCCATGGTTCATATGCACATTTGTAGGAGTGGGAGCTTTGAATACAAAAGCTGACCTTGAAGCTAGGTGTATATATAATAAGGTAGATACCGATGGATAGCCCTACCTTACAGAATCAGAAGCATTCACTTCACGCAAATGCGTACGAGAACTATAAAAGAGATACTATCTTTAGTTAGTTTTAGTTTTCTAAACTTTTAAAATATTTATATTAAAAAAATCTTACTAAGATAAGTATCTAGTTCTTTATACTTTTAGAATGTTCTAGAATTTATATAATAAACTTAATTATCTAAAATATTTTAATAAATATAACAAATTAGTTAAACTTACTAGACGTAATATTTAATACTATAAGCTTATAATAGATTAACGTGTTTCACAAGCGAGTCGCCTACCTAAGCGAGTCGCCTACTTTTTCAATCTAGTATTATTACGATATAAAATACTTAACACTATACAAAGTTTTTAAACTATAGAAGCTACCTAGTATTATTTAGAACTTTCGCTATCTTCTATATTAAGTATTTCTGTCTAATAAGTACGAGAATTATACCCAGTTTTGCTATAACAGCTATAGTACCTGTTTACACGAACTCTCTTCCTAGACTCTTTACCTTGTTTCTAGTCGCTAGTTTCCTTAAAAGTAATTAAATCAGCTACCTAGCCTACTATTAATATCTCTTAACTCTTAATATACTTCCTCTTACGACTTTTACGCTTAGTTATAGCCTTAGTTATCTTACAAAGACTAGTAATTTCCTTATATATTAATACTATATTATATATCACCCTAGTAGAGCCTTTTTCGAGTTGATTAAGAGACTGAATAATAGAACTAGGTAACGAGTCTTAATGTCTTTAAATCCGATCTCGAATAAGCGTTAATTAAGCTATTATTTCGCACGCGTTACTTAGTATTTTAAGTGTCTATAGAGTGTCTTCTAGTATCGTTAGTATTAGCGTACAGAGCCTTAAATCAAGCTTTAATAACACAGCTTCTAGGTTATATAGGACTAGCCTAGTATCTTTAAAACTCGCGTAGATATTGCCTTTTATAAATGCTTTATAAAAAGCTATTTTAAACGCTAGAAGAAAGGCTTCTTTAGTAATATGATTAATATAATTATATACTAAGCCTAATATCTCAGCTCTATACGCTTACTTTAAAAGCGAGAAGTAGACTATATTAAGAAGCTATAGTAGGTGTAATAAGTGTAGAGGTATATAGAGGGTAATAATGTTTAAGTCTTTATAGAGTTACTAGAATTCGAGTAAGTTATAGCTTTTATAACTATTAACAATTAATACACGGTATCCTCCTACACTTTACGCCTTTATATGTTTATTAAAATGCTTTAACTATATAACTCTAAGCTTATTATTTGTCTAGCCGTTGTCGCTAACCTTAATTACCTAATTATATAGTATATATATGTCTTAGTACTAAGAAGAAATAAGTACTTTGCCTACGAATATAATAAATAGTAGGATTACCTATCCTATTACGTTAACTTCTTAAATAACTATAACCTACTTACGATTGCTTAGCTGAACTTGCTTTCGCTTCCTACGCGTTTCTAAGCTTATAACAACTAGTTAGGACGAAATAACTCCTATTATAAAGCTACTTTCGTTAAAGTTATAAATATCCTCATCTTAAATACTATATTTCTCTTTTATAGACTATATAAGCATAAACCATGGGCTAATAACTTACAGATCCTTAGTCAAAGCTCGCTAACGATCGTAAGAACGACTCTAATAAGTTTTAAGCTTAGGTATACGTTTAATGAAGTTGTCTAGCTAGTTCTTGCCTATAGGCTTTCTGTCGCGCTCTCTTAGTAGATTGTTGGCTATATCTCGTACTATATCCCTTATAGGCGAAAACCCTCGCGAATCCAACTCTAATATATATCTAACTATTGCCTCCTCCTCTCGCTTCGTAAGCTTTTTCGAATTAGGCTGGTAATCGCGTCGTAAGGGCTTTCTAGTGCGTCGGTCAGAGAGAGTCTTTCGAGGAACCTAGTAAATCTTTGCAGCGCTTCGTTCGGTCAATAACACGTTGTTTTCGAGTCCTTAGGTCGCTAAAATAATATTAGCTTCTTAAGAAGGTAATTGAACGTTGTGGTGTTGAGCTATTACGATTTAAAGGTAGTAGATGGTACGCGACTAGGAAAGTAGGCGACCCGCTTGGGTAGGCGACTCGCTTGTGAAACACGTTATTTATATTGAATAAATCTTATTTTAATAAGAACCTAGTACTTTATACTGTCGGTATGCATAAGTGGTTAGCACTTCCACGTGCCCGTCTCGCTTAGCGAGGAAGGGCAGGTATTTAAGTAGGACCGAGTACAGCTTGTACTCGGCATGCATCAACGATAGTTACAACGATAATATACTCTTTTTGCATCACGCTATTGACCACCAAGTCAAACCAACATATACTTTTAAAATTGTCTAGACTTTATTTAACTCCTTAAATTATCTTAAATAATATAATAGAATAGTTAAATTTACTAGACTTATTTATAAAGTAGTATTATAATTAGTTAATTCTAAAATTAGTAAATAAAGTATACTAGAATAGTTATATAATTCCTTTCTCTCTCTCTCTATCTTAAAAAGAGGTATTTGAATTTGAGTATCTAAATATCAACTCATGGTTTGTTAGAGTTAGTGAATTATATGGTAGGTTGCTATGTCAGTGTGGTGCTGAATTGTCTTCTCGTCTAAATTCGCTTAGCTTTGGATGACAAAGTAAGAGGGGAAACTTTCCTGACTAGATTGGACAGAAATGTGTAACATTATGAAAATAATTAATTGATATCCTATGAAAGAACATTGCCCTGTGAGCATTATCACAAAGTCAATCTATTCAGAGGCCGAATTAACCAGTTAGTAGCCGATTGCTTTCTTTCTCTTTTCATGTTGCCACCAAAGGCCTAAGTTCTGTATCTGAATCATTTTTTGCAGTTTCAGGGCTTACTTTTCATTCTTACAGTCGTTCGATTGACTGCAAGCTCTCAGCACAACGTTACCAGCGCCTTTCCCAAGTCAATGCCCTTCTCTGAGAATCCGCACAAGAATCAATACATTCCTAGGGTTTCTTTTGTGTCCCACCAACGTGCCATCAACTAGACGAACCATCATTCAAATATTCTGGGTAGTAAGGGTAGGTTCCTTCCATGACGCCCGCCTCGAGCGACGAATTGAAGCTAATGTTGCCGCTCAGCAGAATCTTGATTCATCGAGCCAAAATGTCGTCCACCAACAACACCTCTCCCAATATGACACCAGAAATTTGCGATCTATGCGGCGCACTCGAGGCCGCTCCCGTGCTTTGCCCAAAGTGCGCGACCCCATACTGCACCTCGGGATGTAGAGATGCGGACAAGGAGAAACATGAGCTATTCTGCGAACACTTTGCAGCATTCTTAGAAAGCTATCCACAACCGCCAGCCGATGGAAACTTCGTGCTTGCTGCTATCTTCGATGAGGACTTGCACCTAGCTTGGCTAGATGTAGTAGCTGCTTCCAACAAGAAGGAAGGCCAAAAGGAGCAAGCTCAGCTTATCGCATGCGAGGGTCCTCTCGGCGTTTCTGATATGCCCACGACTAAAGGCCTTAGCATTCAGGTTAAAAATCTCGTTCCCAGTGCTGGAAACAACCAAGTCCGACTATTCTATCTAAAGGGCTTCCGTCCCAGCGACGTCGAACCCAACAAGTACGTTGAGAATTTATTGGCTGGAGAGAGAAAGCGTGGTTGGAGAGGACCGATTGTGGTTGCAAGAGCTGTCATTGTTGACACAGAATTCAATGCTTCGTATGGAAACGTTACTCCGAAAGACGTCCATACCGCCTCTCAATTTCTTATTGAGCATTACGACAACTTGGTGGGAAAACCCGAGGTCGAGACTTCCAAGCACCGTCAAGCTCCACCCAAGAAGGATCACCTCCAAGCTGCGGCTCGTCAACGACGTCAACAACAAGAGATCAAGAATTCTCAAAATCCCCCTTCTGGCGAAGATGCTTGGACTTGCATGTTTTGTGAATATGAACGTATCTTTGGCACGCCACCAGAGGCTTTGATCCAACAATACGAGATCAAGGATAAGCGGGCCAAGAAGCAAGCGGCAGAAAGACGAAAAATTTGGGAGCTCAACTAGTCATCCCATAGCCTCCCATCAGACGCAGACGAGGAAGAGATGTAAGACACCATCGATAAAATCCTGATACAAGGGAGGGTTAGGAGAAATATTAGGAAAATGGAATTTTAAGACCAAATCTTGATTTGACTAGATATTGGTTTGTCATCCCATGGAAGAGGAACAAATGGGAATTACTATGGACGTGGAAAACGGTACCTCAGATAAATAACTCTTCGTAATTACAGAAATTTGACACCTTTTCATTATTTGCACGAGAGAGTCACATTGCTATTGTAAACACAGCCACCCACTACGACCACCACGTGGCTGTCAATGCTGGTAGGGTTCAACGTCGATAACCGTCGTAGTGATTTTTCTATTCGATCTAGTATTTACCTTCAGATCTGGTTTCAAGATAAAAAATCATCTCGTGGTCGGCTGAAACCGAAAAGCAAACACCATGCTCGATTTCGTTCTCCTTTCCTTGGGGAAATACAAAGAAAAAATGAAGCAGAGGGGGCAAGAGCGAGCACTTGACAACTTGAATCTTACCCTCGGCAGAAATAAGAGATTGTAGCTAGGGGTGTGTGATCTTGTTATTTACTAAAAGCGTGTACCCTCCACAACCACCGGCCTCCAGTCACCGCACTCTCAACGCGATCCCGTAACGTCAGCGCAGACGGCCCACATTTCTTGGATTGGCTAATATCGATTTGATTTCAACACCAACAACGCTTCGAGGTTCGATCTCATTGCATCTCACTTTTATTTCCACAACCAGAAGTTCTCCTTCACGCCAGCAACGAAGCCGGCCTAACGATCCGTCCTCTCGTCCCTCAGCGTAAAGGTGAGATCCAATCCTGTTTAGGCCTTGATTGTCAGCTCAGCGTGGAAAACCTGACCTGGTGGATTGAAACTGATGTTTGACTGTAGTACAACGAAAATAAATCAATCACTTTCAGAAAGCGAGAAACATCTGGCAAGATGAAAACTCTAAGATGCGTCGTCTGCCGCAAGAAGACCGCACCTATCACCTGTCATCATTGCAACATCTCGAAGTACTGTTCCTCCAAGTGCCTCGACATCGACAAGCCCGTCCATGAGAAGATTTGCCATCAATTCGCAGAATTTTTGGCAAACAATACACGGCCAGCCCCAACTGATTCTGCTTCATTAAAACTCGCGGTTCTCCTCAAGGAAGATTCAACAGATCTACAATTTCTGTGGGTGGAGTGCGAGAGGAAAGATGCCGAAGTAGGTGGATATTGGTACGAAACATTCAATGCCTACACATATATCATACCTGGCTTGACACCAGGTCCTGATATTCGTGGTGTGGACCGAATGATGATCGGCGAGCATATGGGACCTAAATTCAATCTTGGTCACGTAATCGAACTTTGGCTCCAAGCAGAATTCATGGGAAACGGCGCAAAGCCAAAGAAATATGCTCAAAATCTCCTGATAGGAGAGAGAAAGTGAGATTGGAGAGGATTGTTTATGTTTTTGAGCAGCATCGACACATACCCCGAATATGAAAGCCCTGCCTACCTGGATATCATCCCCTTGGATGTTGATGTTGTTTCAGAAGTCCTTCGAATGCATGGTGAATTCGTTGGGCAAAACACAAATGTTATATTCAAACGGATGGTATCTTCTAGGCCTGCTATTGTAGATGGCATCAGAATCAATTGCGAGGGTGAGGCGAATTTGCAGACTGATAACCTCGCGCACTTTAGTCTTGTCACATCAAGTCATCCTATCTGGATGGTTGGGTTGGCTTCCGACCTCACGCAACTCCTCGAATTTCCACTTTATGTGATGAGGGTGCAAGACATGATGCTTGAGGGAACGGAGCTTAAGTGGAGCGGAACATATCACCCTCTTATTAACGAACTCGCTGCCCCGCTACTCGTTCGTTTTAATCCTGAGCCTGGAGAGAATTGGAACATCATTGAAAACCCAGAATGGAAAACACCCGGGTTATTTGGTGTACTGAGTGGTACGGTCTTGGCGGTACGAACCGATGGAAAAATTCTGACGCACTACCACATTCATGCCTTGTATCTTTATTACACTCGTGTCCTTTTACCAAAGCTTAGCGAATGCGATGCTACCAACAAGAGCGAGCCTGGACGCTGTGAAGCACGCAAGGAACTATTGAGCAAGTACTTTTGCCGTTCCACCTTTTCCGAGTTCTTTGAGCGTTGCAGGAGCGAAGAGCATAAAGGAGCGATCCCTTTGGAGACACGTGAATGGGACGACGAGGAGATGAAGCACAAGCAAGAAATGTACGAGGAGGACCAGTGGGCCTGGACCCTTGCACTTTATCCTTATGAAATGGTTATGTAATCTTCCTTCTTTCATTGTCACCTATGCGCCTGGGACAAAGAATGGCAGAGGAGCTCCGAAATATGGGATTGAAAATTCATCATTTAACGAAGCTTAGTAGTTGACTGAATGAGATAATGGCGATTTTTCAATGTGGGACTCCCTTTGGTCTTCGCCAAAAGGGCTTCAGATAGAATCACTCTCCAACAAATGACTGGAATTTGATAACCAAAACCGCGCCTTCGATTCGCGTGATTGTAGAATATTGTAAACACCGCCGCCTACTAGCCGGGAATCCACAAAATCCCCACCCAACCCCACAATTTCAAGACATCTCTAATTAAAATCTTGATTTAATTTTGTTCAGCGGTATAGCCTTAAGTTGATTTCTATGCTCTGTTCAGCTAACTGAATTATTCTAAACTTTCTGGAATAATCAAAGTAGATAAATATTACTCGGATGAGTATCCATACTCTAGACTCTTAAAAAGTTCCAGACTTTAGCTGATTAGCTTAATTAATCAAATACCCTTATAAACAATATAATTTGATAATTGAGTTTACTAGACTCAATGTTTAATACTCTGAAGTAGTAGTCAATATCACAATTGGTGAATAAACACCCTTTGCATCCATCAATTATCAGGTTTCTTGCCCCCTGGCTCAACAGTTCTCGTTGGCTAGACGAGTGAGCTCTCCTTAGGAGTGCTCATAAACCTGGATATAGGTCTACTCACGTTGGGTAGTGTCAGCTCTGGGAGCCCGGATCAATTTGATATTTCCATAGACCCGTCCGATTACCAAAATGAATCTAAACTCAGTCAGTCTAGTCTTCAAACCTTGGGGCACTCCTCGTCCCAAGATTACTTTCGCTAGGTTTATCTAGACTTCTTTAGGTATTCTTTTTTGGCGGCGGTCGTTGCATTTAATTAAGTACTTGGTGTTGAGGATGGGCAAAAAACTGGTACAACAGCTAGTCTGGGCACTGTAATAGAGGAGAAATGGCGCGTGTATCTCGAGGTCTTAGTATGTGTTTGTTTTTTTGACTTCCTATACAGGTTCAGAGAGCTAAGCGAGCACGTGATGTGAATGTAAGTTTAATCGCCAACCTCCTCGATTTTGCCACTTTGACAACAAGGAACAACACAAAAGCGCTCATGTAGTGCGCAACCCTCATCGCCTTCTGCAAAAGAAGATCTCAACATTCCCCGAACTTAGCGCAAGGTCACCTCACCATATTCGCCTTGTTGAAGCCGATTACTTCAAGACCCGCAGTCTCATTGACCGCAGCTTTAATAACGCATCACTTCTAGACTTTTTTGATATTTTTCTGATACCTTTGCTATTGTTGTTTTAGAAGGGTCTACCATGGTCTTCACCTTTACCACAAAGCACGGGTATTCGCTCTCGCGGTGCTTTGTTTTGGACTGGCGATTTACCTTACTATCCCGCTTTTTCTTTTCGCACGAAAGATTCACCTTTACTCGTCACCTCTGAAGACTGCCAACAGGGCCTTAACTTCTTGCCGCAGCATCTACAGAACACTTCTTCAACAACACTTCGCAAAACGCATCATACCAAGCTGCAAAGCTTTCCATCTTCTGGACCTGGCGTTTCGATTCAGAAGCCATCGACTGTGCATATTTACCTCGTCCGGCTTCGACCGCTTTCCCCAAAAGCCGCAAAGGTGAGTAAAACTCGATTTTGCTACTTGTCGTCGGTCATCAAACGAGTTGACAAGAACTCGAATATTCAAAAACTTCAAAGTTTGCAGCTAACATATCCCCGTTACCCCAGATGGATTTCGCGTCGATGCAGTACCTCAAAAATCACAAAGTCGACAGTCTAGATGGTCTGTTCCATTTACTCCAAGCTCCAGATAGCCCATTCCCATACCCATACGGACTTATCGCTGCTTCTGGGGTGACTGTAGGCGACGAAAGAATCCAAACAAGTGTCATAAACCATCCAAAATGTGCGATCTGCAACGAGGATGCACCCATCAAATACACACGCTGCAATTCCACCACCTATTGCACTTCCAAGTGTCTCGAGATGGACAAAGTCAACCACGACACCTTGTGTCAGGCCTTCAGTGATTTCACCACACAAAATCCGCGACCTGCCAACCATGGGCTCATATGCTACAAACTCGGGGCGATCTTACTAGAAGATTCACCGAGCGTCAAATTTGTATGGCTCAAGTGTGAATTGAAGATAAAGAAGAAGAATGGAAAAAATGTCGCTACTCATCACCTCGACCCGAGATATGCTCTCACACCACCACCGCCAAACTCAATAAGTGGCTTCACGCCCATGGATTTGCTGACCCTCTTTCAGGACGAGAAGAGAGGAATCCAATATGACCATACAACTTCACTCTGGTGGAGAGACGAATTCATGCTTGACGGGTCGAAACAAAATAAGTATGTCGACAATCTCCTTCAAGGAAAGAGAAAGCGATGTTGGACAGGCCCATTGCTGGTCACAAGTGGACTTGCGACCAAGGTTTCACTACATCAGTTTTCGTTAGATGTTACGCCACTCGATGTCCATCGCGCTGGCCAGTATGCAATGAACAACCGTCGAATTGCAGCTGCGTACGAGGATGAAGAAATGGAGACTCGAAAGGAACCCCTTGAGAATATTCGATGGGTAGCATGCTTGGAAAACTACACTTCGGGAAAGCTTACCTTCACTGCGGAAAATAATGATAAGAAGGACTTTACTTGGGATTCAGACGATGTCTCCACACTCACTAAATATTTAGGGTTTGCCGCATCTGTACACAAGGTTCAAACTACGATTGGATCGAGAATGTATGAGAGAAAATTGAAGATTGGAGTCAACCCGTACAGAACCCAATTTCTTCCTCTATTGCTTGCAGCAGTCAACCCGGAACCCGGGGAATGTTGGACCACCCCAGAAGATCCCGAATGGTCGAAACCTGCACTTGCTTTCATTGTTCGGAAAGACGGCAAGGAACTTACGCCACATCACCTCCAAGCATTTCATGCATACATCAATGATATCGTATTACCGAAGATGCGGGGCACCACCGATACACCAGACAGAAGCGACGAGGAGGCAAACGAGTTGTTCGACACTCTTGGTGGACATGAAGCACGCAAGGAAGTCATCAAACGATACCTCCAGCCAATCAAGTTCGCGGACTTCTTCAAGGACTTCAAAATGAGAAGAGTTGCAAGTGGAGATTTAGCCTGGGCGGAATCTAAGTCTCCATATGAGGTTTAGAAAGTTCGAGGATTTCTGAGTTTTCTAAATCTAGGCAGTGTGGAAAATCTCGGGAGGATATTTGCCTTGACGCTTTGAAGTTGGTGGATTTAGGTATTTTCAACTCAAACCTGGCCGAAAGGGCTTTGAGTTGAATCTTTTCACAATTAAAATGGACTGATAAAATCAGGAAGTCTAATTTTATTCTCCACGTGACTCGAGGAACTGGTATTTTATTCACTATTTGCGGAATTGACTAATCACGTTATTACTGTATGGTACTAAGTAGTAAGTCCAGTAAATTAAGCCTTTAAATTATATTGTCCGACAGTATTTAGAATAATTAAGTTAATTAGGTACAGTCTTGAGGGTTTTAAAAGTATAGAGTATTAAGTACTCATCCGAGTAACATGTATTTAACTTGAAAATCCTGAACCGTTTAGAAGACTTAAGTTATTCAAATAAACTGTGGAGGTTACTTATAGCGAATTTAGAGTATTTCTAGATAGAATTGGCCAATTATACTAAGGGAATTTCTTTTGAATTACATGCTCTTGAAGCAAATACTCATGACTCACAACCAGAACTGATACCAACAACTAAGAAGGAACAGGTATCAAATCTGGAAACCCCTCATTATCACCTTCCAACAATTTACTTCTCTTTTTCCCTTTCAAAATCCAATCAAAAAAGTCTACCACAACAGTCCTTGTATCAATCAAAGCAACAGCGCCATCTATGGTGCCTACAGTAAGCGTCTCATTCCCCACAGGAACATGATCGATAGCCTTGAGCAAAAAAGACAAATCCCCATACGTACTATGCCGACTATTGTTCAGCGTAACATCATATTTAAACCCTCTCAAAAGCGGCCAAGTAACGTTCCAAGATTGATCCGTGAGATGAGAATGTCCAGTAACACCATCAATGGTTGAACCCATAAACATAAACGGTTGATCTAGTCCGATGCCGGTTACAGGAGGAAAGAGACTTCCATCCAGATTTATCCCTCCCGCAACACGATCATCTATGCTCATAAAATTTGCAAGTGAAGCACCTCCTGCTGAGTGACCAAATATTCCTACTTTCGTAATGTTCAGATGACAGGGTACGGTTGGGAGGAGTGCCTTGGCGGTTTTGGGGTCTTGTAGTTGATCTAAGAGGAATTTGAAATCGGCAACTCGAGTATCGACTGCTCCTTGGTAATCTTCAATGGTCGTAAAATTCGTCTCGTCGACTCCATGGATAATCTGTCCAGAAGGCATGACTACAATGTCGGCGTCGTATGGATGGTCTACCGTGATGACGATGTATCCGAATTTTGCAACAGACTGGGCGAGAACACTATACAGCAGTCGTGTTCTGAAGTATCCTGGGGAAAATATGATGACTGGGTATTCTGGTTCTCCGTGAGCTCCGGAGCAGGTCTCGTAGAATTGACTTCTGAAGGCGTTGTAATCGAGCGTGCCTAGAATACCGCGATTGAAACCAGCGAAATACCCCTGCTCGAAATCGCTCACTGTTTTGGAGACATATTCGGTTTGGTAACCACCATAACAGGGTTTTACTCCAAGTGGGTAGAAGACCGAGATTAAAATTGCTCGAGGATCGCTGTTGTTTCCCCAGATGTTCGTTCGAGTGTAATCGATGAGCTCGGCCGTGGCAGTTCCAAGTTGAATCTCAGGCCCAGGAGGAGTGAGCAGTAAAGCATTCGCGAAGGAGCCGCATAGATTGAATGCAAAAATGAGACTAGCGTGATTCTTCATCGTGAAAAAATTGACTAGATTGCCAAAGTTTGAGTATTAAAAATCGATATGGGAATGGGGGAATATATACTGAGGTAAATCAATGTCATCATTCCACCGCATTCATCACCAGTGGCATTCCTATCACCTTCTCATTTAGTATATGCGTGCTTACCCCTCGCATTCACACGCAGAGGGGGCACGGTAAACTGTGCCTTTGAGATGCGCATTCCGAACAGGGGTTACGATCTTAGCTTCGGCGAAGTTTTCCAGAACCAGGTTTCTTTTTGTGATCACTGGCTGTTCAAATATCACTCAAAGAAGCAAGAAACGAGAAACGGGTAGATGGGTGTTGCGTACGATATAAAAATTGACTATCTCGGAATATGCGCCACGAAAGCTTTCTGCCTTCCACATCTGCTCCCGTGCTCAAGGAACGGCGATGAATGAACACCGAGTACGCCATTGTACGACTCAAACATTAACCCAGACAGACATCCATCCCACTCACCGACCCTGAACTCTGGTAAAGTAGCCCGTCCTCTCGAACGAACGAAAAGTGCAGGTAAGGATTACTGGCACGCGGCAATAATTTCCGCAGAACTCTCTAGATGGCTGGCATAGATACAAGAGTTGCATAGTAAGAGATTACTGAGCCTCAACATTAGAATTCGAAATCAATTGTACATCTCCGTATGTATATATCAATTATGATCTGGCATTCCAACTCTGTAACTCACAACCCACACTCTTTCCACTCATCGCCTTGCAGACTTGTGGTAGCTATGCAATAGTCGGTGGTGTCTCTTACTTAAAACGGTAAAGTAAGGAAAGGAGGAGAGCAGTTTCGGAGCTGAAGAGACTCGAGTAAACTATGATGAAATGAGAACTTCCTAGGAAAGGTGAACATGGAGCAAACTCTGGAAGATAACTTCTCCCGAACATTGGTGCCACTAAGCATTCCTTCCAACTTATACTCAAGCGCTGGTAAAAACCCGAGAACATGGTTAATATCTCAATCTCAATTGACTCGGTTGGGTGGCTCCCAAAGTTACCACATTGGTCTATGTATGCTAAAAGTGCAAAATACAACCAATGAGAATTTTGACCCCCTCCCAAAACCATAAAATCGGCTTAGACTTGAATGGTCTTGAGGAATGCTGGGCTTTCATTTCCTTCTACGACCGACGCAATCGGGGCACTTTCAAATCCGGCTTGAAGCTGCCGGACATATGATTGTGCAACTTTGATCCACAAAGCCTTTTCCTGTTGACTAGCACCATGCCCTCTCCAAACCCAAATTGTGCGACCGGTATCGAAGATAAAAACATCTTTGCTGTCAAAATCGGTTCCGTGGACTGGGTTTTGATCCTTGATGAGGTCAAATGAAAGGGTTCCAGAGGCATCGCTGAGGCGGAACAAACGCTGGGGACGAGCATTTGAACCTGCGTCGGTTCTGTGGGATAAAGGTCTGGAAGAGCGGAATTCAGTCTGGGAACTGTTTTCACCTCCCAACAAATTTACTACCAGCCTGGATCTCGATTCCTCCTGTGAGAGTACCTCCACGTCTATGTGTTTCGCGAGGGTCATATCGTGAACAACCTGGGCAGCTTTGGCCTTTTCCATCGGGCTGCACTTTTTGCCTTGCCATACCCATATCTTGTCTCCCTTGTCCAAAATGAATACGTCGTCCTCGTCGAGACTCTGCCAAGTTGGCTCCACTTCGTGAATTACAATTGATTGAGCACGTCCAGCGGTTGGGTATTTGAATACTCGAAGAAGGGTGGTAATCTCTTTGGCTTCGGCATCTTCGACGTGTGTGAATCCAGAACGTACTCCCCCAGAGAGAATCTTGATTCGAGGAAAGAGGGCGAGGAAGTCGTCCGAGAGCTCTTGTTCGGTTTCCCTGTGTTGCGTAGCCACACCCTTCAGAAACTCGTCCAATTCAACCGTTTTATATGCTGCAGTGCCTGCCTCGTCCTGCGAGGTCTTGCTCCCCAGCCAGAAGAATATTTCATGTATAAGCTTCTCCTTCCCCTCCTTCTCGCCGACCTTGTAGGAATGCAACACGATGTAGCTGTCACCATCGTAAAACTCTCCCGCTTTTCTCTCGGGCCAGACGACCACCTCGAAGTTTTCAATCCGCCATATGTGAAGGCCAGCCTGCTTTCCTACTTTGCCATCGTTCCAGGCTGGCTCGGTTTGCGCGGACTTATATTTGACTTGATGGTCGATATCGGAGCCAATCAATTCAACGTTGCTGTCTTTAATATCGTACTCCTTGAGGTGCGTTAATCCTTCGTGCGGTGGCATCGTGTATGCTTTATTACTGTGTCGAGAAACAATTGAATTGAAGTCAGATAGAATCTGTGGGGAGCTCTGAATTGAGGGGGCTGGCTGGCCGAGGAGGGTGCCAAGAAGCTAATTTTGACACCCCTTAACCTAGCTGATCCACCACCTCGACCTATTGAAACCTTTTTCATCGCGGTGGCCTCAAATCCCCAGTGGGATAGCATCTCATGGTGGTTTCAATTTATTCTCAAAAGAATTGCACTCGGTAGCGTCTCATTCCCAATTATTCTTTCCAGAGTCAAGTTTCCTGATGCGTTGTCGAATTTCGGATCCATGTCTTTCCAAACCCTTTGTCATTTGTTCTTTACCGAATCTATCTCCTACATTTACTTGAAGGGCTATTATCAAGACCATAGCCCTTCTGGGTGATGTAGGGAAAGACCTTCTAGGAGGGGCAGGATCGAAGGCGGGATACATATCCATCCAAATTCAAAACATGTTTCACGAAGACGCCTTTCTTTGGGTCTGGGCAGGCATTTTTAACTAGTCATTTATGCTCTGCTCCCTCAATTGTTCGACCAAGACAAAGAATACCAAATAAATACATCCTAAAAGACTCGAATAATTGGGTTTATATTCTTCCATCTTCCAGAGTTAGAAGCTTTGAGACTGCAATCACGAATTCCTGTAATCCTGGTCGGTGACATTCATCACTTACAGACAGACTTAATTACTGGTGTTGAACTGGCTGATTTAATGGCATTAACCAATATAAACCCATATGCTCTCATTCTGCTTGTTTCTTACTTTCCAACAGCTGTGTTTTCTTTGGTTCTGCTCGTCCATAAATTGCCTCAATATTCTCAATCTCTGATAGCATTCGCCGATGGACCTTGTTTTCTGCCACCTTGCAACAGCTTGTCTCCTGGGTCAATCAATTATCCCCTTTTCGAAGTTCTTTACCAATCATCGCTTTCCTCAATTGATCGCGCGCAGTAATCATGTGTACCGGAATTTTATCGGCAAGTATTATAAACGTGGTTTGGTACTAGAAGGACACTGGTACAAAGTAAATGCTCTATGTGGTGATCTGCAGTTGCACGTGGGTAGGTCTCACCCTTTCATTTTCGATCACCGCCAAGAGTTTAGATATTTCTTTTCCGTGATTCTTACAGCGTATTACGTCTTATTCCTTCCTTGTTTAGTCTACTAAGGACGTTAGATAGCTGTAAGCCTAGAAAAGTGGGGTGTTAGGAAACACAAGAGCTAGTTAAGATCAAGATGACTTGAGTAAAATGATATTTTAATTAATAATCTATTAGTAATTAGCTTCTAAGGTAAGTAAAACAAGTAATATTATACCTTAGAAGTCCAAAGATATAAATATTAATATCTATCTCCCTTACTTTAAGAGTACAAATAGCGTCACTTGTCTACTTTTCTCTCCGCGTGGGTTCCTAATATCGCGGGGCACGATAACTCCGAGCCATAAAGGTTAAGGAGTTCAAAACCAACCCCTTCATTCTACTCACATAATCACGCACATAAAGAGGGTGGTTACGTTGGCTCGTACTCCTGCTAGTTCATAACACGGCTCGGCCCCAAAATTCAGCATAATCCGCGAATTAGAGTTGCTAATTTGGTCAATATAGACTTTTATAAAGTGGGTTTACATATGATTTATATAATAGTGTCTAATCCGATGTGTCCACCCTCTTTATAATACTTTTAACCTCCCAAACAAAATGATAAGGGTCAAATCCCTAGACACTTATTTTCTTATAGGTATCCCAAGTAGGTTTATATAGGTCAAATTAACCTATTCAGAACCTAAGTAATATGGGTCAAAGTCAGAACATACCAAGTAGAATTATAGTAATACATAACTCTAATATTGTTTAGGTCAACTGATGAGATACCATCTAAAATGCCTACGGAAGTTGAGAAGCTCATGACAGAGAAATAAGTATAAATATTAGTACCTAACCTTCCCCGAGTTTTTTATCTCAATCCACCTTCTCTACAACCTCTACCTACTCTTACATTCATTCAACAAACGCCTCCTATCCTTCATTCAAAACAAACAACCACAACTATGCAACTCACCACTATTCTCTCAGTCTCTTTCCTTGCCCTTTCCGCATCGGCACACTTCAATGGCCCTAATGGTGCGCGCACATGCGCTAGTGGTGCTATCTCGTGCGAGTACCAAAAAGGCCGTTGTGCCAACTTCTATGCCGGCTCGCCCTCGAGCCATGGGGAAACCCCTGCCTTTATTGATCACGTCTGCTCCTGCCCTGTAGGCCAGGACGACAATTTATATACCGGCGCTGCTTGTATCGACGTTATCCGCGCCCTTGCTCGACAGGGTTGCTAAATCCTCAACTCTTTATCAGCGGAGTATCTGTGTTTTGGGTTGGGGTGGATTTTCGAGAACATCATGATAAATGGTCGAAGAGTTATGGGAGAAGTATTAAAATTGGGCCGGGGGCTCTTTAGGGAATTGCGCGATAGTGATGAAATATGGAATGTATGGAGATGGATATAAAGAAGTCTTTCTTCGGAAATTCGCTTACGCGAAGCCCTCCCAAATTTAATTGTTTCAATTCTTGCTTTCAATCTACAATTCACACAATGATGTTAAATGCCTCTATGGGATACATGTGAGTGCAAGCTGGAATACCTTGCGTTTACTTATATCATAACAAACTCAACGCACGCGGATCTTGGATTCTACGATGGAATGGAAGGGCGTGTATTGATTAATTATTGTATTGATTGTTTAAGAATACCGTATCATTTCATTCTCTTGCTATTAGTTTAGAAGTTAATAATCTTCATTCAGGTCATAAAATTACGGAGGCCGTGTTGAACGCCCGCGTCAACCCACCATTTCCCAACCCGAATTTCTGCTACACTTGCTCAAAGACAATTTGACCCCACTTGCATACTGGCCAAGATAAGTAGCCATACTTTTGTCCAAGAAATGATGGTAGTTAGCGCGGGGCGTAAATAGACAAGAATAAACAAGGAATAATCGCCTACATGTTTCAATGACGGATTTTCTGTCACGGCTGAATGCCCCTGGGGCAGCCCTAGTCTTCCTGATATTAGTTCTTTCGAATGAAAAGCAAGGAATTGGATCTCGAGACTCGCCAAATTACCCTGCATTTTACCTAAACTCTCCAAAATTACACAAGCATCAGCCTTGGCGATTTCCCGGAAGTTGATCAAGAAACCGATACTCGTGTTGAGAATAGCAAGGTTCGTATTGCCGAGCTCGCGAAGCAGAGTTCTGGTATCATAATTTACTTTGATTTGAGTCTTCAGGTTGATAAGTTGTTGCTCCTTTTTATGAATCTTGTCATCAAAATTTCCGACCTCAACCGCTAGTGCAATAGGGATTGGTGGAGACGAGAGAGGTAGTCGTAATCGGTCCGATATTAATGGCTGTAGAGGCAAAAACTCGCCCTGCGAGCCATGCAGAAATTCTGGTCATGGGTAAAGCAATAGCAGCGTCGACACCTACAAAAGAGGACCAAACTTGTGGTGCTGTCTTTCTGGAATGGTGTTGGGGTAAAATGAGGACTGTTACCGCTCCAGCCAATCAGATAGCAAAGGAGAGCGATGCCAAAGATCGTCTGCTTTCGCAGATGGGACCGAGTTTGTACATTCCATGAACGTGACAGAATAGCGGTGGTATCTCCGAGCTCTAATCGTAGGAGTATCCTACTGACCTTCGCAAGCTCAGGTAACCTACTACCTGAGTTTGTGAAGGTCAGTAGAGTATACCTGCCCCGCCTACGATTAGAATGTATGTTCAGGGTTATAAGAGCTACAATTGAACGATGAAAACTCGCTTACGCGAAAATCCTAACACTTTCAAATTTCGATTCCTTCTCCAGATCCCATACTTAGCCACTGAGTAGAATTGACTTCGATCAGCAGAGTTCCAGGCTAGGTAATTCTCGTCATTTGGCGTGTTACACAGCATATTTTCAATATTTGGCTGGCCCCCGCCTCCTTACCCCGCATTGCTTGCATATATGGAAATTCCCCGCATTTTACAATTTCCCCACATGGAAATCCGCTCGCAAGTACGAATCAGACTAGATTACTGGTTGAGAAAACGCCTCTTTTACAGATGATTGGTCCACACAAGCTTGCCGAGTACGGCTTGTAAAAGGAAAATGGCGATGGTAGTCAACTCAACATTTAGCCTGAGCTCTTCTGCAACGCTATGCTTGAACAGAGTCGGTGGCTTGAGAAAATGTCAGATTTTAATGCACCCCTTCGCTTGTTAGGTAGCAGTGGTTGGTGTGGTGTATTACAGAACTTGAAGATGACTACTTCCAACCCTCTTGGAAGATATTTTGGAAGTTACTAACTCATTCATAATGAAGTTTCCACGAAGTATAAAGCTTTGAAAAAAGAATTGGGTTTTCAAGCGGCTTTCTTTCAGTCTCTGTATGGGGGTTGTTTATTTTTATAAGCGAGTGAGGTGCAACGGGGAAAAGGCAAACTTGTTTTTTGAGTCGCACATTGCATACCACCATCAAGTACTTCTTTGTACTACATGTACTTATTTACCAAGTCCTCAATACTTAGGTTATTGCGACGAGCAATCCTGTAATTATTACAAGCCACAAACACCTGCTTGGTACGTGAAGCAATGCCATGCCCATTTAGACATCAAAATAAGCCACCAGATATGCAGGGACGGAAGCTGGTTCAAGTATGGTGACCCCTCATTACAATTTCTTTTCTCAGAAATCGTTTCCCGGTCATTTTTTGAGGTCAACCGTCAATCGTCAATACAGTAAGAATGAAGACTGCCAGCTTTTCCTTGTTGAATGCACTGTTTCTCACCAGCTTCTACCTGTCATCAATCTCCCAAGCTAGAAAATCGTCTAAACCCATATTGCTTGACACCTCGGGTGGTTTCGCAATTGGTGGTGACCTACTCACTTCCCCATTTGACCCCGCTCAAACTCTTTCCTGCGGGCACGGATATGTCGAATACTTCCTTCCATGGACACCTCGTTGTACTTCTCTCGTGATGTGGCACTCGTCATCACCTCAAGACTTTCAGAATCGCTGGGATGGTGGGGAAGGATTCAAGGATATGTTCCTCCGACGAGATTACCCAGTTTACTTATGGGACGGCCCAGTAAGTCAATTCTCCAAGCATTCTTTCTCCTTCTGGAACAACACTCGTCTTGTACTCCTAAGATATTTTTAATAATTCTCGAGTTTTCCCAAGAAGTAAACTGACTTCGGGAAACAGGAAGTCGGTCGAGCAAATTGGGGCTGTGAGAGATCCTCATATGTACCAGACTATCGAGACCAGGGAAACTTCTATGCCTGGAACTTCGGACCAGCAGACTTAAACCACACCGCCGGGGAAAATACAACATTTGCTCAAGGCAAGAATTGGTGGAGCGATGTTCAATTTCCCATTGAAAACCAAGAAGCATGGAACCAAGCAACCAGAGCCAGGTATCAAGAATTCGATACCGACGCGAACGTTCAACTACATGCAGAAGTCGCTGCTCTCGCTGCAGATTCGGGAAAGTTGGGAAATAGCATTGTTTATCTTACGAATTCCGCTGCGGGACTTCGCGCACAGATGACGGTTACGAAGAGTACGGGGAGTAATATCAAAGGGATTGTTATGTATGAAACTGCTGGACTTGTGTATCCAGATAATGCCAATGTCTCTGCTGCTCCCGGTGGATTTGGACCGTTTATCGTGCCACTTGAAGACTTCAAGAAATTGGCAAAGGTTCCTGCGATACAGTTTGTTTGGGGGGATCATAGGGTCAATGGCACATTTACTTTCTTTACTCCATCCCTTGAGGGTTCATATGTTGTTGCAGATCTCATCAATAAGTATGGTGGAAATGCTGAGGTTCTCATATTGCCAGAACAGCCTGGGATGGAAAAGGGGAATACGCATATTGCTTTTGCGGATATGAATAATGACAAGGTGGGGGTACTTCTTGACAAGTTTCTGGAGAAGAATCATTTGGATTATTACGAATAATTGATGAGAGAGGAACTGATCTTATCAGGTCTGTCGAGAAATGTACTGACTAAAAATAAAATGGCTGGCAACTCGCGTGACCATGCATGCTGCTTTTAGAAAATACAATCGAAAAAAGCAAGACAACAACACGCGTTCAATTAAATAAAGCCTTCTTCGTATCGTAGGTATATTTCAGATCCAGCTGCCAATAATTCGGAGTCTCCGCCTTAGCCAACAACCACGCTTTATCCAAGGCCTCGACGACTTCTTCTGGCAATGGACCTTGTTGGGCAGCAGCCAGATTCTGGTCGAGCTGCTCAAGGCTGCTCACCCCTATCACCACACCATCGTTCCCCTCCATGACATTGAGGGCCGAATGGTGCACCAGCCAGCGAAAGACAACCTGCACCAGCGTCAAGCCATGCGCGTTTGCCACAGGTTCAATGATTGACAAGGCATCGAAAGTTGTGTCGCGAAAATATCGCTTTCGATAACTTGCGCCCAGCAGCGGGTTGACGCTGGAAAAGCGACCTTCGGTGGGGTTGTCGTTGGCCTTGTATTTCCCCGAGAAGATTCCCCCAGCAAGCGGGTTATACACAACGATCTCCAAGCCGTACCTTCGACATGCTGGAATCATTTCGTGTTCCAGCGATCGTGTGAGGGCATTATACATCCCTTGAAAAATCGTCGGGCGCACCCAATTGTGGTGCTGGCAGGTCATCACGATCTCAGCAAGCTCGAATGCGGTGAAGTTGCTCAAGCCAAACTGCACAAATTTCCCGGCCTTGTGAAGCTTGTCGACCGCTTCGAGGGTTTCAGCAAAAGGAACTGAGCGATCCGCGGCATGGAGATAAAATATGTCGACGCAATCGGTACCTAATTCTTTCAAAGACGTCTCGAATTCCGCTGTCAAGGCCTCCGCTGTGTGCGTCCCCGGGATTTTGGGGTACGATTTGGTGGCAAGCTTCAGGCCTCTCTCCTTCCAACGAGCTTCTCGTGTGAAGGCTTCCTGTCCGCCGCCGATATAGCTTCTGGCCGTGTCTACTTCGTTATATCCTGCTAGCTGGAGCCTGTCAAGATAGGCCTCGTATTCCGCTAATCCACTTGTCAATCACAAGGAGCGACACTTTTCCCGAATGAACAAACATACATACTTATTGAGGTGATTCTTGCTCCTTTTTCCGGTTCAAGGCCAAAAGTCATGAGACCGAGAATCACGCGTGGTTTGCCTGTTGAAGTTGTTTTAGTAGTGACTGACATCGTGGCGTATGAATGAGGTATGGGGGTCGAAAACAAAACACCGTCATGAGAGGAGCAACTATACAGCTGCTGGGGATCCCCAAACTTAGGCAGATCAACATCGGGAGAACAGTCCGTCCAATTTCTCAGCGAACGAAATCCGGCCTCTCCCACTTTTGGCTCCTACCTGTTATCATGATTGTCATCATTCTATCTTCTGAATCTCGAAGATCAAATCCCCAGATTAGGGGAGTTGGAAGGAAAATGGGACTGGACTGGATTCGACCGGACCGGACCGGGACATGCCGGTTCACTTTCTGCTCTTACTCCTGCTCCACCCTTCTTTTCCTGAGCTGTTGGCAAAGACCCATCTACTGTAAGCCTCCTTTTGCTATTCTTATGGGGACACTTAGTAATCAGAATGCTAGGTCTCATCCAAAGCTATGTGGTAACTTTGAAAGCGCAGGGGTACTGAACTAGATAGGCAATCAATCAGGAATTTCACTTTAATGTAATTATTTTGATTCATCTGGAGCTATGACATACATTGATGGGAATTCGCAGCACACAGCAACGCCAACAGAACAGTTTGCAGCAACTCCAAATCGACTTTCTCAGACTTCCTCCAAAGCCACACTTCAAGAGAGCAAATCTTCCCGTGACGTTTCCGTTCAGAACCAGGACCAAAATGGAGGCGATACCAAGAACTCGTTGTCAGCAGAAACCGAGTTTGAGGACGCGCCATCGCCTGAAATTCAAAAAGTCTCCAAGGAAATTGTGACGGAACTTCAAATGACAACATCCGACGCACATGATTTGGAAGAAGGAGCAAACATCATTCGAAAAAGGACAATTGAAAGTACGAGGGGCTTCTCAGACCAGAATCTAGTAAGCTGGAATGGAGCAGCAGATCCCGAGAATCCAAAAAATTGGCTTTCCCGAAGAAAATGGTCAGCGACTCTGATTGTCTCTTCATTCACTTTCATCACGCCAGTTTCCT
Source organism: Calycina herbarum (assembly GCA_001414485.1). Classification (NCBI taxonomy): domain Eukaryota; kingdom Fungi; phylum Ascomycota; class Leotiomycetes; order Helotiales; family Pezizellaceae; genus Calycina; species Calycina herbarum. The sequence goes on from LLEY01000012.1 coordinate 70,514, forward strand.
CTTCTATTGTGGCTCCAGCTTTCAATGCCATTGGCACCGATTTACATGTAAGTTAAGCACTCATTGATATACCGCCATATTTTGACAACGGCTGACCTTTCAAGATCACCTCTGATATTGAGCTCAGCTTGACACTTTCCATCTTCATCTTGGCGTATGCCATCGGTCCATTATTTTTGGGGCCTCTTAGCGAGATCTACGGCCGTGTTATCATTCTGCAGTTGAGCAACCTGGTGTTTCTCTTCTTCAACCTCGCTTGTGGACTTACTTCGTCAAAATATCAGCTGATTGCTTTCCGGTTCATGGCTGGCCTTGGAGGCTCTGCACCACTTGCCCTAGGAGGAGGAGTCTTAAGTGATCTTTTTACGGCCGAGAAACGCGGCAAAGCAGTTAGCATCTACAGTCTTGCGCCATTAATTGGACCGGCAATAGGACCAATTGCTGGAGGCTTCATGGTGGAGAAAGTATCCTGGAGGTGGATTTTTCACATGGTAACTTTGGTCGACGCCCTTATTCAAGTAGCTGGCCTTTTCCTCTTGCAAGAGACTTATCCGCCAGTCCTTCTAGGTCGCAAGAAGGTCCTCCTCATGAAAGAAACTGGGAATTTACAGTTGTATACCGAATATGACCACCCGAACCGAACTATATGGAGAACACTCCAGATCGCCCTTACTCGTCCCTTCATACTTCTTGGGACGCAGCCTATTATGCAAGTTCTAGCCATCTACGTCGCCTATCTTTTTGGACTAATGTACCTGGTCCTCTCAACATTTCCAAAACTCTGGGAAACCCAATATCACGAGTCCGTTGGAATCGCAGGGCTCAACTATATCTCCCTTGGTCTTGGTTTCTTTCTTGGCACGCAAATATGCGCACCACTTCAAGATCGCATTTACCGCCTCCTTAAAGCTCGCAACGATGATATAGGAAAACCCGAGTTCCGCGTTCCTTTGATGGGACCAGCAGCCATAATGGTCCCAATCGGTCTCCTCATCTATGGCTGGGCAGCGCATTTTCACACCCATTGGATTATACCAAACATCGGCACTACGATATTTGGCTGCGGAATATATCTGGGTTTCTTGTGTATCCAAACATACTTACAAGATGCTTATACAATGTTTGCCGCATCTGCTCTTGCTGCGGCTGTTGTTTTGCGAAGTTTAGCGGGCTTTGCGTTGCCCCTTTTCGCCCCGGATATGTATGAAGCACTGGGTTACGGTTGGGGGAACACATTGCTGGCTGGTGTCGCGGTTGTTCTTGGCTGGCCAGCGCCTGTGCTGTTGTGGGCATATGGTGAGAAACTGAGGAGTCGGAGTAGCTTTGCTTCTGGATAATTTACGATATTTTTGAAGCATACGGAGGACGCCCTGAAATGGAGACTATAGGGCAGTGCTCTGTAATGCGCTGTAAAGTGCCCCAAGGGTTCCTGGCTCGTTTCTGCCCTGTAGGAGGCGTTGACGCCCTGGAGAAACTAGCGTAAGCGCGCCTATAGAAAGACATCTCAGCCCTAAATCATAGTGTTTGTCCACTGAAATACAGCGCTCACACCATGGTGATTTATATGGTGGGGACAGCGTGAACATTTCCCACTTTGAGTTCTACGGAATGCAAGACTGCCAACCCACGTCCCATCTGGACTAGCCCCGAGTATAACCCCCCCCCTCCTCGTCCATACGCGCCTCTTCGTGCCTTGCTATACCTGTTTCTGAGGGAACTGGAGGCGTAGAATTTCCTCCCTCTGGAGCACTCGCAAATTAGATCTAAAATTGTATACGAAACCGAGAACCACCTAAACCTCATAATGCACTCTTGACGAGTCGATACGGACACTGCGTTACTATGCAAGCCTATGATTTACCAGGGTGCTTAAAACAACGTAGGTTAATACTTGTCGCGCTATGTTCTTTACTCCCCGTTCAAAACTTGTTAAGAAGTCAAGATACAACGAAGGAACGACACAAAAGACTTTGCACATATTGTATTCATTTCCGGTATATCAGCTCGATTACCGCAACGCGATAAAATTCCGATCATCATCTAAGCGCGCCTGAGTGGTTTTGAAAGCAAGCGGAATGCCAGTCTCCTCAAAACTCTTCCCGTCTTTCAACATCTCCACGAGTGCTTTCGAAGTCAGTAGAATCTCAGGCATCCCATGGCCATTGAAGCCTGCCATGATATACTGGCCAACTCTTCCTGGGACCTCACCAACATGAGATGTGAGATCAGTTGTATATCCTTGGACTAAATTTCGTCAGTATCTGTCTTCAATCTAGTAAATCAAGCTTTGATCGTACCTCCTGACCATACCTTGTCCGTGTAAGCTCCGCTGTTCTCCCATCCTCGGAAATTCTTCTGCATATACCCATCAAACCACTCTCTCGCAGGCTCAATGATCTTGCTATCGTCAACTACATTATACCAAAGGTCTCGATGTGGAAACACGTAAGGCTTTGCACCGCCAACAATAATGCTACCGTCAGCTCTAGCGATGAAGTAATCGGAGTTGCCAGGCCAGAATCGGAGACTGTAGGTGTTGGGTAAATGAGGTGCTTGGCCCTTTGGTGTATTAATGCGGCTACATATTCCACGACACGGTACGATTCTGTTGGAATATTGAGGCGCAATGTATGCGGTGTACGCGTTTGTTGCGTATACAACCTTTTTTGCTCGGATCAATCCACGAGGAGTTGAAACTACCCATGATCCGTCTGCATCCTGTTCATCTGAGACGCTAGTGACGGGAGTGTGGGTTTGGAGATTGACACCTTTTGCAACAACCTTTGCAATCAAATGCATTACCAGTTTATACGGCCACTTCAGAAGTTAGTGATTTCTCCTCTTGAAATAGAAACATCTTGAGAAAGACTCGGCAAGACTCGGAGAGAGAGAAGACAAAACTCACAACATGAGCTGCGGGAAAGGTAAAGCAGCATTTAGCACCCTTAACACCGGAAATCTACTAAAGTTAAATGAAGGAACAGTAGTATATAGATCGGAAAAACATGCCTGTTCAGCGTCCCTTGGTCCAGTATACTGAACCTCCCTCACACAACTTGCACCCGAAGCTCGAATTTTGAAAAATGAAGCGGTCACTTTGTCGGCATCAGCTTGATCCAACATGGCATCACAAGCTCTAGTAAGTTGAAAATCGCAATCGATATTTTCCTTGTCCACCAAATCTTTCACTGCTAGAACGTGCTTCATTTGAAAATTGGCAATCTCGCACGCCACCTCGTCTCCGTACAAGGCAGCATGTCGGGGATATTGGAAATAGACATTTGGTTTGACATGCCTGAAATTGAAAATCAGATCATAAAAGATGTCTCAATGGCAATTTTCTTACCCTCCGTTTCTTGCGGTAGCACCTGAACAGGCTTGTCGAGCCTCTACCATTACGATTGATGGTAATGGTGTGTCGCCATAGCTTTCAACAAGATGGTACGCTGTTGAAGCCCCGGAGTAGCCAGCACCGATAATAAGAATATCACATGAAGTAGGTAGTTCTGGTGTTGAACGGTGACTATCGAGTTCATGTAATTCGGTTCGCCAAAATGGTAAAGTGGGCTCTTCTGGGAGAGGATTTGGTGGTAAAGAGCCTTTTCCTTCACTTGATTGATACACTTGTTAGCCTCAACAATTATACACTATTTAAGGAATTGACGCTCACTTACGGCCACAATGGTTGTGCTTTATCCATTGGTATCATGTTAAGATTCCCCTTGGCTCGTCAGGTAGGGAGTCAATTGAAGGTGGTGGTTAAAGAGGGGACTAATAATTTTATTTGATCCAAATGAAAGGAAGCGCAGATTGAATCGCGAGATCGACTTGATCTTACTTTTATCGTAAGTACCTCACTCCATTGATTAAAAACAACATCACGCGATCACGTTGTAGAAATGAAGCTCGTCACTGGTGCTGCAGTCAGCCAGTTAAGCGAGGTGGGCAATAGTGGGGGGGGAGTGGGATGGAGATAGGGGTGGTGGGTAACTGAACCGGACCGGCATCTTATCATGCTCTCCACTCGACCAGATTCCAGTTGCAAAGTGCACCAATTCTTCATGGACATGCAGCCCCGCAGCCCCAATGTCGATTTCATTATACGTTTTGAAATCTGCATAACAGATAGAATTGTAGACGTCAGTGTTTCCTGATAGTCCTATCTCCAAAAATCCTCATACCCTTATCCCGCCACAAACTTTCAGCACGCACCAATCTCCCAATTCAACCTTCACGGATCTTCATCGCTCATCATGGCGCAAATCATCAATTTCGAACCAAAATACATAACCTTCGATTGCTATGGCACCTTAACCGACTTCAGTAACATGACCAAACTCACACGGGAAATGTACGGAGACCGCATGACGGGATCAGAGCTTGAGCGGTTCATCACACTATTTACTGGCTATCGTTATGACGAATGCCTGGGTCCCTACCAACCATACCGTGAAGTCCTCGTCAACGCCGTCAGACGTACTTGTGCCAGGACTGGAACAAAATTCTTGGAGGAAGAAGCAGAGAAATTCTATCTTGCGGTGCCAACTTGGGGACCCCATCCAGATGTTGTAGACGGTCTCCAACGTCTCGCAAAAAAGTACAAACTCGTCATTTTGTCCAATGCCTCGGACGACCAAATCATGCAAAACGTGGAGAAGCTGGGTGCACCATTTCACGCGGTATTTACGGCTCAACAAACTCAGAGCTATAAACCCCGGATACAAGGATTTGAGTACATGTTTGAGAAGCTTGGGTGTGAGCCAGAGGACTGTCTTCATGTATCTGCAAGTTTTAAGCATGATATTTTGACTGTTGAGGCTATGGGGATGAAGCATAAGGTCTTTGTGAACAGGAATGGAACGGCTGATCCATCGAGGCCGGATTATGATTGCTATGAGGTTAGGGATATTGGGGAGTTGGCGACGAGGTTGGGGTTGTAAGCAGTTTGCCTTTATGGTTTCTCTCAGGAGTGTTTTGAATACTCATAATTATCTACTCGCAACTTTACAAATACGTTGCTTTTGTGTAGCTACTTCAGTTATCTGATATTCCTCATGTAATTGAATTCATTCCCTTGCGTCTCGAACCCGCCCAGCTGCACTGGCATTCTCGCTAAGCAGTTACAAATATACTATGGATTCACATATAAGCACTACTGTATTCACGTGGGGTAGTGTCATCTTAATGATATTAAGCTTACCTGATTGCTCATGATCTTCGTGCTAGGATCGAATCACCCTTCTTCCACATCAAAATAGAGTGGTCCACGCTTGCCACGATGGGTGGGGGAGCGTGCGCATCTAAGCGAAAATGAAAAGAGGGGCGAGAGGACAATCCTCCGCAAAACCCCACCTTGGCTCCAAATGGTTGCAAGAGCAGTCAGACCGGCTTGTTATCTCCGGTTCTTCCAAGTCATCCTCCCAGTGTCAATTTCCACATTGTCCTTTCATCTACCTCGGCACACAATGGCACTGCCAAACAATCAAGCAATATGATAATCTCTGCTTCCAAGACCAACAGCATTTCCAGTAGATAGATAATTGTTTCTCAGGCCTTGTTACTTTTGTGGGTCCTCGATACAGAAAGATAAGATAAACCTCTTTGCGGGAAGTGTTAACCGTCACCCCAAATGATTTGTATATGAGTGGGATAAGTCTTGAGAAAGAAGTGCTTTTTACTCCACTTCATTGACACATTCTTGTGATTAAGTGACTATTATGGCTTCTAGTAACGACGGTGTCTCACGTGCCTCCACAACTGGACACGAGCACTCCCAAGAAAAAGATGCTGGGGTTAAGAAGACTGTGAGTGTCGTTGACAAAGACTTCAGTACCGAAAATGATGTTGGTACTGGGGAAATTGAAGATATAATCTCTGAGTCTGGTACGTGACGTTGTTGCAGCATCATTTGTTGATGCTGGGGCTGACAAAACATTCTTAGAATTTACCGAAGCCGAGTACAAAACATTGCTGAGAAAAATCGATCTCTATCTTATGCCCCTGATGTAAGTAAAGCCGGAGACATATAGCGTTACGTTTTTGACAGGACTTTTTATAGGTTCTGCTGCTATGGCATTCAGCAGGTAAGCGAAGCCAATATGGGAAGCTCTAGGTAGGCATTTCAGCTAATGCGGTTTTTAGACAGACAAAACCTCGACGGGTATTCAAGCAGTAAGTTTTCTCGCATGCTGTCCTCACCATACAGAAGATTAAAATGAATTCAAGATTTTTGGACTTCGACAAGATCTCCATATGGTAGGAGATCAATACAATTGGTTGACAACGATGTAAGTAACTCTGGACTCATGTCGAATTTTTTTTCCCACGAGTCATCGTTTAATTTATACACCTATGACTTGGGATATATTACTCACTATTTGACTAGTTTCTATATCATGTACCTTCTCGGAGAGTTTCCATCTAATTTCTTGCTCCAACGATGGTCCATCGGCCGTTGTTTAACAATCTACATGATGTGCTGGGGTATTTCAAACTTGGTCAGTTAACATATTTCGCAATAACTAACAATTCTTTAGCTATCTGTTTGATTTGCGTTAGTGCAGTAAAGACATGGTCTCAACTTATGGCTATCCGCGCGCTGCAAGGTCTTTTCGAGTGCACCATCTCACCCGGTTTCCTACTCATCGTCGGAACTTGGTACCGCACAGAGGAACAAGCGAGTCGCGCGTTGGTCTGGCAATCTGGAAATGCTTTTTTTCTCATCGTCTGCGACTTGATCATGTACGGTATTGCTCGACACGTCCAGAAAATACCTGGTGGTATTGCGGCCTGGAGAACTATTTCCCTCTTTCTCGGAAGTCTCACCATTGCACTTGCTATTGCTTCGGTATTCCTGCTCGGTACGCCAAAGGAGGTTATGTGGTTATCTAAGAGGGAGAAGCGGATGGCGTAAGCTCTATACCCATTCTCGCTTAATGTGAGTTGCACTGACACTCTACAGGCAAGCACGTATTGTGGGTAACAAGGCGGGTCGTGATACAACCGGACAAAAATGGGATTGGGATCAAGTGAAAGATGCTTTCATGGATCCTCAAATGTGGTTCAGTTTCTGCAATGCTTTCATCAACAATATCCCGAATGGGTGAGTGGTTCATTTTTGGGGGTCGTCTCCATACCTTTCTAACATTATACAGTGGTCTTACCTCCTTTGGATCAATCATGTATACGTCATTTGGCTTTGATAGTTATCAAACTCTTCTATTTGGCCTCCCTCGCTCAGCTATAAGTCTTGGTCTTTTTTTGATCATCGGCATTTACATACGCCGAGTTCAGAATAGACGGATGTACATCATGATGTTTGGCTGTGTCACACCTTTCATTGGGCTTCTGGCCATGTCACTACTTCCAAACAGTGTCGAGTACAAATGGACTAAGTGGGGATTATATGTCATGACCATGCCATTTGTATTTCCCATCTTCCTTGCATGGTCTTTGCGTAAGTTTTCCCTCTTCCTGTTTCCTGCTTCTTCTCAATAACTAACTCCCCTTTAGTTCCCTCCAACGTAGCTGGTAGAACTAAGAAGACTGTCATTTCATCCATGACCTTTTTAGCATACTGCATCGGCAACATTGGAGGATCATTCGTTTTTGACTCCAAGGACGCTCCAAGATATGTTAAGGGTACAATTGCTTGCTCGGTCTGTTTTGCGCTGGAGTTTGGAATCATCGTAGCTTGGAAACTTTGGTACATGTATGAAAATCGGAGGCGTGATAAGGCAGCTGAATTGAGTGGGCTCACGAAGGAAGAGCAGGAGGCGGAGGGTCGCTTGTTGGGAGAGCAGGACGTAACAGACCGGAAAAACCCACACTTCAGATATACCATGTGATCAGCCAATAAGGAACTAAAGAAGGTCAATTATTTGTTTGACGAACTTTAGGAGTATGATCAGTCTATTACCTGCGAATTTGGAAATTGTGATCAGAAGGGCTCTACACTCAATTAGCCAAGATTATTATCTTTACATCTGATGCCCCATCCAACTTGGATCTGAGTTCCATTCCGGTAAAATAAAGTAATTCGCTTGCAAAAGCCCCTCTGCGCTCTGAGAAACACTACCCGCACCCCTCGGCTCTGTATAAACATTAAATGGATCAAGTGCAAAGCTCGTATCCGTCTCCATCGGCAGCCACGCAAAATCCATAAGTTGGGTGCTCGGAGTTTCTAGCGATTGCTGATTCATCTCAGCAGAATGGTGCAATGCCTGCGGGGATTTCTGCTTCCACAACTGTGCCCAATTCCTGAACTTCTCATAACCCGACAACTGCTGCTGGTGAACACTTATCTCTGTCCTCGCATTCAGACGTGTGAGAGCTTTCTCAAGCAGCTCGATAGTGGCGTATTCCGACTGTGCTAGATGCATGCCTCTAGTCATTCTTCGCATCATATTCATACCGTTGGTCAGCGCATTCCGCAAGCGCTTGGTATTTCCGTTCAAGCTATGCGTGAGAAATACGAGCAAGGCAGCACGACAAGCGCTGAATTCAATATATGAAGCCCTCGCTAACCCACCATAATCGTGGATTAGCTGGCAAAGGTCGTGGATACGATATGCGGCTTGTATACAATCTGATGCTAGTGCGGATTGTGCCATGGCTGCTTTTGATTTTGAGGACTCTAAGGCGGTGGGAGTTTTGTTACGCGCGAATAAAAATAGCCGACCCATGAACACTTGAGTAAGGAGGAAGGCTAAATTCAGGTGTATATTTGCGCGAAACAAGCTGTTTTGTGGATCTAGATCTTTGCAATTGATCTCAGGGGGGAGTAATGACCACGAGTTCTTCAAACTTTGGCTTTGTCGTACTAGTTCATCGAGTCGCTCGAGCTGTAAGTTCTTCGTGGATATTCGAAGCTGTTTACTCCGAAAAGTTAGTGCGCTAGTTCTGATGAAGATATCAAAAAACAAAAAACGCTTACATAGTAGATGCAACGGCTTCGAGATGTATGGTTAGCATGATTATTGCTCGAAGATTTGTAAAATTACGGGGCTTGAAGTCGTCTATGTCGGAAGGAAGATCGGCATCAACATCAGAACTCAAAATCGACAATGGCCTTCCGTGGAGAATACATATTCGTCTGTGAGGTGTTAATAATGTTGAAGTTGAGTTACGGAGAAAGCCTACTTCTCAAGAGTGTATACTGTCCACCAGAGTCGTTTTCTGACCTCCAGTGCATGCTGATCCAGTGAGAGCGCAGTGTATTTTCGATGCATGCCGTTTTGAATCGCCATTTTGATTGCCAATCCAAGGTAAGTGTATGCAAGTCCAGATGTGTCAAGGGGTAGACAATACACTCCTAGAAGGGCGCAAGCCTGTACACTTTCCAGAGATGCGATAGCCAGCACGTCAGGGATGAGTTGCACAGCCGACCGATAGAGAGTAATACTGACATCATCCTCAGCCTCTGAATCATTTTCTGAATTCTCAGTTGAGTCCAGGTCAACATATTGCGTTCCTATCGCCAGAAGCATCAAGAGAATGCATCTCACAGGCGAGTCGTCTGAGCCACCGATCGTCTGCGTGTACAAATGTTTCAGTTTCGCCATTGCCCATTCTTCTTCAACGTAAAAATAATTCGACTGGCCATACTTGAAGAACGTCAATACAAGAAATTTCGCTACCGATTGGGGAGGAAATCCTTTCGTTGGACTGAACAGCTCGGATGTTTGCAAATGTCTTGCTCTGTGATATTCGTTCTCGTTATTCAGATGGTCTTGATCCTATATCGGATTAAAATTTAAACGACAGCGAGTATGCAGATATCCAAACCTTGTTTCTTTCAATACCAACTATTTCATTTTGAACACGTTTTGAGAAGTTCCAATACGATAGCTCTCCTGAATAATCTGACGCTGTCAGCTAGGTTCATGAAACTGCAACCAGAACACCAACAAGCAGCATTGTCGGATATCTTCTTCACAGTAAAAGACTCATCATTTATCGCTGGTTGATCAAAATCCTCTTCCTCATCAACTGAGTCGAGTATCTTCGGAATTTCAAAAGATTTTGCAAGGGCACGAAGCTCCTCAATATCACTCGGGACAGTGCCAATGTAATGTTTAAGAATCTGCTCCAAACACATCAATCTTTCAGAGTCTCCCAATTGTGCCTCGGAACTATTTTCTCCATATCAGTCTTCAGGTCACGTTAATTCCAGGGGGATATTTATACCGAGTTTGGGGAATATCATCAACCACGTTGGTAGTCATTTGAAATTGGCATGAACGGCGTAATCGAACGCATCTGCTGCAAGGAACCCCTCCTTCACATCTTTCTTTCATCTTTCGACATGAATCGCACCTTCATGAGCGTTAGTCCTGTTCAGAGTCGGATCGCTGGACTTACGCTTTTAAGCTCCGCCTACGCTTTCTGCTGCCCGACTCGGGGGACTGTGATCTAAGTGAGTTTTCTGGCATTTTAATTAGTGCCCGAAAATGAAAATGAAAATGTAAAAGAATGTAGACGTGACAACAGAATGATTATGGTAGATAACGAAAGTGAGATATCGTGGTAGGAAGTGGGGTGATAGACGTACCCCTGTGCCGCACCCACCAAAAAACTAACAGTATGCCTTAAAGAGCCCAGAAAAATGCCCCAAAAAATATAAAATGAGTCCTCAATAGCTAATGGGTACTATATAAAAAATTAACTAGTTTTCATCTATGCCTCGTGGTTTGCTCTCAAGTTTCACTATGCTTACAAAATCACGTGACAATATAAACAAGAAATGTTATGAATTTGTTGGAGAAGCTTAGACAATTGAGGAAGTCGATTTCTTGCTTGCCGCAAGTCTCCGCAAGAATTATTTCCCAAATTCTTCAACGTGATAAGGGAAGGTGGGTTCTGGTAAAAAAACCAGGCCATCTTACAATCTATCAGTTTCTCAAAGTAGGGTCCAATTCAGAATTATTGAATGCAATTCGCTGATCATCAATTGGAAACTATTCAACCCTCCATCAAGCCGAGACACACTAAGTTAAAAATAGAAATTCATCAATAATATCATAACTCCATCACCAATCATCATAAATAATAACACACTTTTGCTGCCCAATCCCAAAACTGACTGCAAGCCCAACCATCAAACTCATTTCGTAACCATAGAAAATATACCAAAAGAGAGCAAATGAATAAATAAATAAATCAAGAATCAATCTGTGCCCGGTCGGAAAGCAGACGCAATACTGATTTGACCAGTCTTGCGCACTTCTCCATGAGCCTTCGTCTCGTACCGAAGATTTCTACCCTCAATAACTGGGATTAAATCATATGAAACTAGGAAATGAGGTTCGCCCAAAATCTCATCATTTTCGTCAGCATCTGGGAGCACGACAATTTCCGGACTGCGAAAGTCTTTCATCGACGTGATAATTTTCCCCGCAACTTGGGCTCCTGGTTATCAAGTCAGATTTTAGTCGGGAAATTGGGTAGTACGAGTACTTACCTTTGTTTTCCGCGTGATCAGGATGGAAATGTGAGCGTTTTGAAAAATCAGCTACATAAAGGACTTCCTCACAACAGAGTTCCTCGTTCGAAAGTTCGAAAGCATGTTCACATGTCAATGGTCGAAACTTGTGGAGCGGCTTCAACACCATCCCCTGAGGAACGAGTTAGCAATCTCAAATGCGGTGTTAACGGAAAAGTTCGAATTTCTTACTTTCACCATGAAATAGTCAATGGTCGTTACAAATTTAAAGCCATCGATTGGGTCTATTTGGGGATTCTGCACTCTGTGCTCCTCAAAGAGATGTGGCAGGTATGGCTCACGACGGAGAAACCCATAGCTTGATTCAGCTCGTCTGATAGGACCACCTGTTTTGTTCAGAGCTCGAAGAATAGCACCGGAAGCAATTGCCGAGACGCTGAGGAAACTTAGCCCGGGATTTCGTTTCAATGAATGACTTGCTCGTCTTACCTGTCCTGGGCACTCGTTGTAACTAGTGCTATGTCGTATGGAAGGCTTAACTCGTGAACGAGGTCCTCGAGGAACTTCCGAAGATAGCTGCGTAGGGATGGCGCAGCTCCAAAGCCACCGACCAAAAATATTTTCTGATTCTTGTCAGATAATGGAAAAGTCCTTTGCGATGTTACCTACTTGAACCCTTTTCTTCTTTTCGAAGGCCATTTCAAGCTGAGTTCGTAACAATTTGCCAACTCGATGAAGGATTGGCATAAAGATTGCTTCATAGTCTTGCCTGTCTCGGATGCTTAGCATGTAAAAATATGAAAGTAAATAAAATGACACACCAGTCCAGGAGAAGTCTGTTGTCTTCAAAGCGCTTAGCTTTCGATCCCGTGAGCCCTCTTCTCACATCCCCACGGAGGCCTGGTACTTTCAAAGAACCCGTTGGCCTCCTGGTAACATCTTTGTTTCTCTTGTCCATTCTCTCAAATGTGGGAACAAGGGCCTTGGCGATTGATTCTCGAGTTTCGCCATGAACATCAAGATATGTTTCGTCAGCTAATCGTTCAAGCACTCTGGTTTCAAAATTGTCGTTGAGATAACTGGCACCGCAGTTATCGCCTAGCCTCCGGTCAGCTATTGATTGTTCAACAAACCCGGGAATGAATTTTACCTATTGGTAGGCCAACTTCATTCTTCAACCTCAGCGGGTAAGAGCTGGAAATGTTGAAAGCCGCGGCATCGACCGTCCCACCCCCGCAGTCAAGCACGACGATGGTATCACCAGCCTGCCCTCGTCAGAAGAGTTTATAGATGAAGGTGGGGAATATATTGGTGGTTACCATCAGCTCGTTATCAACTCCCATCAAGTACGTAGCCGCGGATTCCGGTTCGGTTGCGACAAACAGGTTGTCGATGCTACCATACGATAAGGCCCCAAGGCCTGTAACACTAACTGCGGTAGCTATTGCCTTTTGCATAACACGAGAAGAACCTTGATGCCAAATGGCGGGTACAGTCATCACAAACTCCACCTCGGAATCGTCCCTGAGCCCCTCGTTCTCTTGCAATTGTTCTTTGGTGTGTTGAAACACCCTGATCAGATAATCGGCAATGACATCCTCGAGATCTTGCATGCTTAACCGATCCCTTTCTCCGTGACGATGCACAATCCCAGAACGTATTAGGCCACTGAGACGGGGTCGAAGTTTTGTTCTGTCCGCTTCGGTATGTTTGGTCCGAACAAGCATCAGTTTAGGGCGATCCATGAACCGATCCACGTTACGGGTTGTTCCAGCTTCGTACATATGGTATTCCACCTCGTATCCCCAGAGAAATGTGTCCATTGTGTCATTGTCGATATTCGCACCGAGTGTTTCGTTGCCATGTGTTTCAATGTTCCTCGACCAATTTGTCTTGCCATCGGAAGAATTGTTCATGTCGGTGTCGCTTTCGGAGTCAGATTGGTCGCTGTCAAGTGCTTTGGCTTTGTATCTGGGAACGAGAGGATACCAACTTTGTGTTGGGACTTGTTGAATCTCACCACTGCGCATAGGCCAGTTTTGGATGCTTCTGATATCCCCTGGCAGGACAGTAAATTCGAAATCATCAACGGAATGGGAATAATATGAGACAGACGTGAAAGTAGTGCCGTAATCCAGACCTAAAATGAACTTCTTCTTGGGGATATACGACGCCTTGGCATTTGCTTGACGGAGTAGCTTTTCTTTCCTTCCCGGCTGTGTTTGAGTTGAAGTCCGAGCATGAAGAGATGAGATTTGGGGAGAAGACTTTACTCGAGGCTGTTGTTGGTTCATGGCTGTCCGGGAATTGGCTTCGGGTGGAGTTTTAGGGGGACTCTCAGACCGTTCGATTGAGGAAAATTCTTGACCACGACCAGCCTTTCTTTTCATGGGCTTGCGAGGTACAGGTCGCTTGGTTACTCCCAAAGGCTTGGAGAGATGGTTTGTTAACTTTACCTTTGTGCCTGGGGGCTTGTGTGTGTCTCTTTTCGAATTCAGAGCCGACGAGTTGAGGGGTACTTGAGTGCTTTGCGAAGGTATGTCGACATCCAAATCTGGATATTCTTTGCCGTCATCGCCAACGTGCTGACTCGCAGGTGGGTTGACGACTGGGTCGTGATGTTGAGACTGCAAAGCTGATTGAATGAACAAAGCGGTAAATAACTTCTTCTGTTCATCAGTAAGCTCATGGAAACCCTCCGATGCCATTTCCTGGAGCTTCAGTTGCGTACGCAGGTTGGTAGTATGATGGAAAGATGAGTGAGTAGTAGTGATCAGCAACCTTCTTGGACCCCGAGTTGTTATCATACAAACGATGCACCAATCTCAAAATATTTCGCCAACTCCACATCAAACGAAAGAAGGAACGACAAGGGTCGATCCATGTCGCCAAATACAGGGTTTACATCATTTTTCTTGGTCATGGGCATTCTAAATTATGCGTTTGTTTGCTTTGGCCCGGCGGCGATAAGGCCCCACGATCGAAGAAACAGGGCTGTATGAGGACTTTTGGAAAGAGTTTCGACCATTTTCCCATCAAATTATTATTTGAAAATTCCTAGATTATAGTAGATCTGCTAAAGTTTAACAATTAAGAAATAGAATTTGCAATTTTTCAAGACCGAGGCTGTCTTGTCGAGAAAAGCGATCATATTATTTATCGAGTATGATATCACCCAACACAAACAAACACTATTTGGATCAGCCCACTTAGACCGTTTGTATGGCAATGTTTGCAGATTTTGAGTGTGTTGGCGTGGGCTGGCCGAGTTTCATGCAAGCCAGACGTTTGTTTGCTTCATGCAACCACCAGCAACACCCGACTAGCTTCGCGGATGATATCCGATAGGATATCCTTGCAAGTCAAAAAAACATCATTTTGTTCCCCGCCAATTGATCTGTTCTTTATCGGTGTCAAATATTTGATCTTAAACAAGTGTCACAAGCAGACAACCACCACCAGATATGTCATGCGCAAAGATATGGAAATTGGCAGAAAGCACAGCTTTTCTCGCCTGGCTGGACTTTTGCTTGGAGAACAGCGTGAAACCTGTCAACGAAATCTTTTGCAAGCCATTGGAAGAGAGCACAGGAACACAATTCACTGTGCATCAGATCACGACTCGCTTCACAACAGTTGCCAGAAACGAGCGAAGACATAGCATGTCCGG
Source organism: Calycina herbarum (assembly GCA_001414485.1). Taxonomy (NCBI): domain Eukaryota; kingdom Fungi; phylum Ascomycota; class Leotiomycetes; order Helotiales; family Pezizellaceae; genus Calycina; species Calycina herbarum. Next base: position 85,627 of record LLEY01000012.1, read on the forward strand.
GTTTTGCGAAAGCATTCTTCGCGAAAAGGGAACCAAATGCTTGAATTACCTTTCGACAGAAGAAATGAAGTTGATTAGTGAAATGACGACAAGATTTGAAGGAGTGTATCCCGAATTTGCCAGAGAACCCACCCCAAGAGCTCCATTGCTGGATCGTGCGGAAGCGCTATCAAACATTCAACAATGGGTTCAAGAGAAATTACAAGAATCCAATTCGGAGAAAAACGGCAAAGAGGACGCCAAAAAACGAAAAGAGTATGGAGAAATTCAAACAGAAGAAAGGGTAAGTCAGTCAAAGAGCATGTTTTTCAAAAGCGCCCGTGATAGCTGATGCCGAACAATGTGTAGAACAAAACAGACAACCATCCAGCAAAGCGAATACACACACAAGAAGCTGCCAATCCATCGAACATAAGCACGCTAGGAATTGGAGATCGAAGCAAAAAAAGGACAAAGATATCGTTCGAAGACCAGGATTTCAATCCCTACCAAGTCCAGCCCAATGGTCAACAAGATGCGCTGAATATGACATCCACCACACCTTCTGCCATTTCGAATGGTTCTCGACCCGTCCCGTCCGCTGTAGTTCCAGCAGAACAACCTTCGATGACCGAAACCACGGGGCAACGGAGCCAATGGACACCGCTTGAGCGAAAATTGATATCTGAAATCAAACAAAAGGAATTGGAGATTCATGAGATACGCCATCAATGGGACCAAGAAACATGGAAAAGCCTTCAGCTCGAGAAAAATCAAAATTCAATTGCTCAAGCACTGAGAAGAGAGAACACGCACCTGGAAATAGCAAGAGACGAGCGTAGGAAGGCAGGGAAAAATCCCCTGGAGGATGTTTTGTACCTCAAAAATGAGGAAATCTGGAAGCTGTGCAAGAGAGTGAAAGACATGGAGAAACTTGCAACTTTCACTCGGTGTGACGGGACCGAGACCCTGATATCTTGGAACGAGGTCACCTCAGCAATTGATATGCTCTCATCTGAGCTGGAACTCATCCTACCTGGCCACGATCAACGGAAACCTTTACTCATACCTGATGTGGTAGAGGGTTCTGAGCTAGCTAGGCTCATCCGATGTATACTTGGAAACGAAACAGATGCGGTCAAGGAAAAACAGGCGTTGCGTTGTTGGGTTTCGAGGTATGACCCCGAGGTTGTTCTCAGAAGTCTGATAGTCGCTGCTGTGAAGGATTGGGTGTTCATGTCGCAGTTTCCAACCCTCAACCCCAACCATTCCCCTTTATTGGAGGCTTATCGAGAAATTGTTCAGACTTACGGCAAGTCAAAATTCACGAGACCGCTATCCCTGAAAGCAGACACTGACTACAGCCCCAGATGGTTGGAAGAGTTTGCGAAATCTAGATTTGGCAGCACATCACAAGCTGGTAAGCAGTGATCATTTCCGAAAAAGCGTAATCTCGAAGAAAGCGGACGAACTTACAGGCCGACTGTCAAGAGCACTGGCGCCTCTATTTATTCCACCTGATGTCGAACCAAATAGAGCAGTTGGATGCTGGGGACAAGACAATGACACCACCAAGAACCGACACTGCAAATTTCAAAGCATTTTCGAAGCAGTATTAAATGTCAAAGCGAGATGTTTGTTGAGCGACAATCGATACAACTTCACGGTCCACGAACCTGGTACACACGCATCCGTCGACAAACAAGATTCGGGTTTCTGGCTACTTGCGACCGTTCACATGTACTTGGACGACGAGCTTGGTAGCGGTAATGAAATGATGGATGCCCTCGTAAACTCAAAAGCCCTTTTTTCTGGAACCCCTCGTGGAAAAGAGCCCGACAAGAGCATTCAACTGTTGGTTCAGAAGAGAGATCTTCCCTCGAGAGAATTGAACACGCCCCAAATGGAGAGCCAAGTAATTGATATGGTCTCAGGACAATCCCAACTCGACCTGGCCTGTCAACCAGCTTGCCCAAAATGCCGAAAAGATTTCAACAACTTGGCAGATTTGCAAAGCCACAGAGAGAATCGTGAGTGCCTTTTGCTTTCCTTCGTCGCAGTTGAAGATACTCAACTTAGGTTGCAGGACTGTGTGGCAGATGTGGGCGTTGTCAAAGATCGTTCAAAGACCTGAAGGTGCACGCACTGAAAGTGCATAACGAAGTCGTGAAACTTCCCATCAATATAACGTTCAACGACTCCATCCCGACGGCAAAACGCAAGCCACCAAACAATACATTGCACCATGTTTGAGGACATCGAGTTGACGCTGAAATAATAGACGCCATGCCATCCATTGCAAGTTCTCGTCCAAGGAGGATATCGTCGGCTATGAAAGAAAGCTACAACGGGAGAGGAAGTGGAGACTTATTAATTTTGCGATCACGTGGCAGTCCACCCACAAAATGATGATTTGATCGGGAAAATCAATCGATGCGGATCTGATGCTGAATGTCGGTTCGACTGATAATATGACTCTAGTCTAGTGTGTTGTTTATTTACCGTACTTTTAATGAGGAGAAATATTGTCTGCCCTGATGTGACCGTTGAAGTCTCTTGCATCTCAAGGTAAAACGAGCTCGCTCGATCATTATGAAGTGATGCGTTTTGCGCCAGCCATTAGGTGACATATGGTACGGAGGTATGTTGCTTCAAGTGGGAATACCAAGACAGTCGATAGGGCGTGATCTCTCGTTCAAAGTAACGTCAAGGCCAAAAATTCCATCGCGTTTCAAAAGAGGGGGCTAAGAGCCGCTGATGCGCCACCACCAAAAAGCTGAATAGTCATCCTTGTTTCTTGTATAAAGTTAAGCTAATGTCTGGTACATACGACCACAGACTGAGGGGTACTGGGCATCCCGTCCGCTCTGCCATACATAAGCCTCAGATCGGCAGATTAGTAGTTGGGTGGGTGACCACCAGCGAATACCTGCTGTTGTATGTTTTTTGATTTTTGGCTCCGTGAAACGAATTTCTAGTCCCGTTCAAATAAGGGCTACTCGGTGTGGACATCAAAAGGAACACTAATATTTCGGAACTTGATTGAACATCGGGGGTAGGATAATTTATTTAACTAACAGTACCCTAGAAAGTTGGAACATCAGGTACGTACCTGATGTACGGAGTATTTACTGACGCTTTTATTGTCCATCGCGAGAGGCCGACATATAAATAACAATTGACTTCTAATAATTAGCAACATATTATCCTAAATCTATTCTATATATAGAAATAGTTGCTAGTGTAGGAGTAATGTTCTCGCGTAGCACATAATTCGTACATTGATGCGGATTTTAGCCTATTCTAGTACAGTTACATAGAAGGCTACCTACTTTGTATATGTAACTCCAATTGTAATTGCTCGGTTTCTCGGGGTATCGTTGCTCAGATAGTGTAACCTCAATTATCGGCGGTCGCCATCGACCCCGCTCCACAACTCTATGCGCGCAATGTACTGCATGGTACTAAAAAAGGTAGTAATGCTCTCCAGAATTATGTCCTAGTATAATCAAAGGTGGAACGGAAGGCTTCATCAACTTCTTCTCAATTTCTTCTTTGTATTCTAAACTTTACGATATCTTAGAAGCAATGGAGGACCAGGCGGTTGTGCATCCTTCAGGTCCTCGCCGCTCGTTCATTCAGCGTCACTTGGTAGTTTTAGCTACAACAACTATTTCATTAGGAGGGTAGATGACTCTTCTTTCACTTCCCGTTCCCTTACCTCTTTGTATTCATTCTTGCTAACGAGTTTCAACAGAATAACATTCGGTCTTGACACAGGCTTAATCGCAACAACAATCTCCCACCAATCATTCACAGACTATATGTTTGGCTCCTCCAATACTAACAATTCTCTTCTCGGAGCTATTGTCTCCAGCTATTCTGCTGGAAATGTGATCGGCGGTGTCTCTTCAGGGGCCATTAATAACACTTTTGGTCGTCGCTTCGCTATGTCTCTCTCTAGTATCCTCGCTATAATTGGAGCTCTTTTTCAAACTGTCTCCAATGGAGCAGCAATGATGATTGTAGGTCGGATTATTGCAGGACTGGCCACGGGGTTGCTGTTAAGTACCATGCCGATTTATATCTCTGAGATCTCACCGCCCGGGTTGAGGGGACGCTTGGTGGGTATTCAAGGGATGGTTGATGCTATTGGTTTCTTTTTGGCGAACTGGGTTGGGTATGGGGGGAGTTTTGCGAAGGGCAATGCTCAGTGGAGAATCCCGCTTGGGATGCAGATTCCTGGTGCTGTCATCCTTCTTGTTCTCACACAGTACCTACCACAGTCTCCTCGTTGGCGTAGGTACTTTCCCTCTCTTCCATTTTGCATCTTATTAATCGAAAATAAAATTACAGTAGCTCAAAAAAAACGCAATGCCGAAGCTCGCGAAGTACTTGAGAAGCTTCACTATCGACAAGGCGAAGCCTTCGTACTTTTCGAACTTAGACAGATTACGGCCCAGCTAGAATTGGAATCCGAAGAACAAAAGCATCTCAGCATTTTGGAGCCTTTCACTCGTCGCTACGTTCGTCGAACAGCAACAGCCATGCTTCTCATGAGTTTAACTCAATTTACCGGCGCCGGTGTAATACAAGTATACCAAGGGCTTCTATATAGATCGCTTTCTTTCACAGGGAATACTGTATTGTTGATTAGTGGTTGTTACGGAATCATGGGTGTTCTTGGACAATTAGGTTGCAACTTATTTCTAGCTGATCGATGGCCTCGAGTTAGAACTTTGGGTGAGTCTTAAGATAAACACCACAATTGTTTATTTTTGCTAATCAAAAAAATACATAGTTGTTGGTTGCCTAGTCCTCGCGACCGAACTCTCAATCCTCATGTCCCTCTCCGCAAAATACTCCTCAGGGGGTAACAAAACCGGATCCATCTTCGGCATAATATTCATCTTCCTCTTCTCCTTCTCTTATGCTCTTTTCTTCAACAGTACAACATATGTAATCTCCGCTGAAATCATACCTCAACATCTTCGCTCCTATGGAATGGGTATCGCTTTCGCTTGTCAGGGTATTTCTTCACTTTGGCTGGGCCAGGTTACGCCGATTGCATTTGCGGCGATCCAATGGAGGTATTATTCGATTTTTATTGCAGCTATGGTGGTTAGTGCAGTGGTAATAAGGTGGGGAATGCCTGAGACGGTGGGTTTGAGCTTGGAGGAGGTTGCGGGATGTTTTGGGGAGGTGGTTGTTGAGGAGAGGATGGTGAATATTGTGAAGCAAGAGGAGAGGGGAGCGCAAGAGCATGTGGAGCATGTGTAGGGATTAGAAAATTAAATAGAAATAAGGTATCTATAAGGGATTCAAGAGGATATATGTAAGTAATGGTGGAAGATTTTGGCGCGAAATTGGGATCCGAAATTGGCAGTTAGGTGATTGACCACTAACGAATACCTGCTATTATATGTTTTTTGTTATTTTAACCTAGAAGCCCCAAAAAAGCAACGGGGATTTCAACATGCTTACTTGTGTGTGAAGTTGAGATGAGAAGTAATTTCTTTGATTTTGGCAAGCACGATCTTTCATCCCACTCTGCTCCTTATTGGCTGGAAAAGTGGGGTTCAGCACGTGCACGATTCTTGTGGAGAGTCGAGATAACAGCTGTTCAAGAGGAGATAAGTTCATCCATAGAATCATCAATTCTCTTATTTTTAAAACTTTATGGTTCAAATTACGGGTGGTTGGGGAAGCTTTCTATATTTAAGCATTGGTTAGCTGCAACTCTCTCTACCCTTTACAAAGTCTCAAGCATCCCACCCAACGTCTCACCATCATCTCTCACACCAAACTCATAAACCTCCCCCCTTTCCCTCCTCTGTCTCCCCTCCTCTCTTGAAACCCTTACCTCCTTCTCCGCCCCGAAATCGCGTTCCTTCACTTCCGCCTCCTCTATAACATTAACCCCACTCCCACAATCCCAACAACTAGTCTTCTCCCAGCGATTAGTTTCAAACCCTCTCTTGAACTCCCAAACCTTACAATCCAAACATAGTACCCTTCCTTCACTTTCTCCTTCTATTCTTACCCATGTTCCCCAACTATAAAGCCTATACTTTAGGCCGCAATCTAGACAGAACCTTTTATCTGCTTTTCGATCACCTCGTTGTCGGGTTTTCGTGAGCATTGTTTGGGCGAATTTATGAGATGGTAAGAGGGTGAGATGGTGTTTACATGTATACAGATTTCTTTGGATAGCAAAAGGAAAAGTTTCCGAGTCGAGGAGTTGGTTGTGTGTTAAGGGTGGTAGGAGGTTGTAGAAATAATGGTTTGTGAGACGGAGGAGAGGGAGGGAGGGGAATGAGATGTGGGTGGAGATTTGGAGGTGGACTTCTAGGGGGAGGGTAGCAAAGGTAGTTTTTGGTTTTGGTTGCATTTTTTGGGCGAGGTTGGCTTCGGTTTTGGGTTGTGGATAGGAGGGTTGTAGAGGGAGAGGGTGAAATGCGGGGTCGCTTGACAGGGGCCATGGATGTGGCGTACATTGAGATTTTCTATTGCGATCTTCAATTGGGATTTCGGTTTCTAGCTTCGAGTAGAATAGGGTCATGAATAATATTTTCGGTATTTCTAGAATAAGAGTAATGAGAAAGGCGACTGTTCATAGAATAATGACCGCGTTCCTTACTATCTCGACTGAACTTAGATCTACATTATGCAAAATAGAAACCTTAGCATAGGGAAACTTTGATAGAAAGAGAGTTGCTTATCGTCTATTCGGAAAGCTTATGTTTACTTGAGGGGATATTGAGGTGGGGGGGAGAGAATTCGGTTTTGCGAATAGGGTTACGTGTATTTTTTATTTAAAAAAAAAAGAATAATTTTGGTCTATAAGAGATGGGGAATCTTCTATCTATACGACATACAATTTCTTTGAAGTAGATTGACCCATAGTTTGTTTGTTGATGTTGATTACGATGAGATTGTCGTTATCTTTCATAGAGAAATTTTGATAAGGGAGCGAAATTAGCCGGATATCGGCAACCTAGTACCATGTTACCTTCTGTCTTGGGAATTTAATTATGGACATATCTCATACACCAGAATCATCCCATTCTCACTATCGTATTCTTTTGCTATTGACGAAAAGCTTACGTCCCAAAAGTGGGCGGGTTGGTAAATTCCAATCGCTGTGCGATAGGATTCGCTGAGTTACTATACTTTAAAGCGGGGAGGATGCACAAAGTACGTGTCTTTACAACCACTAGAACCAACTCTATTATTGACGAGTATGATAAGTATATAGTTCCCGTTACTTGAAGATGCTTTTCAAAAACAATTTGACGACTAGGAATTCGAGCCTTGAATCAAGTTCACAATCCCGGTAAACAGGAAGCAAAGGGTCATGGCATGGGGATCGAGCTCCAAATGGGTGTCACGAAAGGAAGAACCAACTTTAACTGTTGGAATAGATTCTATTGTGACCCCAACTTCAGCCCACGATATCTCCGAAAATGAAAAGATTCCTCCATACGAACAAAACACCGACCTCACAGCAGCAGCAGTTATCCCCAAAATTGCTAAATCTCACAAGTGGGATCCAAACCTAACACGAGATGAGCTCGACATTCTTCATAACGCAGAAGCTGGTGATTCCGAAGCAATCGAGAAAACGAAAGCTGTCTTTGCCGAGGAGTCTCCATATGAGGAAATTCGCGCTGCCGTCAGAATTACCGATAGTGGTGGAGTTGCGAATACTGTGCGGGCATGGGTTTTGGGTATGATTTTTGTGACTGCCGGTAGTGGGTTGAATATGTTTTTGAGCATGAGGTTCGTTCCTATTTCTCAATGCGGGGGTATTTGCTGATGTGACATTTTAGGAGTCCTGCTATCTCGTTCCCCGCTGTTGTGATACAACTGTAAAGTCTCTCAGTTCTCCAAACGAAACTGCGGCTAACAATGACTAGGATTGTTTATCCCATCGGATGTTTTTGGGCAAAAGTCGTACCTACTAGAGTTTTCAATGCTTTTGGTGTTCGGTGGACTCTCAACACCGGGCCTTTTACAATCAAGGAGCACACAGTAATCACAGTAAGGATAGCTTTCCAAAATTTATTCTTTTGGATGTCGCTAACTCAATTTGCTAGATTATGGCAAAGTAAGTACTAGTTGAGAGGTAGAATTTCGAAAATGTAGCCATCTCGCTAACCAAGACCTAGTGTTTCTATAAGCTATGCTTACGCAACTGATGCGCTGCTAGCCATCAAAGGGAAACCATATTATAACCTAGATATGGGCTGGGGATTTCAACTCCTTTTCACTATCAGTAGTCAAATAATTGGGATTGCCCTGTCCGGAATATTTCGTCGGTTCCTCATCTGGTGAGTGACGCTGAGCTTGAGCTTATAAGTTTCGCGATGCTTGGCTAACATGCATAGGCCCTCCGCCATGATATGGCCAGGTCAACTTTCGTATACGTCCTTATTCTTTGCGCTCCATGATAAGTCAAAGTCAGACTCAACAAGATCAAACGGATGGAATGTTTCGAGATATCGTTGGTTTCTGTATATTACTATGGCATCTTTCGCCTGGTACTGGTAAGCCACTCGAATCCCGTGCGAAAGAGAATGTTACTTATTTAAAAATAGGATACCCGGTGTACTATTCAATGGATTGTCTGTCTTTGCTTTTATATCCTGTGAGTCTTGTGGTGTCGATCAAGGAGTTAGTTCTGACATCTCTAGGGATAAAACCTAATAATGTTGTTCTTAATCAACTATTTGGTGGTTTCACTGGCTTATCACTTATTCCGATCACGTTTGACTGGACGTGAGTCTCCAACGAACTTCCCAAAATCATTATTTTCTAACTTTTGGTGCCAGATACGTCAGCGGCTATCTCTTGAATCCTCTTCTGGCACCCGCTCACGCACACCTCAACACCCTCATTGGTTTGATAGTTTTCGTGATTATTACATCAATTGGAATCTCATACACTGGTTCTCTGTAAGTTACTAAACCACTCTCTTCTCATCCCTCTAAGTTTCAAAGCTTACTTGATGCATTTTAGTTACGCCGACTACCTCCCCATCAACACTTCATCATTATTCGACAATACGCAAGGTTTCTATAACGTCTCCAAAATTCTCACACCAGAACACACCCTTGATTTGGGAAAATACAAGAAATACTCTCCAATATTTCTTGCACCCACATTCGCTCTAAATTACGGACTTTCGTTTGCGGCCTTAACTGCCGCCATTGTACACACGATCCTTTTCAATGGAAAGGAAATCTGGTATCGTTTCAGAGCGGCTAGAGACCAAGAACCCGATATTCATATGCAAGCCATGAAGCAATACAGGGAATGCCCGGATTGGTGGTATGGTGTGCTGTTGATAATTTCTGTGGCTCTTGGTTTAGCGACTGTTTTGGGTTACGATTCGCAAATTCCTTGTGAGATGGATTTTGACCCAGTTTGAAAGAAAACACTGACAAGTTCAATAGGGTGGGCCTTCTTTGTTTCGGTTTTTCTTGCGGGGATATTTGTGGTAAGTTCATTTGAAGGGAAAAGGCACGGTTGATACTGACATTATTTCAGATACCGCTTGGCATGATTATGGCTACAACTAATATTCAACTTTGTATGCTCCCAATCTTCTTCAAACTTTGTATTTACTAATATTTGAGTCAGCACTCAACGTTATCTCACCCTTTCTTGCGGGATTCATCATTCCCGGAAGGCCCATTGGGGTCATGATTTTCAAGGCAAGTGAGCTTCTCGGGGAATATTGCCCTATTTTAGTCGTTTCGGGAGTCAGGCTTCCTTATTCCTGAGACATATTCCAAAACTGTTGAATCTTTCTCAATGAAGTAAACTAACTCCGAGATCCTCATGTAGGTTTTCAGCACGATTACTCTTGGTCAAGCGTAAGCCATCAACAAATTCTTATAAAAAGAAAGGCTAACATAATTTCAGGCAAACTTACAGCGGAGATCTTAAAGTAAGGAAGTTCAAAGGATAACTTCAAACTTCCAAGATCAGGCTGACGAGAACTAACGAGAACTAGGTGGCACACTACATGAAAATACCGCCCAGAACAGTTTTCTCATGTCAAGTGGTAGCAAGTATATGGGCTTGCTTCGTTCAAATTGCAGTAATGAACTGGGCACTAGGAAGCATCGACGGAATTTGCACAACGTAAGTCTTCAATCCATTCATACTTACTTTACTCACCCCATTCCATCAGAACACAATCAGCACACTACACATGTCCAAACGGCAAGACATTCTTCTCCTCCAGTATAACTTGGGGTCTCATTGGACCAAACCGGATGTTCGGTCCAGGATCAGTATACTCCGCGATCCAATACTACTGGCTTCTCGGCGCCTTCCTTCCAGTTCTATTCTACGGACTTATACGTGTATTTCCTCGTTCGCCAGCACGTTTACTTAATGCTCCAGTTATGCTTGGAGCTATGGGCTGGCTCCCGCCGTAAGTTTCATTCCCTCCTTTCCTACGAAATTTCATATTGACACACTCAAGTGCAACACCACTCAGCTTTTCTACCTGGGCAGCTGTCGGCCTAACATTCAACTATTGGATTCGTCGTAAATGGCCTGGTTGGTGGCATTACTACAATTATATTACCGCAGCTGGACTTGATACCGGACTTGTTCTTTCTACAATTGTCATATTTTTTGCGATTACGCTGCCGAATGTTACGATTCCGCAGTGGTGGGGGAATGTGGGGGTTTATGAGACGACGGTATGTTTTTCGAGATGTTCTCAAGAGTTTGGGGAGCTAATGTGAGTTTTAGGATTATCTTTATACAGCGATTAGGAAGACTGTGGCCGATGGCGAGACTTTTGGGCCAACAGCTTGGTAGTTAATGGAGTTACTCACAGACACTCCTTGACAAATTTACTGAGACACTTCAGTCATAGATACGTAGGGGGGTACTTTTTCATGCGTGTACGACACAATCAAAATCTCGTACATCACCACAACCCTAAGAAGCAAGTCCAACGTAGAATTTTTCCGAAATTCCCTTAGAAAATCCAGGGAAAAAAGGGGGGAGGAGATGGGTTCGTTTATTTCTATCACGTGACGAATTGAACATCCTTGAACTTAGACAAAAGGAGAATGATGTCTTCTCGTAGATTACGAGGGTGTCGTTCTTAGCTCTTTAATAAGCAAATTAGGATTTCTTTTAATTACGATTTAAATTTTCTTTTACTCACCTCATATACTGGACCAGGTATGACAGTCTAGTCCCCGCCCAGAAATGTCCGTCCTCAACCTAGCTACTCAACTAGCCTCAGATAAGTTCCTCAAAATGAATTGCGTCCCACAACCCTCACAAAACAAATACAGCAACAGCAACCTCCAAAACAATGCTAAGACGCGTAGCAAACGCAAGTCCAAAAACCTAGAAAAGAGTACACGTCGGGTGAGTATCACTACACGCTATCTACGCCTTCCATTCCTTCACTCGGTACGTATTCTCTTTTCCAGGAAAAATCTCAACACTGTATTGACACTAATCCTTCGCAGGTATCGAAAATACCAGACCTTTACCACGGAGTTGGAGAAAAGTAGTAACGTGGTTTATCAGGACCCGGATCATATCAGGAACCGGATCAGTTTTCCTTAGCATTAAACTTAGAATATTAATAAATCAACCATAACATATTAAATTAACTAAAACTACTCGGAATCCGAGGAACTAGATATATCTATAGCCTCTTAACAAGTTCGTGCGTTATGACCAGCTTTTCCACAGATTCCATAGTGTCGCCTAGACGGTTGACCCTCCTTACGACTACCCTCTGCCGCATATATGTCGCGTCGTGTCTGCTTATCTATATCCTTCTAGGCTATAATGTCCTGTGCATCCTCTACTATAAGTGCACCTCCTTGACGGACACGAGCCTTTTTAGCCCTACGGCGTTTGCTTAAGGCTTCGTTAGCTACTCGAAGGGTGTATACCTTAGCAGACAGAAGGGTCATCTTATAAGCCATTCGCTCTATACCCTTAGCTAATGCAGCAACTGTCTCAAAGAGTAGAGTTAGCGAGCTCCCTTAATAACGGGCAATTCGATTTCGAACAAGTATTGTTTATGAAAGAGCTTTAGTTAGGTTAGAAGGGGTCTAGGAGACCTAAGGATTAGTGTTAGCAGTAGAGGGTCGAGAAGGAGTTAGAGTTCGTAACTTTATATTAAGCTTTAAAAGCACTACTTATAGGTTAAAAGGTACTAAGCCAGCTCTATAGAATCTAGCCTAAGCGTTTTAGGCTATTATAGATTCTCTATATACTACTATCAAGGCTAGAAAGAACTCTACCTTCGTAATATAGTTAATATAGGCTTTAATAAACGTCTTAATCTATCGACTATACGCCCGCTTTAATATACTAAAGCACCTAATATCAAGTAGCTAGGTTAGATAGAACGAATAAGGAGGTAGTCTAAGAGTTATAATATTATATACCTTATAGTACTCTTAGAACTCGGCTGATTCGTAACTCTTATACCTATCTAATACTAGTATTCGATATAGACCCTTTATATAAGTAGTAGTATGTTTATTAAAGTGTTTTAGCTATTCTAGACCTGTCTTATTATTTGTCTATCCGTTACTTATCGGTTTAATAACCTAGTTAGGTAGGAGGCCGCTGTCTATATACTAATTTAAAAGGTAGTTCTTACTCTAAACTACTAGAAATAGAGGGATACTCTAGCCTTTACTATTAATATAAGCAGTCGCTATAGCCTATTCCCGATTCCCTAGCTAAACTGCCTTACCTCTACTACGTCGATCTACATAGGTTATAACTATTATAGGGTAAATCACACCTATTATAAACCCGGTTTCGTCGAAGTTATAGAAGTTGTAGTCTAAAACACTGTATTTGTCAGGGCTTGTAGCAAGTGCTAATGAATTGAACTACAGAGGCTGTCTATATATAAGAAGATTCGATTGTCCTTTCTAAGCCAGAGTCCTTGCTAACTTATATACTCAGTTAGCTCTTTCTAGAGGGTTCTACTAAGGGTACTCTCGAAGGTTCTGTTACGTCCATGCGTTGCTAAGCAAGGTCACGTGAATACGTCGCTGGAGTACTCCGAGACTTATTCTACGGGTATAACCCTTAATATTACCCCTCTTCCTACTCTTAAAGGTAGGTGTCTAGGGCTACTATATCCTCTAACTTAGTAGCAGGTTCTTATATTAGGTTTACGTATCCTGTCTATTTAACCTTATACTCGAGTCGAGTACGAGAGCCTTTCTCTAAGAGCTTCTTTTATCGTTGACCTAGTATTCTTTTAACTTGCTATTCTATAGTATCGTCTACTAATATTATAGGTAGTTGATCATCGTCTATAATTTGACTAGGCAGCGGGTCTATAGCTACTAGCCTTAATAAGTCTATATTAAAGATATTATAGATACTAGGCAGAGTGTCTAGCTTATATATAGACGGGCTAATAACCTCGATAACTATAAACTTAGCAGATCGAGTATCTAGTTTCTTACTAGCTCTATCTGTCTATATATTCCGTAAGCTTAAGTAAACCTTGTCTCTAACCTTGTATATAGAAGCGGTATTCCGTAAACGATTTACTTAAGTCTTCTAGTCTTATTATACCCTTGCTATTAATGATTATACCTATTCTATAATAGCCTTAATCTTTACTACTATTGCTTCGCTCTTTTAAATTAGTGTTTTTGTATTTATAGGTGCTACGACGTCTGTTAAGAGGTCGATAGTCTATAACGGATAGTCGTAGCTAAGTTAGAAGGGGCTTATACTCGTTGATATTAAATCCCGTCTATTAAAAGCTAGCTATACTACTGGCAGCTAGTCGGCCTAGTCGTCCTAAGCTATATTAATCTACTGTTATAGAAGCGTCTTAACTTTAGTATTTACTCGTTCCGTTGACCCGTTAGTTTGTAAATAGAAGGCTGTAAAGATCCGTCGTTTAATCTATAAGAAGTTATAAAGCGTCTTCTATGCTTGTCTAATGAATTACGGGCCTCTATTAGACACTATTACTCTTAGTAGTCTATGTAAGCTATAGTGTATAGTAATAAATAAGTAAGTAAATTCCTCTGATAATATAGTCGAGTTATAAGCTATAAGGAGCACCTCTTTGCCTGAACGGTCTATGAACACTGCTATTATATTAGAGCCTTTACTTATAGGTAGTAGTCTAATAAAGTCGACAGAGATCTCCTGCTATTACTACTTAGGAATTGGTAAGGGACGAAGCAGGCCTTGTTTACGATCCTTCTAGACCTTAGTATATCTATAAACTCTATAGTTACAGATAAACTGCTTAACTATAGTCTATAGGTTTAGCTAGAAGAACTCCTTTAAGACTATTATAATTGTCCTATTCTTACTAGGATAGCTTATAAGTATAGAATCATAGAGTTCTTATATAATTATAGTCTATAGTAGCTTATAGTCGGGGACCTATAGTCTGCTCCTAAACTGTAAATTACTATTCTTATTAACTAAGTAGTTAGAGACAGAGACTTTAACTAGAGAAGCGAGGTCTACTAGAAACACTCTATCTCCTTAGTAGATAGTGTTTATAAGACGTCTAAAGTCCTTGTCCTATACCTTTCCCTCTTTCTAGAGGTTCCGTAGTTAGTCTATAAACGCTTACTACGTTGCTACGTCGCTTACTTAATTCCTCCTATTTGTTAACACTAGTACTAGTTGTATAGTATTTCCTTAAATCATTCTGTCTAGAATTAATTATACTATTCTATAATTAAGACGTTTATCTCCCTCCTCTAGGAGGTCCTAGTCCCTCCTTATTAATATATCTAGTAGTCCTCTCTCTTTACCTAGGTAGTATTAGATTATTAGATTAAACTTACTAAGTATTAACTACTACTATATTTGTTTTTCAGATAGTTTATAGACTATTATAAAGTACTTAAGATTCTTATAATCTATAAGTACTATAAACTGCCTAACACTTTTTAACTCCGCTTCCTATTCCTTAAGATAACGAATAATAGCTAACAACTCTTTATTATATATTAAGTAATTATATTCAGTAGGTATGTATTTCTTTAAGAAGAAGGCTATAGGCTATAAGACGCTATTCTTTACTTAAGAGAGCACGCCTCCTAAGTAATATCTAGAAGAGTCTGTCTCTAGGACTGTCTCGTAATCTAAGTTAAACTAAGCTAGTACTAGGGCCTCTATAAAGGCCTACTTTAACTGTTCAAAGGCTCTATTCGCTTCGTCTATCTATTAGAAGGATATATCCTTTTTAATAAGTATATAGAGAGGAGCTATAATCTGTGAAAAGTCCTTAATAAACCGTTAATAGAAATTCGTAAATCCTAGGAAGCTAAAGACGCCTTTTGTCGTTATTAGTGCTTTCTAATCTATAATAGCCTATATTTTAGCTAGGTCTATCTATAAACCTTTCCCTACTTCTATAATAAACCTAAGGTACTTTGTAGACTATACTTTAAATTCGTACTTATTAATATTAAGCTATAGCCTAGTATCTTGAAGCCTTTGTATTACTTTATAAACATACTCGCGGTGCTGGTTATAAGTGCTATCTATAAAGACTAAGACATCGTCGATATATACTAAGACAAAGTCGTCTAAGAACTCTTAAAGCGTATAATTAATATACCGCTAGAAAGTGTTAGAAGTATTTATAAGTCTAAAAGGGGTAATAAGCTATTTAAAAAGCCTAAAGCGTGTCTAGAAAGCCGTTTTCTACTCGTCTCCCTTCTTAATTCGTATTTTATAAAACGTAGTAATAATATCTATTTTTATAAACTACTTAGCTTTTCTAATCTGGTTAAGTATCTCTTAGATTAAAGGTAATAGATAGTAGTCCTTATAGGTTAACTTATTCAGTGCTTAGTAGTTATAACAGAACTGTAGGCCCCCTCCTAGCTTCTATACAAAGAGTACTAGCGCAGCTGCTAGAGAGTTGCTTACTCGAATAAATTCCTTATTTAGTAGCTCTGTTAGGGTTTTACAGAGTACTAACAGCTCGTCCTATAATATATTATAGAGTGGTCTCTATAAGACTATCTTCTTAGATCCGCTGTCTGTCTATAAAAGCTTAATACTATAATTAATTCCTTATTAGTATACTAGTAACTTGTTTACTTCTTTTCTATTAAAAGCTAGGTAGAATTCTAGACCGATCTAGCTAGGCAGCTTTGTCTGCGGGTCTATATACTTCTTCTCTACTAACGCTTTACTAATGTCTACGAGGCTAGCTAAGAAAACTTATAGCTTACGTTTATAATCTATAAGAA
Source organism: Calycina herbarum (assembly GCA_001414485.1). NCBI lineage: Eukaryota > Fungi > Ascomycota > Leotiomycetes > Helotiales > Pezizellaceae > Calycina > Calycina herbarum. Next base: position 101,871 of record LLEY01000012.1, read on the forward strand.
AGTAGAAGACGGCTACGCTTACTTGCTTATAGAAGTAAGACTTTTCTAGCTTGCTATAAACTTCTAACCTAGAGTCTTAGAAGAGCAAGCATCTCTTAGTAGCGTTAAGTAAAGCTTGCTCTTTCCTTAACTAAGATTTTCCTAGAATTATTTCATAGCCCTCGATCTTAGAGACTATATAAGCATAAACCCGTTTCTGCTAGTAGCCTCTAATATCTATGTTAAAAGATACTACTTAGAATATAACATCCTCTAATACTCCTTCTACTAACTGTAAATGCCTTAGTATGATTTATATATAAGAGAGCTAATAACGACGGATAAAACAGTCTAAAACAATTCTATAGACTAAATACCCTAAATCTACTAAGGCTTATAAAGTAGCTACTCTATTTACTAAAGCTAATATAAGAAGAGGTTTTTCGTCTATATATTCCTGCTTAAAATATCTCTAAGTGTCTATTACTAACAACTCCCTTCGTCGCCCCTGCCTACGCTTTCTAATAAGAGCTACTAGTTTTCCGAATCCGAGGAGATATTACCGTCTTCTTCTTCTAATTCTAGCGCTACCTCCTTAACCTCTGCCTTCTATTTACGGACCGAATCCGCTGTTATAGGTCGCCTTAGTAGTTTATATAGACATTCTTAAACAAAATAACCAGTAGCTCTATAGCGAAGACAGCGACTAGTATAAGCACGGTTGCTTCGTTCTTCCTAGGACACCTATTTAGCACGCTTAGTACTAGTTGTTAAGACTTTAGTAGGTGCCGGTTCTTAATCTATACCTTCTATAGATACCTTATAGGTGACTTTCGGTCTGTTAGCGATATTACCGCTCGTTACCTACTATATAGTATCCGTCAAGCGTTTCTAAGAGGTCCGTAGTGTTTCTAGGAGAGTCTGGGCCCTGGATCTTAATGTTCGAGCTTTATAAGCTCTTAAGCGGTCGTTCGTTTCTTTAATAATAGAGTAGTAAGACTCGAAGTTAGGTTAAGAAGGAACTATAATCATCGCCTTAACTAACTCGTTACTAAGGATTCAGTTAAGAGACACTTTCTTTATATTATCTAGCTAAGATCCTCCTCTAGACTCTATAAGCAGGGCTTGCTATTCTATAAAGACCTCTAGGAATGGTCTTAAGCCTTAGTAGAAGGATTCTAGCTTTTGTTATACTCTTTCCTTAGCTTACGGGCTTCTAAACACAAACTCTACTCGATCTAAGAAATTACTACTATTAGCTAGCTCTGGCTTGCCCTATTCCCGTACCTATGCTTCTATTCTACGGAGCGCCTTGCTCTGTAGGGATCTGTTAAGTGTCTAAAACTTAACGTATTTAGTATATTTATAGTAGTCGACTTCGATTTTAGCTTATGCTTGTTATAACCAAGCTTCTAGCTTATCCGAGTCTCCGTAGAATTCTAGTAGCGGAGGAAGAGATTTCCTAGGTTTATTATCGTTGTAGACTATCTATAAGCGAGCTTCCTTATCCTTCTTTTACTTATTCGAAATCCGTAGACGATCGTCCTCTTAGGCAGATGTTGACTGATTCTACTGCTCTTAAACATACTATAGGAACTAGGCGGGTAGCTGATTCAGCATACTGCCTTCTTATAGTTCTACTATTATCCGTGAGTTCTGTAAATACCGTGAAATAGCCTATAAGTTCTAGTATTGCTGTAAAGGCCCGATGTATTCTAGTATTGCTATAAAGGCCCTTGAGTTCTAGTGTTGCTAAAATAGCCCGATGTGTTCCAGTGTTGCTGTAAAGACCCGTTGTGTTCTAGTATTGTCAAAATGGCCCGTTGTTTTTGGAATCGAATCTAATGTTAGGGCTTATAGCAAGTGCTAATGAATTGAACTACAGAGGCTGTCTATGTATAAGAAGATTCGATTGTCCTTTCTAAGCCAGAGTCCTTGCCAACTTATATACTCAGTTAGCTCTTTCTAGAGGGTTCTGCCAAGGGTACTCTCGAAGGTTCTGTTACGTCCATGCGTTGCCAAGCGAGGTCACGTGAATGCATCGCTGGAGTACTCCGAGACTTATTCCACGGGTGTAACCCTTGACAGTATTTTGCTCTTATATTTTCAACTAGTCGAAACCACGAGCTAATTAGCTTAGAATTTTCGTATAAGGCCTTTTAGAAATCATAAACGCGATTAAAACGCGTCTTAAGGACTAGTTGTTGTTGTATAAATCGATATACTTAGAGCTTGCTAACGCGTTTTCTCCCTCGCGATTTAAGTATATAATTCGCTATATCTTCTACACTACTTAGCTGGGGTGTAAACCCTCTTAAATCTAGATTAAGTATATTCCGAACAATTACTTCCTCTTCCAGCTTAGACAATTTAACGTTTACTGGCCGTTGCTTAGGGAAAGTAGTTCGGCCGTTTATTCTACTGTTTAGTATAGAAAAGGGCACTCTGTAGAGCTTTACAGCCTTCCGACGGCTTAGCTTTTTAGATGTTCGAATAGCCTCGATAGCTAGAATGATTTTTGATTCTTGTAGAATAACTAACATAATATATAGTAGAAAAAACGCGTTATAAAGGAAGGGGGTTGGGAATTCGCTAAAATTGATCCGGTTCCTGATATGATCCGGGTCCTGATAAACCACGTTACATTACGGGATCAATTTAACTTCAATTAGAGCATTCGCAACAACACCCAAAAAGATAGTAACCACTGGCAAATTTATTCCCTCCCAACTTGAAAGTCATTTATTTTAAACTTTAAACTGCTATTCAATCTCTGAGCTACCTTTATTCTAGCAAAAAATGATTGCTAAACTTCGGAATACCACCAGCAATATTACATTTGGCTTCGTCATTTGGTCGTTTGAATAATCATATGTAAGTTTCTTATAATTCACAAAAAACAACTTTTACTGATATTTTCGTAGGAGAGGTCTTCGGGATTATGCGGAGAGTAAAATAAAGGATGTTAATGAAGATATCCGACAACTTTTAAATGACCATGGTAATATTAACAGCTAGGTACTTAGCGAACGTGGTGTAAGGAAATTAGCTTTCAAATAGGGCGATGGGTGGAGAGAACCAGTGTGAGAAATGAGGAATGATACTACTCTGAGTAACTCTGAGTAGTACTTTGAGTAGTACGGGCCGAACCGGGCCGAACCGGACCAGCATCGGGGTGACGCTGCTAGTGGCGCCGGGAGCTTAAGCGAGATCTTCTATCTACTATTTACTACTTAACTTCTTTAAAAATAGCCTTAGTAAATTAGTATTAATTAAATAGTAGGTTTTTAACTTATAAAACTTCTAGAAATATCGACTATTTACTTATATACTTATAAATTCTATTTATAGTACTACTCTGAGTACTATTTGAGTAGTCTTAAGTAACTACTCTACTCTACTCAACTCTACTCAGACTACTTAGAGTACTACTTGAGTACCTGAGTAATTTGTGCTCACACTGGAGAGAACAATAATTTGGACACGGTAGTCGAATGAAATTTGATGAGATATGACATCGTACGGTGAAGTGAAGATTATTCAACAGCCAAAGGGAAATCGGGAGCTTGGATGGGTTCCGTATGGTAAACCCAATGCTTGAATCCCGTTTGCAATTAATCTAGGTTATATCTTGATGATCTTCTATCATCTACATTTCAAATCCCTACTCAGAACTCCCTTCTCACCTTCCAATCATGTCATGCACAGTTGTGTCACAATTTCCCACTCAAACAATTGTAGTGTGCCCCATTGCTCCATGAGTTTCCGCATAGTCCCCATCCTTCTATTCAACGCCATGTATGTATCCAAATTCTCTTGTGTCTAACATTCTCCAACCATCCATCCACCAAATCCATGTTCCTTCTCGCAATATTCCTAAATCCATCTTCCTACAAATTCTGCATGTCCCCCAAGACGCTGCAACTAACCTAGTTTTGTTGATTCTTGAGGTTCTTGTCATGACCGCGTGTCGCTATTTTAAAAGCAAACTCTGTTAGATTCACAGACTAGCTGGGAGGCTTGAATATCTTACTTGCGCCCATGCTTTCCCAATGGCTGCAATCAATAAATGAGCGTGACTGTATGGTAAATCCAAGACCGCGAGTGAACAGCTATTATCAAGGCTCCCCAGGCAATAATGATCGAGGCTGCTTGGACCCCGACCCCCGAGTTTTTGTTTTCGAAGGAAATTTTGTGGAAGTCATTCTTTAGGCTTCCCAGGTAATTGTTGTGAAGGCTGTTTGAGTCCCGAGCCTGAGTCGGTATTCTTGACGCCCTCTGATCCAAGTGAGTTGCTGTTCTTGAGATGCTGTCCTGTTAGTTAACAATCTTGTCAAGGCATATCTGTGACTTACCATTTGCGTAGTTGCTCTTGCGGATTTCAAATGGATTGTAAATGGGTTGGCTCCGATACTTGAAGGCGGGTTCCGATTGAAGACGAGTATGAATGTTATTGAGTGGTCATTCTTAAGGATGTTCAGTCGATCTTAGGTAGGTTGGCTCCGATGCTTGAAGAAGGTTGTGAACGGAGACCAATCCGGAGGCCGACGAGTGGTATTTCTTGGGGATGGTCAATCGATCGGGCGAGGATGGTTTGGTTCCGATACTTGAAGTGTAGTTCCGAGTAGAAACCAGTCATGATGCTGATGGGTCGTATTTTTGAAGGTTTGAAGATTGGAAGATTCGACAACGCCAATAAGAACCATGAGTCGATCGTTCTCTTCGACTGAATGCTAATGTGCTGTTTTAGTGAAGGAAAGTAGATAGACTAATGTTCTCAAGGCTTTGAATCCCGAAGAGTCAGAAGATTCGATCCAGCATCCAAATTTCGAAAGTAACAACCACAAACACATCCCAAGCAACCCGGAAGCCTATGAGTCGATCCTTTTCTTCAGGAGCTTCAGGGAACGTTTTCCTCCCAAACCCTATTTTTTGGATTTTTTTAGTTTGACAAATCCCGTCGCTTAAAGGTTACACAACGTCCATATATATCACTTTCAAGCAAACAAAAGCCACCCCCTATTTTTCACTACAGACAAGCATCCAGTCACATTCCACGCTCCTCTCTTCTCCCATCAAACAAAAATGACAGCCAACCTCCCTCCCCCAACCCTCACCAATGCGTACGAAGAGGAGAAGAGAGCGAGGAGGAGATTTTGCTTGCAATTGAAGAGGCAAGTTGAATGGCGAAGGTGCACGGTTTGTTGTTGGGAAGGAGGAGGAGAGGAAGAGGGAGAAATGGGGTAGGAAGCTTTGGAAGGTTAGCGCGGGAGTGAGGGTTGAGGCTATGAGATGGGTGAAAGAGGTTGGGGATCATATTTGCTAGTGAGCTTTGAATGGGAGAGGGGCATGGAATGGGAGGAGCCCAGGAAAGACGGAAAAGAGAAAAGGGGGAGGGTGATGAGTTTGGTGGAGGAGTGGATGAGGGGAGGTTGGGTGGGTTTGTTTGGGGTTTGAGAAGGTGTTGTGATGTAGAATATTTTATGATTCCGAGTTGTCCATCGAGCGTTCAACGGGACCTCAATCGTATTTCGCGCTCTACATCTTGATACGCCACCTCTCATTTCAGAGTGACATGCCCTCGAAGTCGCTCCTTCTCGATTCCCAAATAATGGCAACGAAGCAAGTCTTGCCGGGCCTGTATTGCAGAGTAGGGAAGGAACGACCCTAACGCATTTTCTGTCCAGGACTTTTCGGATTCCCCCTCTTGGTCGCTCTTTCCCTTCTTGCTAGACACAACACCAACGACGGGAAGCAATTCTTGCCGCAAGCGCGCCCACATCTCTCGCGCGAGGAAGGAACAACCAAGACCAAAAACCTGCCCAGCTCCATTCAAAACCATCGTGTTCCCCCGTCCCCCCCTCTCTTCCTTTCTTTCTTCCTCTTCAACATCTCAACCTTCATTCTCCCTCATCGACACAACCTATTTCTATTACCCTGAACCCGGGTAAGGCGCTCATTATCACTCATTCTCTTGACGGTTGAAGCATTGATAAGACTGTTCCATCAACGAAGACTACGTTGAGAATTCACAGCCTCTTCCTCGTTGGCACATTCTTCCTATCACGGCACTGTGGCGAATGGTTGTAGGTTCGCTTGTGGGCTTTTTGGTTTGCTGGCTACACCAACTCAACTCCGCCAATCACACCAGCTTCCCAGAGCTGCGAACTACAGATGCAGTTTTGAAGGAAGTCATTCTGCAAGGGTGATTTCATATCGAGGGAGGTCGTCGTTGAGGGAGGTAGCTGACAAAGCTCACGGCTATCCGATACACCCGGCACCGGCATACCATACCCGATCTCGGTCCGGTATGGCCCGAGCTGCCGATGTCAGTCCACCTGGCTTATCTTAGCGCCAAAGCTGCGATAAAGGCATCCATGGGTCAGTCCCCAGCTTTCACCCCCAAACATCACATCTTACAGAGTACGTAGGTAACACCATGGCTGGCCCAGAACCATCCTATACCGTCTTCATTCGTCTCCCTTTCCCCAGGGGCAACTTTGTTGATCCACCACCTGTAAGAAAACGACTCTGCCCCTCCTGTAGCAAGCTGCGCTGACTTTCCCAGGTTGAATGGGGAGCTCCCAAAGACAAGGCCTTGTGGAAGATCCTCTCCAAAGCTTCCAAGAACAGCGATATTGATTGTAAGTTTCTCTACTTTTACAAGGAGAATATGCAAGCTAACCAAATACCAGGGAGCGAGTTGTTAGCATTCCCTCCCTTATGTTTGGCATGAACTAACCCCATAAAGGGCAGCCAAATTCGAAGTAACTCTTGCCTTTCTTTTACAACAGGCAGCATGGCTCTACGAACGACAACTCCAACAAGTTCGTGCGCAGATGAGAAAAGTTGGGACAGCAAAGGGAACCACATCTACAGCCCCATCGCCGGTTCCTGGCAGTATATCGGAAAATGCAGGAGGTGAAATGATGAGGAGGACGGGTTCCGGAGGCGGAGGTGAGCAAACACTGCTTCATATCAGTATATACACGCTCATGATATGCAGGTCCACGGGTATCATCTGCGCTATCAGGAAGAAGAGATTCGCCATCATTGGGAAATGATGGAGTTCCGAGTACTCCAATACGTGCAATTGGTAAGTTTTTCTCCTCCCAAATACAAAGTTGTACTGATTTGCTTAGCTCCGCCATTTCCCCGGAATTCTTCATCGAATAATACAAATAACCCGACGGTTGCTTCTCGAAACCTTCCCCCCTCACCACGACCAACACATGCAAAGCTAAATCGTCGTTCCCTTTCCCCGAAACCTAAATCCCGACCACAGTCGATGGCAATTGAGCCAGCAACCTGCTCTCCTCCTCCCGATATTCTTTCTTCTTCTCCCTCTGAATCGTCATCCGATTCCGAACCACCAGCTCAAAGCCGACTTCTACGACGGCCTGCGCGCTTCAAGTCTAAGCATGGAGAATCAGAAGATGGGGATGGCTCGGACGATGAACCAGCTTTTATGCCATTTGCAGAACCCACACATCACGACCCAAGCGCTACACTGCGGGGTGATCCTCGAAATATAAGTCGTCGGAATTTACCTACACATAAAAAACCGGCTGAAGCGACACAACAATCGCAGACTTCGGATTCGTCTGCAAGTTCCGCGGCTGCACCACTTAGAGCACGTCCGGAACCTATCACGAGAGAAAGTTCTCAGAGACATAGGATGACTGGTCCGTTATCGCCACGAAGGACTGCTGAGCTGGCTGGCAGAAGTCCGATTTCGAAAGGAAAGGGTCGAGAAGGTAGTGATGGCACCCCGAGTATGGGGAGTAGCTTTAGTGATTTGGATGGTATGTTCTAGATCCCGATTTTCACCTATTCCCCTTTCACTCTGAACTCCATTTACCTCTTATCATGTATGCTTACATGACTTTTTCCAGATGCATCTGTAACGCAAAGTGCTCTAGAAGAAGCACTGGCCAGCAACATGCAAGCAGGCGGTGGCATGGCCTCTCGGATGTCAAGCATAAGCCAGGCATTGAGAAGTAAATACCTTTGATGCGGTATTTATTTAATTTACATATATATTGAGCTGTATTATGATTGAACGCAAGGCGTTGTTTGGGTACATTTGGAGTTTTGGAACCGGATAAGTGTCTATGGTTGACCATCATCTCCAGAGGAGTTTTATGGCTTGGGAAATGTAAGAACTTTATAATGAAGAGTATATTTAATTTTCTATTTATGCTACTTTCCTGGCTTACGTCTTTTTATAATTTTGTTGGTCCATTTTGATTGCGCGAGATAGTTTGGGAGGATCGGATACATTGTTTTTAAGGTTTAGAAGAATTGGGAAACTTGTATTTTTTATTGTAAGATGTTTCTACGGGATTTTTTCCCCTATAGAGACGCTATTGGAAATATGGAGACTATAGGACACTTGCGAATTCGCCGCCCTGAAGTGCCCTGAAGTGCCCTGAAGGCTTCTGATTCGCGGACCTCCCTGGAATGAGGCGGCGATGCTCTGAAGTTATTGGGTCAAGCGAGGCTCGGTTTTAATTTATAAGGAGGTTCGCTGAAATACAGCGCTCTGGTTAGATGCTTATAGGATATTATAGTGTGGTGGCCTGTGGTGTTTTGCGGTTTTTATGGTTTTGGTAGCTTCTTTTGTGTGTTATTTTGAGAGGGTTGGAAGGGTTGGAGATGTTTTCATGAGGTGTTTTTATGAGATATTTCTACGAGATGTGAGGATTGGTAGGTTATCCAATAATAGCTCGACTTTTTTTTACAAGATAATTTCTACAAGATGTTGAGGATTGGTAGGCCACACTACTCTTGATTCTGTTTTTTTATTTTTATTTTTAATCTTCGAACTGGGCTTGAATGGTATTTGTTCATATCTTTTGTCTAGAATTATTCTGGTTTGATGGAAGATTTTGGTGTTGTTTGAGTATTTTAGCAGAGGGTAATAAGGGGGTGATCTAGTGACTTGGTGACTTGGTTGGGAAGAGTTGGGCTGATGAAAATAATGAAGCTTTTCCAAGTCGGGGAATAGAGTGGCTGAGGCTGGGAATTTATGAAGATAACTGGCTCACCAGTAGCTTACTTACTAGCTGATTTAAAAAAGTTAGAGAAGTAGAGAGTGGGGATATCACACCACTAGCAGGCTCCCAACCTCCTTAGTTATGGACGCCGAGTATCGGAGAACATGACCTCCTCGATTTTGGATGGCTTTGGGATACTGACCATTATTCCAAGGCTTTTTTGATGCTTACTATATTCTTAGTGAAGAACCTGTGAAGGTGATGAGAGAGTGGAAAGTTGAGAGGTTGATGAGAGAGATATTTGTCATGTATTATTCCGGTCATTCGTTTTTCGCCAGTGGAAATTCTCAGTCCTAGTTACTTATGGGTCATCTACTCCTCTGATGTGTAGGTTTCTTTTGAATAGTAAAACTTCGTAGTAGGTGTGAATCGAAGGAGGGTTGTGTATTTAGTATCTTGTTGACTTAGAATCGACTTTTATACGGTGCTGGGAGATTTTTTGGGGTAAGAGGGAAGAAGAGGAAATGGGGAGGTTTTAATTTTGTGGTGAGAGGTGGGTGGGTAAGGTGGGAGTACGAGGGAAATGGGAAGGGAGTAGATTCGGAAATAGTCACCGAGGAAAAGAGATGAGGGGGTAGGGGTTTTGAAGGGGCCTAGTAGAGAGAGGGAAGTAGGTGTTAGAAGAGTAGGTGGTGGGTGATGAAAAATCTACATGGAGCCTGAGAATTTTATCAAGGCCTTTTATTCGTGTTTACTATCCAATTTCCAAGGAAAACAACCAGTACAAAAAGATAGGGAAAATATAAACAAGAAGTAAAACCCCACATCTCCCTTTCTCATATCCCTCCCTCGCCTAAAGCTCAAACTGAAACTTAAGTACCACCAACCATCAAAACATCAATCTCGCTCCCGGCGGAATTAACAATACTAATACTTATTGCTCCCGCTGTCCAAGCAGCCGCTGTTACAGTTCCACTATACAATGTATACCCCGCCTTCGTACCCGCACTACTGAGAGCCACTTTACTGAACGTCGTGATTTTTGGTCCGAGAGTGTTTGGTTGATTAACCGGAACAGCCACATTAACGATAGGCGTCACAGCAGCGACATCCCTCTTCCCCAACCTTTTTACAACACTAGAGGAATACACAGCGACGGTAAACGCCACGGTGACAGAACCAGTTGATGTCTGGGTCACCTTCGTGAGCGAAGGAACGACGAAAGCGGAAGTTTGAACAGAAAAGGTGCGGTCGTAGTACCCGGGGAGTGTGACGGTGAAGGATGTGAATGCTGGTGCGGAAGTGACGGAGGTGGAGAAGGTGTAAAATGTTGTGGTGCCGTAGAGGGAGGTTCCCGGGGTGGATTCGGGTGTTAGGGGGGCGTCGGCTTGGACGGCGAGGGAGGAGATGTCGTTGTAGGTTAGTTTCATTGAGGGGATGGCGTCGGTTGTGAAGGAGCCTGTTGGGAGGAGGGCCTGGGTTGGTTGTGTTAGTTTTTTGCGTTATGTTGGGTTTTGAGAGAGGGTGAGGTGAGGGGGGAGGAGGGGCGTACTCGGATATAACCTTTGAAGATCAAGGTACCTGATGAGGAGAAATCGAGTGTTGTGTTTACAGGCTTCACGATTTGAGGGACGATTCCTGTTGCGGCGGAGAGGGAGACGCCTTTGGGAACTGTGTTAAGCATTTTTGAGAAGAGGGTTCCGCATGAGGTGATGAATCCTGTGTTGCTGAGTTTGTAGAGGGATTTCATGGTGGCGTTTTTGTCGGATGTGAAGAGACGGAGATCACTCTGGGATGTGATGTTAGGTGTTGTCACGAGGGTTCCTTCTTGATGTTAGCGAGGCGAAGAGGGGTGGAAAGGGGTTGAAGCCGGGATGATGTGGAAGAGAAATGGAATTGGTGTACTGACCTCCTTTGGTTCCCGTTCCATCAACGTATTCCTTGATGACACTGTTGTCGAAGACATCTGGAGAGCTGTCGAAATCAACTCCTCCAGCTGTGTTGCTTGGTGTAACAGCTTCAGGTCCAACAACATCAGGGAAGACACCATGGTGAACACCTCCGAAAGTATGTCCACAAGCAACCTTTTGCAAGTCAGTGTCTCTTCAAACTTTACAGACCATGAATAAATGGGTCGTTTCTATCTTATATACAGTGGAAGCAATTAATTACTAAAAGGAAACTCACAAGACTAATAGCCTCAGTCTGACTCATTCCCGCACCCCCAAACATACTAAGCGTATCCGTAAGTGTTGTAGTAGGACTCGGAACACCCGTAGGGCCAGGCCCAGTAGCATCTTTCCGTCCATATCTCATAGGGATCTGGGGTCCCCCACAGTTTCCGACTGCAGCGACAACTGAGAGGGCGAGAAAATCCGCGGAACTGACTTTGGAACTGACGCGGTTGCGGAAGAAGCGGATTGTGTCGTTCATTGCTGCGCCGACGTTCTCGTCGCGGTCCGTTTCGAAACCACTTTTTGGGATGTTAGTTTTTCGTTTGTTGATAGCTTAAGAGGAAAAAAGACATGGACTCATTGTAAGATAGGGGAAAGGTGCATGTAAAAGAAAGTGGAAGAACTTACATACTAGCATCTAACCCACCACTCCCATCCGAAGTATGATGCGTCACAAAATCATGGAAAGAAACTCTAACCCATTGCGCAGCCGTCTGTCTCCCGATCGTCTTTGGACCACTGACATAGTTGAGACAAGGAGTAATTGCATCGATGAAGCCAGATCGATGCGCGCCGTGAGCATCAACGAACTCATGTTCGATCAGTGATTCTTGGACGTTGGGGTAGAAGAATGCTGCGTGGGATGTGGGGAAGGTATTGAGTGCCAGAGAGATGAGGATGAGTTTTGAGAAAGACATTTTGGAGGAGGAGGGGAGTGATGATCGAATTTTCGAAGCGAGTTGAAAGGATTGGGAATTCGAGATGCCGATTTTTGAAGGCTTAAGATGGTGAACTTATAGTAACTCGAGAAGCCCAATAATGGAGAGAAGAAAGAGCGAGTTCTTGAAAAGGTAGTTCATGAGAGCTCTGTTAGAACCTCTAAAGAGAAGGTCAAGATACCATTGCATAGTATTGCTCCCAAATCAAAGATGTCTAGACTCATCTTTTGGTAGCATTGATACAATAGAACTCCTGCAATCCATAGTTGTAAGCATCAAGTTTGCTGGAAAGAAAGATAAACGATTGGTGAGACCATAACTGACATAGAGATTCATTTGGTGGAAGAGTTTTATAAAGGAGGAAGGTGACGGGCCATGTGGTGAAAGGTAAATGTGGTGGAAGGTCAATTTGCTCGTTGAGGGGGAAGGTGAATACCCAGGAACAAATCGATTGGTGGTACCGAGGGTGAGTGCTGTACACGATTCTAAACGAACCACACACGCTCAAGTATTGATTTCTCGCTTCTCCTTTGGGTGGTACCAAATTAGGGGCCCTGCATCAGGACCATGTTGGCTTTCAAGCCCTCCTCCCATACAGATAAAAGCACTGAGAATAATGTAGCCTTGTAGTTAATGTAACGAAGTAGAGCTTGTTTTTGATATTGCATGCGATGCCTTTGGTAACCACCCAAATTAGGAAAATGATAGACGTGGTTCACGGCTTAGAATGGAAGTAGAATCCATGCTAGGCAATCTCTAGCAAGGGTGGACCAAAGCTTGATTTTCCATCCTGGGTATGGCTGGTGGATGGATCAAAATGTTCGAGGTCAGAAGGGAAGGAAAGCAGAACGATAAGGCGAATCCAAGTCCCAATTTCCCCAGCCAAGTCTGTTGCCACGCGAAATCATGTTGCAAGAACACTGTATTTCAATGCGCTCAGGCTCCTCATCTTATCCTGAGTGATAAGTTTTGACTCTTCCAATAACAAGAAATGTACAAATATGATAGCTTCAATAATGCCACAGATTGTTATTGTCCACTTCATAGTTAAAATCTTGAGGTTGTGCCACGTTCAAACTCTCAGGCGAGTACATTGTGTGTGAGCTCGTGGAACCAGGTTCTTGAAAGTATGGAGTTTCAAGGATATAAGGAGCAGTTGACAAATTATCAGCGAACTGCTGGTTTTGGAAAGAAAACGCCTCGGGTGTTTTCGCTGGTGGTTTTGACAGGGCATCTGAACTCCGTTGGTTCGCCTCCTTGAGAAGAGTCATGTTTGCGTCGAGTAAAGACATGGCTGGCTTCATATATCGAGCGCCGTTTTCGCTGTTGATTTTCAAGGTCCAGCGATATTCCCTGAGCTTGGTGCGATAAAATTCAGCTTCTTCTTCGCTAGATGCAGTTGAAAGCAACAATGTTCCAAATACACCTATCAAGGCGAAGTTTTGTGGTGAAGCAAAATACCAGAAACTTGAAAGATGCTGAGGCTTTAATGACTGCACAAAGTCGATTGCAAACATAAAGCGTTCGTGTGCTACCGATCGACAAATTTGATATAGCTGGGGATCCACTGATGGATTCAACGCAAGGATTATGCGTCGATGGATAGTGATTTCCGTAGCGATATACGCGAGTCTGAGATAACCGACGGCGTTGAGCTTCAAAATCTGGGTCGACCCCATTGACAAGCATTCGGGAAGGTTAGAGAACCACTCCCTAAGCTTTATTTGGGCTGGTTTGACTTTTTCCAAGACCAATGACAGTCCATTTCCAGCTGCAGAGATAGCTGCGGCACTCCGAATGCTGAAAACACTTTCGAGCAAGTCCGCCAATATTTCCGAAAGAGAGATCATCTGGGTGAAGAGGATGCGCCCCTTCTCGACTTCAGAGCTTCCTTCTTGTTCATCTTCATGGGCCTGATTTTCTGGGAAATCCAGACTCGATACTGCAGGAACCGCCCAATTCGATGAATTGATCAAAGGTGGTCGCCCATGAACTAGAGCCCCCCACTTATCTTGCATATAAAGAGCCCACGCGAGCCGTTTTCTCAGGCCTCGTTCCCAATCTGGAATCTCAAAATCTGACGGGTCCAAGTGCAAACCAAGTCCGTACGAAACACTGACCATTTGAGCAGTCAATTCAGCTGAATCAGTATCGGTGTATTGAAGCAAAAGCAGACCTGCTTGGAGCAGGGATAGTTTCGGTCGATGAATGGTATTGCCGAGCGACTTCCTAGCGAGCTCGAGTAGAACTTGGGCGTCGGGTTTGGTAGACTTGCTCAACGAATCATTAAAGGTCCAATAATGTAATCCATGAAGATAGACAGCTGCAAGCAGGGGTGGTGAAAATTCTCGATAAGACCTGCTGTATTTCTCCAAATATACCTCTTTGTGGAGTATAGGAAAACTGGGAAAGACGACTCGGAAATAGAGATCGATCAAAGCCTTTCCGTGAGGTGATACTATTGCTTCAATTGCATCGAGATCAGAAAGCTCTTCTGCGTAACCTTGAGTTCCAGCATCAGGAAGCAGTAAAAATGAATCAGTGGTTTTCGAACTAATTCGGCGAAGGGTTCCATCGGTTAATTGCACCTGGGCTAGCGTGGTCGGAACTGGCTCGTTGGACGAAAGGCCAAGAAGGGAAGGCTGAAGAGCGGCCGTGGCACCCACGTATTGGGAATGCTCATTGTTTTTCAGTCCAAGTGTTCTTTTCAACAAGGATGGCTCCGAGCTTGATAAATTATCATACTCTTCGACGCCCGTACCGGTTATGGTACGAATTACCCGAGTTTGCAAAACGGGTGATTTTCTTGACAATGTTGAAGAGCTGGAGAGTCTGAATCTTGTTAGCCTGTACACGTGATTATATCAAGGGGGATGTCAACCTTCGTCGTGCAGCTGGTTGCGATGGCTCATCCTCGTGGGCATGAGAGTCGTTTCCTGAGGAATCGGGAACCTTCCTCTTTCGTGACTGGGGATTCTGCAGGAACGTGCATTCCTGATTATGGAACTTGCAGAGCACACACACAGGCGAGCCTTCTTCGAGAACGCATCTACTTTTTCGTTTCCTCTGTTGTTTAGCTGTGTCAGCAATATCGACTACCGACTACCGGACCACAGATTGAGACGGCAGGTGCCAGCTATCAAAGGGGATGAGACGAAGTGTGAAGGAGCAAAACAAATGGCTCGAACAAGCAGAGCAGGTAGTATAGCAGGCAGGAACTCCCTGCCGCATCCACCACCCCTGGGTACGCAGAAGCTTACTTACACAAGCATCGCATGGTCTATCTCTTCGCTTCGGTTGTTGTTGCGGGGTGGGCATTTTGGAGCATTGTCAGGGAGCGGTCAGGCGCTACCACTGGGACCGCCAAGTCTTTCTTTGGGCCTGTTGGCGATAGGTGAGTTGATATGAATCAATCCTCGAGAGTTAAATGTCAAGATACATAGTTGATGGTGTTGATGAAAATGGATAGAGGACTCGGCTGTGGTTGTGGTGTTATCCCGAGTACTTGGGGATCTACACTGCCAAATTGGCTAGCGCTAGAGCCTATTTGAACGCCACACCACGCTCACCTCCCTCGGCGGGGATGCATAAAATTGGCATTGCCTCGTTTTTATTAGCATAATTAATTGCATAAAACCCTTCTCTCCACTTCACTGGAAGTATTTCAACCTTATCCTATCTCAATCTGAACCCTTTCCATATTTCATCACGACCAAACGAGCAGGTCCATACGGTCCCGATTGTTGGAGGCTAGTGGCCTGGCATATTTGGTCACGTTTACCTCCTCTGCTTCTCTGCTTCTACCCTTCGAAAGACAGGTGGACTCAGGTCTAGCCTCCAGATATTGAGTGAGGGCAGGCTGGAGACGATTACTCCGTATCGCGTGGATTTCGCACCACGAATCCACGAGGTAGAAGCTGGGGTTTTCTGCACCATCTTTCAAACGAAGCTGGGCAAGTGCTTGAACGGTTGGAGAAGACTTCCACATTGAGCTGCAAATGCTGCAGATACTGCAGTGTTTGCAGCAGCTTCCTGCCGCATTCGTGGAGCTGGTGCTCCGGAAGCTGCTGCAGGCAGAGGCGTGACGCTGTACCCCCCGTTGGAATCTTCCCCTCCCTTCAGGTTGTCTAGCTATCGCCCGCACTGCTTCCCTTTCCCAGCTTCGTTTTCTCCCCGAATCAGACCAGTAATCGGGCTTTTATTTGTCATTGATTGTACCACTTTTGGGCGTTGCCTGCTTGTTGACTGCTGCATCACCGGTGCTCCAGCATGCTCGAGGCATCACCTTCCACCCAGTCTGGTACAGATGCCGGCACACCAAACGACGTGCTTATCATTGGAGCGGGCGTTGTTGGTCTCACATTAGCACAAGGCTGCCGAGAAGCGGGCATCCCATTTCAAATTTTCGAACAGCTCGATGCATCTTCCCCAGCAAGTCAAGGTTGGGGATTGACTCTGCACTGGAGTCTGAATGCTCTCCAGAGGACTATCGGACCTCGACTCTCCGCTCTTCTGCCAAAGGTAGGTCGTATCTTTGGTCGGCGGGCAGTTTTCACACTCACAAACTCGTGTCGACCAACGTCGATTCTAGTGTCAAAGAAGGCGAAGGCGGCTTTTTACTGATGAACGGGCTCGATTGCGAGCCTCGATATCACGTCTATCCACGAAGCCGCTTCCTCCGCGCCGGTCGCCAGAAACTGAGGGAGGTGTTGTCGTCGGGTCTGCCAATCCAATTCAGCAAACAGCTAGAGTCGTTTGAAACGTCGAATACCGGCTGCGTCACCGCGAAATTCTCTGATGGTACCACATCCCAAGGACGTCTCTTGGTCGGCGCCGACGGCAACAGCAGTGCTGTTCGTTCAGGCTTGACGGACCAGAAGCTGGAATCTCTGCCAGTAAATCTTATTGGCGCTGTTCGAAATTTCACTTCTGAACAGTTCGCCCCAGTCCGAGCTTTGAATCCGCTGCTCTTCTTCGCTGTCAATCCCAAAACGCACGTCTTTTTCTTCTACTCTACCCAGGTGAGACTTCATTTTCCCGCTAGCTATCTTGCATCTTACCCAAAGTTAGGAAGTTCTGCAAGAAGAAGACGGTACGACAACATACGATGCTCTCGTGGGGCTAAGCTGGATGGTCCAAGACCCCAACAAGGATGCTATTCCACCAAAGGACGAATTAGTAGCAGAGATGAAGAGAAGAGTCGTTGGCTTTGCCGAGCCCCTATTGAGCATGGTCATGGATATCCCGGATGACAATTCAACTGCAACGGGCCTACGAATGAGGGACTTTCCATGTGTATCATGGGATAACTCAAATGGACTTCTCACCTTGGTTGGCGATGCCGCGCATACTATGACGATGTATAGGGGAGAAGGCGCCAATCACGGTCTCCTTGATGCCGCGCTCCTCGTCGATCAGCTGAAGAACATACATGCGGGGGAGGTGAGTCAAGAGGAAGGCCTCAAAGCATACGAGACGGAGATGTGGGAACGAACTCGGACTGCAGTTCTTCGCAGCCGGCAGGCAGCTCTTGATGCTCATGATTGGGACAAGATCGACGATTCCTCACCTCTGATCGGGGCAAGAATCCCTCCTGCTATAGCATAATGTCAGAGGATTTCAAGTTTTCTTTTGCATTTTCTGTTTTCAACCGAAACCTCCCCACCTCTTCGTTCTCGTTGTACATGTTCTGGCTCCCCGATTTGCCAATTCATCATTCTGCAACATGCTATGGCACTCTCGGTTTCAAGCCAGTATGATCGGCTATTCTTCTTCTTCTATTGGTTTCTTTGCCAGTATGGAGTCGCACGAGATGCAAGCGCTCTATGTTGCAAGAAGAGGGGGGAATACTCTACGGAAAACTGCGTCGAATGAATCCTTCTCTTTCTTATTACGTATCTTTTTCGTTTTCTGCATTGCTGCCTTACGCTGGGTTCTCTCTCGTTTGTGCAGTCTCATATCGTCTTACTGAAGAGGAATTCCAGGAGGAAGGTCGCATTTTTCAAAGCCCTCTTTTGATTCATTGCCTATGTCATTATACCCATTTCAGGGAAATCTAGCCCAGTTCGAGGAAATCCATGCTGGCCACAGAAAAGGAATTGAGTGCTAGAACGCCAGGAAAAATCGTTCTCTTGCTTATCAGTTCAGAACTCGAGATACTGAGGAAAATATAAAACTAATTCATCATTTTCCGTCTCGACACCTGCGAGGTCAACTGCATTTTCCTGGATACTGGATTGGGCAACAATACGGAATGCATCCTCTGCCGGATTTTTCTCTTGAGACAAGGATTCCTGTCTCGATGTCAGCGTTGCTTTCTCTGTACAGCATCACGGTCTGTCTGAAATCATGTTGTGCATCCCCTCAACGCGTAAATTCGGTCTGTGCGCAGCGCTCATCGCGAGAACTTGTGACTGCAGTCGCCCATACCTGGTACACCAACATCGCACACCCACACCACACCATGCAGGTAGAAATCGCATATCTTTCGTGATTGGTGCCCGCATCACTTGTTTGACCCTGTTGAGGTTGAGGGCCTCACAGGTGTTGCTATCAAAAACGGCTTGCGAAGCTGGGGTGGTGTTGGGCCCCGCATGAAACTGGAGCAGCATGCACAAGAATCGGAGGGTGTTCATTGGTCGATTCCTACCACAAAATACTGCTTTTCAAAGATGGCGTCTTTAAGACCCCCTTTTCCCCCAGAAGGGAGGCAGACCAACCACACTCTTTCCACTCACTTCTTCCACTCTCAATTTCATTTTCCGCTCGCTCGCTCGGTTTACCTTAGCTTCCCGGGGGGCTCCAACTGCTCCAGCCCTTCAACATCCAACCTTCTCTTCCACTGAATACCCAATTGCCAGAGGCACCACTCTCTTCGTCATGTCCACCATGGCATTGTCTGCGAAAGCAGCTCTAGCTCTTGATCGAGTGAAATCGGTACGTACCAATGGCAGCCCCAAGTCCCCCTTTCCCGCAATGGCAGTCCGGAACAATTAACAGCTTACTGACCCGTCTCCTTCTAGGGTCTATCCATGTTGTACATGGCAGATTATTTCACGGAAGATGAATGGATGAAGATTGATGTGTGCATTCACAAGGGCGAATATGTCTTCACGAACGGCCCCCCGAAGCATATTTTGGATATGGATATGAGCGACGACGGGCAGAGCTCAGAGGCTGTAATGAGCCTGCACTCACAGCAGGTTGGTCATTCGCAGTCTGCCGAGAGACAAGAGAAAGGGGAGGAGATTGCGCCTGTTGATTCTGCCGAGGATACGACTGATGCTGTCGATTCGGGCCCAGGTTCAACACTGAACCTCTCGTCTCCCCCTTCTTCGACCGAGGAGCCACCAGAGGTTCTTACCAGCGATATCATCACTTCTGGTGTTGATGAGGACACAATCCAGGAGGAGGGAAACTCGTTCGACCTCTCCCCGGAATTGTCACAACCTCCCTCCGCCACCAAGCCGGTCGAAGCACCTTCCACGGTACACACACTGGAGGACGCAACTCCAGAAACTGGAGAATACTTGTCTTCAAACACACCCGAAGACAATCACAGAATCAACCAGTGGGCAAGCGAAACGGAGTCTGCATCTCGGGATTGCAGCCAGCCCTTCCTAGCCGATCCTGTGGAAAGACTGGTTGATGAGTTCACACGGAAGATTGGAAGGCCCCCCAGAAATATTAACGATGTGTACCAACCCAATAATGCCAATTTCCGACCCCTTGCTGCTCGTCCGGCTTCACGAACGACTTCCACGAAGTCTCGTCAAAGCACAAAGGTTGCTAAATCGCTTGCCGCCGTGGTGGAACATATGCAACCAAGGAAAGGGAAATCCATGACCAACTTCAAACCAGGAGTGGTCTTGATCGCAGAAGTTGGCGTGCCAAATCCACCAGTCGTAGGCATGGTTGTGAAAACTGGTGATTCGATCAAAGTGGTAAAGCACGTCTCTGGCATTTTTCATTTCGGTAAAAACTTGACCTCGGGGAAATCTGGTCAATTTTCAGAGAAGATATTTTCCAGACCAACGGCTCCTCATCAGCAAATTGCCGCTCCTACTGTTCGCAAATCTCCAGCATCTGAGTTGGAAACGCCTTCTGTTGTTGATTTAGACCAGTTTGAGAGACACAATGCTGCGCAATGGGATGAAGTTCCAGCTCGAGCACAACCTGCGCCAGCTGTAAAGTCAAACTTTGGTGGTTTGGCGAAATCCAAATACGCTGTCTTGGAGGATGAGCTGCCTGCCTCGAGTTCTTGTAGTGAGCAAGATCTCGAACATGGAAGATCCAGGGAGGTGGCGGGGAATGAGGACGCTAAAGTAAGCTACCTTCCATTTTCCTCGGCTCTAAAAATCTCCCCCACTAACCTCACCTCTTTGCCTCTCGAACAGTTTGATCCCCAACAACAAGAACAACAACAATCAGGTCCTGAAATGTTGCCTCAAACCGGTCCTCGGCGACCTCACCAGCCGAAGTCTGGCTGGAAGGAACCATTGAAGCCAGTTGAGCGCCATAGGGAAACTTGCCCGTATGTACTCTCTTTTTTCCCCCTCCCTTTATTTACCCATCTCTCGCCCTGTTCATTTCATTGACTTCTTCTCAATTTATAGGATGTGGGGAATTCCAAATTCAACTTGTCGTTACAAAGCAGAAGAATGTCGTGATCTGTAGGTAATGGGGACACTGTTCTCCCACTTCCTTAATTATTTTCAAATCATTCCTGAACCCCAACATTTATCCTGTGCCAAATCCTGAGACATTTCTTGATGGGCAAATACTGACTCCCCGCCTTCTAGCCACGTCTTCGTCCCTCTCGCGCCCGGCCAAGAACCAAGCAATATCCGCAATGGAAAGCCCACCTGGGGTGCGTATGTTGATTACGAGCCTGCTGAAAACACTTCTCCCTTCATGATCGGAGTGCCTTCATCCGCCGCCAATAACGAGTACGATTCCCAAGTTTCCGAATTCGAGGATCGATGTCTTCGATCTCCCCCGATGTCGCCTTCTGCCCCCAGCAACAGTAGCTCGAAATCACGGTTTACCTGTCTTTACTGGGCGGAAGGGGGTTGCAAGAAGAGTGATGAGATATGCAAATACCAACATGCGTGGACACCGGCGGGCGTGGCCCACAGACCGCGCAAGGCTCAGGAGCGGAATCGGTGGGACCACCCCGCGCATCCTGCGAGGAGGCCGGAGAACCAGACGTTCCGCCCTGCTCAAGGGGGCTATGAGTGGTTGGAAGAGGAGAGGCAGAGACTGAAGGGAGAATATCCCGGCTTTAATGGCGAGACTGTGAAGCGTCCATCCAAAGGACAATTGGTGAAGGAGGACCAGGGCAACAAACCAGCTGTATGGGATCGTTCTGGTCCTGTGGAGCCCGAGCCTGTTGAGGGTTCGACTGTTAAGACCCGACCTGCAGCTAGAGCTTCTGATGCAGATGGATGGATCACCACCAGTCAACGGGATTTGAAGCAGGAAATTGGTTGGTAGTGTGGACTCACTAACACTTCTTGTGCGAGTTGTGGGTGAGTGGAGTTGTTGAGAATGAGAAACGCAGCCTCCTTCTTAGCTGCCCGAAAGTTTCAGAAAATACAGACGACCGAACACCTCGAAATGATTGAACGACTATTTACTCGAAGTACGGATATCCCTTCACGCATTTCCGGAAACAGATTCTTATGTCGACTGCCTCGAGTTCGTTTGGTCCCTCTTGAATACAAAATCAGAATACTTATTTGCACAATATTTGTGGGTTTTCTCTTTGGAAAGAAACACAAAATTGGGATACTCATGTTGGTTTGTTTTGCGTTGTCGGGAAAATGCAAACATACAAAATCAGAATACTTATTCTTTTCACTTCTTTCTCTCCTTGGGATTGAGGGAAAAAATGAGTTGTTATGGATGTTGAGCGCTGCAGCTCAACAGTTGTATCGCTCGTGGAAGGCAATGATTCGACGCGACGAAGCATTGCCGGCCTACTTTGCTCCGCTCTATATTCTTGGAATTGCCCGATGATAGAAAAACATATGGTGGAATGTTTGTTTTTGTTTCGGAATGATGTTTCCAAAAACAGAAAGACAGTTGGAAAAGAAAAATTGAAAACAGGAAGAAAAACTACATTGAGATGTTTAAATATGTTTTGCGATTGGGGTTTTTGGGTGGATATTTGATGGGATTAGCCTTTTACTCTTTTTTGGCTTGATGGTCTGTCTTGAATATTAGGAGAAAAAACAAGAGAAAAGAATTGAGAAAAAGATTTACACTTGAGGGGAATGGCTTCTTGAGAACGAAAAAAAAAGAGCGGTGATGTGCTGAGGTTTGAGGAGGTGCCGAAGGGCTTGTTGGCGGATGATGAAGGGCGTTTGGGATCCTCGTATGGATCCCGATACCATTTAGACGACGAGCTACCCATCTCCATCGACTGTCCCGTGATCACGACCAGCGTCGATACCTCCCCCGATTCCCCTCCCGTGCTTGAACGAGTTCGACAACCTATCTATCTTCGATCGATCCCCTCCCTCTGCTGTGATTACGACGAGCGTCGCTACCTCCCCCTCCTCTCCCTTCTCACCCTGCTCACCCTGCTCACTTCTCCTTCCCCCTCAACTTGACTTGGCCATAACACCAGTGGCCAAAGAATTTCCCATCTTCTACCAATCACTCCACGGGTAGCGTCCAGGATGTAGGCATCAGAAGCTCTAGGGGGGCTTTGAGAAGATAACACTGAGGGTATCGGTGTTTCGTGCTATGTATGAGAAGATAGGCTTGACAGAAGCGCGTCGTGGAGATGCGATAGCTACCGAATGCAGGGAAGGAAGGTGAGTCGATTTTGTCTTTCGCTGGGTTGGATTGCTGTTGACTTTCAGAATAGTATAGTATAGGATTCAGAGCACCTCAGTTCTACGATTGGCATTTGGACGCTGGACCATTTCGCCCCCCATAAGGACCGAGAGCAACAATAACTACGATATATGCATACCTTGAATCAGTGATTGGGTTTTCCTACCCAGTCCTATTCATCCCGTCCTGGCCTCATCCAAATCACAAAACTGGGTTTCGGGTTTCGATGCCATGGATGGAGAGTATCAGATGAGAGTGGAGACTATGAGTTTCACATGGGAGAGACGAAAACCCAATACGGGATTACAGGACTCGGTGGTTGACCTCCAGGGAGTTTGGAGATGGACGAAGCTGATGATGAGGGAAAGAATCTGCCCTTGGGATGTTGCTCCTTTTACGGATGTCGATACGTGGCTCTTACTCGATGGTGACCTGAGATAGCATCACCCTACTCTCACGAAGACTACGACAGTCTTCCAGATATCATGGATGCAGCTACGACCATAACCTTTCGTTCGTCTATCAAAACTCCGAGACTCGACAACCAGCTCTCTAGTGCACGTGCTCCAGTGACCGAAACCCATACTTGGACCCCGCAAATCCGGAGTTCACAAGATCTCGTTACGTTGAACCAATAGTTCAACTGACATGGTACAACATGCGTTTTCAATGGAGAATATCTTGCAAAGCCAGAGATTTTGGACGGGGACTTGAACAACCCCGGATATCAGAACTCGGTACTGGCTCTTCAAAGAACCTAAGACCTCGCAACCGTGGGGTCGGGCCCAGTAAACATCTCGTCGCTGGCTTCGACTTGCAAACAGTAACCTCTGGGTACACGATCCACCAAGAGGTATTACGTTTCTTGGTGCCCTGGGGGTCGGACTCATTCCATCGATATCCTAACGAGTCGACCAGCCCATTGAGCCCAACTCAATCGAACGAGGGTTCGATCCAAAAAGCAAGCACGGAACCTATGTGCTCGGCATATGTCCTCGCTTGTGGCATCCCTGATCTAGTCTCATCCGACTACCAACTTCAGGCTCTCTCGCAAAATACTGGGGTCGATTTCCGCAAGTACCACGACTGGGCTGTTGCGAACGATGCTTTGACCCGCCTACCAGACTTGAACCCTATTGGATGGAAGCTGAATATGGTTGTGGCCTCGAGAACAAACTTCTGAGAGTACGCGTTGGGTTAGATATGGAAAGCGAATATGGAACATTCTGGGCGTGACCTGCCAGATGTAAGACTCTTTAATGAAGCAGGATTTTCCATTAGCATGACTGCTGGTCATGATGGCCAGACCAAGAACATTAAGATCAACCAGGGAGACTAGGAGAACGTGGAACTGGCACAACAAGCAACGTACTACTCCTTTCCGCAAATGACGATGCTATTTACATCGTGTATCTCGCAGTCACCTGGCCAGACGGAAGCAAATATGAGGAAGGAAGCATATATTCCTCCTGAGATTTGAAAGCCTTGGCCATTTACCCAGAGTAAATGGCGAAGCAATCGGAAAGCTCGCGGGAGGACAAGAAACGAGCGCCGGGAAGAACATATTCGGACCTCCTTTCCGATCTGGATTGGAAATGTCCTCAGAGTGGCGTCCTTTCCTCGAGGGGATGGTGGGTTGAAGACCTAGCATCGCATCTTGTTTTCAATAAAGAAAAGGGACAACTTTCTCTTCAAATTTCCGACCTTCTGCTTTTATAGCATTATCAGGGGGGTCCCAACATAGTACATCTCACGCTAGCTGAGAAATCATCAAGAGGTCGTGATGGACCGGCAAAACCGTTTACGGCAATACTTCAAGAGCACGGAATCAATACAAGGGCCTACAACAATGCTGGTAACTATTTGAAAGCGCACATTTATTTCTGGACTACCGTTGAACCTTGATATCCAGACTCCTAATCTTCGGATCGCCGAGTAAAATACTTGGCATTCAGATCCTTCTTTCAATAGTGTCGTAAAGGATATCTCGATATAACCACACATGTTACACACAGAGGTTCAGAGCTTCTTGGGTTGTGAGCCCAAATTACTTTGCCGAAAATTTTCATCGAACCTTCCCAGACAAGCAACGGATCGAGATATCCTTCACAACACTATTCGAACATGGGTCTAAGATGCGGTACATTTACTCGGACATCGTCAAGCAAGCTGTCGATCGGATTCACAAACTTTGGAAGTGCTACTTGCGATGATACTGAAGAGACGGTCTGGCATACAGGGACCTTGCACCGGATAAGATCGAAATACGGATTCAATCGATCGACGTGATCTTGGCAGGGCCAATACCGATCAGCTTGGAAGCTGCAATTATCTATAGGCATCTCAACAATCCTCGAGCGGCAACTCGAAACAGCAGAGTGGCATCAACAAGCCCACCCCCAAAAAACAAGCCCTCCTAATCAATACCGTTGTCCCGCTCCCGACTGCGAGTACACTTCTCACTTCAGCGAGATGAAGCCCATTACTTCCCATTTCGCAAATAAGCACCCTGATCAAACTCTAGAGCCAGTAAAACAAGATTTTGGCAATTGGGAGCGCGAGAAGGAAACAACGAGAGTGCGCTTACGGAGAAACCAGATCTCTTCTGCACTAAAAGATTGTTCAACCAACGAGGAGGTTATTCGAAGCGAAGCTGCTGGTCATGTCCCCCGAGTAAGGAACGAGGTTAGGAAGTTCCAAGTTGGCGACCGAGTGGTAGCTTTTACGCCAAATAGCGACCAGACATTCGCGAGCGATTTGATGTACAGGCGCTTATGAGCGATATTGATTACATGAGGCGATTGGAGGCTCTCACCTCCATTGGTACATTGGGTATTTCCGCAGAGCGAGACTGGTGACGAAGACGGGGGTTTCTTGGTTTTGAGAAATAGCTTGTGATCTGAGAAGTGCGCGAGAAGTGCGGTCATTGGTGTTGTACATTGTGGGCAGGAGAAGATCTTCAGATTGAACACACTCGTTCTGTTGATTAACCGACGTCCCTAGTCAGTGCACGTCCCTGGCAAAAGCCCACTTCAAAACCCCCCTTTTTTACTCCACCATCACCACTTTAACTATGGCTAGAGCAGACAAATCGCACCAGATCAACTTGGCGGTGGCAGCATATGAAAGAGGGGAGTTTAGGAATTATTCTGACGCTGTTAAGAAGTATGGCTGTGACCGTACTGCTGTCTCACGGAGGATTAGGGGCTTGACTAAGACACGTGGGGAGGCAACTGCTTTTTACCAGCAAGCACTTACTATGGAGCAAGAGGAAGTCCTGATTCGGCAGATCAACAAGCTTACGGACCGAGGAATGCCACTAACTTCTTCTATTGTCAAGAACCTCGTAGAAGAGATACGTGGGAGCAAAGTAGGAAAGAACTAGACCGGCCACTCTGTCTAGAGGCACAAGGACAGGTTACGCAGTAGCTATCTAAGGAATATTGAGAACCTAAGGGTTGCGGCTGAATATATGCCTATGTTTACGCTCTTCTTCTGTTTGGTATTTACTCTTATTTCCCCTCTTATTCTTACTTTATGCCTAGAAAGCTAACATTGTCTCGTTTCTCTAGCTTATACAAGTTATCGAGAAATATAATATAACTGCCGACAACATCTACAACTTTGACGAGAAGGGGTTTCTTAGGGGGTTCGGCCGATCGATAAAGCGTATTATGAGTCTTGCGGCATACGAAACAGGTCGTGTTACCAAGAATAAGCAGGACGGTTCTCGGGAGTTTATCTCACTACTGGCATGTGTCTCAGCTATCAGACAAGCGATCCTACCACTTCTTATTTATAAGGGCGGTTCAGGAGACTTACAGAGCTCCTGGGTCGAGGATGTCGAAGAACATGTAGGAGTATATTTCGGCTCATCAGAGAACGGCTGGTCGTCTAATGCCTTTGGCCTAAAGTGGCTGGAAAAGGTCTTTGAACCGTATATAAAACCGAAGAGCGTAAGGGCTCACCGACTTCTCCTTGTAGACGGTCACTCCTCGCATGTTAACATGAAGTTTATTGACTTCGCAGACCGACATCGTATTATTATTATAATACTGCCGCCTTATACAACACATCGATTACAGCCTCTCGACGTCGGTCTTTTATAACCCCTCGCGTCGTACTATAGCAACGAACTGGAGAAGCTTATGCAGAAGGCCGGTGGATTAGTCTCTATGTCAAAGCGGTTTTTCTATACGATGTTTAAGACAGCGTGGGACCTTGCATTTATAGAACACAACATTACACATGCCTTCGAGAAGGCTGGGATTTGGCCAGTACAGGGCGAAAAGATAATAGCACAAGTGACGAAGCCTACTTCACCGATCTACGAGACTACCAAAGACATTACAACACCTCTTACAACGAAAGCAATACGACATGCCTACCTAAACTTCGAACGATCACCGTCTAAGCTTAAAGTGAGCAAGATCTTCTCTTCTATGCGAACTCTGTTAAGTAAAGTCTCTATTCTAGAGCACGAGAACCGAGGGCTACGGATGGCTATTATACTTGAGAACCAGAAGAGAAAGAAGGGCAAGAAACTTAATCTTTGTGGTAATATTAGTGAGGGAGTAGAGGTATACTCCCCTGGGAGGGTTGCACGTGCTCGGGAGCATTATGTGATGGCCAGCTATTGATGGAATTGCCGAGCCATCGGAACAGCCAAGAATACGTGCCGAGTATGGTACGGCACAGATGGTTACAGAACGGTGGATACCGAGGGCACGAAACAGGATTACAGTATAGTTTTGGTTTCGGGATTGTCAGAGCCGGATCAGTACGGACTTTTATTATTGTCCAGCCCTCTTGTATATAGATGCTCTCACTCTCTCTTAAGGGAAGGCTAATTTGGTCTTTTCCTTCGTATCAGAGCCTAGTATCCGTACATGCAATTCTATTCGAACGCACTCCCATATGCCTCTTCCATAGTAGTGTCCGGTTCGTGCCGTTACACATTAGAATGAGATAGATAAGGAGAAAGAGGCTGAAGATAAGGCAAAGGAGGAGAGAAGAGTAGAAAGGAAGGCTAATGCTCTTGTGAGACAACGAAAGAAGGCAGAATTGGCTCATAAGAGGGCAGAAACTCAGCTATAAAAGGAGCTAGCTGCTATAACTCCTAAAGTCCTAAAACAGAAGAAGAGTATATAAGCTCCACCTAAAGAGGCTGCTCCACATATATCCTAAGTTAAGAAAGGAGCTTAAAAGGGTCTGAAAGAGCTGAAAAAGCCAAGTTATGTACTTATTCTCAAGGTTCCACGTCTAGCTCAAGTAGTTAGCCCTCCAGTGTAGAAAACCAGGTTAGGACGGCAGATTAGGCTACCACTTCGTGCCCGTAGATAGTTTTTTGTACTCATTATCTAATTAACTACCTTTCATTGACTTACATTCTAAATTACATATAAATCTAATGTATAGTTGTTGTTTTATTTAACTTTTTACGTAGTGGGATGAAATAGATGAGGGCGGGCTTTTGCCAGGGACGTGCACTGACTAGGGACGTCGGTTAGCCTGGCACAGCAACGCTGGAGTGGGAGAGTGAGAACCTTGCAATGGGGGCAGAGGAGAGAATGAGGGCGGAGTGCTGGCGCCGTTGGGTGTATATTGTCTTTTACATACCCGCTCTTACAAGAGGTAGCGAGAGATCACAGTGACGAGGCAACGATAACTCTTTCTCTAGTACTAAACATGGACGCATTCTATGCAGAGACCTACACCCGACTGTTCTTGGAAAGTTTCGAGAACACCATACCCCCTTTCCTTCGCCAGAAGAATATCCAGGCGATCTTGATACAGCGCCTGCCTCTCTATCTCCTATCTGACAACATGATTCTCATCGGGTGTATCGAATTCGTTCCGAGTGTGGTAGCAGTGGAAAAATACTCACCCACGTCGAAGACTTCGAAGAGCTAACGGCTGCAGTTGAAAATCCAGGCATCGCCGTGTGATGGCTGCTTCAAAACCAAACCCCACCGAGACTATGAAATCGAGGAAGGGGAGGGGCATGAAAAGCGGTTCGTCATATGTGGGCGTCAGAAAGAGAGAACTGGTTGGGTTGAAGGAGTTGGCGTTATTTGGGAGTGGAGAGGTGGATACATATCGCTTGGTGTCCGATATAACTGAACAACAACCCCCAAAGGATCTCGGAAACAGCTTATATTGCTAGTCAACTCATAGGTACGAAGGTTAGCCGCGGACATGTTGATATCATTGACAGCGTCAGGGGAGGAAGATATGTTGGTATCGTCTGGGTTTGGTCGGGTTTTGGTTCAACTCCAGAGGCAGGTACACCATCTTTCATGCCCAGAGGAAATATGACGTCGGGTCTTGGTTAGCCCTCGCGAATCGGTCCTTCATAACCACCGAGAATCGATTGTTGAGGGGTTGAGATTAAGGATAGCGAGACGGCTATCGTAGAGAATGTGTACGGCAAATTTATCGTTGACAGCGTCCGGGGAGGAAGGTATGTTGGTATTGTCTGGGTTTGGCATGGTATGGACGCAATGTAGGACACTGGCAGAGCTTTGGGCCTAGTGAAAATCCGGAATCAATCGACTTGGTTCGGTTGTGAAAAGGGAGGTCAAGCGTTTGCAAAAGCACCAAAGCGAAGAATACGAAGACGGTGTCGATAACTACCCTCACGATACTGCTGTTGGGGGCGCCCACCTTTACTTCCGCAGAAAACCTGTCGTCCAGGGTCGAAATGAAAATGAAATATGTGGCTACCTTCCTCGAAATCTTTCAATCCACCTTACTCCCTTGATCGATTCAAATGAGATCTGTCTTACGGATATGGATTCAGCTGCAAACGGTGGCCGTGAGGGTTATCCTTGAGGACTCGATGCTCGTGGAAGACCGGCGAGTATGCGAGTGGCCTTCTCGGTACGCACTCCGGGAGCAATCGAGACTGCGAAATTGTTGAGAAACAACGAGCCAAGTCCGGGATGGTATACACAAGACACAGCAAACCTGATTGGGTGCCGTTAGCTTCTGTGGTGAATTGTCAGGAATTTATACTCGAGTTCCACAATAACAATCCAG
Source organism: Calycina herbarum (assembly GCA_001414485.1). NCBI lineage: Eukaryota > Fungi > Ascomycota > Leotiomycetes > Helotiales > Pezizellaceae > Calycina > Calycina herbarum. The sequence goes on from LLEY01000012.1 coordinate 131,628, forward strand.
AAGCAGCGCCAACCGAGGCAGATGGGCAAGATGCAAAGAACGAACGGCCGAATTGGGTTTCGGAGCTACCAAAGGGGGAACAAGAAGAATGGGAGGATACTGAGCTGGCTTCTACAAGGCAACAAGTGATATGATGACGAGGAAAGCGACGGCTATAGCGACACGCAATATGGCAACGAAGCTTGTGACGAGTGGGAGAAAAAAAGTGCCTTTGTACTTGATTGACTTGTTTGCAAGCTGACATCGTAATCAGCCAGACTCTGGGAAGCTTATGGGGAAGCTTCGGACTTTTACCTGAATAAAAGACGCCCTTGCGAAGACAGCTTGCGGGATGGTGACCGAGGAAATATTTCGGGAAGAAGCTAGCGCAGTTATTTAAGAAAGATAACATCTATAAGGCCGTGGTTAGTTTCAACCACACTATCCTCGCTCGCCGTCGTACACCGAGATGCATTAGTCAACTTTAGATTATGGGCGAGCTGATGGTGTAGACGCAAATGGAAAAGCAAGTTTGGAATTGGTTTGTCACTGAGTCTGAGCTGTTAGTAGAACGAGATTATTGCAAGAAGCCTAGCAAGAAACAAAGGAATGTTATTAGGGAGGATGAAGATTTGAACCCTCGAATTCCATGGTGGCGATAGAGGATGCCGACGGAAACCTGAACAGCGATGCCTATCGGAGTTGTACATCTGGCTCCGTATATTGTTCGAGCGAAATTTCGTTTTACGAGCGATGTCCCGTTAGAGAGTGAAATTTTTTTTGGCAATTCGCGATGGAAGCAATATTTTCTTGAACATGGGAAAAGGGTGAAAAGCTGTGAGGAAGATATGCCGGATTGGCACGGTTTTGGGGCAAAGTCTTTCCCCTCACAGTTTAGTTTTGGCGGTGTTCTTTTTCGTGTAGCAAGGACACGAATCACGATGTTCTCGTGGTCTGGTTTTCGGTTGGTGCGAAGCGTTCACGCCAGTTTCAAAACGGCATGGCTGGATAAATCAACTCCCAGAGATCCTCGATCACCTCTGGAACCCTCCGCGTTCGAAAGAGGTACGAAGATGCAAATGTTCTGTGAATATATCAACTACGGCTTCTAGTATCCTTTGACTATGATTTATAGCAAAGGGAAGTCCCCGAAAGATTCGAGTCGCGACGGTGACCGATCTGGGTTCCATTGTTTGTAAGAAATTATGGGTCATACCATCTGCAATCTGGTATCGAATGAAGAAGCGATTCGCGTAGTTGGCCAGGTTGAGGTCTTCTACTACTTCCTCGAATACTATCGAACACCGGCATAAAACCGACAAGATCACCAACGCCAAACTCACACAAGGACGGTGGACGATTGCAGAAGTGAAGAGGCTCTGGCTAGAACCTCTTGGAATCGGCGTTCTTACTCGGAATTTTTATTTGGACCGACTGCAGAGATAAGCTGGATTTGGTTGCTTCGGGTCGTTTTGAGAATCTTCAAAGACCACAAGCGAAGGAGGGGAAATTAGCAAACAGTAAAGCCCAGTACTAGCATCGGGTGGAGCAGCGCCCACTCTGCGGTTCGGACTCGTGGTGAATTTGGTGAACTTGGTCTCCGAAAAGCAGTCTTTTCCCCAAATATGGGTTCGAAATTTGGCGCCAGCGAGCGTCAACCAGGTCCCTTCTCTAGCACCAAGTCCGGCTGTAACGATTCATTGACGACTTGATCCACATATACAACATGTCCCACTTTTCATGGACAATAATGCACATCTGGAATTGACGAAAAACTCGGAACTGCCACAAAGACTGGACCATCTTCAGGTCCGATATCACCTTTCAAGACAGAGGGCCATGGCGGACAACATGTTTTATTACGGGTCAACAATGCAGAAAACAATTCTCACGAACCCTTTGGGAGGAGTCGGAGCTCAAATTGTGTATGGAAAGGGGAAGAGTTACGCAATTCTTTCATTTCTGGAACTCCATGGCCAGAAGCTATGAAATGCAGCGTGTGGCTGAAGAATCGTCTCCCCTCCAGAGCAATCAAGGACGGAAAGACCCTATAAGAAAGGGAAATGATATCAGCTACCAATTGAGAAGGAACGGATTTGGGGCAGCAGGACATATGTGACTTTGCCGCTGGAAAAACGAGGGAAGAAGATACATAATCCCAGAGTATAGGTCGTATATTTCGTTGGAAGCGAGGCCGAATCAGTATACCGCAATTGTTCGGAAGACGAGCATCGTGTCTTCAGAGTCAGTGTTGCCCCGTCGACTACCACAACCAAGCCACATATCTGCAGCTTCTCTACTAGCGTCTCACTCGACAGAAATGACATCATCGATCATTTGGAAAAGCTTCGGTCTGGAATGAAAAGGAGTCTAGCGAGTCTTGGTCCTAGGTTTTGATAAATCTTAAGTTCGGTCCCCAAGCACAGGATGAGGTTCACAAAGCGCATCTGAGAAGCGTTGTAGGAATATTTCAGGAGCACGCAACAGCTCCCACCTGTTTCTGGATCAGTCTTGAGCCTCACGCGCGGTTGGTTAGCATGCAATTTGTACGGCTTCATGCTTGCTGGGAGTTTGGTATTACGTTCTCTGATATACTCGGTTTCATGGATATCTGGGATATGAAAGACCGAACTAGCTACGATGCTCAGATTTTCCGTTGTCGGAAAGATGTTCCTCCTACACAAGCATTTTCAAACTATTTTAGAAATCACTGAACAGAAAGACAAGGTAGACCGTCTATTTTAAGATGCTGGTAAAATATCGGAGTACTGCAATGCCTCCCTAATTCTTGATCAAGGTTTCAAGCAATACGCACAACGAGGGAGATTTCGGGCTCACTGACGAGCGAATCCGGGGAAATCGTCAAGATTCGGCGAAATGATGACCAGGTACACGCCTTGAAAGGAAATTTCTCTCAAGGACCTGTACCCTCTTATCAAGGCAGACGACGACTATACATAAGAAGCCAAAGTAGGTGGACAGCGACAGCGATGATTGGGACGCTCAAGTCCACCTAAGGAGGCTACAGTTCCAATTGGAGCTTGCCAAGTATGGAGTTACACTGGACGAGGATATCGAGCCAGTGGATTTGGAGGATGTTGAGCGCGAGGAAGTTGAACCAGGTAGTACTGTGAAGACTAGTATACTGATTGAATGATATGCTGGGCAATGGAGGTTCGATGGGTGATTTAGGAGGTGTTCAGAATCCAAAAACAAATGTTGGATGTGTTACTTTGTATTCTGAGGTTTTTTGGGATATGTCGAGACCGCTCTGAGAGGGGCATTACAACAACAACAACAACAAACAAAGGACGAGGGGAAAGACGAGTTCAAACCGGACTTGATCAAGGAGATTGCAGACCATCTTACTTCAGCAGCTGGTTCGGATATAATAGTGAAATACAATTGTAATCTCATCACATCGCGAACATATCTATCGTGAGTGTGGAGTTCAACTTGATTCTTCCTCGTAACCACGAAAAAATTCACAGCTCTAGATATATCCCGATGGGGGAAATCTCGTTGTTGGACAACTTCCTGGTTTTGTACTGGTATTTTGATAAAACTCCCGAGTCAACAGAAATACTTCCGGAGAGGCAGAGGAAACTAAACAATGGAACAATATCTGAACCATGATGCGGAGAGAAGAAACGTTGATAAGATGACTCGTATCGCTGAGTATAAAATAGATACCCAAGTATCAGCCAGGTAAAGACTTGCCAAGTCTGGGGTGCCTCCTCGTTTTTTGGAATATGGGAGAAAATCAAGAACCGTCTTGAATTCACGACTTCCGAGTGGTTCTTGGTAGGGTTCCCCAGACTTGTGAGTCTGGGGATTCCGCAATAATAAGAAATGTCAAGATTTTGAGTACTTGGCGAGTTTGAACTTTCAACCGAACACCTCTCTTCTTTGCTTCCGGCAGCTTGCAATGCAATATCTTGTCCCTTGATCGAACTTGCCCTAGCCAAGCAAATGTGATGCGGAGAAAACCTGCACACGCGGGGAAATAAACTGGCAAAAAAGCAAAAAGGCTGGACGCAGAGGAAGCAGTCCACGTGACGAGCATACCGCATAATAGTGACAGTTTCAGAATGACACAACGTCACTCCAGCAGACCCTGCCAGCCAATGAGTTCCGAAATGCAGCGACGCGTTGAAAATATGGCCGTGACGAAAGCCATTCTTTTCGATGAAAAAATATCCCAAGTTTGAGCAAGCAGAAGAAGAAGCAAGAACAGGAAAAATAATTCGACAACGCATCCGAACTATATCAACCCATCTATGCGATGAGGCTGTGGTTCTCTGCCTCAGCTGACTGCGGAAAGGAAAAATAATAAACCAATGTGCTTTCTGGATGCCCCCAAGACGTGGGCAAAAGAGTGTTTCACCCGGTGTTTTGGAAGGTATATCCTGGTGATCATCTGGCTTTTGATACGGGTGATCGTCAGCCGAGAGGGCTTTGCACAGACTTCTTTTGTGGATTTTATCATTTTCATAGAATTTGAGGAGAGCTGAACGAATAGAAAGAGAGTTGACGATGTGTTGACGAAGCAAGAGGGAGTTGGGAGGAAAAAGCAGGCTGGAATAGGTAGCCAAGGACTACTTTTCGCTGGAGATCTTAAGCGGAGGGGTTTGCAGTGGTTTTAAGAGGCGACTTCGGTTGTTCGAGGGTAAGTTCAAGCAAAGTTCAAGCAATCTTCCCCACTAGTCCACTACAGAGCAGCAAAAAGGACGTAAATTTGGGATATTTTGGGAATGGAAACCAATGAGGGGACAGTGAGTTCGACTCCTGAGAAGGTCGATTTTGCTTCTTGCTGAGCCACACTGCACGCGCCACCAACTTTGTCGCTTTCGAGGCTGGTGCGGACAGCAGTGGGCAAGACCCCTGAATACTCCACATTTCGACTGCTGCAACTGCACTGCACTGCACTGCACTGCACCTTCTTCCCAGTTACAACTCACACTCTCATTCACGAGCCAACTTTGGTGCCACCACCTCCATTCACTTCTTCGTATCGCATTTACACTCCTTTGCATTTGCACATTCACAAATTTTGGACTCTCTTTACACGAATACGGCGCTGACTCCTTCATCACCAATACGAATTCTTGACTGTGGCTGGAAGATCTTCGCCTGCGGATTACGATTTGAGGACCTCGAGAGGAACCCTGGGAGATTGGAAATTGGACTGCATCATCACCGTACAATCTTTCTCGACACGAACAAACAGACAACCAGAGGAACAACACGCAAAGGAATTATTGCGCAAGGCGAATTCGAGGGAGGCATACAACAATTTCCATACGACAAGAACACCAACCTCCTCTGGCAGAAGATAGCAGTTCCACGTCGCAGATTGCTCGAATGAGCAGTAGCCGCCAGAATGCTACTGGGACTAAATTCAACATGTAATTCAACGCTGGACGACCTGAGGAGTACGTAATTTGGAAAGGCTGGTTAGTACAGGTAGAGGTGCTGACTGAATATAGTTGGGGCTTCCGAAACGGCTCTGATAGGGAACTGGACATTTCACGAAATTGGCCTCATTGCGGCTCCCTCTGGCGCATTGATTGCTGTGGTAGTATCTTTCTACCTGATATGGATGCATGCGCTGCATTACACAAAGCCTTATGAGCAACGACAGTACGTCTTGATCCCAGATTTATTATTACTTGCGCTAACCCTCACTAGCATCATTCGCATTCTTTTCATGATACCCGTTTACGCAACCTCCGCATACCTCTCCTTCCGATACTACTGGCATGCCATATACTTCCAGGTCATATCCGATTGTTACGAAGCCTTCGCGATTGCCTCCTTTTTTGCACTCATGTGCCATTACATTGCGCCAAGTCTACACGAACAGAAACTATACTTCCGAACCATAGCACCAAAGGGATGGGTGTGGCCAATATCTACCATGAGAAAATTGTGCTGCGGGGATTCTGGGCCATGGAGGACACCGAGAAGCGGGTTGACTTGGTTCAATATCATATGGTTGGGAGTTTACCAGTACTGTTTTGTTCGGGTTTCTATGACTGTTACTGCAGTAGTCACTCAATATTTCGAGCGATATTGCGAATCCTCAAACTCGCCTTTATTTGCGCATATTTGGGTATGTTGGAGATATTTGCAGTCCTGCAGAGTACAAATGCTAACTATGATAGGCACTTGTCTTAAACGCCACAGCAGTCACAGTTGCCATGTACTGTTTGGTTCAGTTTTACGTTCAACTCCGTACAGACCTTTCCCCTCACAGTCCATTTCTAAAGGTTCTGGCCATCAAATTGGTCATTTTCCTTTCCTTCTGGCAAGCTTTCACCATCAGTATCTTGACTTCCACCTTTAAGGTCGTCACCCCGACAGCATATTTAGCATACCCCGATCTTAAAGTTGGAATTCCTTCTTTACTGCTATGCGTAGAAATGGCTATTTTCTCGGTTCTCCATTTATTCGCATTCCCATGGACGCCATATAAAACCGGCGCCGAAGTCAGAGATTATCCAATGTCTCTAGCATCCGGCGTTTCATCAAAGAACATTCAAGGTCAGAAACAGGGCGGGTTCTTGGGCTGGAAGGCATTCGTAGATGCCATGAATCCATGGGATTTAGTAAAAGCATTTGCGCGCTCCATGCGATGGTTAGTCGTTGGTCGGAAAAATCGCGAAAAGGACAGCTCTTATACACGCAACCTCGGGAATGAGAATGACATGGCATTAGACGGTGGAAGGGAAGGCAGTTTCACCAACGATGGTTACAAGAAACCCGTCGACCTTCCTATCGCCGATGAATTCCGGAGAAGCAGGTTCGGGATGCCGCAAGGGGCGATGGGTGGAAAATTACCGAGCGAGGAGGGTGCTGCGCTTATTGCACATGCGCAACCTCATCCTCAGAATACGAATTCTGGGGGTTATGTTCCGGCGAGACAGCGATATGATGCTGATGGACGGGATATCAGTCCTCACGAGCAAATGAGATATGCGGACACGAGCCCTGATCGCGGAAGGAGTCCCGTCCCACCAGCATTGAGAAGACCGGAAAATTACTCGCAGGAAGATATTGGGATGGCCGTCTCGGAACCTGGGCCGTATCAACCATATCAGCCTTACCAACAGCGACAACCGACGGCGGCTGAGATATATTTGGAGCAGAAACGACAGGATAGGAGACAGGTTTTCAATCCTTCGGAGCAGTGGGCGAATTCTAAACAACCGAGGGATCGGGATCAGAATTCGTTTTGAGGGGTGAGGGATTCTTTGTATATTATGAAAGCATTGTGTGTGTGTTTTTAGCGGGCGTAGGGGGAGCACTTTGAATATGGTCGAGGCTGGCTCCTAATTGTACTCTACACGGCACGGCTGGTGGTATTTTGCATTTGGGATGGCGTTTTTTTCTCTCTTCTGTTCTTTTTTCCTTTTTTTTGTTTTGCTTTGCCGAGCGATGGTTATTGGCGTTTGTATGAGAGCATTTTTGTGAGTGGAGGGAGGTCTGTGTGGTTGGGAGATTTTATCCAAATGCATGGGATAGGATGGGATAGGATAGGATAGGTCTTAATGGCTTTTTTTTTGTGTGGGTGGCTGCATGGACTATCTGAGTTTGGTGTTGGATGGGGTGAGGGGCGGTGGTGGTAGGATAGAAGAATTAAATATGTCAAATTTAAATATGGAGCTGAGGTCTTGGGTGATTTTCTGGCGTTGGTGCTAGGATTAATTTTCTCCGAGTCTAGGATGATGCTAGGCGTACTTGAGTAGGAGAAGTGGGTATTGCTCTCTCCGACACCTACTTTACTGTTGTACTGTAAAGTAGGTATTTCGGGAATGAGAGCGGGGTGTTTGTAGAGTTGTGGTTACTTCTTTTGCCTTTTTGACTTGTATGTTGAGAGACTTTGTCAGGCGCTGTGGTGATGGCAGTGATGGTAGTGGTGGTGTTTTTAATAATGTGGGTGATATTTTGAAGCTAGGAAGGAAGGAATGATGTTATGGAAGAGTTTAGAAGGGGAAGGTTCTTGGTAGAGATAGAGGAAGTCGAAGGGTTGTGGTTCTTAGTAGAGATAGAGGAAGTCGAAGGGTTGTGTGGAGAAGATAGAGGGTTTGAGGGAGTAGGAGGTTGGGTTGACTGGGGCGTTTGCTATTTCTTGATGTTGAGGTGTGTGATTCGGAGGGTGATTCAGATCTTGGTAGTTTCTTCTTTTCCACTGTTTGGGGTTGGAGATGCTTATGAACGCGTAGAGTGAGGGTTTTGTTGTTGGTTTTTTGGGAGTCAGTCAGTCTCTTTGTGAAAGTGCCTCGAGGTTGAGGACATCGAGGGGTCTTGCTCTACGTAGGGAAGTGGACGCAAAAAACGCTGGGTATCTTGGGGGCCCTTCGAAGACCAAATGCTCATTAGGCGAGGGGGGCGCCAGCTGTAGTGATAGACAGGCAAGAATAGACATAGATAGAGTCACACAAACACACGATGTATGTCGAGTTTAAAACTTTTTATCTGGCATGATTGCTTCCATTGAATGATGAAAAGATTTGGGAATTACTCTCTAATTGCTCTCCCGTTTTCAAAAAGGAGTTTTGGTATTGTCATGATGTGCCCTCACATTTTTCCTAATGAAGAACAACTAAATGAAATCTTGTTTTCAAGTCAAGGAGTTAATCCGGTTATTTTCTTTTCTTTTCGATTTTGTTGCATTACTTCCGCTACCAAACACTTATTGATACACGCCTAGGCGATTCGGTTCAATTTCGAATCTCCACCAACTTGGCTTCTAAACTCCAAACCTTAATCATTGTTCGACAACAAATTGTTCGAGAAAAGCGCTTTGGTTTGCTGATTCTGTTTCGAAATGAACTCCTCACAACATCCCAAAAGCAAAAACTCCCATAAAGCCAGCTACAAACAAAACCGCATTCCACTCCAACACATTTCCAAGCGAGGTAGTAGGACTAGGCGAAGCCGAACTCGATCCCGAAGCCGAAGTACCTGATCCTGTAGGCGAAGAAGCAGGTGGTGTAGTGACCTTTGTCGAAGTCGTGATACCAGTTGCTGGTTTAGTTGTGACGGTGGAGTTGAGATATGTAGGTGGGACGGAGACAGAGGTGTTTACTGGGCCACCTGGGTTTGGAGCTGCCGTGATTGGTGTAGATGGAATTGCCAAGGTCGAGACAATGGTTTGGGATACGGAGTTGGTGCTGGGTTCGTGGGTGGATCCTGGTGTTGAGGTGTCGATGACGATTGAGGTGGGGAGACTTGAGATGGAGAGACCTGAGGTGGGGAGGGGAGAGGGATGGCCGGTGTATGCTCCACCGTCAGAACTTGGTGCCCAGGTTGGTTGTTGAACATCGCTGACGCTGATGATGGTTGGGTGTGCGGGTGGGAGAGCGACGGGGTCGGTGACACTGACGGGACCGTGTTTCTCGACGAAGACATGACCGCCTGGGAAGGGGGGAAATGGTGTTGGCTGGGAGATATCTTGTCGGCGGGTGAGAGTGTGGGTTGGGTGGTCCTGAGTGAAAGTAGGAATTTCTTCAGCGCGAGCTTGGTTTGGAGGTGGTGGGAAGAAGGTTGGGTGCATGGGGTTAGGGACTGGAAAGGTTGGATTGCTTGGTGGGGGACCGAAGGAGATGTCTGCAGTTGCCAAAGCGAAAGCGAGAGGAAGGAGGTAGGTTGAGAAATGCATTTTTTATGTTGTGAAGAGTGTGCTTTTGTTTTTTGATGCTGCCGTCTTTATCGTCTTGGTCGAGGAGAGGAGGTTGTAAAATGTCGAAGTTGATTGTGGGACTTGAGGAGTCAAGGGTAATATAGCTAGGATTAAGATTAAAAAACATTCACCTACCTACGTCGTTAATACAATTTAATTGTTAGCTTGTATTGAGGTGGAGATTAAGCGACAAGCGACAATGAATAGAGTTGAGTTGTTTTCCATTTTGTTTTCAACTTTCAATTAATTACCAACACTGCCATGTCCTGTCATATTCCCTTCCATTCTATACCTTCTGATGTTGCTCTAAAAAGCACCTTTGATTCACAATCATTTAGATGTGTCCGAAGTAGGCGGTGAATGGCAATCTCAGGTTTTTAGCCCGACTCTATTGCACCACAAGACCCCGGACCCGGACGATGGGGTGAATAAGGAGTATTGGAGGGAAGTGGCGATTTGTTATTTCGTCTCGGTAAAGATGTATGTCGTCCGCCGTGTATGATATGGCTAGCAGTGTCCGACTTCAAATCTTAAATCGGGCAATATTTCCTTCCCCTCGGGGCTCTAGCTAAGCGAACGCTTTCGCAGAGGCGCAGAATCGAGATGTCGACAACGCTATGCAATAATGCATTTCTATTCATCGTCGAACCCCGACACGGCCCAGAAGTCTTGAGGATAATCAAGAGGGATATTTGGTCCTAGTCGACGTTCTCAATCTCCATCTATTCCACCTCACATCCTTCCATCCTTCCAAATTCCAGGCGTAGGTCGTCTTGGGGGCTCTTAAAGCCAACATGTGGTTGGCGATTGTGTTTGCAAGTGCAGTATGGGAGTTGTTGGTGTCAACTGGGTCCAATTTCGAGGGCGTCGGGCTGCCGTTCTTCAGTGGTTGTTCGCATTTTCGACGGGTTGGGTACGTCAGTCCTTCGAAAAGTCCAGATGTTATTCCCAAAGAGGCAAGTGGAATTTTCGGGTGTGTTTCGATCGTCTCGATTTGAGGAGTCCACCCAATTCCATACCCTGCAAGGAACTACCAATATTTACTCGTAACTGTTTTTACCATCTCCTCCAAAATGCCAATCTGGCTAAACTTGTTTCTTTCAAGTATTTGAGTTTGGCGAGTTGTTACTCGAAACCGGAGAACTATAGGGCATAGGTATCAGAGGTTCTGGAGAAGTCGGCCAACCCAGTCGTATTCGAAAGCGCCTAACCGTTTCGACTGGATAGAGCATATGCGCAGCAGCAGTATTCCAATCGTACTTCTTCGTCGCAACGGGGTCATTCCTCTGATCTTCCAAATATCTGCCGAGTTCAGTAAGTGGTGCAAGTGCGAGGTGACCAAAGAACTACAATTGGTTAGCGAAGCAAAATGACTAGTCACCGGGAAACTCGCCATAGCACCCATCGCTGGAAACAATGGCTGCACTGCTAACGCTGCTGCATAAAAATGAGCGGCCACGACTATTGACAGAGGATCTCTTCGAACACGACGAAGTAAGGCGACTGGTATGGTCACCAATGCTACTCGCAATAGCCGAGAGGATGAGAATTGCTCCTCTGTACTGGTCATTGGTACCTTGGTTCGCAGCATAAGTGCGAATTCAATTATTTGGTCAATAAGTCCAGTTTCTTCCTCATGCCCTACGACGTAATCCTTTACATCTTCCAATCTTTCGGTCAGTTCGGTTAGAGCGTTGATATCATCTAGATGGGGTTTCGCCGAATGTTCTGAAGTCGGTGGTAAAGGTTGGAGCTCATCGGGGATGACAGCTTGCTCCTCGATGAGCGTCACGAAGTGAGACTTTTCTGCAAATGGTTGCATCGTCGCTTCGATGGTGTGGATTCCGTGGGTCAACGAGGACCATTCTTTCCTAGAGACAAGTTTTAACCAACGACTGCTAGGGGTTCAGCTCCTTTTTCCCAACTTACCATTCGGTTGAATACCATGTCAGAATGATTGAAGACGCAAGAACTGCATCAGCATTTGACTCAGAGAAGTTTGCTAGTGCGTCCTGAAGGCCCTTCAAACCACGGCCACGATAATATAGAGAAAGCTGGCCTGAATCGGGTCCGCCGATCGACAACATATGATGCGCTGCAGATACACCAAGGACAACATCAAGTAGGAAGCGGTGCTCTCCAATCATCCTTTCTAGGTTAGCTGATGTAAAAAACGAAAGAGGGGTAGAACCCACGAAGGAACTTGTCGCATCCACGACGAATATTTGTTGTCAACGAACTGGACTTCTGGTGTGAAGGAAGAAAGGTGTTGTAAAAGAAAGAGCTCTTGCGGTGGTAACTTGGCTGCTTCCACAGTAGGATAGGAGTATATTAGGTTGTATGGTGGTGGTTCACTTCCAGCTTCAACCTTCACTTTGACTACTGTTCACCGTCAGAGGGGATGTCTTGAAGAGGCATCCCAGCTATCTGGGAATGATACAGATCAACGAACCATAATGGCACTGACGCCCGCCTCGTTCACAGTTCCGGCTATAATGATTAGTTCTCTGTCCCCCAAAAGAAGAAGAACAAATCTCACCAAATTGGTGACTTCTCGTCGCATCGAATATGCCGTCCTCGACACGTCTTGCACCCAGTTCGGGATTTCCTGTGAGTCCGGCGAAGGCCAACGATGGGCCGTGAGTTGTCGAGCATTGGAGCATTCGCAGCTGTTAGGCAAACATCGACACAAAACCAAGGATTCCACGGCACTCGTTGGTGGTCGACCTGCAGGAAACGTGGTGAGGAGGAGGTCTTGTCAAGTTGCGTGAGAACGAACGAATGTACGGAGTACAGAAGACTCGAGAGTTGCTTTTCCCAAAGGCGAGGAACCTCAGTGAGCCTTGTGTGCTTTCGGCACGTGGTGGGGGGTTTTCTTAGGGTCTCCAGGTTGTGCCTAGGTAATGTAATGCCGGGAGGGCGGGCGCTAGGTTGAAAAGGAGCATGCAATCTAATCCTGTATCCCAACTTTCCACGCCCGGATCATGGATGCTCGTATGGAGGCGGCGATCAGAGCTTTTGAATTTGAGAAAACCGACTTTTGAAACGGTATGACCAATGCTTCCCCCGCAAATATATGGTTTAAGAAACAATTCTACATGCCTAAAGTAAACTTGAGATGCAGAGCTTACGAGTATGATCTTCTCTACTCGTTACCCTTGGGGGCTCATTGCTCTATAGACAGGGAAGTGTGGTAATAAGGAGTCAGGAATCAAAGGAAGTTGCGGGAGCAACATTTGATCAATACAAACATGCTGGGCTTGATTCGCTGAAGCACATACGAAGTCTGGGGCTGCTGATAAAGGGGGCCTGGAAAATATACGCATGCTCCTTGGCATCTCGAAGTAGAAGTGGACAAAGAAAAGCGGCACCATGCAACCGAAGCGGAAACAACGTTTCCCAATAAGAAAATATCCCGGGTCTTAATGTCACTATTTCCGCTTCGCAACGGGCTGCTCTGCTCACCCGTCGGTACTACACCTGGAAGCGAAGCATTTGAACGCTCTCGGATCATCGGTTGATCCCACTAGGGCTCGAACCGGCTTTTAACATATTACAGTATCGAAAAAGTTTATCCACAGCCGAGTCAGTTCAAAGGCTGTTGGTTATCAAATTGCGAAGTTGCGCTTACTTCGCATACTCGGGCAACGAAAACAACGAAGCCGCTGTCAACACTCGGTACACGTAGAGCCAGGTTGTTTGCACTGTTTGGCCCGATGTCTTGTACGAAAAACAGGCCCAGGAAAACAATAACTGAACTCCAATAACTTGGCATGTGTAACAGAAAGGAATAAACCAGACATGCCTATTTTTTGTTGCGCGACACTCGTTGCGAAACAATTTTATATCGCATTATTGTCACCATTATTGCAATGCTGCTTAGCACATGCTCTCGGGGGATGGACGTTATTTCCACCCGGGAAACGCTTTGACGTCTTTTCGACAAGATGGCGTTTGAGCCCATCTTTTTTCCACCCACTATGATGGCTCTTGGGCCGTTCAGAGCCTGTGATGGCGTCAGGGAGTGCTCGCCAACCTTCCTTTTTCAGATGAGAGTACATGAAGCTAGCCCAAATAGGCAAACAATGCTTGTTGGTGGCGGTTTCTCTGCAAGGGATGTACATCAATCGGGTCAATCTTGTGAAAATTCCAAAGCGATCTTCAAATGCTCTGGAAGAGGGCTATGTTTAGAAACGAAAACATGACAAAGCATTCTCTTCCGCATGAAATGTAAATATCGACACTTCCGATGATCTTTGGCAAATCATGACGGTTTGCGTTTAATCCACATTCGGTAGGCTAAGCTCAACTGTCTACTAAACTTCGGAATTCCGATCAATCCCGTTCGGATTGACCTGCAAGGCATTGGGGTTGCATCAAAAAAGACCCAAGGACCAGGCCAACGGGTGTCATATTTCTCTTACCAGCCTAGTCCCCATGTCCCGGCACATTGCAACATCTAGTTCCACCTTCAACCAGGGTTCCTGACTGAGAGAAGACACGAATAAAGTCCGAAAACAATCTCTGATATTCAGGCGATCGACACTTGGGTGTTTTGACCTCTGTCGAAACGCTCTCCTAGACTCACCAGAATCACTTGAACTCGATGTGAGATCTTGTGATGGTCTGATGAGTATGAGCTCACAAAGCTTGCCCGATCCTACAATACTTGGTGTTATGTGATCGGAGCTTTCATGATGTGTCTCATGTGCGTCTCTAATTGAAACAAACTCATAGGGTTTTGTGGAATTAGAATCGAGATTCTTCACTTGGTGAATATCTACTGAGATCTTCGCGCAAGTTGTCCGACAAGTTTCATTTGGTCTCGTAATCGCACCCGTCACACTTGTTTCTTTGGCAGACCATTACTAGAGGCCCAGAACATTTCGATATTTTCCTTTGTAATTTCATCAATCCATTCTGGCGCTTCCCTCAGCGTGAATCTTTCGCCACTGCACTCAGCCGTGCAACCCATGAGTTCGGGGTTGCTGAGAAATTCGGAAATGGCGTCGATTGCAACAGACATGGGAGTAAGCTTCATTACTTCAAAAAGCTTTTCATCTCCAAGACTCGTACCTACATATTATCAATATATGTTGCAAGGGGGTGGCGGGTCACATACGAATGACATTTGGACAAATCCCGTTGATTTGGATCCCTTCTAGTTCGAGAGGCGTTGCAAAGGATCGAATCAGACCAACAACACCGTGCTTTGCTACCGAGTATACGGGTGCGAAAGGGAAACCATAGATTCCCGCATTCGATGCTGTGCAAATTATCGACCCTTTGAGCGGCTTGGATTTATTTTTTCGGAAATAATGAACAGCTAGCTTCACCGCTTCATTCTCATTAGCAGCGCCAATCTTGCGAAGTATAGCTGGACTTACTATACAACGTCCCGACAAGGTTGATATCCAAACATCTCAGATTCGGCTTCGCAGGTTCGTCATCGCTTGTTTCCAGGAATTTACCAATTTCAACTACACCTGCATTTGCAAAGACGATGTCAATGCTACCCATCGCTTGGTAGGCATGTTTAAATGCAGCAGCCTGTTCTTCCCAATTCGAAATGTCACAAATGTGAAAACTGAAGCTCGATGTTGGATATTCAGCTTTCAAAGTATTGATTTGCGACTCAGCCGTCGAGGAAGAGATATCCAAGATGGCGAATCTGTTTGAGGAAGGTGCGAGGGACTGTATTATGGCAAGCCCAATACCGGATGCGCCCCCTGAAAGAAAGGTCAGTCTTGATTGGACCACTTTCCTTTGAGCAAGGTACAAACCTGTCACCACGATACTTTTCCCCGCGACTCTTGATTTTGTAGACATCCTACAATCCAATTTGCTGATAAAACAACTACTCTGGCTCCCAAACGAGTTTTCAACGGACAAGGACGCCGTCGGAAATATATAGGATATTTCAAGTTCGGGATCAGAAATGGGGAAACTTTCCATCATAAGCGGTCCCACCCCGCCGAGTTTAATAGATTCTGCCTGTCAATATATGCATTGTAACCTTGAAGCCAGTAATTTGTTATTCTCGGTTCATTCCGAACCCAGTTGTCGAATTACATCGCCAGCAAATATTGGCCCCACTAACGTTTACCCCTCATTCTGACGTGTCTACTCCCAACTTCCCAGAAATTATTTCCGAGAGTTTGAGACAGACTTTTACGTACCACCAATTTGCTAAGGATTCTTCAAAGTAGTCTCAGATAGCAAACAATTCATTGAGAAGGTCTAGAAAAATCTGAAAATCCTTGTCTTGAACATTCTAAACACCGCCGTGAGATATGTTTAATCGTCCGAAAGACTACAGGGAACATTGGAGTAATAAAATTGGAAGTGCAAGCGTGAGAATCCAGAAAACACAGTATATATATCCAGATTCAGGGAATTAAAAGGAGGTTTCAAGTGTTGTGTTCTTCAACTTGGACGCTCAAATTCACAAAATGACTTTGGGCTATCGTCACTCACGAGAAAGAAGAGAGAGTGCTATAAAGTATATCAAATTTCAAACAGACGTTAAACAGTAAAAGAATGTGCATGATCAAAAGCCAGAAACGAGCCATTAAACATAACAACAAAACCTCAAATCGAACTCAAGACCAGTCAAACAAACGCATCAAAAATTTCAACATCGAAACACCTAGTCGCCAGCCACCTACTCCCCATCTTGCGAATCCAGATCTTTGGCCGGAGAATTTTTACCTCTCACACTTTATAATCAGCGGTCGTCATGGTGACTTTCTCATCACCATCCTGACTCTGCGCACCAGTCGAACCAGTACCGGTTTCGATCGGAGCATTGACACCATCGTTTCTGTACTCTACGCCTCCAATAACCTCAATTTCCTCAGTGATGGTTTCTGAAATGAGGGTCTCAGTGGCTGGGAAGAAATGACTGAGCACAGCGTAACCAACAAATGCACTAGTAAAGCCGTAGAGATAGAACATGTTGTAAATATACTGGGCGCCATGGACCTGAACGATAGATGTTAGCTTCCTTTGTATCAAAGTTTCCCCGTCGCAATTTCCATCAAGCGAAAGTTTCCAAAAGGACTCACATGAAGCTCGGGATTGACTTGTGCAGCCATACCGGGAAGATTGGGCACAACGGAAATTAAAAATGCAACCACAGCACGCCAATTCGTCCCAGCCGCATTGTAACGATAGCGACCATGTCTTCTGTAAAGTGCCGGGACATCAATATGCTTCTTTTTCGTGATCCAGTAGTCAGATGCCAGAATTGCAGCAATTGGGGCCAAAAAGATCCCAAGACCACTCATGAAGTTGAGTAAAGATGCGGCAGAATGAACGATTTTCCATGGTACCATAATCCATGCAGCAATAATTGTGCCAACAATGACACCACGGCGAATGTCGACGTACTTAGGAAACAACGAGGTTAGATCGTTGGCGAACGAGATGACATTAGCGCTAAGATTCGTTCCAATTTGAGCCACTACCCAGCTAAAACCGACGAAGAACGCTCCAGCGCGTCCAGCGGGTCCGTTCCACTTCGAAGCAAGGTGAAGAGGGTCCCAAATATATTCATCGTATACAACTTTCGCTGCTGAGCAGGAGATAATGCCGAAAAGTCCCAAAACGAGTTGGATCAATGGAAGGAAGGCAACTTGATAGTAAATAGCGTTCTTGTGTTTGTCGCCAATGTACTAATTATGAGGTCAGCTGCTTTCATACATGACAATAATCAATACAAACCCGAGTAAAATCTGGGATGTTGGTAGCCATGGTTGCCCATCCTCCAGTAATCGACGAGAGACTTGACAGAATAAGCCAGGATCGTGCGGATCCGTGGACCTTGTATTCCTGATTCCAAATGTCACCAGTTCCTCCAGCCTTTTGGGTCATTGCTATTACCACTCCTACACTCGTGAAAGTAACGATAACTGTTGAGTGGTTTAAAACATTAGTAAACTCGCCTTACAAATGGTAAGAAAAAGCGAATAACAGAAAGGGGGTACATACAAGCCTTGAATATAAAAAACCACATCAACTTATGAGGTGGTGTTAGGAGAATTGGAAATTGGATCAGCCAAAACACCAAGTGGCTGACCATCTGCTGGGTCGTGATTCCCACGGATTCTGGAATATGATTTGGTATGTCCAGGAAAGATGGCCAAATTGCACGAATACATTGAGTCATGGCCGTGGATCCGGTATATGTCTGAATAGCGTGCCAGAACAATGCTGTGATCATACGAACAACTACTGCGAATCGGGCGAAATGCCAACCAAACCCTGATTTGAGTGCGACTGGAAAAGGTACGTGAAGGCGTTGACCGATGGCCCCATTGAGTACAAGTGGAACGGTACAAACAAGACTCCCAAAGATGATGCATACGACTGCTTCGCGCCTGTTATTGCATAAGATTACTTGCATGTGTAAAGAAGTAACTGGTCACATACCAGGACAATCCAACAGCGATTATGCTAGCGGGAGCTTCCCAACTTTGAGCATTTAGAGCGTCCGAAAACCAATAACCTCCCATGGTCCATGCTGTCCATGTGCGGCGTTCGAGAGGAGTCACATCCGTGTCGATGTTGGTCCTGATTCTTTCAATTAGCAATTTCATTAAGTACCGACAGTAGCAAAACTGGTTCTTCATGTATGGTCGAGATAATTGCGCGACTCACCAAGCATCGTCATCGCCAAAACTAGATTTCTGCTTGGGAATGATCCATCCGGAAGGTTTCTTTTTTTCCTTCGCGCCATCCGTGATGAATGTAACGCGCTGGCGAATTGCGTTGGCCATGATGGATCTGGCTGATTGGGTTCTTGAAGCGTAAGTAGTCTCGGTCTGAAATCAGGCCTGCTGTATGAACTGTTTGATGGAAAGAATTCTCTCGAGGAGAAAGCATGGTTATATGCATATTTCGATGTGAATTTCTGTGAAAATTCCAAGATATCACTTGCCATAATACAGACATGTGTGTATCAGCGAATGCAACCAAAACATATTGTATCTGAAGCCATCGATAGAGCTAACGAGAGCAAGACGAACGCGATAAGAGGCCAAGCAACAATCTTCCCGACGCTCGCCTTCGGCCCACCTTGTGGCCTACGGAAATCTCCCACTCCCCCGTACTTGCACATCGGCGGTACCCAATCACGAACAGCGCGACAATACGTGTGGCGTGTATGAAAGACGGAAGTAGATGAGAAGAGAAGCAGGAGAAAGATAACGGGCTCTTCAACATGAATCGTTGTCGTGTGCACCACTGCTAGCAAAAACTGAAGAAGAAAAACAACTTAATAAATTTGATGGAAGGAAAATGGAAGGAAAATGGAAGGAAAATGGAAGGCAATGACGCGAACATAAAAAACAAGGGTTTGACGCGAATCACTGGCCACCATGAGAATTGAGGAGACTTCATATCGAGATTCTCTGCACCATGCATTCAAAGCGTTCGTGTTGAGGTATTTCTTCAGCTTTAAAATCGTCGATTCATCGATCAGTGTTGAAGTGTTACTGGACAGTTCCGGCGAGCGAGTTTATATTTGCTTTTTCTGTTTAGTCATCCAGTTAAGCGAAACGGCAACCAACCATTTGGTGCTAGCTCTTATCATTTCCCCGCAGTACAGGCCGACGGCGAGACTGAACCTCGCCGTCGCCAAGTGCAATTGATTGCCGTCGCCATGAGAAGGCCAAAAGGCCTACTTCAACAAGGTGACTTATGAGTAGGTATTCTTTCTGTATACTGCGTCTTCTTAAAATCCCTTCTTCCCCCTTTGAATGGTGCTTGACATGAACTTGTTTGTACCTCTCACACGTCTCTGAACTTTCAGAGCTACTTACTTCTCAATATATATTTCATCTAGTTTCCTACACGAGAACGCGTAGAAGAACTAGTCAACCTCCATCATAAAGCCCTATCTCTCACAAGATGGCAAAAATGATCCTCCCCAATTCCCGTCCCTATGGCTTCGAATTTCCAATCGCTACGACCGCCCTCATTATAATCGATATGCAACGGGACTTTGTTGACCCTAACGGGTTTGGTTCTATCCAATGCGGAAATCCCGAAATATTCTCTGCGGTTCGAAACATCGTCCCTACACTACAGAAAGTGCTCGAAGTCTCGCGGTCGATCGGAATCCAAGTTATACATACTCGAGAGGGTCATAGGCCGGATTTATCGGACTTGCCTCCATCAAAGAAGGTCAGGCAGGTAACCGCGCCGAATGGACATCACACAATGGGTATTGGGGACCAGGGTCCAATGGGAAGATTACTGGTGAGGGGAGAATGGGGTCATGATATTATTGATGAGTTGAGACAATTGCCTGGGGAACCTGTCATTGATAAGCCTGGGAAGGGGAGTTTTTGGGGAACGGGTTTACACAGGATTCTACTTGCGAGAGGTATCACTCATCTGTTGTTCTCTGGAGTCACCACCGAGTATGTTTTCCGTTTGTACATATGAAACGGTATTCATGCTAACAAGAGGATAGGTGTTGTGTGACAACTACTCTGCGAGAATGCAATGATCGTGGATTCGAATGCTGTATTCTTTCAGATTGTACTGGCGGGTTTGATCAACAGATGGTGACCACCTCGATTGATATTATTGCAGGACAGGATGGCCTCTTTGGTTTCGTGGGTAATAGTACGGATTTCTTGTCGCAAGCCGCGAAATCCCAAGCCCTTACTCCACCTACAACTCCACCAGTTGACCAACACTTCTTGCAATCTATTGCAGAACTCCAGAATAATTACAAGGGTGGCTTTTTTGACCCCGAAGTCGTTGTCAATTTGGTTTTCGATCGAATTGAGAAATACGAAGCCGGCGATTCAGCAGTCTGGATCTCTCTCCAGAACAGGGAAGAAGTGTTGGCCTCAGCTAAAGCCCTCTCTGCACAGTATGTTGGGAAGCCATTGCCTCCCCTTTTCTGTGTTCCGTTTGCCCTGAAGGACAACATCGACGTACAAGGAATCACAACTACCGCAAGTTGCGAAACCTTCGCCTACGTCGCCAAATCTACAGCTCCGGCAGTTCAACTCCTTTTGGATGCTGGAGCCCTCTATATCGGCAAATTAAATATGGATCAGCTAGCTACCGGGCTCTCGGGTTGCCGATCTCCCTATGGGATCCCACACAGCGTGTACAGCAAGGATCACATATCGGGAGGGTCAAGTTCAGGCTCAGCTGTGGCGGTTGCCGCTCAACTTGTTTCTTTTACTCTGGGTACAGATACAGCGGGCAGTGGAAGAATACCCGCTGCCTTTAATGGCATCGTGGGATTTAAACCCACCAAAGGCACAATCTCAGCACGTGGTGTAGTACCAGCTTGTAGAAACCTTGATACACTCTCTATCATGGCACCAACATTGACTGATGCACGAAAAGTCTGGTACATAATCGATTCTTATGACCATCAGGATATTTTCGCCAAACCTCCTTTATCTCTCTCACTGTGGAAAAGCGATTTCCGTGGACCCAAGCAAGGCGGGTTCACATTCGCTATCCCACCTCCTTCTGTTATATCAGTCTGCTCCAAAGAGTATCAATCTCTCTTCGATGGATCCGTGCAGAAACTCCGTTCTTGTGGCGGAAGACTAGTGGAGGTAGATTACACCCCATTCTCTCTTGCCTCCGACCTGCTCTACAATGCGTCTCTAGTTCAAGAACGAATCGCGAGTATCGGCCATGATTTTCTCCTACAGAATCTGGATACCCTCCACCCAACAACCAAATCTCTCTTTGTCTCAGCACTTGAAAGTGATCTCAAACCTTGGGAAGTATTCCGGGACCAAGCTCTCCAGGCACAATATACCATGCAAGCGCAACGAGTATTCGATACTCTGGAAGGCGGTATCGACATCTTACTCGTTCCCAGTGCACCCTGTCATCCTACAATCAAGGAGATGGAAAATGACCCGTTGGAACTGAATGCTAAATTGGGAACCTTTTCCCACGCTGGAAATGTTCTAGATTTATGTGCAGTCAGTGTCAATTCTGCGTGGACAGAAGAAGGATTGCCTTTCGGGGTCACATTCTTGGGAGGTAGTGGTTATGATGGAAGAATTCTAGATATCGCTGCTGCTTATTGTCGATCAGCAAGGCGTTCTTGAAAAGCGCTAATTTTAGCTTTTTGGGGACCTTCGCAAGGGGCCAGCTCACCACGTATCCTTGATTTCTATAATTCATCGTCGATCAGCAACACTTTCTCGAAAGGTGGTTATTGTAGCTTTTTGGGGACCTGCGCGCGGTCATAACTAGCTACCAATTCCAGATTTTCCTAATTTATTATTTGGTAGCTGTGTGTTTTAATTCTGCTACGTACTTTAACATATCCTTTTTTCCTTCACTTAATTGGGAAGCAAATTATAAACCTATTGATCTAGCACTCGTGGAAAAATCAGTGTTGAAAAGGGGGCAGGATTACGGCCAGGAACAAGAGTACGAAAATGATGGATAATTGTAAAATTTCACTAGGCACGAAGTATATTTGTATCTACCTATGGTATAGCAGTTGCCAAATCCACTCAATTGCGTCTTGAAATTCAACAGATCAGTCCCTAGAGCCCCTGAACTCCATCCTATCCCTGTTCAAATGGTGATGGTTCGCTTGAGGTAATATTAGCATTTTTTTAAACACAAGTGGATGGTCAAAATACCTATTGGTGGTGTGCTAAGCGCATATGATTTCGGAGTGCTGATCTCGAATAGGTAGCAGTTGAACACGCAATGCTCGTACTCGCACCAGAATCGAGGGGTGGTAGCATCGAAGTGGATTAGAGTCATATGACGCTGAAAATTTGGTTTGGACACGGTGTAATAGCCGCAATCCTCGCACTCACACCAGAATCTCGGTGGGCGTCGCAATGTGGAGAAATCTGGTTGACGGTTGTACTGTAGAAGAGCCTCGTTAAAAACTGTATTGTTGGAGAATTTGGTCGACTGTTGTAGAGGGAGGAGGGGGGGTGGGCGTCTTTGTCATAGAGAAAGCTCTTGTTAATGATTATGATTTTGGGATTGAATCGATGGCAGAAATTAAGCCGAGGGGAGAGGACCTCTTTAATTGTGAAGGTGGAAATACATGGTAGCCAGCTGAAGCAGGAAGTAGAAGTTAATCGTATTGTGTAAATGCGTAAATAGAAAGTAACTGTCCTCAGTTGTGGGTGGAGAGTGATTAATTATTTGCCCTAAATCACTGTCTATGCTTGAACCATGCTTCACCAAACATGCTTGGAGAGAATCCCAATCCCAATTGCCAGCTGAAGTCTTTCCCCTAGTAGTGAACAGTCCCCTCAGACAGCCTTTATTGCCTGTCCAATTGGCTATGCAAAGTTGTCACGCCAGCCGAAACCTTTATTCTTCACATATCTTCAGCACAATCATCCACATCAAACCAAATACCAGGCGGTTCTGGTTTGTCAGCACCACCAAAGTCTTTGTAAAGGCTTGAACACTTTTGACATGGGGCCTTCGGTTTGAGCTCAAATGTTTTGGGTTCATTTTTTGTTCTTTTGGTTCCTTTGGTTCCTTCAGTTCAAGCTTTGTTTTTTCGATTGAATATGCTTGACCATAGTGGTGTGATGTGCGTAAATCCATGGTTTCAGTGTTGTTCATTCGTTCGCGCATTTCGTTTGCTTCCAACCGGTTCACAATGGTATACGCTTCCTTTCCTCCAGCCGCCTGTTCAAAAATACCAGAATGTTGTGTTTGTGTCAGTTTGGTGTCAGGCATGTCGTCCATTGCACGTTTCCGCTTTTTGCCGTAATCATCCTTGACGTGCTCCCAGCGGTCCCAAAAATGCAACATGCTTCTGCCAACCGCGTATTGTACTGATTCAGTACTAGAAGGCATCTCTTTGGGGCCAATGAAGAAAATGAGGGGTCTCACAACGTCTGAAGGCCCCCAACTAATCAATGGAAGTAATTTTTCAATGACATCTTCAAGAGTGAGAGAGTTACCCATAGATGACAGGGTATCGCAGATACACTGCATAGCAAATACGAGAAGGCCTTCCGTTGGAACTTCAGTCTTTAGAACCTTGCAATCCCATTGTTCTAAAAGTGAAGTAGCTTCCTCTTGCGGCAAATATGATGCAACCGTCTTGGCCGTTGCATACACCTCATCACGCTGTTCTTTGAATTTCAAATCAGAGACTGATAAATCTTTTGATTTTTTAGCGTCTTCCCGAATTTCCGCTAGAGCGAAGCCAAGGATTTCATTGTCGTTATTCCACTAAGTACTGATTTAATAGAATAAGTTATAGACGAAAGCTTCAGCTTCTTTAGTAGTTTTAACACTGTATAAGATACCTCTTCGCATCTGTAATATACTAGGAGAAGCTTATTAGCGAATTCCTCTTCCTTATATATATGTTTTAGAAGTCTATACTTAATCTATTATAGTCTTCTATATATCTTTTCAAAGATCTTAAGAATAGGCTTATCTAGATACTTTCTCTTATATTTCTTAAGCGTAATATTATTCTATTCTATTAAGGGCCTGTTTGGATTAGATTATTTAAAGTGATTATTTAAGAGATTCTTTAGAGATTCTTTAGCGATTTATTTAAGAGATTCTTTTAAAGGATTAATATTAATCCGTTCGCCGACACACCCCTGTAGGCTTTAATTTACCCCTCTTTTTTATTTAGTTATACCCTTCTACCTACTCTCTTAACACTACAACATAGTCATAAGTATGGCGTCTCAACAACCCTCTATGCCGAGCGACGATTCCGCTTCCGAATTCCTTCCTACTGTTGAAGAAGTCGCCGCTAAACCAAGCAATATAAAGCGAAAGCGCGCTCCAAACCGCAAAGCACCTAATAAAAAGCCTAAGGCCTCTGCCAAAGCCCCCGCTAAAGCCCCTACTCCTACGCCTACACCTTCCATCGCCCCCGAAGCCTCTGAAGCACCTACTCCTACGCCTGCCCCGAACCCCTCTAAACGGGTCAAGCCTCGTATGTAATGGACAAGTGAGATGGAGGAGGCCCTTGTTGTTGAGGGACATGTATAATTTATAGAGGGAAAGGGCACTGATGCGGGTGGATTCAAGGTAGAGGGATAGACAGCTATTGTTGTAAGTACTTAAAGAGTATGCCGTAAGCTAGGCCTTGTAGTAGAGGTTAAGCATATACGTAATAAATGGCAGGAGTATAAGGACCACTGGAAGACTTGGAGTATTTTGGAGGGAACTTCAGGGATGGGATAGAGCGCTGAGGAGGAGCTATATAAGGGAGACGATAATATATAGACTACTCTCGAGCAAGCATATACTGAGATTTGTTGGCATGAGTACTATGTACTTCACCACTGCGACGAGTTACGAGAGATCCTTGAAGGTGTACAAGCTACTAGCAAAGGAGCTATTGCTGGCTCTCAACCTCTTTTAAGATCACGATCCGTAAGACAGAGTGAGGAAGAGGGGTTAGAATCGGAGGAGGAAACAACCAAGGCTCCTATAAGGAAGCGACACTGTACAGCTGTTATACTAAAATCCGTATTATAAAATGCCCTTATTGCTGAGATTACTAAGGAGTTGAAGTTATAAAGGGAAGCTCGGGAGGTAAAGGCTGAGACAAATCAGGAGAAGGCATGTAAGATACTCTTAGAGAAGTTTGATAGTAGGCTTACTACTGATCAATTAGCTACGGCTTTTATAGTTATAGAGGTTGATGCTAAGGCTAGAAGCTTTCTCTTAATACTAGAGAGAGAGAAGAGAGATAGATAGCTTAAGCTTTAGAAGGGTATTAGAGACTTCTTATAAAGAGAGAGAGAGAGAGTTTATTATATAGCTAGCTATTACTCCTCTACTAGGAAACCGTACTTCTTGTAATATACCTTATAATTAACCTATATCTTCTCTGCTATTTGTTCTCTAAATTAATCTATTAACTTTGAGGGCTTAACGTCTATAGGTAAGACTATAGGTAGAGTAATTGTATACTTAACCTCTGGGTTACTTGTCTCCTAGCTAAGCAGTATATTAGTCTTTCTACTCTCTCTTAAGCGTATAAAATTATAAAGAGTAGTAAGAGTAATAATAAGTAGAACTTAGGTTTCTACTAGAAACTCTAAGCTAAAAAGTATATAGTATTTCCTTTATAAAACCCTAAATATACGTTCTACTACGTTATATAAAGCTGTATACCGTAGGTTAAATAACTCTTTTACGTTTTTAAGCCTAAGCTCTACACAAGCTTACTTCTTAAGATAATAGCGCGTAGATCGGTATAGTAATAGTATAGTATCGGTATTAGCGTATCCTGTGTCTCTAAGCTAGTACTTCCCTTTTAGAGTAGTAAATCTATATATATACTTTATATTACGAAATATAGTAGTATTATAAGCTGAACTCTCCTACTCTCCTAATATATATAGGAACTCTATATCAAAGTTATATATTATAAGTACGTTTTAAGAGATCTCCTTCTTACGGTTCTAATATCTTAGCTTATTATCCTCGGGTATAGACATCTTTATATACGTTCTATTAAGAGTACCTAGACAATCCTTAAAGTATAGAAAGTACTTTAGATCGTCTATAATTCAGCTTCTAAGAGAGGTATTATATATAGGTAATTGAATAACTTTAGTATAGAGCTAAATAACCGTATCTAGAATCTTATAAAACACTCTATTTATTATCTTTTCTAAATAACTAAAAGTCTTCTAAACTATATAGCTTAAGCTCTTATTATTAACTATATATAAGAAGATAATTATCTTCTCTTTAAGATATACTTACTAAGTTTAAGAGTCTCGTATACTTATATTATCGTAGATCTAATCCTATAAATCGTAGAAGGTTAAGAGGTTTATTCGAAGTACTCGGTATATACGAGGATAGCTATTATACTTAAGAAGCTCCTTTATATAGTAAGGTCTCTTAAGGCGATTTATACTAAGCGATTAAGACGACTTTCAGAGGCTTTATAAAGTAAGAAGAGTAAGTAAAAGGAGTAAAAGACGATAGCGATCCTTCTTCTTCTCTTCTTTCTTATATATAGTATTAAGAGAGAGAGGCGGTAGTATAGTTGTAGTTGTAGTTATATTACACGTATATAGAGCGAGGCTAAAGTAGCATCTAAATCGAGTAGAATCAACTTTGTATATAAGATTATTTAATTTTAAATAATCTCTTAAATAATCTCTTAAAGTAGTGAAAGTGTTTAGATTAGACGATTCTTTAGTAAAAAATTAAAGAATCTCTTAAATAATCTAATTTAAACAGGCTCTAAGGTGTTCTAGATATAATTAAGATCCTAGTATCGCTTTTTAAACTTGATATAAAGTGTTTTAAAGATAAGGTCGTTAATAATATTAATAACTTCTGTATAATAAAATTCCTAAGAGTCTCTCTTAAGTATTATAGAAAAAGCCTTCTTATACGCCTTCTTTTAAAGTCTATATATCTAATATTTATCTATAAATACCGCTAGCTTAAGATTAAGATTCTCTCTCTAGCTTTTAAACTTAATATCGTTAGATATATATACGCTTATAAGATTTCTAAGAGTATATTAATCTCCTTTCCTCTTTTATCTTTTGTTAGTATCTCCGTCTTCTCTATTACTTCTATTATCTCTATTATTATCTAAATCGTTCTCTTCGTTATTATCTAGATCCTCGTCTAATTCGTTAGAAGAGCTTTTAGAGAAAGAAGAAGAATATTAGTATTAGGTAATAACTACCTTACTTACTAATAGACTTTAGGTTTAAACCTTAGTCTATACTAGTTCTTTCTAGTGTTGTCTAGAAGATTCGGTTACGTTCTCGGTTACGTAAACCGTGATATATAGAATCTTCTAGTAACTATTCTATTTATAAGCTATAGAAGCTTCTAGTACTTATCCTAGAAGTATATATATAGCCCTTTACTGTCCTTATAGTTAGGAACCAAGTTAAATTCAAGTCTTTTATTTACACTTGTCTACCGATTCTATAGAAACGTGATTTAACGATCACTTAACCTACTCTGTGCCGATCTAACCACTTACACTGTAGCCTACTCTATAGCCTACTCTATAAGTTATCCTTCCTGTTCCTCTTATAAAGAAGAATTATTAGAAGATTCTAGGTTATACTTTAATAATTTACTCTTCTTCTTTTCTTACTTAGCTCTCTTAAGTACTTCTAAGAATAACTTCTTTATTATTAATTTATTACTCGATTTAGAAGAGGTCTTAGAAGAGGTCTTAGATAGTATTAATTTATATGTTTTCTTAGGAGCTAGAGTTACTAGTGTCTTCTTTGCTAGTGTCTTTGAAGACTTTAATAGTATTACTAGAAGAACTAATTTACTCGTCTTTCTTAACTTACTAGATAATAGTATAATAGTATCTCCTTTGTTAACGAATTCCTTAGTATTAAAAGAGTTCTTTTTAGAATTTCTTATACGCTATCTTAATTTCTTAGATACGATCTCTCTCTTAGACTTAATCTTCTTAAGTTTCTTATAAGATATTAGCGTCTTCTACTTCTCTATTAAGGTGTTATATAAAGCTTATACTACTCTAATAATTTCCTTTCTATAACTATCGTCTATATATATACTCTTAGATCGAAGTGTTCTTTAAAAGCCGCTAGTATATTAATTAAATATAATTATTCTAAAGTAATTAGCAGCCTATTCTTCGAAGTCCTCTTAAAAGGCTTTCTACAAAGTAGTATTATAGTTCTTTTCTACTTAGTATTTATCTAAATAATCTTATAAGTAAGTAGAGAGAGTTTTCTTATCTATAGTTTCTAAATTAGACTTCTTATAGCCTTCTTCTATTCTAGTTCCTTTGGTTACTATAGTATTATTATCAGATGTTAATAGCTGTAGTATTCGTAGTATTAATAGTAGTATAATCCTAGTACTAAATATAATCGAGATAGAAAAGATATCGTACTTTCTAGAATACTTTATAGAATCTCGCTATAAAAGGTTAGATAGCTTAAACAATAGCTAGTAGTTGACTTTCTTAAAGGTTTAGAGTAGTATTTTAGATAACTAGATTCTTTCTACTTTTTTCTTTTAGTAAATTAGAGATATAGGTGATTTACTTAATAAGTTAATATAAGTGAATCTATAAGACTTAGTTTATAAGTAAATATAAAGAAGTTAAAGTAATAAGCGATTCTAAGTCTATAATCTTAATACGAGGTAGATTCGTCTTAAGAGTTATACGTTATATAAATCCTAGAACGAAGTATAGAATAGTATACTTATATAATCGATTCTAAACAAGATTAGAGGATTATACGTAGTAGTAGGCTACAGCGTATAATCGTACTACTCTTAACGCTTAGTTAGCTAAAGATACTTAACTATAGTAAGTATAAGTAAGCTTATAACTAAGTAATCTAATCTATATATAATACTAATTAGTATTAGTATAACTTTAGTTATAAATCTATCTAGTTATATATACGTATTATATTCTCTATAACTATTCTAGGTACTCGAAGTACGACTATTTATACTTATGCTAGCGTAGTACTAGCGTGCTAGTTACGTGGATAGATATAAGTCAGAGGCTTATTTACTTATATAATAATACTTAGAGACTAGAAGAATTTCAGATATTCTACTATTCTTTTTATTTAGTTCTAGAAGTTTACTTTCTTAGTATAACGGTTTATATCTGAAGAGTACTCGGTCTACTAACCTTCGTACGAAACGTGACTTTATATACTTTTATATAAAGTATAACTTTATATAACTTTATATAATCCTAGGAACTACCTCGGTAGATACGTAGATCTATAACGAAAGATATAACAAGAGCTAAAGCGAGACTTCAGCTTCTTATAGCTTATACTTACTATAACGAAAGCTATAATAAAGAGCTATAAACGAGACTTTAGCCTAGAGGCTTCGACGTAAGAGGTTCTACGTATAAAAACCTCTTTCCTCGTATATAGAATAGACTTCTCTCTTTAGTTAATTCTTCTTATAATAAATACAATCTTATCTATTAACCTCTTTATATTCGACCTATAATATTAGAATTAACTTATCCTCTCTTATATTTACTTATTAAGTATATTAAACGAACTATATATAGTAGATTCTTTAAACCTTTCTTATATATATAGTATAAGTACGAAAATCCTTTATAGTTAAGATATAAGATCTTATACGAAAATCCTTTATAGTTGAAATATAAGGTTTTATATAAATATAATAGTCTAAAGTATATAGTAGACGACTATAAATATAATAGAGGATATAAATTTAGCAGATATATAGAGACTTATATAAGAACCTTCGTAGTAGTTAATAGATATATTTAACTAGTAATAGTAAGAGATATAGCTTCTTACTAAAAGTTAGAACTAATTAATAGCTAACCTTTCTAACTATTAAAAAGAAGCTCTTATAAGGCTTAAAGAAAGACTTTCTTCTTCTAACCTTCTATAACCTACGACTACGTCTACTTCGATACTAGTATTAGTTATAAATACTAATTATAAGCTAAAACACTGCTCTCTATATCTTCTTTTTAAAAAAGAACTTATCTACTAAATATAGCTACGAAATCTACGATAAGAAGATACTAGCTATTATATAGTATCTAGAGACTTAGAATTCTAAGTTATAAAGCGTAGATAGCTTTAAAATTTAAATAGATTATAAGAACCTCGAGTACTTTATAATAATTTAGAAGCTTATAAAATAATAAATATAATAGTCCTTAGCTCTATTAAAGTAACGTAGTTTATTACTAAGTAGTATATATTACCGAGTAGCGTACTTTTCTCTACTTTACTATCTACTAACTTTAATACACGTTTTCTTAATAACTAACTATAGAAATCCAAACCTAAGAAGTACGAATTATTCTAGCTATCGAAGCTATTCGAATATCTAAAAAACTTAGTCGTCGCTCTACTATAAAAATCTATAAAGTTCTTAAAATAATACTCTAATATAGAATAGCTAGCCGAACCTATCGCTTTGAAACTAAACCTAATTATTATAAATTAAACGACTTAGAGAAGAAGACACTTGTTTAATATATACTTAATCTAGATATAAAAGGATTTACGCTCTAACTAGCTAGTATAGAAGATATAGTAAATTATATCCTCGAATCGTAGAGAGGAAAACGCGTCGATAAGCTCTAGGTATATCGATTTATATAACGTCGACTAGAAATAAAGACGTGTTTTAATTACGTTTACGACTTTTAAAGAGTCTTATATAAAGATCTAGAGCTTATTAGCACGTGGTTTCGACTTATAGAGAATATAAGAGTAAAATATAGTGTTTTAAACTACGACTTTTATAACTTTAATAAGACAGGGTTTATAATAGAAATTATCTACTTAGTAATAGTTATAACTCGCGCTAATCAACGTAGCAGAGGTAAGGTAGTTTAGCCTAGTAATCGAGAATAGGCTATAGTAATTACTTATATTAATAGCGAGGGTTAGAACGTATCTCTGTTTTTAGTAGTTTAAGAGAAGAATTATCTTATAAATTAGTATACTAAGAGCGGCCTCCTATATAACTAGGTTATTAAACCTATAAGTAATAGATAGAACGATAATAAGACAGGTCTAGAATAGCTACGATACTTTAATAAATATACTCGTAGTTATATAAAAGAGCTATATCGAATACTAGTATTAGATAGGTATAAGAGTTACGAATCAGCTATATTTCAAGAGTATTATAAAGCTAATAATATTATTACTCTTTACCTATCTCCTTATTCCTCTTATTTAACCTAGCTACTCGATGTTAGATATTTTAGTATTCTTAAATATATATATAAGCGTTAAATTAAGACTTTTATTAAAGCTTATATCAACTATATTACTAAGGTCGAGTTCTTTTTAGCTTTTTATATAGCTTATAAGTAATTAATAACAACTTAAAACGCCTAGGCTAGATTCTACGGAGCTGGCTTAGTATCTTTTAATCCCTAGACTATAATATCAAAGCTTAATATCCGATTATAAACTTCTATATCTACTAGACCTCTCTCTATAGCCGCTAACTCTTAGGTCTTATAAACCTCTTATAACTTAACTAACGCTCTTTCGTAAACAACTTTAGTTAAGAATCGTATTTTATACTATTAAGAAAGCTTACTAACCTCTATTTTTAAGACTATAGCTATATTAGTAAAGAATATAAAGCTATTAGCTTATAAGATAACTTTGTTATTAGCCGAAGTCTATACTCTTTGTAAGATAAATAAAGTACTTAGTAAGCGCTATAGAGCTAAAAAGACTCGAGTCTATTAAGAAGGTACACTTACTATAGAGAATATATAGAACGTATTAGCTTAAAAGAAGGTAGAGGAATAAGCTTAACGTAATAAGCGTTCTAAGAGAGATAGGTAAAATAAGAGGTAAACCTCTAAGCAACGGTATAGTACTTACGAAAAGACTGGTTATAATATACGAACTTATTAAGAGGTTATAGATATATCTAGTTTATTATATTCTAAGTAGTTTTAATTAATATTATTTATTATAGTTGATTAATCTAATATTAAAGTAGTAGAGTAGAGAGAAAGTACGCTACTTAGTAATATACGCTACTTAGTAATAAACTACGTTATAACTTTATAATTATATATAACGTAGTATATTAGTACTCTACGTATATTAGTACTCTGCGCACTTGAAATCTTATATAAAAAACATCTATATATAACCGTGTACTTTATATATTTATTAATAAAAAAAATCTAAAATTAAAATTTTAGTTTTATTAATATAAGAGTATTCTTAATTTTTAGGTTTTAAATATTACTTATCTTATATTAAAGTGTTATTTAGAAAAGGAAAAATAGATAATAATTACAGGGGTATTTTTAAGCGAATTATTAATTAAAACTAGTAAAGAATTAAAATTAATATTATTATAATATTAAACTCTTGTTTTCTTAGTAAAATTTCAATTTTAGATTTTTTTATAAATAAATATATAAAGTATATAGTTATATATAGACGTTTTTTATATGAGATTTCAAGTGCGTAGAGTACTAATATACGTAGAGTACTAATATACTACGTTATTAAAAGAAAGAATAATATTTAAGTAGACGCTCTTTTATAACGAGAATAAGATATACTAGACAACGCTATAGATAAACGAATCGATTATTATATAAAGTAACTTCTTAAGTTTATAAATAAAGAAGAATAGACTCTAGAGATTATAAAAGCGAACCTAGTATAGACGTAAGAAGCTATATAGACGTAAGAGATAGTCTTAGATAATAAAAAGACTTTCTAAGAACTCTAGATAATAGCTAAAGAAGTAGACGCTATATAATAAGGTAAAACAACGTTCTCTACTAGCTTAAAGCTTAATATATCGATGTCTAAATATATAATTATAAACAAAGGAAAGCTAAGGTTCTAGAACTGATTATAGGTTCTAAATAACAAAGAACTATATATAAAAATAATCTAGTCTATATATAATTCTAAGCTTTATAGTTATCTTAGATAAGAAAGCATAGCCTAGATCCTCTTATAATAATACTTATAAAAGAAATAAGACTTAGAGAGATATATAATAAGAATTCCTAAAGCCTTTACTAGTCTTAAACCAAATCTAGAGCGAGATTTTAATAGACTTTATAGTCGAGCTCTTAGAAAGTAATAGATATATAAACATAGTTATAATTATAAATAGATTAGAAAAAGGAATAACGTGGTTTATTAGAACCCCGGTTATATTAGGACTCTGATTAATTTTCCTTAGTATATAACTTTAAACTTAAATAACTTAACTATAATATATTAAATTAACTCTTTATAATCGGAGTCTAATATACTAGATATATCTATAGCTTCTTAATAAGTTCGTACGTTGTAACTAGCTTTTCTATAGGTTCTATAGTATTATCTAGACAGTTACCTCTTCTTATAACTACCTCTCGCTATATGTATATCGCGTCGTACCTGCTTATCTACGTCTTTCTAGGTTATAATATCCTGTATATCCTCTATAATAAGTGTACCCTCTTTATAGACACGAGCCTTTTTAGCCTTCCGGCGTTTGCTAAGAGCTTTATTTACTGTCTGAAGTATACGTACCTCGGTAGACAGAAGAGTTATCTTATAAGCTATTCGCTCTATACCTTTAGCCAGCGCTGTAACTGTCTTAAATAAAGGGGTTAGCGAGCTTCTCTAATAGCGAGCAATTCGATTTCGTATAAGAGTTAACTGTAAAAGAGCTTCTATTAGATTAGAAGAGGTCTGAGATTCCTATAGAAGAGTATTAGTAGTAGAGAGTCTAGAGAGTGTTAGAGTTTATAACTTTATATTAAGCTTTGAAATTACTGCTTATAGATTAAAAGGCACTAGGCCAGCTCTATAGAATCTAGCTTAAGCGTTCTAGACTATTATAGATTCTCTATATACTACTATAAAGGCTAGAAAGAACTCTACCTTAGTAATATAGTTAATATAAGCTTTAATAAACGTCTTAATCTATCGACTATACACTTGTTTTAATATACTAAAATATCTAATATTAAGTAGCTAGGTTAGATAGAACGAATAGAGAGACAGTCTAAGAGTTATAATATTATGTACCTTATAGTACTCTTGGAATTCAGCTGATTCGTAGCTCTTATATCTATCTAATACTAGTATTCGATATAGACTCTTTGCTTAAGTAGTAGTATACTTATCGAAGTGTTTTAGCTATTCTAGACCTGTCTTATTATTTGTCTATCTGTTACTTATCGGTTTAATAACCTAGTTATATAGGAGGCCGCCGTCTATATACTAATTTATAAGATAATTCTTCTCTTAGACGACTAAAAATAGAAGAATATCCTAACCCTCGCTATTAATATAAGTAATTACTATAGCTTATTCCCGATTACCTAGCTAAACTACCTTATCTCTACTACGTTAATCTATATATATAATAACTATTATAGAGTAAATTATATCTATTATAAAGCCTGTTTTGTCGAAGTTATAGAAATCGTAATCTAAAACGTTATATTTCGCTTTTATATTTTATATAAGTTAGAACTACGCGCTAATTAGGTTAGGATCTTCGTATAAGGCTTTTTAGAAGTTATAAACGCGATTAAAACGCGTCTTTAACTCTAGTTATTATTATATAAATCGATAAGCCTAGAGCTTACCGACGCGTTTTCCTCTCTACGATTCGAGGATAAAATTAGCTATATCTTCTATACTAGCTAGCTAAGGTATAAACTCTTTAGAATCTATATTAAGTATATTCTAAATAATTACTTCTTCTTCTATCTTAGATAATTTAAGGTTTACTAGTTAATAGTCGGCTAGAGAAAG
Organism: Calycina herbarum; assembly: GCA_001414485.1. Classification (NCBI taxonomy): domain Eukaryota; kingdom Fungi; phylum Ascomycota; class Leotiomycetes; order Helotiales; family Pezizellaceae; genus Calycina; species Calycina herbarum. The sequence continues at coordinate 166,572 of LLEY01000012.1, forward strand.
GTAGCCGTTTATTCTATTATTAAGTATAGAATAAGGTATTCTATAGATCTTTATAGCTTTCTATCGACTTAGCTTTTTAGATGTTCGAATTACCTTAATAGCTAGAATAACTTTTAATTCTTTAGTAATAATAGACATAGTAGAAGGTTAAAAAAACGCGTATTAAAGTTAGAGAGTAGGATTTCAGGAAAATTAATCAGAGTTCTAATATAACCGAGGTTCTAATAAACTACGTTAATCTATAATAGTCTAAAAGACATTACTACTAAAACAGTTATTAGATAGTTTATTTAAACCTTCTACTAAAAGTACTATCTACTAAAAGTAATAGTATCTAATTAAGAAACATAGTTTATAGGTATAGAAGGAATAGAGTAACTTATAGAGTAGGCTACAGGGTAGGCTACAGAGTAAGTTACAGGATCGGTGCAGGGTAGGTCAGGTGATCGTTAAATCACGTTTTTATAGAATCGGTAGTATAGATAAAGAGTAAAGGACTTAATTAACTTGATTTCTAACTATAAGAATAGTAGAGAGCTATATATATACTTCTAGGATAAGTACTAGAAGCTTCTATAGCTTATAAATATAATAGTTACTAGAAGATTATAGAATTACGTGTTTACGTAACCGAGAACGTAACCGAATCTTCTAGATAACGCTAGAAAGAACTAGTATAGACTAAGGTTTAAATCTAAAGCCTATTAGTAAGTAAGGTAATTATTACCTAATACTAATAATAGGTTACTTCTAGATAAGAATATACTCTCTTTTAAGAATTATATAAAAGCTTTTTATAGCTTTTTACTTAGAAATAGATAGATCTATAGAATAAATAAACTAGATAGTAGAAACCTATTTATAAATATTTATAGATTATACTTAAGATAACTAGAAAGAGCTACTACTATTTACTAAATTAGTAATTAATAATTAAATAGTATTAGTTATAAAAGTAAGCCTCTTCTTTCTTAAATATAGATATTATACTAAATCTCTAAATATCTAATATAAACTCTTAAATAAAGCTATACTATAATTACTAATTTAGAAAGCTAATATAATTATATAAAAGCTTAAAGAAGTATAAGAATAGATATAGTTAGTAATAGCTATTATATAGTAAATAATAGAATATATTATAAATAGAAGAAGATAATAAGTACTAAGCTTTAAAGTTAGAAATAAAGTCTAACTAAACTTATAAAACGTTTATATAATAAGAAAGTTAAAGAAGCTTAATATAAAATAAGCTAAGTATATAGTACTAGAAGTAATAAGAATCCATAGTTATTACTTAGATATACCTCCTAGAATCTATAACGTATTCTACTTCTAGCTTCTATAGCTAGTCTTAAATAACCTACTACTAAGTTAAGTTTAAGACAACGATTAACCTAGACCTAAGATCTTTAAAGATAACTAAGAATATATAGTAGAAGCGATTCTTAATAAAAAGAGACGAGAATATACTATTAAGCTACTTATAAAATAGGAAGAGTATACTAGGCTAACTTAGGAACCTTAAGACGCTCTTAAGAATATAATAGCTTATAACCTCTAGAGAGCTAGAAAGAGAGAGTAATATAATAGTTTATATCTAAAGAGTACTTAGTCTATTAACCTTTATATAAAATATAACTTTATATACTTTTATATAAAGTATAACTTTATATAACTTTATATAATCTTAGGAACTACCTTAGTAGATACGTAGATCTATAATAAAAGATATAATAAGAGCTATAGTAAGACTTCAGCTTCTTATAGCTTATACTTACTATAACGAAAGCTATAACGAAGAGCTATAAACGAGACTTCAGCTTAGAGGCTTTAATATAAGAGATTCTACGTATAAAAACCTCTTTTCTTATACGTAGAATAGACTTCTCTCTTTAGTTAATTCTTCTTATAATAAAGATAATCTTATCTATTAACCTCTTTATATTCGACCTATAATACTTAGAACTTCTTTCCGTATATTTTTAGTATTAAGCGAGACGTTGTAAAATTATAAGATCTTGTTTTATAATTAGTTTCGAATATCTACAATAGTAAAAACTCAGGTTCTATATATGTTGCTATTTGAAACACAGCTAATACTGCGATAAGAGAGAGTATACCGAGAGATAATAAGCTCGTAAAAATTGACCTGTCAAGAATAAGCAAGTACCCGAGTACATACCTATCCAACGTTCATTTGATCAAGATGAGATTTGTTGGAATATGAAATACCATCTTCAACTAACTGAGCTCTTATCTAATATAAACAGAGGAAGAGGAAAACCTCTCGAATCCTGTTTCATCCGAACATCAACGGTGACTCGGTGACCCCCAGATGACATCGGAACTTCACCTGCGAAAAGCAACAAAAAATCACTCACCCTCCGTCCCATCGTCCGTTCCTCCATCTCAACACCCCCCGACCAATTCCCGGAAACATACGTGTCTGGCTACCATCGGGAATTCCGGCATCGGCGTTAAACTCTCGCCTCTCAAAAGCACACCTTAAATCCTAAACCTCCCCTCATCCAATCACAAACCACGGACTTTACACAAAAATCCCTACATCCAAAATCCGAAAATTCGCGACAAGCAACAGAACGCAGCTTCTTCCTCCCACACGGATCCCCATTTCCCAAAAGAGGTGGAGTGATTCGGTGTCCGAACCATGAGTTGTTCCGAATTCCGAACGCCTCGATTTTCGGGAGCCGACTGCGAAGAGCAACAAAGGTCAATAAATTCCCCAATTGAGGTATCGGGGACCGTTACCCGATGGGATTGAGATACGAGTGCTTGGTTGGATAGGTGGATGGTAGTGGGAAAGTCGGGCATATGAGAGGGAATCTCGGGGATGTAGGGGATTAGTGATATTTTATTATATAAATACTATGTGAAAACATATCCCGAATGACCGATTGTTCTGTTTTGTTGCATGTCGTAGCAATGCCCGAGATGGCGAGAGGAGAGCTCACTTGAGCCTCATCCCCGACTTGACAAAATCCTCAAATACAGCGGCGATATCTAGAACTCTTCTATCATAACCACTACCTCCCAAGAATGTGACCCCCCGGATGTTGGGGGAGTGTCGTGCGCAAAAAAATTGAGGTTTTATAATAAATCTACATGTTTATAGAGAAATATGCATGTTTCTGGAAAAGTTTCTTGATTGACTCAAGATAAATCAGTCTCACCGAGTCACCTGGAGAACCGATAGTAGCAGCTTGGCTTACTTCATTTAGTCGAATAAGTAAAGCAATATAAAGAGATAGATCGATATCTTGGTTTAGTGATTCCAAGAAGCTTTTGAGAGAACAAATCTTTAAACCAGTTGCTTCATTGTGAATTATGTGGGGGGGAGTTGCTGTTGCGGTTGCCTCCAGATTTGTAGCAGGAAAAGGCATGTTGACTTTGGAGGGGGTAGACATTTCGATAGGTACTGTCTGCGGTGGGAGGAGTAGAATTTTAAGTGGGACAGCGTGGTATTGTCTGCGGTGCAATACTACGGTGGGAGGAAAAGAATGTCCAGCGTTTAAGATTAACTGGCAAACGGAAAAAACGTGACGTCCAGCGTGAGAAAGAAATACTCAGGTACTTAAGTAGTACTCTAAGTAGTCTAAGTAGAGTTTAAGTAGCGTGTTCTTTAAGTACAGAGGGCTAGGGATTAATTTTTTACTTACTACCTAGGTAGTAGTATATACTCTATACTAAAATTTATATAGTACTTTTATACTACTACCTAGGTAGTAAGTAAAAAATTAATCTCTAGCTCTTTATAAAGTAGAGTAGTTACTTATAAATACTTAAGTAGTACTCTAAGTAGTATACTATAAATAAAAACAAATAACTAACTAACTAAAGTATAAAATAGTTATTTTTAAAGTTATTCTTTTCAGTCTTCTTTTTATTCTTCTTTTACTTCTTTTTCTCTTCTCTTTTCTTTCTTTCTTCTTTAGTCTCTTCTTCTAGATAAAAACCCTAGCTTTTTAAACTAATAATAGCTTCTAAAGTCCTTTTTCAGAGTCTATTTCGTTACTTTACTATTATTAAAGCTTCTTAGCTAAAGAGCTTCTTATTAAGAGCTAAAGTAGCTAGAACTTATAAATACTTTTAAGCTAATATTATTATAAACTATAACTGAAAGTAAAGACATAAGAGTATATATATATAAATATAAGAATTTAAAGCTATAGTTCTATCTACGAAGGTAACCCGGGTTATATATCTAGGGAAAAGAGGTTACTAAGTAAGTATAAACTATAAGAAGCTGAAAACTCGTACGAGCTATAAAGAGCTAGAATTACATATAGCTAAGATCTTATTATAGCTTTCGTTATAGCTGTAAGAAGCTGAGATCTCGCTATAGCTCTTGTTATAGCTCTTATTATAGATCTATATATCTCGAGGTAATTACCGAGGTTATATATTATTATATATATTCTTCTAAGTTATAGACCAGCGCTATAACAAATATAAATAAAATAAAATAGTTAAGTTTATTAACTTTTTACTAACTTAAAAAAGAGAACTTAAAGACTTAATTAGTATAGAAACTTAGTATACTATTATAAGCCTAATATAAAGAGATTAATAAATAAGATTGTCTTTATTATAAGAAGAATTAACTAAGAAGTAAAGTCTATTCTATATATAAGAAAAGAGGTTTTATACGTAGAACCTATTATATCGAGGCTTCTAAGCTAAAGTCTTATTTATAGCTCTTTATTATAGCTTTTATTATAGTAAGTATAAGCTATAAAGAGCTAAAGTCTTACTATAGCTCTTATTATATCTTTTATTATAAATCTACGTATCTACTAAGGTAATTCCTAAGATTATATAAAGTTATATAAAGTTATACTTTATATAAAGGTATATAAAGTTACGTTTTATACGAAGATTAGTAGACTGAGTGCTCTTTAGATATAAACTATTATATTACTCTCTCTTTCTAGCTCTTTAGAGGTTATAAGTCTTTATATTCTTAAGAGTGTCTTAAGGTTCCTAGGTTAGCTTAGTATATCTTTCCTATTTTATAAGTAGCTTAATAGTACGTTCTTATCTCTTTTTATTAAGAATTACTTCTACTATATATTCTTAGTTATCTTTAAAGATCTTAGGTCTAGGTTAATCATTATCTTAAACTTAACTTAGTAGTAGGTTATTTAAGACTAGCTATAGAAGCTAGAAGTAGAATACGTTATAGATTCTAGGAGGTATATCTAAGTAATAACTATGGATTCTTATTACTTCTAGTACTATATACTTAGCTTATTTTATATTAAGCTTCTTTAACTTTCTTATTATATAAACGTTTTATAAGTTTAGTTAGACTTTATTTCTAACTTTAAAGCTTAGTACTTATTATCTTCTTCTATTTATAATATATTCTATTATTTACTATATAATAGCTATTACTAACTATATCTATTCTTATACTTCTTTAAGCTTTTATATAATTATATTAGCTTTCTAAATTAGTAATTATAGTATAGCTTTATTTAAGAGTTTATATTAGATATTTAGAGATTTAGTATAATATCTATATTTAAGAAAGAAGAGGCTTACTTTTATAACTAATACTATTTAATTATTAATTACTAATTTAGTAAATAGTAGTAGCTCTTTCTAGTTATCTTAAGTATAATCTATAAATATTTATAAATAGGTTTCTATTATCTAGTTTATTTATTCTATAGATCTATCTATTCTAAGTAAAAAGCTATAAAAAGCTTTTATCTAATTCTTAAAAGAGAGTATATTCTTATCTAGAAGTAACTTATAAACTATATTTCTTAATTAGATACTATTACTTTTAGTAGATAGTGCTTTTAGTAGAAGGTTTAAATAAACTATCTAGTAACTGTTTTAGTAGTAATATTCTTTAGACTATTATAGATTATTCCTTTTTCTAAACTATTTATAATTATAACTATGTTTATATATCTATTATAGTCGGCATAATAATAAGCGAGTAGCGCTTTACGTAACCTTCTCGCTTAAGGTCTATTTAAGTAGACAGAGCAGCTAACTTTACTCTGTATATACGAACGATAATATACTCTTTTTATATTATACTATTAGCTACTAAGTTATACTAACACTGATCAGTGTCGTATACGTAGATTAGAAAAACTAACTATATATATCGCGGTTCTCGGAATCGTAAGCTTATATATAGTTACGTAGTTATATAAAGTAGACTCCTCTTCTTAGAAGAGACTCCTTCTACTGGTTATACCTTCGACAATACCACTGTAAACTCTTAGACTTGTAGTATAGTTATAATAACCTTATAACCTCTCCGAATTATAACACTCTTACGACCTTATAACCTCTTCGACTTGTAATACTACTCTACTTCTACTATAAACTCTAGGACTTGTAGTATAACAGCAATAATAATAGCAACCTTATAACCTCTCCGAATTATAATATAACCTTATAGCATTATAACCTCTTCGACTTATAATACCACTCTACTTATAACCGCTCTTAGAAAGAGCAGCTATTATATAAAGACAATTCACCCGATTTTAGTAACTTATAAAAGCACTAAAATAATAAGACAAATTCACCTGATTTTAGTAACTTATAAAAGTACTAAAATAATAAGATAATTTACTCGGTTTTAGTAACTTATAAGTACTAAAAACAACACACGTCTATTTACCTAATAATACTAGAACCCCCTCGATACTATAACACTACTATAATAGTAGGTTGAAGATAAGAAGGCCACGGCTTATATAAGTATAAAGTTAGAGGAATACAACGTCGATAATATAGATAACGATTATTTATAGGAAGTATACTATATAGACTTTGATAATTAGTCTAAATCAAAGTTTATAGGTATAGTAAGAAACACTCTTATTATAATACGTAAGCTACTACGTAATAGAGACGTATATGTAGAGATAGATAGACATAAGGTACTTATACTAATAGTACTCTATAATATAGCTTAAGAGGTTAACCGAATAGAATAGACTATTAAGAAGCTAAGACAATAAGTTATTAAGGATCGAACTAAGTTAAAAGAGATAGCTATAAGATATATATATATTAAAGCTTACTCTAACCGATTCCTAGAGATTAGTTAAAGAACTATAGTATACGCTTCTAATATTCCTATCCCTATAATACTACTAGCGGCTTTTGTAACCTAGAACGCTCTTATAAACCAGCTAGCGGCTCTTATAACCTATAACTAAACTAGCTATCCTAGTAACTAAAATAGCTAGATAGGCAACCCCGTCTTTATACTTAGTAATCTTATAAAGTTATACTCGGACGAACAAAAGTATAGTAGTAAGAGAGACAACTTTAAGCTTAAGTTAAGAATATTCAAGGATATATATAATCGTTGTAGTATATTACCTTTAGTATATAATCTTACTTTCCCGATTATACTTAAGAGTTAAGTATTAAACCACTTTTACACTAGTGTCTTTAAGAAAGGAACTAATCAGTCGTACGACGATCTTTCTACTACTATCTAATTATACTTTAAGAATAAGCTATACTTAAGAGGTTAATCCTCTAAGTAGAATTATATTATATTCTTATAAACTAAAGCTAAGCTAGAATATTCGGAAAAGACACCTAGCTAGTACTTTAAGAAGATACTATCTAAATTAGAAGAACTTCGCTATAGACTTCCTAAGGATATATAAAGCAATAGATAATTAGCTAATAAGCTGCTTATTATATATAAGGAAGCACTAGAATACTAAAGTATATACTCGACCTTACTATAAAACTCGTTACTTTAAAGCACTATTACTCTTTTAAGAAGCTCTATTCGTAATTACGAAGTAAGCTACGTATTAAATACTAAGACTTTAATAACTGATCGTTACTTCTATAAGTATAACAATTCTAGTAATTCTTATAGCTACTAGTATAAAGGTAAGAGTAACAAGTGTTATATATGTAGAAAGAAAGGCCACCGATCCTAGAACTATACTTAAGAAGAGTAGAATCGTTACTTTGCTAAATAGTAAAAGAATAATAGAACTAACTTCTGTAGAAAGGATAGTAGCTTTATTAAGAAGATCTACCGTACTTACATCGCTAATATCGAACGTACAGAAGAAGAAGATATAGCTGAAACACTTTAGACGATAGTAATAGAGGATAGTAGAAGTAATTCAGATAGTAACGTTATCTACTACGAGGTTATCTACTACTTAATTACTTCTGTCGGATATATCGATAATTCGAGTATATAAACTCTTACTACTAGTTTAATAAACCTAGTATAAGATCACGCTTCTACTAGATTTATTCTACTACTAATTCCAGATACTATATCTTATAAGTTTATAGAAGAAGTATTTATATCTACTACTAAGAAGTACGTACGAGACTACTTCTTTAGAGTTATAATCGATACTAGCGTAGAAGGAAAGTCAAGTATAGAATACGAGTAGTACTTAGTATATACTAAACACGTCTAGAATATCTCTATTAACGAAAGTACTAAAAGCTAGATTAGTATATAATTCAGTAAAGGCTACGTATTCTCTCTAGGATCGATTATAATTAGTATACTAATCGGCTATACGGAATTCTATATTATATATTCAGATATACTATTTATTATATATATTAACAATATAGACCGTTTACACGTCTCGCTTAATAACCTCTAGAACGTTCTTATTTAGAAAGACGGAAAGAGTTAGAAAGTAGAACGTTTTAGAATTATATAACGATTTAGACACCTCTTTCTACTCTAGAATAAGGCTGTATATAACCTCGTATAAGAATCCCTATGTTATCTTATAGATGTCGATATTAGACGCCTTTATAAGCGCTTTAGTTACCTATCTATACCACGCTTACAGTGTATACTCGAGCGTGCTAGTTACGATATCGAGTAAAGTATTCTATAACATCTTACTAAATACTATAAGTATTACTAAAAGTATAGAAAGTTACCTAGTTGATTTAAATTTATACTTTACAACGATATTAAGTTTAATTATAATATAATTATAGATGTCTTCTTTTTAGAAAGAAAGCTAGTATTATATATTATAGATTAAAGAACTTGATATTAATCCGAAGACTTCCTACTAGACATAAGTATAAAGAGTACTTAGGAAACCTTTTAAAAGTACTAGATTAATACCTACTTAGAACCTCTCGACTATGTTACTATAGACGCTAGAAAGAACTTCGTTATAAAGAAGTTTAAAGAGTATATAAATTCGATAGAAATTAAGATTAAAACCGTACTAGTAGAAGTATATAACTCTATTAGTATAGTAGAACGATACTATAGACTAATTCGCTGTATTTACTTAATTATCTAGAAATAACAACCTAGTCTTATAAAGGCCTCCGCTCTCTAAATAGCTTTTAAAGCTATTAATAACATAGTAGAACCTAATAGTTTAGTACCTACTTTACTTATATATAACGTCTATCCTAGAATAGCTGAAAGTAATACTCTCTTATAATCGATATCTTAGAGATCCGAGACCTATATAAAGGCTACTAAAGAAGTATATAAATTACTTATAAAGCGTTAAGTTACAGATACTCTTAATACCTGGAACAGTCTATTACCTAGTAGAATTAAGGACTTACTACTAAATACTAATATACTCGTCTAGCGTAAGTATTAAAAATCCTAGACCGGTCTCTTCTTACTATAAGAAATCGAAAATAAAGACTATATTATATTACTACTAAGTAGTTCTATAAGATTTAGATCTATAGTAGTAAAGCTATACTTCGAAGAAATCTTTAAAAACTCTAGAATAATACTAGCGGTTAGAGAGATTTCTAGAACAGCACCGTCGTTCGAGATAATACTATAATCTTATAGAGATAGAATAGACAATAGAACTAAGTCTTAAGAGAAGCCTTAATCTCGCTTATAAACTCGATACTAACTTTACTAGACACAGGTACGATAAGATAACCTTACTAATCCTCTAGAATCGATAATAGAACTAGTCTAGAAACGTAGACGAGAAAGACTACGAAAGCACCTAAGACTACTAAATAGGCCTTTCGAGATCTTATTCTAAGAGATAGATGCTTTTATTAATAATACTAAGAACTCTGTTACTATTAGTAATATCGAGACTTTTCTCTCTTCTATTAAAGAGGAATACGATATTAAAGTATTCGTAGCTAATAATAGTATAATATACGTCGAGTTACGATAGAAGGAAGTTAATAGACTAACTAATCGAGACGTCTTTAAGATCGTTACCTAGGATAATCTACCTTCTAACGCTAGAATCTTTAGATCACGGTTTATAGATAATATTAAATTTAAGAGCATAGTACTTGCTTTTACAAAGTTAAGACTAGTTATCTAAGTATATAATAATAATAGAAAGTCCTTAGTTCTTATCTAAGCCTCTATAATCTAAAGAGTAAGCCAAAGAATTATTCTTATACTTATAGTAGTATACCCGGATTTATAAGTTTATATTCAGGATATTACACAAGTATATACCTAGTTACTTAGAACTAAATCGAAAGTTCTTCGTATACCTACTAAAAGGATACTCTTAATAGAAGGATATATTCTTTAAAGTAATTAAGCTATTATATAGTATTCTAGAGGCTAGAAACCACTGGTTTATAATATACTATAAACACTATACTACGAAGCTTATAATAGAACAATCTACTTTCGACCTCTGTCTTTTATATACTAAACGATTAGATAGACCTTTTAGAGTAGTAGGACTTTAAACTAACGATACTCTTATACTTATAAACGATACTTTTACAGCTAAGGAAGAAAGTGCTATTAAGGAAGCTGGATTTATATTAAAGAATAGATAAGAACTTACTATTACCTATCTAATCCAGTTTAATAGAGGGCTAATTAGTAAGTATATAGATAGCTTATTTACACTTACCTAGGATTATATAAAGTACTTGAAATTAGTATAAAAGGTACTAGCGGAGATATCTAATACTAAAGACACTTTCTATATAGTATCTACTAAGGATTAATATATTACTTAGCGTACTCGTAGAGTATATTTAGTAATAGTATCCTAGCTAGAAGCAGTATTCGATTTGTTATATACTACCTAGATAACCGATCTATAAGAAGTCGATATTAGCCTTCTTAATAAGCGAATTTAATAGCAAATCGATAACGCTATAAGAGGACTCAAATACGTTAAGCTAGACTAGGACTCGCTTAAATTATACGCTTTCACAGACGGCTCTTTTGCGAATAATAAAGACTTATCGTTATAAATTAGATACGTTATAGTACTTGTAGATAAGGACGATAATACTAATATTTTGTATTAGTCTTCTACTAAGTATAAAAGAGTTACTTGTAGTGTTTTAGCCTTAGAATTATATATAATAAGCTTCGGATTTAATACTACCGCTTCTATTAAATCAACCTTAGAAAGTATCTTAGGCTTTAAGATCCCGCTTATTACATATACCGATTCGAAGTCTATTTACGAATATATAGCCAAATTAGACACTACTAAGGAGAAGCGCTTAATAATTAACGTTATATACTTGCGAGAAGTATATAAGTTAAGAGAGATCGACGAAATTAAGTAGATCGATAGTAAGAGTAATCTAGCGAATACTATAACTAAGAAGGATTATTATAACGCTCTATAAAAGCTAATCGATACTAGTAAGCTAGATATTAAGCTTATAGAATAGGTAGAACAGAATAAGAGATAATAAGACCTCTAAATAGAACGCTCTTATTAGTCGAGGACATAGAATAGAGAGCTATAATTAGCTAGACGAGATAAGAGATTTTAATAATTTTTAGGTAGTAACTTCTACTGTTTTAAAGAAGTGCCAGTGTCGGTATAATAATAAGCGAGTAGCGCTTTATATAAAGCGCTACTCGTTTATTATTATACCGACACTATCTATTCTCTCTTTTAAAGATTCTAATAAATACCTATATTTCGCTCTATTTAGGCTTATATATTCTTAGATCTATCTCTAATAAATTAGATTCTAATTCTAATAACTCTAATAAGCTTATTAATAATAGTAACTTATATTCTACTTAAAAAGGTAATTTATATTCCTTTTCTAACTATATATTATAATTTTCTTTAAGAAGTAGATTTCTACTATTATTAGTATTTTATATCTTACTAACTTATAACTTAATTTCTTTATCTAACTATAAGTATATAATACCTACTATTATATCTAAGTTATCTATTTTAATCTATATACTATATCTTCTAGTCTTAAGTTCTTTATTTATAAGTTTAATTTTTTCTAGTAAAGCTACTTCCTTTTAAATAGTAACGTTAGCTTATTTCTCTTAAGAGTCTTTCTTCTTACTATACTTATTTACTCTATAACTAGAGAGGCTATATTTATAATATAAGTTTTACTTATATTAACGATCTTACTTCTTCTAAGAAAGCTCTCTCTTTAGTAGGTTTCTATCTTAAGTTCCTTTTCTTAGTACCTAACACTTCTAAGTAGTATTAATTTCTATAGAATCTCTATAGTCCTTCTTTCTATCCTTTCCTTATTAATGTCTATAACTACCTTTCTTCTCTAGACTCTACTTATAATTTCGATTATCGATCTTAATTATATTATTAGTTAACTTGTTAAGTATATCTAAGAAGTCGTCTTAAGCTAGCTCGTCTTTAATACTATTCTTTAATCCTCTATAAAACTACTTATATAAAGCTTCGTCGTTCTAACTAAGATATATAGAATATTATTAGAATATTAATATATACTTAGTAGCTAAACTCTTTTATTAGAGGCTATATAAGACTTATACTACTTTCTTCTTTAAATCTATATCTATAAATACCTAGTTAATTCTCTTTTTAAATCTAGTAATAATTAAGAATAATCTCTAAGTGCTTTTACTTATAAGGTTTAATATCTTTCTATTTAATATCTTATTCTTCTAAAAATCCTCTAAGTATAGTTCTATCTAATTATATACTACTCTCTTAAGATAGGTAGTAAGCTATATAACTTAATCTGTTTTATAAGTAAACTATACTAAGTAAAAGTTTAAATATATTAAGGCTTTTATAATAAACTTATTAAGTTTCTTAGAAGAGCTATTAAATATTCTTAGTACTAGTAACTTTACTTCCTCTCTAAGAGTAGTAACTAGTACTACTAGTATTATTAGTACTAGAGGTAGTATAGAGGTTAAACCTAAGAATAGCATAGTTTTCGATATTATACTAGCTATACTTCTAAGTAAGTACTTAAAGTATAATAAAACTTAAATAAACTAAATAAAGACAACTAAGTCTTAAAAGTTAGTATATATAACGGCCCTCTACAAATGCACCAAAAGAGATGCTTATAGAATAGTACCTGTATTCGAAGAAAACTAAACTAAAGAGAGAAGAGGAGAGTTGGTACGCTCTGTCTCTATTTATGTACACTAAGCGAGACTTCGGTAGAACCTCGGCACGTGATCCAGTCGTATGTGACTGGGACTGTCACACCACCCCCTCCTTCAACCGGGCCCCCTCTAACCAAGCCGCTTTGTCTTCCGTAGCTATAGGGTCGTTACTCTCTAATTCGCTGTAATTGTCTCTTCCTGCCTCGTACGCCTCTAGCCACAAAGGAAGAGCCTTTGGAGGCCTGTCAGCTGTTGGATTCGCTAAATAGAATTCCTTTAACATATGTAGCGAGTAGGCTACGTAGCGAGCTAGGTGCTAGTCAAGGTCCTCGTTATGGCCCTTCTACTTTAATCGGTAGTAAAGAGACTTCTATCACGTCTTACTTACAAGTACTTCCTCAACCTCCTATTCTTCTTCTTTGTCGACGATAATCGGTAGAGGTAGCGCACTTACTTATCTAGGCAGAGGATCGTCTGAAGCTTTGTGTAACTTCTCTAGTACGAAGACAGGATAGACTCTAATAGAGGATGGTAACTGGAGTCTAAAAGCAGAGCCAACTTCCTTAAGGATCTTAAAAGGTCTAGCTATCTGGTGGTCTAACTTCCGGCTAGGTCTTTACGTATTCCAGTCCTTTGTAGTAATAAAAACTATATTACTAACTCTAAAGTCTACTTCTCGTCTATGTCTATTCACGTCCTATTCTTTCTTTTCTTAAGCTTTTACTATATTCGCTCGGCCGACGTCTAGTACTTCTTGAAGAGTCTTTGTAACTGTTGTAGCTTCTTCTTGTAATAGCCTCTCTTGTATAGTCGAGGGTTTAGGCGTATGCTAGTCAAAAGACGTTCTTAGTAAGTAGCCCTTTTGTAATTCGAACGGGGACATTCTAATAGTACTGTGAGGCAGTATAAGCTAAGCGTGGTCTATTATTAGAAGTAGCTCTGACTAATTATTCTAGTAGTAATTTACGTACGGCTATAAGCGCTGATCTAGGTACTGGTTTATAATTTCGGTTTGTCCGTCTATCTAGGCGTGATTTGCGGTCGAAAGTCGAAGCCGGACGCCGAGGATTCGCGTAAATTCTCGCTAGAAGGCAGAGATAAACTGAGGGCCTCTGTTAGAGACAATACTCTCTGGGATTCCGTGATATTGTAATACGTGCTATAAGTATAGCCTAGCCATCTGCTCAGCTGTTACTTCCTTTTAGCACGGGATAGAGATAGATTGTTTAGATAATCGGTCAATAACTACGAATACGTTGTCAAAGCCGTGCTTGTTAGCTGGGAAGGATTTAAAGTCCATTGCCACGTGTTGCCATGTACGTAATAGGACTAGAAGTGGGTGTAGATAACTAGGGGTCTTATCTCTTAGCATATCCGCTCTTCGATATTCGTGACAGTTACGTACGTATTACGCAATGTTAGACTTTATATTTCGCTAGATATATCTCGAGCGAAGGATCTGGTAGGTCTTGTCTCGTCTAGGGTGGGCTAGTAGTACTTGGTTGTGTGCTTCACGGATCAGGTCTGTCTGTAAAGTATTAATATCTGGTACTATTAAGTAGCCTCGATAAAGCAGTAGGTCTTCCTCTAAGACGTACGGAGAGTCTTCGTCGTTCTTAGCCTATAATCGTAAAGCTTAAAGTGTCTTAGCATCCTTATTTGCTTTACGGATTCGTTTAGAGAGCGTAAGAGACTCCTGGAAGTGGTCGTCGTCGACTGGAGCTAGTGTAATAGAGCTTATTTCGACCCCGAGGTCTTTAAGTGTTTCTATATCGACTTGTTCTTTCGTCAAGAGCGTACGGGTCCGGTATTGTTCTTTCAGCTCCTTCTGAGTCTGTAACTCGTCCGTTTTTCGTGTTAAAGCGTCCGCCTTTCTATTCTCTTTTCTAGAACGGTATATTACTATAAAGTGGTATTCGGCTAAAGCTTTAGCCTATCTGGCTTGACGTGTAGTGAGCTGCTTTGTCGTTATAAAGTACTCGAGTGCTTTGTGGTTAGTATAAATACGAACTTTCTCGTACGTGCTTTGCAATTCCGGTCTCCATTCCGTAAGCGAGCGTACGATTACGAGCATCTCTTTATTATGAATCTCGTAATTATACTCAGCTAAGGACATAACCTTACTAAAGTAAGCTACTAGGTACTATTCGCCGTCTGCTTACTATTGTTGTAGTATCCTAGCGATTATCCTGTCTAAGGCGTCTGTCTCGATCATCGTAGGAAGCTCTAGAGAGTAGTAGCGAAGGACTGGTGCTGTTGTAAGGCATTCTTTTAGCTTCTTAAAAGCGTCCTAGTAGCTTTTGTCGAAGTTAAAGGGTACGTTGTCCTTTGTAAGACGTGTAAGTGGTTTTGTAATAATTCCGTAATTCCGTATAAACCTCCGGTAGAAGTTGTAAAAGCCTAGGAAGCTCTAGACGCCTTTTACTATATCTGGTGCTTGCTAATTCTAGACTACTATAACTTTTTCTAGATCTACTTTAATACTGTCAGTCCTAATAATAAAGCTAAGGTATTTTGTCTTCTCGACGTTAAATTTGTATTTCTTAATATCTGCTTGTAAGCTAGTATCTCGTAGTTGCTGAAGGACTTTTTGTACGTGTTCCTTATACTCTAATATATTCGAAGAATAGATAAGGATGTCGTCTAAGTAAGTAGAGCAGAAATCGTCTAAATAGTCGAAAAGTACGTCGTTTATGTACTGCTGGTACGTGGATAGTCTATTCGTAAGTCTAAAGGGTAGAACCTTATACTTATACGTTCTATAATATGTATAGAAAGTGGTTAGTTCTTTAGAATTAGGATCTATTCGTATACGATAGAAAGCTTAACGGATATCGAGTTTTGTAAAGATACGAGCTTAGCTAATATAGGCTAGCGTTTTATCGATAAGAGGAAGTGGATAGCAGTCTTTTTAAGTAAGGTTGTTAAGCTTCCGGAAGTTAATGTAAAAGCGTAATCTTCTGTCTACCTTCTTAATAAATAGTACTGGAGTAGTAAAAGGGGACTGGCTATGCTCTATAAATCCCTTATAAAGGTTGTCTAAGATGTATTCCTTTATAGTAAGTAGCCCTTTAGTCGACATCTTATATAGTAGGGAATATCTAAGGGTATCTGTTCCTTCTAGCTGTATTTTATGGTTGTAATATCGGTGAGGTGGTAGGGTATCTGAAGCTTCCTTTAAGAATACGTCTATAAAATCTGCGTACTTCTCTAGAACCTCTAGTGTTGCTGTACGATCCTCTTCTTATCTAGCTATGATGCTGTTAATCTCGTATAAGCTGGTAGTGAACATCTCGCTATCTTCCTGAAGTAAATAGTAGTGTATTCTTACTGCGGATATAGTAGAGATGTTAATTATCGTAGAAGGTTCTTGCTTTAGAAAGGGCTTTCGTCGATAGACTAAGGTAAGTACTTTCTTAGGTAATCCCTCGAGTTCCTGTTTTATAATCCGGTATTGTACTTGTATAGAAGACTGGTGGTTGCTTTCGTAGATCGTAGGTACGTATTCTAGATGTTCTATTATATAGAGTTCTAGAATAGATCGGCTATTCTATCTCTGTAATTCGTCTGTTTCTATTGCAAGGTTACGAGCGTCTGCCTAATTCTGGTGAAAGAGCGTAGGGTCCTTAGGACGAATAGCTTCGCGTGAGAGGGGGGTAGGCTGCTGAGTAGAGAAGTGAGGCTTGAGTTCCTCTAGCTAGAGTAACTTTTGATAAGTTACGTCGATATTAATATAAAAGTATTTAAAGAATTTTCAGCCGAGGATGACGTCGTGTAATCCTAGGTCTAGTAGAATAAAGGGTATGTTAAAGAATTTGCGGCTATCTAATATGTAATTAGAGAGGAGGTAGTAAGTAGCTTCTCCGCTAATCTCTCTGTTGTATCTGCGAATCTTTATAGGTGTAGGAAGTCTTTTTGTTTTAAGGTTATAGAACTTTGCTAAGTTGTAGCCGAATTAGGCGTCTATAAAAGAGAATGTATTTGCTCCTAGGTTACTAAGAGTAGTGGTTTATATACTATATCTATTGATTGTTATTATACTAGGTAAAGTAAACGCTTTTCTACTAACTAATAACCGTAGATTAATCTTAGAGAGATTAATCCTATATTTACCTAAGGTGGAGTCTTCTCTTAGGTATATTCGTTTCCTGACTTAGATCCAGCTTCTTCTTCTTTCTCTAGCTCGCTTAAGTCTACCTTCTTATAGACTCTTGGCTATAGGCAGGACTTGATATGATAGCCGACTTCTCTATAGTTATAACATATGTTAGTAGAGGGGTAAATGCTAGCTGTGTAAGTAGGAATTTCTAGAGAACGTGTAGCTATAGCCGTATTTATAGCTATAGTAGGTGGATACTTGCTTACACGCTTTCTGGCCTTTTCTTCTATAATGTCTCGTAGGTCGTTGTCGACGTTACTAGTAAGAGTGTAAAAGAGGTTTATATCTCCCTTAGCTTGAAGTCTAACAACTGTAAGGGCTTGTCAGAGGTTAATGGTTAACTTGTTAAAAAGGTCGTTAATTCTGTCTTGCTTTAGAGCCCTAGACTTGTCTGCTAGCTTCTGGAACTTTGCTCGAAACTCGTAGAACGTCTCTTAAGCTATTCGTAGCTCTTAGTACTTCTTACGGGCCTCGTTACAAACGTACGGACTAACTGTAATGTTGTAGAGGTAAGCTAGTATCTTGTTATAAGTAGTAAATCGGTCGTTAGTATCGAACTTATATTTTAGGTAAATATAATTACGTGCTTAGCTAGTAGTAGTATAATATACTAGATTCATCTTTACCTCCTTAGATTCGAAGTAGTTGGTATTAATATGTAGCTTTGCTATAATTTCAGTCTCTTAGATATTATATATAATCTGGTCGTCTTTTATTATAAACGTACGTGGATTCTCTACTTTACTAGTCTTCTTAGAAGACTAGGTAGCAGGAGTGGATTAGGCAACCTTTTCAGCTTTGAGCTCTATAGGGGTATATTTACAGCGTGTGTGCATTTCTACTGCTTAAGAGGTAGATCTAGTATTAACTTTAAGGTAGTAGACCTTATCTATGAGAGTAGTTATCGTCTGAAGGATTTGTTGTAAGGCATCGTCGACTATAAGAGGAGGAGGTGACTTAGACTTTGCTACTGTAGAAGAGCTAGTAGTAGCCTTGCTAATAGGTAGAGGTGGTGGTGCTATAGCTCGGGAAGAGGTCTTAGTCTTTCGAGAGCTGGTGTTGATAGTAGGTGGTAAAGGTAAAGGTAAAGGTAGAGGCTCTTCGTCTGATTGCTTATCGAGCTGGCTAAGGGAGGAGTGTTGTAACTTGTTACCGTGTACGAAGGGATTTGCTATAAGGTGAATGTGTATGTTTTCGTTCGTTAGTTTTGGGATATTCGTATGCCTTCCTAGGCAAGAGTGTGAGTTTAGTTTTAGTATGACGGCCCTCTACAAATGTACTAAAAGAGATGCTTGTAGAATGGTACCTGTATTCGAAGAAAACTAAACTAAAGAGAGAAGAGGAGAGTTGGTACGCTCTGTCTCTATTTATGTACACTAAGCGAGACTTCGGTAGAACCTCGGCACGTGATCCAGTCGTATGTGACTGGGACTGTCACAGTATATAGGTAAGAAGTATAGATACGCTAGATTATTTACTTAGAAGTAAACTCGTTACTTATATTAAAGATATTAAATAAGATAATAAGATTAATAACTAAAGTTAAGTACGAAGCTTCTATCTAATAATAGACGTGCTAGTCTTATATAGAACCTTTATTCCCTAAGTATATATCGCTTATATCGCTTATATCACTTACGTCGCTTATAATTAAGACAACTAGAGCGATATAGGTAATCACGTTATATAACTATATATAACTTCTAATAGTATTATAATAGTAAGATTCTAAAATCCTTAAATATCTTTCGTATTACTAACTTCCTTCTATATTACCTTCTATTCCCGGATATTATACCTTGTCTTATTAGAACGCTGTCTAGACTACTTACTACGTAACCGTAGTTTGTAACAAATAGCGAGAGAGAAGGTGTTTTAAAAGCAGTAGATATAGCGACGATATATACGCTATATAAGTAAAAGAAGACGAATAATATATTATAGTAGAGATTAAGAAATAGATTATTCGCAAAGAAGAAAGAAAGAGAGAAGCTCTTCCTTAGCTATTTATATATCTATAAAAGAGGATATCTACGATATTTATAATCTCGCTTAGCGAGCTACTTAGAAGCGAGCTTAAAAGTAAGCTTATTTACTAAATCAAAAACTCTTATAAGATCTTACGTCTCTAACGACTCTATATATCAACTTTGACTAAAGGTCTCTAGACTCTCTTCTTTAATTAAGAATAAGTAAGCTATCTATTAAGTATATAACGAGATACGTATAAGAAGAGAGGAAGACTTACTTTATAGTAACGTAGACACTGAAATAAACCGCTCTACTACTCTCTTCTCTCTCTTAGAGCTAAGTAAAGAGGTACTTATAAACACGGAAAGGAACTGCTCTTCTCTCTTTCTTCTAAACCTCTTCTCTTAGCTAGAAAGCCTGGATTCTTACCTCTTCTCTCTATAAATAGACGAGGTCTTCTAAGATAATACTATTTCTAAGTTCTATAAATTAATATATATAAGTCTAGCGAGTACTAGAAGCTAGTACTTTAACTTACTTACTCTAAGCGAGTAGATATAGTACTTATCTAAGAACTATATATTTGTGATAGAACTATTAGGAATTGATCGGAATTGGAATTGCCGAGTCTACGTGCCGAATAGGATACGATACGGATGTTGTTTCAGGTTTTAGAAAAACCAGATAGCTTCTAGACTTACTATTGTCCGAACCTCTTGTAAATAGCTGCCTCCTCTCTATCGGGAAAGACTAATTTGGTCTTTTCCTTCGTATTAGAGCCTAGTATTCGGATATGTCATTCTATCGAACGCACTTCTATATGCCTCTTTTATAGTAGTATCTCTTTCGTGCTGTTATATTAAAAGACTAAATTCGACTCTGCCGGGGACGGCCTGTTATAATATCTTACTCGAGCGTGCCGG
Source organism: Calycina herbarum (assembly GCA_001414485.1). NCBI lineage: Eukaryota > Fungi > Ascomycota > Leotiomycetes > Helotiales > Pezizellaceae > Calycina > Calycina herbarum. Next base: position 186,997 of record LLEY01000012.1, read on the forward strand.
CGTACTTGCTTCGAATTCGATTCGGCCTAGATTCGGATTAGTATATCGATAACCTTAAATAGCTAGGTAATCAGAGACTACCTAGACGGCTAGTAATACCGGGGTTTGGTGTCTGAACAGTTAGCTAGTAAAATCGTAGGCGATTCTTACGTTAATAGGAGTGGACTACGCTGAGTACTCCTAAGACTCCTAATAACCCTCTCTGTGTAGGGATTGCTATATAAGATATAGACAGTCGACGATATATAGTTACCTGGAAGGCTCTCGAATCTACCCCTTAACCCCTCTGAACAGTATACGATATGCTAGAATAAGGAGAGACCCTAGGTCCCTCTAAAGCTCCGCTTAAGAGCGTTAAGCAACCTACTAGGGAAGCTAGTAGACCCCTCTCCGAAAGGTCTACGAACCGTACTTACACGCCTAAAAACAAAAGGTCCTAGAAAGGAAAGTAACCTGCTCGAAACCCTAAAGACAACCGAGACTTTTCTAATGCGGACGAGATACGGGGCGTAGTATAAGGCTTAGAAGAAAAACTTTAAGATAATAACAATCGGTTTATATAGTTGGAATTAATTATAAGCAAACTTAGGAATTAAATTAGAGACCCTCAACCTCAACGATCCCGATCCGAGAACGACCCTCCTTCCCTTCTAAGTCCTATACTAGACCCCTTTCGCTTAAGAGATCCTGCCTCTGATGCCTTCCCTCGACGGCAGACTACCTTACTCGACTCCGAAGGTAGTCCGAATCCTATCCGACCTGCGAAAAGCAAGATTATAGAAAAGATTAAACCCTTAGATGACGGTATATCACCTATATACCGATAATAGAAGATATTAGTACGCGATAGACTACTAGTGAATGTCGATTATTATAATATAAGCCTGACTCGAAAGACCCTTATATAAGGAACAACTACTAGACTTGCTAGGAACTACCTTAAGCCTAGATATAAGTCTAAATCGATTTATATTGCTTTCTACGATTATTAAGATATAATTAAACTTTTAGATTTATATTTCTTAACTGGATATAAGATAGAGGATATACGGAACGCCTTCTAGGCCTTGTAGATAGGTGGAAAGGATCACGCTAGAGAAACGTTTGCTGACTTTAGAGGTCGCTTTTCGAGTATAGCTATACTTGGAGGGATACTAGAGTTAGAACAGTTCTTCTATATATAGGAAAAGATTATACTATAGCTACGAAACTCAGCTGCTATACTTAAGAGACGTTAGAACTATAACTTCGTTGAAATAGTAGTAGATCTTCTAGCCTTAGATAAGGAAAAACGCTGAAACGCTAAGTTATATATAGCTAATATAACTAAGCTAGTTAGTACAACTACTTCGGTTAAAAGGACTGCCTTTCAACCCTTATCTAGTATAATACCGAAACCCTCCCTACCTATACGAGGATCCTTCCCTACTGTTTAGACTACTTCTTAAACTTTTAAACCTACCTCAACTCCTAAACGCTAAAAGACTACGGATCGAGTCCTAGCTAGTGTAACGTGTCACTACTATAGTAAGCCCGGATATTACAAACCTGATTGCTCTTAGCTACCTAGTATTAAAGAGATAGTCTAGGAAGTGGACGAAGATGATATATAAGTCCTTATAGAGTACCTCGATTTAGACCCGGATTAGAGGGAAAACGAGGCAGCTTAGGTAAAGACTTCTTCCTAGGCCTATATAAATGTAACCTATTAAACCTTAATCTTTCTAGCCTTATAGGAGGAAACTAATTCCTTATAGATACGACCCTTAGTATATACAAATACGGTGTTAAGTTACGAGCTTTAATAGATATAGGAGCGAACGGTTTTCTATTCTTAAATCAATCTTTAGCTCTACAACTAGCCTAATTACTAGGATTATAGATTTAAAATTTACTATACTCGGTGCCTGTTCGTAGATACGACAGTAGTATTAAGAGTAAGGCAACGCGGTTTATACGGCTATATCTAAACCTAGATAGACGTCGTATTTGTAACTGCCTCTTTATTGTCCTAAATCTTAGATAATAAGACTTAATTATTAGAAACAAATAGTTAAAACACTTTAAAATTCTCCTTAACCTTGCTAGGAATTAACTTATTTAGCTAGCTAAAACCCTACTAACTTCTTACTTCGGAAAGGAGATCTTACTTTCTTTAACTTCTAGCCGGATCTAGAAGCCTTATTTAAATATATAGTTAGATATAAATAGAAGGGATCACGCTCTCTATTAAGACGAAAAACGACGGAAGAAGGGTAAACTCTTAGCTAAGTTATTACTATTATCTACGACTCTAACTCCTAACCTTTCTGCCTCTAACTCTGGTCTAAATCCCCTCCGACCTGTAAGTATAGCCTAGACGGATTAGACTATATACTTATTTATTAGCGAGATAAGTGTAAATGCTTTGTATTTTAATATAAAACGACCTGATACTAAGTTCTTTATAACTAGCATCTACGAATTAGATTAGATTATTAAAGAGAAGTTAGCTCTGTCTATAGACGACGCTGAGACTATAGATCTGATACGGTCCTAACTCTCTAAAGGTTATTTCTTATACTAAGATGTATTCTTAAAGGCAGCCTTAGACAAACTTCCTCCTTACTGTAAATATAATTATAAAATCACCTTAAACGAACTACTTCCTACCTCCTACTCCCTGCTATATTAACAGTTAACCGTAGAGCTATAAGCGACGAAAGAGTACCTTATCGATAATTTAAATAAAGGATTTATTATTAATAGTAATAGTCCTTTTACCTTACTAGTACTCTTCGTTAAAAAGCCTAATAGCGATAAGCTACGGTTCTATATCGATTATCGGAAGCTTAATACTCTTACTTAAAACGACCCTTACCTGATTCCTCGTATCGACGAACTCCTTTCGAGAATAAGGAAAGCTAAGATCTTTACTAAGTTAGATATATAATAAGCCTTCTACTATATCTAAATAGACCCTGACTTAGAAGAGATAACTATGTTTAAGACTAGGTATAGAATATATAAATATAAGGTCCTTCCTTTTAGACTCTATAATAGACCTGCTACCTACTAACGTTATATAAACAACGTCTTAATCGAATATCTAGATGACTTCTATATTGCTTACCTAGACGATATATTAATTTATTTAGATAGTATCGAAGAATATAAGGAATAAGTTAGGAAGGTCTTAAATCGGCTCTGAGAAGTAGGACTCTAAGTAGATATTAAGAAAAGCGAATTTAGTATTACCTAAGTTAAATATCTCGGTTATATATTAACTATAAAAGGACTCGAAGTAGACCTCGAGAAAGTGGAACCTCTACGTAACTAGGCCTGACTAAGCACTGTAACAGGTGTAAAGTCCTACCTAGGCTTTTATAGTTTCTATAGATAATTTATTAAGAACTTTAGTAAAATCGCAAAACCTCTAACTACTATAACGCGCCCTTTAGAGCCGTTTTAGTAGACACTCGAATGCGAGAAAGCCTTCGAAGAATTACAGACCTAGCTACTCTTAGTTTAAGCTTTATACTACTTCGACCTTGAACTTAATACGAAGCTGGAGATAGACTCTTCTAATAGAGTAATAGTAGGTATATTCTCTTAATAATACAGTAATCGGTGGTATCCTATAGGTTTTTACTCCCACGTCCTAGTCGGCTACGAAGCGAATTAGGAAATCTATAACAAGGAATTGTTTATAATTATTAAAGCGTTTAAGAAGTAGAGGCCTAAACTCATGTTGTGTTAGAGCTATATCGACGTATACTCGGACTATAGATCCTTAGTATACTTTATAATAACTAAGCTACTTACAGCTAAGTAAGTACGATAGATGGAATTCCTATCCGACTTTAATTTCTAGATCCGATTTACGTCTAGAATAGCAAATTAAAAGGCAGATATCCTAACTAGACGTGAGTAAGACATTAAAATATAGGATTAGGTTAAGTTAAACAGCCGCTCGTATACCCTTTTCGGACCTGTTAGGTTAGACCCCTAAATCAACACCGATCTTACTCAAACCTTTTTATAAAAATAAGCGACATCTATTAGTATAATTTAGCTAGATATTATACTAAAATCTAAGTCGGACCTGATTTAGAGGCTAAAGGCAGACAATATACAATCCTTCTAGAAAGAGCGTAGCCAACTTAAGAACGGTTATACCATCTCGCTAGATAATTTACTCCTATTTAGAGGACGGCTTTGTATCTAAAGAAACACCAAACTCTATACGAATCTAATCCGAGAAGTCTACGACCAAGTATCTAGTACTCACCTAAGTGTCTAAAAGACATACCAGTTGTTAGCTCCTGCCTACTACTAGATCGGTATAGGTTCAGACTATAAAGTGTACGTGGCTAACTACTGAGTGTGTAGATACTCTTATCCTTGATAGACTAAACAGTAAGGGTTTCTTTACCTACTACTAGTTCCTAATTACTCGATATAGTATTTATATATAGATTTTAAGTCCTTTCTAAAAGACAAACACGGATATAACGCTATACTAGTATTTATAGACCGCTTTAGAAAGGATTTAGTATCTATTCCCTACTATTCTACAACCGACACTAGAGGATTAGCTTAACTTTTCATATAATAGATCTATTGTTTTAGATACTGTCTTAAATCGATTACGTCTAATAAAGGACCTTAATTCGTCTTAGCTTTTTAGACAGAATTCTGTCGTATTATTAGTATTAAGCTTAAGCTCTCTATAGCTTACTATAAACAAATAGATAGTTAGATAGAGATTATAAACTAATATATCGATTAGAGACTAAGGCCTTTCGTAACCTACTACTAGGATAATTAGAGCGAGTTAATCCCTCTAATAGACCGAGTATAAATAACCCTCCCGTACTCCTTAATCGGTATAACCCCTTATCAGCTTAAGTTTAGACTTGATTTAAGAACCTTGTAGGACTAGAATACCTTAAAGACTTCTATTCCCTAGAAACGATTAAATTATAATAAGGCAGCTAAAATAGCCTAACGTATATACTTGGCCTAGAACGTAGCTAAAGATAACATAACCAAAGCCTAGTAGAGAATGTAAGACAATATAAATCAACACTAAAGAGCTATCAACTAGGATGTTAGTAATAAAGTCTACTTATTAATAAGGAACCTTAAGATAAATCGACCTAGCCGAAAGCTAGCTAAGTAGTGGACAGGACCCTTTAAAATACTAGAACGTATAAGACACTCTTATAGGTTAAAGCTCCTAGAAGGATTATTAATTTATAACGTTTTCGTTATAGACATACTGTCTAAGGACCTGAATACCCCCCTACCTGGATAGGAAGCCCTAGAGTCACCCCTAGAGATTATTTAGAGTATATAAGAATAGGAAGTTTAAGAGATTCTTGCTAGTAGACTTTTTAGGAGACAACTATAGTATTAAGTAAAATAGGTTAGCTACGATTCTGACCCTACTTAGTATCTTACTGACAATTTTTAAGGTTTACTATATCGATTAAGGGACTTCTACGTTAAATACCTAGAGTAACCGGGACTACCCCGACTCCTCTCTAAATAGATACGTATATAGGAAATAGATAAGGATAAGTAAAGAGTTTATTATTTAACTAAATAACTCTTAAGAATGCTACTAATCCTAGTTACCCCTAAATAACTTAAAATCGATAAAGTAGAAGAATAAGAAGACAATACCGAGTTGCTACTAAATAGGATCTAAAGCTCAACCTCCTCTGCCCCAGCTACCTCGTTAGCCAGCTATATAACAGCAGCCTTAGCCTCCTCCTTATCATCCTCGTCCTTATAATCCTCCTCCTTACCATTCTCCCTACTAAAAGGGACCTAAACCAGCTCATCTCCAGGAACCCCCTCCACCTCCGCGTGCTTACGCTTCTTACTCTAACAACCACCCGCGACCCGCAAGCTCTTTAGATAGGCTTCGAAGAGGTCCTAAATCTAGACCTATACAGTATTACCGGCCTATTAGAATGTTAGTCTAAAATCACCTCTATAACCGCACCAACTAAGGAAGGAATACTTACAGCAACCTCGACGCGAAGCGCCCGAGTCTCCTCGAGGAGCGCGTACTACAACTCCGTCATAGTCTTAGGTGCCTCCGTAGCAGCAACGACTATGATCTTGTTAATAGCCTTAGCAGCCTTCTTAATCGCAACCGGGCTTTCTAAGAGCTATAAGATAATAAACTCCTTCTCTATAAACTAGGGCAACTATAATAGTCAGTATAGGTTTAGACTTGGTTTAGACTTAGGACTGCTTACCGGGACATAAACAGCGTTCTGCCTAACGTAATACTCACACTTCTTAGATATGTCTTTTACGAAGACATACTCGTGCTCCCCGTCTCTAGCTTTTGCTCGAAGGCACCGAACGCAGCAGACGCGGTAGGCATCCGGAAGGGCACTAGTAGGGCAAGGAAGAGGCATTATGCTATGTAAACTGATTAGCACTCCGAATCAGCCCTGACTCTGAAGGTGAAGACTTACGTTGTAGGTGTGTATATATTATATATTTATATGTCTAAAGACGTTAGTATAGGAAGATATACCTGATCGGAGGGTATTCTTACGATTTGATTTGTTGTTGTTTATTAGAAAGGAAAGAGGAAAAGAAATCAGAATCGAGGGCGAGTTAGCTGCTAATATACAACTAACAATAATAGCTGGCGTGTTACGATTATTATTTATTACTATTATTATAAACGGCAATAGCGAATAAGTCGCAAATGCTACTATAGCCTACCGACTCCTACCCGATAGCTAATTAGATCTCTTTTTTCGTTTGTCGCTATTGTTATACAAAAGACAACTAACAAACCACAATTTAAACCACAAACGACAATACTGCCGCCTACAGACACCGCCCACCGATATCGTACCAATACCGCACCGACAATACGAAGCCTCGAGGACGAGTCTTTTCAAGGAGGGGGGATGTGATAGAACTATCAGGAATTGATCGGAATTGGAATTGCCGAGTCTACGTGCCGAATGGGATACGATACGGATGTTGTTTTAGGTTTTAGAAAAGCCAGATGGCTTCCGGACATACTATTGTCCGAACCTCTTATAAATAGCTGCCTCCTCTCTATCGGGAAAGACCAATTTAGTCTTTTCCTTCGTATCAGAGCCTAGTATTCGGATATGTCATTCTATCGAACGCACTTCCATATGCCTCTTTTGTAGTAGTATCCCTTTCGTGCCGTTATAATATTTATTAAAAGGAGATTAGCTACTAGATTATAAGGTGTTATCTAAACTACTACTACTTTATATCTATCTATAACTAGAATAATAACTCTCTTAGAGTACTTACTTTTATATAAAAAGAGACGGGTATTCTTATAAGTTAGCAGTCCTCTATAATACTCTCGCTTAAATCTCGAGACCTTGTTTATATCGAGATTACCTCCTTTTAAAGCACTCTGCTATATATACTTAACGTATATAACGCTTCTCTAGGTACTAAGAGAGTAGAAGAGGCTGTTAACTATGTTCTTAGCTTAGTATATATTCTTATAACTATTACGAACTATAACTAAAGACAAAGGTATAAGAGTATATATATATAAATACGAGAATTTAAAGCTATAGTTCTATCTACGAAGGCAACGCGGGTTATATACCTAGAGAAAAGAAGTTACTAAGTAAGTATAAGCTATAAGAAGCTGAAATCTTATATAAGCTATAAAGAGCTAGAATCACATATAGCTGAGATCTTACTATAGCTTTCGTTATAGCTATAAGGAGCTAAGATCTCGCTATAGCTCTCGTTATAGATCTATATATCTCGAGGTAATTACCGAGGTCACGTGCTTTGTCACGTGTATTCTTCTAGGTTACGGACCAGCGCTGTAACACTATATATACACGTTATATTACTTTTAATAATTTATAATATTTTAAATAGTAGATTTAAAGTTATATAGTATATATATTTAGTATAATACTAGGTAGTATATATTAATAGAAAGTAAGTATTAAACGATTATAATAAGTATATATTTAATAGATATATATATGCTCTATTACCTTATACTTTCTACTTCTTCTTATACTTGAATTTTACGATTTAAGTATTACGAATACTCTCACTTTAAGCTTTACGATTTACAGTTTACGATTTGCGATTTGCGATTTGCGGTTTGCGGTTTACGATTTGCGATTTAGTTGTTTTTGGAGTTTAGTGCGTTCAGGATGCCGTAATAGTTGAACTTTTCACTACACTGATTTCTACGTCGCTCCTTCTCTCTTTCCCCAACTTTTAGTTCGGGTAATTGTGATGAGAGCGGAGGAAGTTGCGTCCCTTTGAACACAACTCTCTCGCCTGATTTTCTGTTATTCAGTCCCCGACGTTCCCCACGCCTATTCTTTCAATTCCCGAGACTAGCCTCGAACCGCAAAACCACAAATACAACCAGAACTCTCCTAACACATAAAATCACATTTCATAAAGTTGCATCCTCTCCTAGAAGAGTAAGCTACCTAAAATGCTCCCTGAACAAACCAACTCTTAAACTCGGAAGTTTTCAAGATACACATTTATAGTTTAAACTAGATGGTTGAAGTGACAGAGTGGATGCTGGTAAGGCCAAAGAAATTTTTCAAAAGTATATATTCATAAAGGATATGACTTGTTTCGAAGAGGGGGCGCAACTCACATCTGGCCTGTGTTGTCTCTTGAGGTCGAGGACGACGACGGTCGTTCCTTCTTTGACCTGAGTTGACTGTGCTCAAGTTCGCTCCTTCCCTCTTACCTCAACCTTATGAGGAGAAAGGGAAGGGGCGACCCCGGCCCCTCTATTGCACAACCTCTGGAATTTTCCGATTCCCACGTTCCTCATTCTCTAGTTCAATAGACGCTTCAACCCTCCTCCCCGCGACTCGACCAATTCCCAAGACATGCCTCAAATCATAACCAACTCCAAACCACGAATAACCAGAGCTCTCCCAGCAACAACATCAGGGTGATAAAAGTGACTTCCAAATTTGGAAGTTTCACGTTACAGACTTGGTCCGAGGTCTGAAGCGAACTTCATTCTTTGCCATGGCTTTTACCATTTCTTGGGACCTTATATGTTGGAGTTTTTGGCGGTGGTGCATTGGAAGGGCATACCTAGGGAAGTAGTGAACGCGACGCAAAGATGTATCTATCCCTTCCTCTGTGCTACTCTGGCAAGGGGAGTGTGGCACCTTCCCTTCTATCATTATACATTAACTTACTTAAACAATTACAATCATGTAGTAAACTCTTCGTCGTTTGATTCCTGGTAGCAGAACATACTTAATAAATTTATTTCCGTTTGTAAAATGCACACTTGGTCTGGGCCGGCGGCTTGAGGTCGAGCCAGAGGTCGTTCCTTCCTCCCTTCAATAAGTAAAGTTGGTCAGTCTAAGCCTTCCCTCCGTCCTTGAGAAGTCACGATGACGAGAGCCGGGGAAGGCGCGACCCCGGAATATTTTTCACGAACTCCTCTCGAGATTCTCACGTTCCTCATCTCTGGCTCTAGCAGAGACCATATAACCCAGCCCTCTTCCCTGCGAATCTACAAAGTCCCCTTAACTTTAAACAATCAAAACTTTCCCAGCGAACTAAAAACTAGGTTCATAAGCATACATCTCCTAGGAAATTGAGCTACCCGCAATGCTTCTTAGACAAACTAATTCTTGAAGTCTGAAGTCTTGAATTGGTCCTAGGTCTGAAGCGAACTTCCCCTTTTTTCGCTATGAATTTTCACCATTTCTTGCGTATATTTTTGGGCTTCGTTCAATGCAGGGAGCGAGGAGAATCAAAAGGTTTCTGACCAGGAGGGGGGCATTCAAGGAAGGTGCAACCCTAAGCCTTGTATGTCTTACTTCCTCGTTCGTCACCTCTCGAGACTTTTTTGCCTTGCCTCTTCCAACAGCCACAGGAAGCAGCGAGTTCAGGGACACATGGGCTTCCAATGGCACACTTCAATTTCTACCTGAGGTCAATTGAAGATGATATCTGGTTGGATTTGAGCTGGCTTTTGGTGGTGATTGAGAAGGGATTTGTAAAGGAGCTAGCTATCTATGTCAATTGGAAATTGGAGATTTTCCTTTCTTCTGTGCTAATTCAATGATGATGGAATTCGGAATGCGCATTAATTTGACGAGTAGGATATATGAGTTTTCCAGTCAAAAAACGGACCTAGGAATAACGTTGAAGGGCAAGGGGGTCGTATTTTCCATTCCCGTTTTGCTCCCATGCCATGTTAAGCCACTTGTCCTAAGCGTAAGAGGGAAGGAGCGACCTCGCCCTTGGAAGGTTTTAGTAGGTCGAGTCGAGCGGAGGGAACAACCAGTGAACAGAAATCAAGTACAAAAATCGAGTCACTTAAAAGAACTTGCGAGTATCAAAGAAAGATATCAACTACTGCTACTTGCTATTCTATCTCAAGCCCTTTATCCCATAGACTTTACGTTCAATGAGTGCTTCTGAGTGATCGCACCCAAAGGCTCACATTTTGCCCAAAAAGCACGCCTCGATGGAAACAGGTCTCATTTTTGCCTATGGACTCGTTTGTACAGTTATTCTTTTTTCCAAGAGTAAACTTCAATTTAGTCTCTCTAAAGGAGTTCAAAATTCGCAGTTTATTACACGGAACAATAAACGTGATTCGCCCTTGTAACTTGGGATGGGGCAAGTCATAGCTCAACGCCTCATGGCTATGTTTGCATTTTTTCCCCCTGTTCTCCAGATAGATATACACATCTCACTAGCATGGATTAGTATAGCTGCAATTTCGTCTTCATTCTTCAACTTACTAGATTCATTCGGAGGTATTGTCTCCTCAGCGTGTGATCTCCACGTCCATCACCACCCATCCAGAAATTCTCAGAATTTCCCTCCCAGGCAACTCCTGTAATTTCACCTCTACAGCAGCCCCAATAACCCCCCCCCCCCCCCCCCTAGCGAAACAAATCCGTCAAACTCAACCTCCTGCCCACCGCCGCCCCATTCACAGGCAACGGCACATCCGCCTCCCTACCCCCCATCCTCATAGCCTCCTCCCACTTCTCCTTAATAAGCTTGCAATTAACCTCCCTAGTATCCAACTTATCAGCATGAATATAAAACCCCATGGTCTTCATCCCCTCTCCCTCCCCTTCCACAGCCAACATCAAAAACTCCTCCGTAATCTCCACATTAACAACCTCCGCCAGATTCAGTATCAAATTATCCAATCCCCTCCGATTCATAACCACAATACAATGTTGCACCGTCCCCGCCAACGAAGCAGGCGCAAGCTGGCACACAAAAAGGGTTCCCTCGATCTCCGTCTTGTTCCAGGAACTGGTTTCAGGGAGGAAGGTGTAGATTTGGGTCGAGGGGGCGATGGAGAGGATGGATTGGATGGAGGGGTGGTGACGCCGGAGGACGGAGAGGTTGAGTTCTGTGTTGGAGCGTGTGGGGACGGGGGATGCGTAGAAGGCTTCGGATTCGTAGTCGGATGCTTGGATGGGGATGGGGTTGGATTGCGCGTTGCTGTTTTGATGGCGCTGGCGGGTTTTGCGGGGTGTCATGATGGGTGAGGTGGCTCTGCAGAGAGGATGCGAAGATGATCAAAGTTGGTGAGCGAGGTCTAGAGAAGCTGGAGAGCTTTGTCTGTGGTTATCGAGGTGGGGTTGAGAAAGCACGCCGAATGAGATGACAAGAGCTATCGGGAAACGCGTTCGAGGAGGCTGTCAGTCGGCGCTGTATGTTTGATCAGGTTCAGGTAGCAAGATATGGCGAGTGGTATCAGGTCGTCTTGTATTGAAGGTGTTTATTGTCGTTGTTGTGATAGTCAACTTGGAGCAATCGTGGACTAAGGCAAGGATATCAGTGCGCCTCGGTCCGGGGTAAACCCACTTTTCTTTGAGGTGGTAAGCTACCTATTCAATGACCAGTAAGCTAACAAACATCGAGTAAGCCAACTATCAAATTGGGGACCAAAAGATTTTACGAGTAAGCCAATCGCAGGACTCTCTCTTCACTTCTTCACTTCTCATAAAGTTCACCAAAGATTCGCAAATCAAAATTTCATCTGATCTCCGTTCATTAATTCTGGGACAATTTCGAAAATGCGATGTGCAACAAAACCATCTTCGGACGATGTTAAATAATAAGATACATTTTCATCTGATCTCTCTTACCAAGTAAGCCAAACGAAAAAAATGGGGGCCAAAAAAGAGTTGCGAGCAAGCTATAAGTAAGCCGCCAGTAATCCATGGGTAAGCTACGAGTGAGCCACCAGTAACCCAGTATTTAAAAAGAATCAACAATAAACATCGTCAGATTCAATTCCAACGTTCAAGTCTTGTCTCTCTGTATTAGATCAATATACCGAGAGTAAATTGTTTACTTGTTAAGTTTCTACCAACTTACACCCAGTGAGTCTCATACAGAAAAGAGCCCACCACTTATCAAAAACCATGTAATATGTGTTTTATGTTCTTCATTATCAGATTATACACCATCCCAACCACAAAATTAGATATCATCTACTCTCATTGATCGTCTGAAATCCTCCCTTCATGCTTCAACCGAAGGACCAACCCTCTCAATCTCCGCAATAAGTCCCGCAGAAACAGACAAATTCTCCGCCCCACTCAAAGCCTTAGCAATCATGCTCTCATGCCTCTCCCTAACAATCCTCCTCAGCGCACTAACCAAAAACTCCGACACCAAATCCACAGACCAAGTATCCGGAATCAAACTAAGCACATGTCCAACCTCAAACCACCCACCGAAGCGCTCTAGAAGACTAGATGTCTGCTCCACCCGATCGCTAATATTGTCGATACGGAGAAACTCAGAGAGTAAGAAGCCAAATAGCTTTGCCTGTTCCTCTCGAGTGGGCAATTGCTCGCGGGCTATGGTTCCAGATATTGGGTGGTAGATGCTCGATCCGCCTAGGAGACAATAATTAATGGCTGTGTCGTAATCTCCCAAGCCGTGCGTTAGAAGACGTAAGGCTTCTTCGTGGTGAGACTGTCGACCATCGAGGATGATAACTTCTGGTACAAGCTCTTTCGTATAGGGAGCTATCCGTTCGAGAATAGCGGCTACGTCGTAATGTGATGCTGATCCTTGACTTCCACCAAGAAGTTGGAGTAATCGGAGTCGACTATGCCACCAATCCACATCAATGGTATTATCCGTGATGAACTGTCTGTAAGTGGGCTTCGGAGGTTGGAGAGCACGGTACGATTCATATGTTTGAATCAATATATCCCGTGCCTCCGGTGATTCTTCGAGCTTATTAGTGACCACATCCAAATAATATGCAATCAACTCGTTGATGTATTCTGAATGATGTTTGCTGAAGACCAAATACTCAAGGTATTCCTTCACGGCCCCAGGTGCACCTTCTCGTAATATCTGGACAACCTGATTTGGCTCGAATTTTACGTAACTTCGCTCCTCAGCGAAGATCTGGACTCCGAGTGTTGGATTTCGTGTGGCGAGCCAGACACCATATTCCCGAACCAAAGCTGGGCTGCGTATTTTGGTGAGGTATTCTCGGACTCTTAGCTCACCATCTTTAAACTCCCCTCCCTCGTCTGGTTCGCCCTCCACAATACGTCGCCATGTTTTCAACACATCGCCAGCCATTTTGCGGCTTTGATATAAACGACTCAAAACGAAGAGGCGGTTATGCGACTCTAAAAGTGAAACCGCTCTCTCAAAACAGTCTACTCCGTGATCAACCAAATCGTACAAATTAGCTCGAGTTGATTTGCGCCTCGCGGGATCATTTCCAGAGGCCTTATCCAACTGTAGAAGGACAAGTAAAAGGGCAGCATCGACACTGCGTGATATCTCATGTTCGTTCGCTATGCTTCCAAAGCCCTTCTTTTTTCGCCAAGCGGATAAAAATCTTCCCAGAAAGAGAAGAATTTCGGCAGAAAGGGTGGCACTAGTGGCGGGAGTTGTCTCTGAAGTTTCTAAAACGACCCCATTGATGAATCCTTCAGCGACTTCCCTGACACCACCATGAATCCAAATTCCAGTTTTGCCCTCCACCATTTCATTTCGCAAAGACGGAACAATCGACAGAATTACACGTGGATCCAGACCTCCCTCAAGCAAGGCCTCTTCACACACTCCGTGCTCATACGATTTTTGCTGGTTGGAGTCCGATTCGAGAATACTCATGAAAAGTATCAGTCCGGCTCGTTGCTTCACATAACCAAGACTAACGAATTCGCTCTCGGTTCTTGCCTCTCGGCCGCGTAATGAATTGACCAATTTCACGGCATTTTGCCTGTCAAGGGATTGGTACTTCAGTGCACTTGAAGTCTCGTTTACCAGCATGAGATCTAGAGCGGCATCCAAACGCAGAGCCAAGGGATTGCGAACTGCCCACCAAATTGTCTTACCAGACCAAGCTGCGATTCGAGTTTGAGAGTTACCAAGCCTTTGAGCGAACTGCAACTCCTCTTCATTTCGGTCATTTTCCCATCCTTTAGGGAGCGAGTCGCCACTTTCGAATAGCTCTCTCTCCCCTGAAACTCGCTCAAGAGAGGTTGCTGTTCTAGAGTCAAGACTGTGTAACGACAAAGTAGAAGCATTGGTGGATGTTCCTATAAAGGGGCGGAAGCGCTTCAAACGAAGCTTTTCGGTTACCTCGGCAAAAGATACATTATTTGTATCAATCACTGTACGAATTCCAATGCGAGGCGAGACTTCATTCTCGCCATCTCCTTTGGTGGGCGCTTCCAGCCAGTATTTCTCCACTACACCTTCCCCGGGATTGACGTCCCAACGTTGGATTTCAAGACCATGGCGTAACTCTTCGCCAAAATCTCGAGACATAGAGGCAATAACATAGCCTTCCTCTTCTTCTTCGCTGGTGATTGGAGTCGGATCCACGCCAACTCCGCGACCATCGACCACAACTTCTTCCGGGTATACTTCGAATTCTATTGTGGGTCTGGTAACCTCGCCCTCGAGACTTACAAACATACCAACACCAGGATCTCGAGGCCCTGTTCCAGTGACCAATAGAAACTCCTGTGGAGTTGGAGATGCAATATGTGGCTTAAGATACACCGGTACCGGCGCGGGTGCTGGAGTAAATGACGGCGCAGGTGGAACGTCGGTGGAGGGGTCACTTGGAGGTAGCGGAAGAGCCTTATTAGACCCTGGGCTTGGTTCTCGTGGTGGTTGTGTTAAGGGACTCGCTATTGGAGCTGGCGAGGATTCTCGAAAGAGCCCTTCAGGTGTTTCTCGCCCAGAGCGATCCACACTCCTACCTTGACTATGCCTACGCGTGGTGGCGCCGCTGATAAATGCACCAAGACTGGTGCTTCGGTTATGGCCTCTGTCATCAGGAGGTCCTGCTAGGTGAGTAGATTGAGCGGAAGACGTGCTTCTCGAAATCCCACCATTTCCGCCACCGGATATATCCTCTACTCGACCGCTGATGCCGTCAGATTGAGAATTATCCAGAGACGATATGGGGAAGAGGGGTATCTTCAGTAGCCGTTCCACATCCAAAAGAGCATAAGAATGTGAATTTGCAACACATGCAAAAGTTTCCCGGCGAACAGAAGTGGTTCCTCCAGGAAAATCAATCACCTAGTAATGTCAGTTTGGCTGTGATATGCAAATAAATTGCGCTCAAACGTACCCTAACTGGCCTAGCATCCTCTCCAATCCTGATAACTCTCATCTTCTTGTTTAATGAAACAAGAACTGTGACTGAAGCGGGTTTCCCATCCTGTTGACGCCCTGTGAGGTCTGTATTCAGATCTATTCCCCCAATCCAATTGCATGGTCGTATCTGCGTGGTTCCAAAGACCGGACTGAGCTCCGGAAGGGAGTAGAATGTCACAGTCCAATTACACAAAATGCACGCTTTGTTGACCTGGGCCAGAAGTAGTATTTGTTGAACGCCCGGTCTGCGGGGGTTGGAAGATTCATGATAGGCAGGTAGCAGTCGGGAAGCTAATATATAGGAAGGCTGCCCCGAAGGGTCGTTTGGGTCGGGTGGAATTTGTACGAAGTGAAGAAGTTCCGAGGCAGAGGTTCCTACGTAGAGGTTTTGGTCTGGCGCAAACTGGTTAGCTGATGACTTTATTTATAAACCATGTCCGTACCGACGTACCCAAGAATTCCACACACCTTATCTCAATATCCTCACGATCACCATCTGCAGAGAGGGGCACATCATCCAGTAAAGTCCTCAAGACAAACGGCCCCGTTTGCCCCTCTGTATCGGCCAAGGACATCTTCTGACGAGGCTACCGCGCCTTTGCAGCAGCTCAAATGAAGGTCATGCTGGCTACAGCTAGAAGTGGGACTGGTACTGGCGGATGGCGATGTATGAAGTAACCGTTGTTAGAAAGACAGGTTGTGCTTAGTTGGCGGTAAAGTACACAGCTTGTAATCGTCTGGGAGGTTGCTATAATTGTTATGGTGTTGAGGCGTAACTACAGAGCTTCAACTCGGGCCAACCTCGGCCCGCATTTTCGGAAGGCAGTCTCTCTTCGATAGCTGTATTTAATTTGTAAACACTTAGCGAAGTAATTCCCTAGTTTGTGAGTTTCAATAGAGTCTCAATGGCATCTGGTAATGTAAGGTCGTAAGCCGTAGGGAACTTCCATACAAATGTGGGATATTCTCTCTAGGTTTTTGGAGGAAATGGAGCAAACACGTAGAGTTGGATCTAATTCTACACAGTGTTTGGCGGTAGGAAAGTCCTAATTCTCGTCTCATTTCTTCCTCGTCATGAACATACACATCAAAACTGAAAATCCAACCTTTCTTCCCAACCCAATCCCTGGTATTTCCGCATTCGCCCAAACTCCGTAAAAAAGCATTCTTTCCAACCACGTCAGGAGTACCTGTGACAAGAATATTCAAAAAATGAAGGAACAACTTGTTCACGAACCCCCTTCCGCTGGTTTATCTGAAACCATCCCGACAACCTTTTCTAAATCCTCGACTTCCTGTTTCCCAATTTTCCGGCCCTCCCCTTGCCATTCCCCGTCTCTGACTTCTCCTTGTTCGTCGAGCTCCAGACCTCTGACATTTTCAAGGTGTTTCCTCGTCTCTTTCTCCACAAATTCCAGTCTTCCTTTTCTCCAACTCTTCTCCTCTTCACCCACGAGACCCTCTTTCCCATTTCCATTCGTGAGTTCGTCGAGTCGTGGTTTAAGATTCGCAAGTAAGGCTTTGAGAGCAGGTAACTGCGAAAGCGCAAAAGAGGTGGTGGTAGTAACAGGTTTCGACACATCCCCCGTTAACCCTCCCTTATTCTCTAAGAAAGCAAATGTTGGATATTCCCCCTCTAGCTCGCCCTCCGTCTTCTCCCGGGGTTTTCCAAGTAAGCTCCTCAACGCCTTGATGGTAGCATCATTCCTCTCCACCTCACTCTCCAACACCTTCCCCAACTTCTGCGTCTCCCTCAGCTTCCTCCTCTGCTGCGTCACACTCTCCACATCCGGCGCATCCTCCCCATAACTAAAATTCAACCCCTCGTAATGGTTTAACCGCACCCATGTCCGCACTTCAGCTGGTACACTCAAGATATTCCTTAACGAGTAGACTTCTAATTTATCGAAATTCTTGTCGATTTTTGCTTCTAGCAGGGTTTCTAGTTGGTGCACGCCGTTTTCGATTTCATGGTTCGCCTTTACGCGGATTAGGGCCGTTGAGGAGGAAGGATCAGGATCTTTGGCAGAGGAGGGGGGTTTGCGGAATCCGATATCTGCTGGGTCGGCGGCTAGGAGACCTTTTTCTACAGCTTCGGTGGCGCGGAAGGCGAGGATGTTTATGCTGTTTATTATGTCGTCTATTAGGGCCTGGGAATGGGGTTAGTCTGCGAAAGTAAAGGGCGATATGGGGACTGTAATACTTACGGCTGGTCGGTAGGTCAAGTGTTCTGTCAACAGGGTGACATCTGAATTTGCGGGAGCGCTCATTGTTGTGTTTAAAGAGAGAGGCCTAAATTTCGTTTGGAAGGAGAATTGAGTCTTGCGCCCAGCCAGATTTCGGGGTAGGAAGTAGCAGTCGAGTCGCAAATGGTGGTAGGCAGTTGGCAAGCAAAGATTGCGATTTCGATAGTATGTAGTGATAGGCGCAAGTATTGATGTTGATTTTTAGGTGTCAACAAGAGTATCGCGAGGGTGCATGTCGGACACGCGAAGATTGACGCGCTTCACCCCGCAGTCCAGTTCTTGGCAGGTACTCTAGTACCCGCTGTCTATCAAAATGGATGCGCCAGAAAAGTACGCTAGCAACGCCAGGCTCTGCCAGCTCCAAAACCCAAAACAAAAGCGAACCAGCAGATTAACAGAAAAATCCATAGCAAAAAATGGCAAAAGAAATACCCACGTCTACTCTTTTGAGTCCTGTATACCCAGAAAATCCATGCTTTCGCAGTACTTATTTTACTTGTGGCCATCTTTCCAACCACCGAGATAAACTCGACTTACAGGTCGGTCAGGTTGCCAGCTCTTTCCTTAATTGCATCTTTGTATAAAATTGCGCTAGTAAACCTTTTGTGGGGCAGGAAATATATCGGCTGTACCATGGACCCAAAAGAGGACCCGCCCTTCTTCATCCTCAAACATTCCACCAACTCTCTTCTGCAACACCAACAAATTATCCAACCCCCTCACAACTCCAATATCATCAAGCCTCAACGTCGCAATATGTTTACCGGCTGAAGGAACTGAGAAGAACTCACGACAGACATAAAACAAAAAGAACTCCTCACTCCTCGATCTTGAAACACTGAAATGGACGGGTCTGGTCCTCTGAGATGTCAGCCGGCAGATATCCTCAGACACCTGACTGTCCCGGTACTTTGGGTCTCCTATGATCGACTTGTTTCTGATAATACGAGGTTGACTTTCTCCCTGTATCAAAACATGTAAGGGGGTTCACCAGTATTGCGGTATGCAGGAATTTATTCAACGCGACGACCTGGTGGGACACACCAACAGGGGAATTTCTTGAGGTTCGGTTGGAGTCGAGACCTCTTTTTGGGATGAAGGGGGGTGGGTGCTTTGGCCCTTTGCTAAGTAACAGTGTCGAAAAGATACTTGGCATTTTGAGGATACAGAAGCCATCGCAAAGCAATTTCGAAGTTGGGTGAGCATATCTCACAGTCTCAAGGGTGCAGTCCGAGGGCTCCAACTGTATCGCAACTTTCCGATCCCACATGTTTCTCGGAGCATCTCACGTGTTGGAAAGCACAATTTCATCCTTGTTTGCCTGCCGCGAGACAAATTCTGCATTCAGTATCTCAACGCGATTATTTTTCCAATCTTCTGGATCAGCACCAGTGCCTTTTGTTTGTTGTCATATCCTAATTCACCGTCGAATTCTTTCCCTCGTTCATTCTCTTGCTTACCTACTTTCATGCAGAGTTGTCTTCGGATTTTGAAAATCTACCACTTAATTGTTGGAGAAAAGTTACAAATCATTCCTCGGATTCCCGCTCTTTCCTGGGCAGGTCCAACCAAGTCCGTTGGGTTGGGGATTGTTTCTCGACACATCGTGCTCGTTCTCCTTTCGGTAAACATTTATCAAAGGTGTTCAGATATTCTATCAACTTTACACTGTCATTGATTTTCTTCTCTTCCTCCCACCTCGACTGCATTTTCATTCTCACAATTGAATCTTTGACCCATGGAAAATCTTTGAGAAAGCCTGTTAATACACTTCGAGCATATTCAGCCAAGATATAGCAGAATAGTCCTAGGAGCGAGTGTTCTTGGGAGACTCTAACTTGTGCAGTGTTAGAATTTCGGTTTGGAAAAGAATTCTTTCTGGCGTTGGAATTCGAGATCATTGCCTTCGATCCCTGAGAACTAGAGGGTAAAACCACAAACATTTTTGGAGGAAGTCCTTGAATGAAATATACGAAGCTACATATTTGTCTCAATTCAAGTTATATAAATATTCGCGGAACCTGTCTTCAGGGGGACTTCGGTACAGATGAAAAGACCTCCGAAAGCCTTGGCATATTGGGAAGAGGGCATGAGGCTGAAGACGCGCCGCTATTCTGCCTTCTGGGACTTAGGTAAGATAGGTGCTTCAAACTGAATGACAAGTTAAATTATCGTTGTGTTTTCCACTTTGGTTTTCACTTAATATAAGTAGACTTCTTTTATTGTCGGTTTTTAGTCCGCTGTTGATTAAAAAATATGCTCCCGAATTACTTTCCTCGTTCATTATCAACTTATCCTCGCTAGTGGGGAGTTGTGTCCAGAGTTTGAAGATTTCATTACGTAGTTTGGTGTATCGGCTACGGAGTCATTGTCCCCTTCATTCTGGTGCTCCGATTCAGAATAATACTCTTTCGTAATATCGGCGTATCTGGTATATCCTCTCACATCGTTGGGGTTGTAATTCTGCGGTAGCCGTTCGTTACTCCCTGTCTCATACTTGTAGTCAGCCAGATATTGTCTCTTTAGTGCTAGTTGGTCCTCTCAATCTTCCTCCAGCTGATTGATCAATTGCTGGATTTGGGCAGGGGTATTCTCAACTCTTTGCGCATCATTCAAGAAAGAGTTCATGATTATATGAGTTTCGGCTATTTTCTGAGAGTGATTGTTGTATACCTTTCTAGCGGTTTTGAAAACCTTTTTACTACAAAGTGTTTGCTTGGAACTCACAGCGTCGCTTGGAAGTGGCAAGGCCCGAGATGCGTCTCCTGTTGCTTTGTCTACTCGCCACTTGCAATTTGTTTTTAGCTAATAGTCGGTTCGTCCTTCTCCTGGCGCTAGATGAGTATTTTGGTTCGTTCCAACGCCTCCTCCGCGTCTGGGGGGTTTCCTTTCTCTTCAGCTCTAATAATTAGTGAAATACATTTCCACGTTATTTGGTGAAGCGAGCTTTATGATTTAGAAAATCTTCGACGAAAAGGTCTTTTCTCGGTGTTTTATATTTCGTCTTTAGTTATTCTTTCGAGTTCTACTCTTTCACATCAATCCCAATAAACAATTAAAATGCTAGGAGCTTCATTCCACAAATAACTCTTCTTTCTAAGTCACTCCATAACAAGCAATTCTATACAAAATAGAATTCCTCCCGCTGGCTTCCTCATCTATCGAGTACACCGAGTACAGTCAAAACCACACATCAAACTTCCTCAAAATCCCACACCAATGACCAATCTTTGTAATCCCCAAAAATACACCCTCCCACCATCTCATTTCCTCGGATTCCCAGCAACCGATCTCTCTACCCTTCCATACCATAACCCTAACCGAAGTACCACACCTCTTTTCCCTCCACCCACTTACCCAACAACAACCATAACAATTCCCATTACCAAGTTTCAGCCGTACACATGAAATCGCAGTACTCAATTGTCCTTGCTTTTTGATCCGCACGCCCCATGTGCGATCACGATCCCGGTCCCCCCAGGAACACGTTTCAGGGAGTATGCAGGTCAGATAAGGTGAAGAACCAACCCGGCCCGGTGAACGATTGTTAGCGAGTGGAACTCTAGGCTTGGCGTCAGCCGCAATACCCCCTTTGGTTTGAATGGTCTGGATGGATTTGTAGTTTTGGTGAGGTACCTAAGTTTCCATGTATCTATGTACTGATAGTTTTGTGATTTCGCGACCGGAAGGGATGACGGAATGTGGATTAGAATGTGAGATGGGTGTATTCACAATAATGGATTGTTATATCTTTGATTTAAGGTAAAGACAAGAGTCGATCCAGGATAAAAATTTTGGAAAATGGGTAGTATTTTATTTATTATCGCTGTATATAAATTTTCAAATCAAACAGGCTGAACTAGCAGTCTCCCTCCCACCCCCCCAAAAAACGAAGTGCATCACATAACTTTGTTTCTTACACAAAGATCTTTACTCCCATTAACGCCATGCCATATGCTGAGCGCCAGGGTATGTGAAAAGTCGAAAAAGAAAAAGCAGCCATTACAGAAGCAAAACTTTGTTTTTATTTCATATCTTCTTTCCAGACTCGTAAAACCAATATCTATGTCATCAATTAGTTACTATGTCATGAGAATGATGGATGAGAGGAACTTACTCAGCAGAATATTGAACCTCAAAAGCAGCAGGCATCCCCTCACACTTTGCAGGTGGGTTTCCACCAGCAGTATTAACTCTATAAACCTCTTGTAAATCCCCCGTAGCTCCATCCCTCGTAGTCAACTTGAGCCAGGCAACAGCACCAAGACCCTTGTTATCCTGCCCAACCGGCGCATCAGCAGGAGCAGGCACAGAACTATTCTTCTGACAAGGAGCGACGCCCAATTGCATAGCGCTGGTGTTCAAGTCGAAGAGGGGTGTGGTGGTGTTGCTGAAGTAATGTTGTCCGCTGATGGGGAGGTTGGAAGGTGTGAGGGACTTTTGGGAAGACGAGGTGAGGTTAAATTCTAATGCGACTTTTGGGAGGAGAGCGAGGAGGTCGGGGTAGGTTGAGGCTACGCAGCTTGCGTTATAGAGGGTTGCTACGGCTCCGACTGCTACTGGGGCGGCGGTTGCGTTTGTTTGCGAGCAGGTGTAGTTTTGTGTTCCTCTTCCGACTGCGACGTGTTTAAGAATCATACCGGCGCCTGGGCCTGGTAGAGGACTGGGAGCTATGGCCAATGTATTAGTATAAAAATGATTGAATAATAGTGGTAAGAACTTACAAGCAACAGGTAGAGCAGCCTTTGTCATATCACACATTGGAGCTTGTGCCATTTTTCCTCCCTCGCGAACTTTTGAAGCCAACATTCGGAAATATTCCCCAAGCACTTTCATCTCCTCAGGCCTCGCTGCCGAAGCAGGAGCATATGTTGGAGCAGCCAGCGCCACCGCGCACAGCGCTGATGTTACCCAAATTTGGTAAAGCATTGTGAAAGTTGAACCAAAGAAAGAGTTGAGAAATTATTATTAGGAATAGAAGCGAAGGCGGATGACGAAGAGAGAGGACGGAGAAGAAAGAAAGATCGCGGTTGAGAGAAGCACGAGCCAAAACAAATCGAGGTCGGGGTGGGGGAGATATGTTGATATAGATGAGGAGGGATAGGTGTTCGGATGAGAGGACAGGAGAAGAGATGAGAGGAGGAAGGATGCACAGATGATATGTTGGATGGATGAGAAACTCAACTTTTTCCTATTGGGGAGGATGCCAAAGCGTCTTATACACTCGAGGTGTCTGGTCAAGGAAGGCCATGGCTTGTGTATGGGTGTGGGTGGCCGGCTGGGTCGCGGGTCCTGAGTCTAATCCTGTAACTGACGATGACTGTGTGGATCTCGTCGGCAAGAGATCAGTATTGCAGGGAATTTAGGCAAGGCGGTACGGCGTGTGGGCGTGTACTGTTATGGGAGAGAAGAAGAGCGGTCCGTACCAAAATATCCAGCGGCAAG
Organism: Calycina herbarum; assembly: GCA_001414485.1. NCBI lineage: Eukaryota > Fungi > Ascomycota > Leotiomycetes > Helotiales > Pezizellaceae > Calycina > Calycina herbarum. Next base: position 210,348 of record LLEY01000012.1, read on the forward strand.
CACACAGATCTAAATTCGGGCCCTTGGGAGGCGGTTGGGAAGCGAGGCCCCTCAGGATATCTGCAGATCCAGGGATAGGGGTAAGGGGGAAGTGCCGGGGAAAGACGAATGAAGTGGCTCGAGCGGGAACACACCCCGCTTAAGCTGCAATCAGCAGCCAGGTTCCGCTTCAAGCCCTGGTATCAGCAACTCCAACCTTCTTATTCGTAGAAGCCAACACCACCCACCATTGCCATACACAAACTCTCTGACCAGCAACGTGTGGAATCTACGGAGCTGCATAGTTTGTGCTCCATCTGTGTCCTCAAGTCTGCGAAAGCCTCTAGTCCAAGGAAGAAACATCGGTCTTGATCCGAGCACTTGAAGCAGATCAATTCAGGCTGATCCCCCGCCCGCGAACCTTCGACGATTGCCAAGCTGGTAGATTTCCCCAGGCTGACCCACCGCCCACGAGATGAGGACGGCTATTCTTCCACGTCAAAACCGTTGCAAAACGGATCATACCTCTTCGAGGCCGCAGATAGAAAATTGGAGATGAGTCTGACAGGCGTTTTCAAGACGGCCAGTAGGTACTCCGTTGGTATTCTGGACGGCGAGAGAGCGAATACATTTAGATTCCCAACTGGATGGGAGTGTCGCGTAGTACTGCGTACCTCCTGTGCGCGCCGAAGTTTCGAATAGGGTGTACAGCACACCAACCCAACACAGGAGAAAAGAATGATTCATATCGTCATGAGAACTTCCTGGGTCTTGAACGAAACACCAAATGGTAAATCTGAAGCAATTGTTCAGGGCTTTACCGGTAACCCATAAACCTTTTAACGTTTGTCGTCCGAGTGTTCTGTGCTCAACCTTCGTTGCTGACCCTCGTAAAATAAATGCCCGATGTTTATCTCGATTTCGTTATGGAACCCTCTGTCTGACTGTGTTACCCGCCCCCAAAACACGCACTCTGAGAATGTACATTGCGCGAGGCAAGAGTTGACGATTACAAGTCGAGGGAAACTGGGACAGTTGCTTACACTGAACAATTAACGTCAACGCCAACGACAAAAAGCAAGATGAAAAACAGTCGTACCAAAATGACAAATGAACATGCAGTGTTCGCTCCAGCGGGAAAACCACCTCGCACTGGCGGCTGGTAAATATTTTCGCTATCATACTCCGTACTGACAACAAAAACAATGCCCATTCCGAGACCCAGGTCCAACTCTGCCCAGATTTGCCTAGAACTATAGACGCGCGACTGAATATATTGAAGAACGAAGCTTGATCGAAAAAAATAAATTGCCCCTCATCTGAACATAGGGTCATGGTTGGATAACACTCGTCCTCGGCAAAATAGATCTCCTCGGTGGCATCTCGTCTAGATTAATTAAGAGCAATTAGCTTCTTTTCTTCAGCGGAAGGCGAAGAGTTGGCATCGCAACATCATTGGCCGACCAGCCCCCGCGTTGTCTATTCATAGTGGCCGGCGCTTATAGCGGGTCCAATGGTGGGAACAACATGCGGCTCTGCGGGGGGCAACCTTATTTAATTTCCTGCAAGTCATTTTGCACCATAAAGAACCCATTCAGAATCTAATCCAATCAGTTGATGAACAATCAAACGCCTCTCCCATACGAACCAACCAGCCAACCAACCGAACAGGCTTGGAGGGTCAAGTAGGATACGTGTATAAGCGCCAGGTTATGAGTACAGAAAAGAGTACAAGAAAAACATGCTTGCTCCTCGCCGTCGTGGTACCATGCACAACATCGCCAAGCGGCGAGTATCGTCAAATTGGTAAATAGCCATCGACCCCCGCCCCTCTGTTCCAATAGTCGTCATCCACAACCACAACAAAGCTAAGTCCCCTTGCCGCTGAACCCCTCTTGGTGCCACTCACTATCCTTCCCCTTCCCGACCTCCCCCGCAACCTTGGTCGCCAGAGGTCCAGCGGCAGTGGCAGCAGTTCCAGCATGGTCTCCCGTCATAGTATAGTACAAGGAAAGAAAGACGAGGACATGCAAGGCCACGCAATATCCAGCAAACAAGTTACGGCTCGAACGCGTTGCTAACACCATTCTCGTGATAGAAAAGACAACCCGTTCGGGTAAACTCATTCGCTTGTATGCTCGAGCAGACTCACGTCCTCGGAATGCCGCAAAAGGAGATATATTGGACTCGTAGGCCGATCGATATCGATCTAGTGCTAATCCAGAAGAGGTGGATGATGACATTTGGATTGTCGATGGGTTGGGGTTGCTAGCATACGATGATGCCGACGATGCAGTAGGTGCCCCGCGGTTGTAGGTTGAGACATATCTCGTCTTTTCATAAAGATTCAAATTGTCTTTCTGCAACGACGCAATTTCTTGCCGTAGAGATGATACTGTTCGGTGGATTTCCGAGAGTTCGTTCTCAAGTTGCGTATTTCTTTTCTTGAAACGATCACGCTGCGCTGTGATCATGGGTAAGATACCAGATCCACCTCCAACAGGTTCACCTGATCTCAAAGCTTCAAGGGACGTGGTGCCGAGGGATGCAGACCGAGGATCAAAGCCAGAGATGATTGACGAAGTTGGGGATATCCGTCCTTTACGCCCTCCTATCAGATTGGCTGACGATTGAGGATAACGACTTGCGTATGTTCCTGCAACTGAAGCCCCTGAGGGGTATGCACTGGCTGTTTCTTGCTGTACATTAGCAAGGTCGTTTTCCAATGTTGTGTTGAGGTGTTGAGCTCTTTCGAGATCACCATTAGTCCTCGAAAGATCTTCTTGCATTGACTGCAGACGACTTTGTAAGTCTTGGTGTGATACTCTTAAGATTGTGAGTTCGTCACTCAGTTTTTTGTTCCTAGCCAGCAAAAGCTGTTCTAGAGTATCCCCCTTGGGTCTTCCAGAGGATCCATTCTCCAGATTTCTCTCAGTGGTATTCGCTGCTGATTCCGTTATATCTAGGTCATCATCATCTCCTGTCGAGAACTCTATGCTTTTGAGAACCTCGAGCTCCTGTTTGATATCCTCATAATCACTCCATTTTTGCACTTTGGATTTGAGAGTATCCCTCTCATCTTTCAAAAGTGACGTTTCTCGTTCCAGCGCGCGCAGCTTGCTATCAAGCTCCCTTTTCTTGGCGTCTTTCTCGACTCGGGCGGCATCCACTTTCCTTAATAATGACGAGTTCTCGGAACGAAGTCGCATATATCCTGGGTCGTCTTCAAGGTTCAAGGCTGGCTGGCTTGGGACTTGTGATGTTGATTGCGCGAGTTCAACCAAGAGCTGTTCGTTGCGTGCTTCAACTTCTGCTAATCGCACGCTCGTCCGTTCAAGGTCTGAATTTACCATTTCCAGCTCAGCGCTTGTAACATGGCCACGCCCGGCATCATTATCGTCCCCATCTGCTTGTCCAAGTCGCTGTGTGACCTCGTAGCTAGCCTTGATCTCGTTGAGGAGCCTGTCCTGGTTTTCGACTTTGTCTTCCAAAAGTTTCTCCTTTGCTTCCCAATTGTCTTTCTTCTCTTCCAAAACTGCAGCCCATGATGTCTCAACATCCTTGACTTTTGTCTCCAGCCCCTCTTCCAAAGTTCGGCGCGCGGACCTTTCTGTCTCTAGCCTTGCCTCGGTTTCCTCCAATTGTGATGTGAGTTTGCTGACGCTTTTCTGTAAATGTTGATTTTCCCGAGTAACTTTGGGGAGGGTATCTTCAGACAAGAGGAGCGAGTCGACCGAGGCTTCGAGTAAAGGGTATGGGTCTGGAGCTTCTGATAAGGAGGAGTAAACTTGGAGGAACGCGGAATTGGTTGATTTCGAGTGGTTCGTGAGCAGATCGATAAAAGTTTGATAAGCTGTATTGAATTGTGAGCGCAATTCCCCCAGTACTAAATCAGACAAGCCAACCTTTTAATAGCCCTTTAACCTCACCAAGCTTCGCCGCATCATCCAATTTCCGGAAATCTTTCGTTTTCTGAGCTAGGTCTTTGCGCTGGACGGTGGAGTCTCGTTGGTACTGGACGATTTCGGATGCAGTGTTGTCCAAATTAGGGATCATGGAAGTCAAATCAATCGCTATAGAAGTTAGCATTACTCTTTCCAATAGCAAGAGCTGTATTCACTCCGCCACGCCGATATAGCTTTCTGGAATTTGTTGTCGCCATCTTGCACTGATGTTTGGTGCTCATCGTTGTTTGTGTTGGCGGCCTCGGCCACGGCGGCATCTGCTAAAGTTGCCATTGTATTTGCCGCACTAGGATTCAATCATTAAATAAGTGAGAGTGTTGCCCGACTAGGTGAGCTGCTCGCAGACATGCCAAAGTTGCGAGTTAGCGTGTTCAGTTGTTGCGACAGAGTGAGTGTTTGTAGAGCACGCCTAACAGGTGTCTTCAATCAGTGGCACGCGGCCTTGGCCTTGAATGCAGGGGAAGTCACTAGCGCCGGCTCACCACCTGACAGGGTAGGTACCTATTTTGCGGAGTGAAGCCAGAACAACAATTTGTTATATATTTGGAAAGGGTTTGAATAATTACCATTTGGATGTCATTATTTTTCTAAACCATTCGGAAAACATAAAACAGCCACGTACAAGTATAAACTGCTTCACAAATTGAGTGTTCAAAACCTGTTTTTTTATACCAAAAGTGCTACACGGTGGGTCCTGATTTTTGTATTTCTTCCTCTGATCTTCTAGATATTAAAAAGTCCGCGCTCCAATTTGGAAAGGGTATCATTAGGACTAGTAAGTAAATTTCTCAACATCAAAATTTTCCGACTCAATTTTCATGCTAACTTCCGATGTCCAGTCGAGGGCCCAATCCATACTCAACGCCATTGTGAAGAGTGTTCCAGTTCAATCCATTTATCGTCCGAACATTGGTCGTTTTCACATGCAGAGATTCTTCAAATTTTCCAGTTGCAATACGCCGAAGTATCACAATATCCTTTGCCTTCTTGAGTCCATGTCCCTCACCCCGTAGAAGATATTCCTCGAACCAGGATTCCTCTTCTTTGGTAAATGGAAGGTTGATAAGTTCAATTCCTCGGTCTGCGATCGTTTCTGGCGTTGAGTGTCGGAGGACGAGGCCGATGAGCATTTCGAAGGTGTGACGCTGGGTGTGTTCTGGTTGCCCACGAGAAAAGTAGAATGCCTCCGTGACGCTTGTTCGGCCGATGGCTGCAAGTAGGTGTTCCATGGCGTTTTGGGTTCTCAGTACGGGTTGAAGGCTGTGGTAGTAGGCTAGTGCCAGTGTGAAGTCTACCTTCCCACTCGTTCTTGAACATTCGATACCATACTTGACGAGGTTCTCTAAAGTATGTTCGGTGTATTCTGGTGTGACGGATGGGTGCGTAAGATATTCTAAAGCTTCCTGTATTGTTCGTCAATTCCAATTCGCTATTCTTGTTGACGGAATACATGCGGACCTCAAACTCTCGTTGATCGAAATGTAACAACCCTTTCATAGTGATCTGGTATTTCTTGGGGAGAAAAGTCTTCTTTTCAAATGTAGTAGAGAACACCCTCCCACCTGTGGGCGCATCGAAGTGAAGGATGATGTAGTATAGCACCGATACTTTGGCTTGATCTGGAAACGAGGAATCGATGATGACTTTATGCAGTGCCCGTAGTTCAGTATTGTTTTTGGGAGGATAGTATTTTGCAGCTAGAATAAATCAGTACGCGTCTTGATCCTATTCATATTCTCCAAAGGTTCTACTGACGTCTCTTGATTCCCCCGTCCTTCAGAACACTGTCGATCAATAAACCCTCCAAGAGCTTCCTGTTTGCAACGATGGTATCGCAGAGTGCGGCATCGTAACATGCCTCTTGGTCAAAGGAGAAGACCTCGTCAAAATTCGAAAAGTCGAACATCGGCATGGTGGCAGCGGGGCGCGTTGTAGTATTGAAATGCTGAAGCTCCAGTTTCTCAGGTACCTTTCAAGCTCGGCATTCAGCTTATCGGGGCCTTATCTTAGACGCGGTTGGCAATGGACAATAAAAGTGGCATTTTATACGTTACGTGCTATTACTCTCAATTTTTCGACTTAAACAATGGTATTCACCTAGAGATTTGAAATAAATAAAACCAATTATCCTGTTTTCATTCTAATAGAAAGTTAAAACAGCCAAAACAAGAGCATTGCCATGCACTGCCGCTTTTACGATCGCGAGCGCGGCTATGGAAATTTAGTTATTTACAATCTGATGCGTCTTGTTTACTTTTCCCCCACAACGACAACACCCGACAACTTTTCTATACCCAGGATTTCCAGCAATTGCTCGACGCGTATTATGATCGCATGCATATCTACAAACCAGAACTAAAACTCAACCGACACTCTTTTGTGAATACCTGCGCCCGCCGACGCGTTTCCACCAATACTGAGATCATCTTCATCATTTAAAAATGTCGGAAACGCCTGCTAGGCCCTCACGAAGGGCAGCATCTCGCAGAAAGTTGGTGGTAGAATCGGATGAGGAGGAGGAAGAACTGGCGCAACCTAGAATCAAGGAGGAGGAAAGCGAAGAGGATTTTACTCCAGCGCCCAAGAAATCACCACGAAAGGCACCGGCATCGAGACGGAAAACTACAAATGTCATCGCCAGTACCCCCAGAACCTCAGGGCGATCCAAGAGAGGTGCTGCGAACGAGAACATCGAACCCTCCGAGATTTTTGATGCCGAAGCAACAATGATGACGCCCGCGCCAGACTCTCCTACCAAAAAGGCCTCCCCGCGAAAGAGAAAGAGCGCGCCAGTTCGTGGTACTCGAAGCTCCAAGACACCAGAGTTGCCCCCTCCATTGCCTACTCCAAAACCATCACAATCCCCAGAACCCTCCGAATTACCAACCACACCCCTTGCGGATATTACAGAAACCCTCAACGACCGACCGCGAACAGCGGACAGCCAATCCTCGGTCGTTAAACCGATCAACGCGTTGGATACAGTTTTGGAGAAGCCGATGGATATCGTACTCAAGTCGCGATCTATGGCCGCGCCTGTAGTAGAAGACACAGGTCCAAAAGCACGGATTGTCATCACATATTTGATTCTTACGAATTTTAAGAGTTATGCTGGACGCCAAGAAGTCGGCCCCTTTCATGCTTCTTTCTCCTCAGTCGTAGGACCCAACGGATCCGGAAAATCCAACGTTATTGATTCTCTACTGTTCGTGTTTGGATTCAGAGCCAGCAAAATGAGACAGGGCAAAATCTCTGCCTTGATTCATAATTCTGCCGCATTTCCGAACCTTGATCATTGCGAGGTGGCTGTTCATTTCCAGGAAGTTATGGATCAACCGAATGGAGCCCCTCCCGCCATTATACCGGACTCTGATCTCGTCATTTCTCGTCGTGCTTTCAAAAACAACTCGAGCAAATACTACATGAACGGAAAGGAATCCAATTTCACCGTAGTGACGACTCTTCTTCGTGCAAAGGGAGTTGATCTGGATCATAAGCGATTTTTGATTCTCCAGGGAGAAGTAGAATCGATCGCTCAAATGAAGCCAAAAGCTGCCAATGAGCATGACGATGGACTTTTAGAATATCTTGAGGACATTATTGGGACCTCAAAGTACAAAACCCCTATTGAAGAATCTGCTACCGAAGTGGAAACTCTCAATGAAGTTTGTGTTGAGAAAAGTGGGCGTGTTCAGCATGTTGAGAAGGAGAAGAATGGCTTGGAGGATAAAAAGAACAAGGCACTTGCATACATCAAAGACGAGAATGAATTGACCATGAAGCAATGTGCTTTGTACCAGGTCTATATCGATGAGTGCGGAGACAATCTTGCTGTCACGGAGGAAGCCATTTCCCAAATGCAGGCTCAACTTGACGCTGAAATGGAGAACCACAAAGGCAATGAAGATGGGATCAAGCAGCTTGAGAAACAATACAAGAAGGGCCAGAAGGAATACGAGGCCATCGATAAGGAAGCCCAAGGCATCATCAAGGAAATGGCAAAATTCGACCAGGAACATGTCAAGTTTGAAGAAAAACGCAAATTCTTGACCAACAAGCAAAAGAAGCTGGAGAAGACCATCAGCACAGCTGAAAATGCTGGCACAGAAGCAGAGGCCACAATCGAAAACTGCGGTGCTGAGATCGAACAGTCTGCCAAGGAAATTGCTGCCATGGAGAAAAGAGTCACAGCAGAGGAGAGGGAATTGGCAACTATTCGAGACAGCCTTAAGGGTAAAACACAGGCATTTTCGGACAGCATTGCTGCAAAGCAGAAGTCGTTGGAACCTTGGAACGAGAAGCTCAACCAAAAGCAATCAGCAATTGCGGTCGCTGAGAGTGAGCTGGCCATTTTACACGAGAAGGCCAATGCTGGAGCCGTGGCGCTCGAGGAAACCGAAGCGAAACTTGCCAGTATCGAAGAAGGTCGTGAGTCCAAGCTTGCAGAGCTTGAGAAATGCAAGGCTGAGAGAAAGAAGCTGGAAAAAGAGTCAGCAAAGTTACAAAATGAGCTTGAACAGTTGCTGCAAACAGAACCCGAGATTCGTTCTCGTCTATCGGGTGCTCGTCAAAAAGCGGACGAGGCTCGTGCTAGTCTCTCTAACACACAAACCCAGGGCAATGTTCTCACAGGCTTGATGCGATTGAAGGAATCCGGCCGAATTGATGGGTTCCACGGGCGTCTTGGAAATCTGGGCACGATCGACAAGAAATATGATGTCGCAATTTCAACTGCTTGTGGTGCACTTGACAATTTTGTTACCGACACTGTTGAAGGAGGCCAACAATGTATCGAGTACCTACGAAAAACCAATCTTGGTCGAGGAAACTTCATGTGTTTGGACAAGCTCGGGAATCGAGATATGTCACCAATCCAGACACCTGAGGATGTGCCCCGTTTATTTGACCTGATTTCCGCAAAGTATGAGAAATTCAAGCCTGCCTTTTACCACTCTCTTCAAAATACTCTCGTGGCACAGGATCTTGCGCAGGCCAACCGTATTGCTTACGGAGCTAAGCGATGGCGAGTTGTCACACTCGATGGCCAGTTGATCGATAAATCTGGTACCATGTCGGGTGGAGGAAACACTGTCAAGAAGGGTTTGATGTCTTCTAAGCTTGTCGCCGATGTATCCAAGGAACAGGTCACGAAGTTGGAAGTCGATCGTGACTCTTTGGAACGAGATTTCCAAGAATTCCAGGATCGCCAACGAGAACTTGAATTCCAGCTCAAGGAGCTCAGTGATGCCATTCCAAGATTAGATACCAAGATGCAGAAGATTGGCCTTGAGCTTGAGAGTTCAGCAAGAAATCTAGCCGATGCTCAACGACGCATTAAGGAATTGAGCAAGGAACACCAGCCTTCCAAGGCAGATGACAGCCGTGTTGCCTCCCTTCAAAAGGAGATTACCAAACTCAATAAGGAAATCGAGAAGCTCCACAGCGAGACAGCTAGTGTCGAGGAGGAGATCAAAGCCTTGCAGGACAAAATCATGGAGGTTGGTGGAGAGAAGCTCCGAGCTCAACGTTCCAAAGTCGACGCCATCAAAGAAGAGATCAGTAGCCTCAGCGAAGCAGTGTCCACTGCAGAAATTACAAAAGCAAAGGCCGAAAAGCGGAAGACAAAGCACGAGAAGGACCACGCCAAGGCAACTAAGGATCTAGAAACCGCTATTGCAGATCTCGAGTCTCTGGAAAAGGACATCCAAAACCAGAGCTCCGATGCCGAAGGTTACCAAGCTCGTGTCGAAGAGGCCAATGAAGCTCTCAAGGAAAAGAAGAAGGAACTCAATGCTTTGAAGACCGAACTGGATGAAAAGACCGCTGTTCTAAACGAAAGTCGCGCGGTAGAAATTGAGATGCGCAACAAACTTGAGGAAAATCAAAAGGTCCTTGCAGAGAACCAAAAGCGACTGCGGTACTGGAATGAGAAACTGGGCAAGCTTGCACTTCAAAATGTTAGCGATCTCGGAGAGGAGATCACACCAGAGGAGCTTCCATCATACACCAAAGATGAGCTTGCAGACATGCGAAAGGACGCTCTCAAGGCTGATATTGCGGCACTTGAGGAAAAGACTCAAAACGTCAATGTTGAACTTGGTGTTCTAGCTGAATACCGTCGTCGTGTTGAGGAACACATGGCCCGGAATGCCGATCTTCAAAGCGCAGTAGGACAACGAGATACCGCAAAGAAGCGTTGTGACGAACTTCGACGTCTCAGACTTGAGGGGTTTATGGAAGGATTCAGTACCATCTCTCTCCGTCTCAAGGAAATGTACCAGATGATCACCATGGGAGGAAATGCCGAACTTGAATTAGTTGATTCTCTTGATCCTTTCTCGGAGGGTATTTTGTTCAGTGTCATGCCGCCCAAGAAATCGTGGAAGAACATTTCCCATCTGTCGGGTGGTGAGAAGACATTGAGTAGTTTGGCCTTGGTGTTTGCCTTGCATCATTATAAACCTACGCCGTTGTATGTGATGGATGAAATAGATGCTGCCTTGGATTTCCGAAATGTAAGTTCCCTCCTTCTAACCCGTAATATGAATGAGCTTGGAACTAATTAAATATAGGTCTCTATTGTGGCATCTTACATCAAGGAGCGCACCAAGAATGCTCAATTCATTGTTATTTCCTTGCGAAATAATATGTTTGAGCTCGCTTCTCGGTTGGTGGGTGTGTACAAGGTTAATCATATGACGAAGAGTGTTACGATTGAGAATCGGGATTATATCAATGATGAAACTGCTGTTGCTTGAGCGAGTGGTTTGTGTTTTGGGGGGTATGTGGATCATGATGTGGCGTTTAATTGGGTTTTCTTGAGGGTTTGGATTGGAAGGGGGATGTATGTAATAACGCTACCATGAAGATTAATGAATTCTGGCTTTTTTTGTCTTTGATCGTTTATCCTGCTGGTGGAGTTTATGATCTATGCTTCTGTCGATGTTTTGAGCACATCCGCTTCACGAATGTGCAAATTAGTACATGTGTAGCTTGTAGGAACCAGAAGTTTTAACTCCTGAATGGAGTTGTCTTAGGGTTTACTTTTACTTAATGAGTAATCACCACAGGTAAATGTACACTTGTACAGCCATGGGCAAAGAAATGGTCTCTTAGTTACGAATACCATTCTCTCGCGGAGAATATCTGAAACCCTAAGAAATCTGATACGAAGTAAATAGTATATTACCATCTTGAAAATTATGTTTGAAATAACCTACAAAATGATTTTTGGATATACCCCGCATTGGTTGGGGAAGTAAGCACGACTCCTCTGTGTCGGGAACCTAGAAATTACTAAATTATATTAACTTTCAAATAAACCTTGGGCCTAAGCTCGCTTAATCCAGATCCCCCCACATAGCCAAAATCCTGACACTTTGACATCAACTTACCCACCCACCTAGCCCAGTCACTACACTCTCGTAGTCTCAAAACCAAAAATATACAATATACCTGATATTCCCCGCCTGATTACCGGTGGGTAGAGGTTTGGTCGTTGGTTTTTTAAGCTTCTTTCAGAGGGTGTTGGTTGCTAAATTTCAAGGCCGGTAGCTGGCTTGTTTTGATGAAAAGAATTCTAAGTCTCGGATTACCGTGAGCTTATTTGCTTCTTAGGTAGGACACTCTAGATTTGCGAGTCTACATAGTCTCCGCCCCAGGAAAATAGAGCAACAAAGAACAGCTAAGAAACTTAAAACAGAACAGGCTATTTGTAGCAAGGTGCGCCCGCGTGTAGTTCAACACTATCTTGAGGCCAGGCTTTTAGTCGCCACTCAGGGAGCGCACTATTTACAGCCTGTTTCTCCACATCTTTTTTGGTTGCTGAAGGTCTCTAATTACCTACGTAAGTAGAACAATCCAGATTGCGATGTGCAACAATTCTCTTGCCAGCTGAAATGGTGACGAGCTTGAACTGAACTTAGTCTAGATAGCGTTCCGTGTTCATGGGATTTTCGAGTTTGAATTTCTCCTTTGCGATGTGCAACAATTTAACTGGGAAGGAATATTCCAGGTCTGGACTCAGGTTTTTTGTTTAGTGGTTTGTTGGACTTGAACTTGCCCCTTGCGTTGAACTTGGTCTTAGTTTGTATGTTCCTTGGTCTGCGATGTGCAACAATTCTCTTTGAAGCTGAAAGTCGGAGTCTGGAATTAGAGCAGTTGGCTATTGTAACACTATGGGTGCTCCCAAGGTTCTTGTGCGGTGCGCAAGGGAGTTGAGAAGCGAGCGGTGGATGTCTTGCTGTTTCCTGGGGGAAGGAGCGACGCCAAGTCCCATGTCGGACAACCTTAGCACCTCGTTCGACACCTGCCCTCGCAATAGTACTCCAGCTCTGTCCCCTCGCACCTCGACCGACTCTCGCAAAATAATGATTAGATGCATACGCAAAACCAAGTAAGAAACTCAATCCTACATTCGTATTAAATCATTATATATATATAAAACAACTATAATACACCGAACCTACACGTCAATCAATCACCTTCAACAAGTTGCAAATGCATCGCCAACTCCCAAAAATGATGTTGCCCTTCCTTGCCCCTCTCATCAGCATCCAACGGCCCCCCATGATCCGCCTTCGTATTCCTCACCAGCGTCCTCGCAAGCTCCCATTGTTCATCATCAACAAGCGCCGCAAGCAACGTCCTCAAGGTATACCAACCAGCCGCATTATCACGACTATTGATTTTACCCAGAACCCTCATCGCCGCAGCCGTCTCACCAGTCCTAGCATAACCCTCGATAACGCGATCCCAGAATATCTGATCTGTAGTCCCGATTTCGAGGTTCATTCGCTCAATTATAGTTTTGACTGCATCGAGGTTGGGTGGGTCTTGCGCGAAGTAATGTTCCACCATCATGGTGTAAATATGTGTTGAGGGTCGTAGACCTTCTTTGGCCATTCTTTCCAGTACAGCGTTCACTGTAACCAGACATTGTTCTGAGCCTCGCTCGGAATTATGGAGCAAATGGTAAACCAGCTTGCCATAAGTATGTAAGCTTGCTTTGATTCCTACTGCTGCCATTTGTGAAAATAAAGTGTCGATTGTTTCCATCTGCTCTTCGGAATTACTTGGGTCGCAAGAGCCGAGTACTTCATCCATGATAGTGGTGAAAGTTACAGCGTCTGCTTGGAATCCAGCTCGCTGCATTTGTTCGAGAAGTTCTCTTGCTTCCTCTGGTCGGCCCTGTCTGATCAAGGGACGAAGAAGTGTGTTATAAGTGACGATGTCAGGTTTGATACCGAATTTTCCAGCCCAGCCAAGAACACGTTGCGCAATGTCATGTTTCCCCTTGCGTAATAAACCTGCTATCGCAAGGTTGATCGTTTCTACCGTGGGTTTGGGAGCCTCTGGAACGGCATCCACTGTATGGTTTTTGTGTAATTTGGCATTGCTCTTCGCTTTCTGAGAGGATATGATCCATCTCTTCCCCATCTCGTCCAAAGCATTTAGCCCGGCATCAATTCTTCCACAATCAATCAAGCCACTAATGCGTGCATTCCAGCATGCAAGATCTGGCTTCATCCCCGAAAGCTCCATCTTTCTCCAAATGGCTTCGAGTGATATCACATCCCTCGACATCCTGCAACCATTAATCATTGCGGACCAGGTCGAACTTGTAGGCGTGATTCCAGTTTTGACCATGTGATTCCATACATCTATGGCACGATCTGATCTGCGGAGTTTCATGTATAATAGAATAAAATAGTCGCACAGTTCAGAATTCAATGTTTCATAGTCAGTTGGGTGTTTAATGAGTGTATCTGCCGTAGGAATTTCGCGAGAAACCGGAAACTGCATAGCGTCTTGCCATAACAGATCTAGCTTCGCAAAATCCTGCGCTCTGGCAGCATTTTTAATAGCTTTCATAAAATAATCATTTCGTACACGAGCAACGGGACTATGTCGCTTTGCCGCCGTTACATGATAAGAAGCTTCGGTCTTTTTCTCCAACTCAGGTAGTTGCTGAGAAGCGAATCCAGCAACTATCTGTAGATCTGAACCAGGATTGGCATCAATCCTAGAGACGTCCCGGCCAATTATGGCAACATTTGTATAAAGCAATTTCAAGAATGGTTCGGCATCAGAGAGCAATTCTTGATCCAGAGGACAATTTTGCGTAAGAAGGGCAAGCGTTGCGACAGTAATGACGGGTATTTGGGATAGATGGGCAGTACGAAAGGTAGGCGTGAGGAGACTATAACAAGGCAGAAGCCCACGCCGTCGTTTTGTTTCTATGATGTGTTTCGCGGTGGTGGGAGGAAGTTTCGACCAGTCGAGGGAATCGTCAACTGAAAGGGATCCCCGGCGCCTGCAACCCACATTCCATGCCCCCAAAAGATCTTCAAAGAGTCTCTTCTCTTCTTCTTGACCAGCATTGCCTCCTTTTCTGATCTCCAATATATTCCTAACCAAGCCCAATATCATGTTTGTCCAATCGTCGCCTCGAAGTACACCTAGCTGGAGGTATAGCCTCGAAATATCCGTAATAGTCGGAAGGTCCTGCGATCGCGGATCTTTATTCTTAGCGCGAAGTACTTGCTTCAACAATGCCAATGATAGAGAGTGCAAATATGTCGGTAAAAACGACAGCTGCCCGCTGGCCGAATCAAACTGGCCAAAGTTCTGGGCAAAGAAATTCCAAGATTCTGCCGCCCGATTTTCACCTGCCATGATTGCCTTGAGCGCCGCAATATTCTTATAAGGCCTCAGTATCGAAGGATTCCTAGGTGGTAGCTTTGGCGATGTCTCGGGCGGCGCAATGCTTTGCTCGAAAAGCGATTCGAGTAGGTCGCCGTGGTTGGAGTGGTGAGCCTTTTCGTGTCTTGGTAACCGGGGAGGCCTGATCTCAGACCCTTCGATTTTATCTGCCAGCGTAGAGACATCTTCGAGGGCGCTCGTATGTTCCGCGGCGTCCTTGCTGTTACTGATGTGCGAATTAAATGATCTGAAGCGGGGGGTTCTGACAGCAGTCGTGCGAGCGCGGGCTCGAGAAAGGGGTCGGCAACATGCTCTACAAAAGGGCGTAGAAACGCTCATACCCCTGGATATCGTCAAATGCCCTTCGATACGTGGTGGTGGCAGTCGTAAGGCCGAAATTCCTATTCATACTGAGCTTGGTGTTTTAACGGCAGCCAAATATTTGACAGGGATGCAAGCTCCCATCCCGATGTTCACCCGCTTCTTCACTCTACTCTCCCTTCGCTTCGATTCCAACACTATACAACACAACCACAGCTGCCACCTAGTATCTCTGGACAGAACAGACCCTCGCTACCTGCCTAGAGAGCGAGAATCCCTCTCTAGCTCTTGAGTACTCCAAGCAGTCTATATCTTGGAAGAAAACATGGACCTAGACCTCCAATGACCCCACACCCAAACGCATCAAATACCAAACTTGGAGATAGCCCAAAAAACGGCGTACCCGAAACAGAATCTCCCACAGAAGATGTGCCCCCTGAACTTGATGCAGTAGCACAGAGATGGGTTCAAGCAGTTAGAAAAGAATATATTTCGTATAAGTCTTGATGCTCCTATCTCTGATAATGCCTGTAGATGCTAACACTCAAGTCTAAATAGAACCTCGCCCATACACTTTTCATTTTCAGCTTCATTTACCATGAAGTTGATTTCTACCTCTACAGTTCCCGAAAGAAAATGTCCAACTCAAACGATAACAGTCACCAACATCAAGGGCCTCGACCACCATAACAACGCAAATAGCCACCACCATGGCCAGATAAAGGAGTTCAGAAGTGTACCTTTTCGCCAATTGCCTCGACGGTCCGTGAGATCCCGAGAAAGAATATTGTGCATTGTGATGGGGCTGACTTGGAGATCTTAAAGCGGCCTCTGCATCTGTTGCCTCATCCGAGAGCCCCAGCGCTACGATGGTGGACTATTCAAAACCTCCACAGGCAATTTTGCAAGACTCCTTGGAAACTCGGTCGTTCCTGGTAGCCCGAGATCTCACTACACTTCATCAAAAGAGAGAGAGAAAAGAGATTGATTTCTATGAAAAAAGAAAGACACAAAGGAGACCATGTAAAGAGGATATGAATTATTCAAAAGACGGTTCTTGAACAATATCAAATTGTTCATCTTTTAGCAATGCCAGCACTGTTTGAGTGTGATCGTGAAATACTATGCCCCTTCTCAGGCCAAAGAAACACTACCAACCTCCCATTCCAATTCTTTCTCGATCGCTCGGAATATCTCCGAAAACAGGAGAACAATCGTAAAATGAAACCGTTTCGGATCATCGGGGCCTCCACCTGTGACGTTGGCAAAAGGGCGAAGGCTGCTGTCTAAGATTATGCCGCCCGAGTCGCCTGCAGCTGAGAAGGCTGCTTGAGGACAAACGATGGTATTGAAATCTCCGAGATCATGAATTTGGTCGTTGCCAACTTCTGCCCACAGTCCGGCACACCCCGACTTCGCGGGGTTAACCCAGCCCCAAGTAATTTTTTGAGTTGTGCGGCTTTTTCGCTTAAAAGCTAGGCGAGACTGTGTGGAGGGGTGTGTGGAGAGGTGTGTGGAAAGTGGATTGAGAGCCGAGCCTGAGCTGAGATAACTCCATAGAGCCTTCTGTCCATCTTTGGATAGCTCTTCGAGCTGTCCATGGAAGTCTTCGTTGAGCTTTTCATGAACTGAGAGAGTCAGGTCCTTCTCAAGGTTTCCACTTGGTAGATCGTTATAGTCAATGCGGGTTTCAGGGAACTTGATTATGTTAGCTAGCAAAACGAGAGCGAAGAATATGTAATCCTTTACCTTATTGACTGGTACAATCTCTTTATGAAGTTTGACAAGCGCCCAATCAGGGATATGTGGATTGTATCTTTTGTGGCCGGTTCCAAACACCTTCAAAACTGTACCCAAGGAGTACGAATGCTGGTTGTAGGCTTTTCCATCAAGCTTGCAAGCATTGACAGTTTCTTTTTGGTCTGGGTCTGATGGGCTTATAACCTCAACAGGCATTCCGTCTTGAAACTGTGCCCATGGGTCGACAACGTGTCTACATGTTAATCCAAAAAATTCCTCCTGGTGCTTGATAAAACATGTAAAGGTGCCGCTCATCTGACTTGGGGGCGAGTCGCAGGATTCTTCTATTAAATATTGGTCGGCTCCCGGAGAGACAGAGATCGAAGCGCCTAGGTACAGTGTATGGTCTTCGTATAAACTTTGGTATAAGTTTACGTTGACAGTATCCTGCGATAGTGCGGTTTCTCCTGATGACGACCGAGCCGAGTGGCAGACATAGACGTAGATTCTAAGGGAATGTTAATTAGTAAAGGAAACACGTAATAAATAGTAAGGGTTTACTTTTCATCTTTCCATCCATCTACCAATTTTCCAATTCTCTTTACAATGCTCGACGTAAAATTAAACGACTGGACAGACTTGTTGATATTAGCTGTTTTGTAATTAATAAAGGGAAGAATATGTTTGCTAGCTTACTAGTTTGGCTTTAAGATCGACCTGTATAGTAGGGTAAAATTCACCACCAGGATAACCAACAAGAGCAAAGTGAACGAGAGCAGTACCTCGAATATTAAGGCTGGAGGTTTCACTCTGAATAATCCTGAGGGAATCATGGCGGATATTGTCCCAGAAGTTGATCAGATCACTGTGCTTATTGGTAGTAAAGGGACGTGCAGAGAGAGAGGAGTACCCTGATGTAGGAAAAGTACTCGCCGTGGTGTTTTGCTCAGGGATGATGCCATGCGTAGCAAGGACTCGAACACCTTTGCCAAACGTTGAGGAAACTCGGCTATCTAGCGCGATCGTGGAGTTTACCTGCGCCATTTTGACAGGAGATGCTTTCATATGTCGCTGTTCAGGACTCCGTAGTGGAATTGTACGCTTTTGGGGTGGCGTTGGTCGCGGTGGTCGTTGTTTGACGTACTTCTGAGGAACTTGGTGATGTTGAGCTTGAACTCTAGGACCTTCATTTCTTTTATGCAACATTTTAGGTAGTGAATAAGCTCGGCGACGACTTGAACAGGGTTTGTGCGTACAATAGGAAACTTGAAGGGGAATAAGAAATTTGAGGAGAGGAGTGAATAACTTGCGAAGTGTGAATGGGAGAAAAGTATGTATTAATGGATAGCGAGACTAAAGGTAAAATAGTAAAATTCACTTCTGATCTAACACATTATGAGCAAGAAGATAAATTGTTTGCGTTCTTATTCATTTCTTGCTGATTTTGATTTTGATTCACAAAAACAGTCAAGCTGACAATAGTAAGACCAAACTTCAGTAAACACTAAACAGTCATGATGATAAATGATTGACACAAGCTTGAAGGTATAAGTTGGAAGGATATTGACGGGCCACTGCTGCCAGTAGCAAGCTCGAAAGTATATGCTGGAAGGTGACTACCATCGCCAGCAGCAAGTTTGAGACTGGAAGGTTGCGACGGATGATTCATGACTCTTAAACCCCCCCCCCCATAGAACTGTTCGCTGGCTTTTGGACATCATTCCTTTGTAGCAGGTATTAAAGTTCTAGAATAGTACATGTTAAACTAACAACACCGCTAATTTTCTCTATCTGGATCTCATCCTCAATCAACAAGAAATACAACACACAATACACAGTTCTTTGTTCGCCCGCATCCGACTATCCTCCTAGAATAACTACAATCAATACCCACCATGACTCCTCGCACATTACTCTGGAACCATGAAATTGACAAGGATCTTCTCCGCGCCATTATCGCCAGCGGAAAGCTTGGCGGCATCAATCAGAAGGACATCGCATATGGAGTACTAGCAGATAAAAGGCTCGCTAATCCGTTGAAGTCATATACCCCCGATGGAACCTCGCGCATCAGTTTGGAAGAATGAGACTGACAAGGACACCCTCCGCACCACTACTAGAATCAACTTTAAAGGCATCAATGGGGAGGATATTGGTTCATAGTCGGCAGATGGCGACCAGAACCTTGACGTCCGTTGGGAATATTGGCATGCGAGAGTGGGATTGAATGGAACAGTTGGTGGAAGGTCATTAGCGAGCTTCCCACTCATCCCCGATTGACTCTTTCTCTCAACCGGCCATCGTACAAAATATGCAATTTTATGAAATCCATCTCTTTCACACATCATCAGACTTCGAAGGCGACTTCAATTACAATCCTGTACAGCTGGCTTTTCAGAGTGGTTTTTGTTAAAGGTGCCCTCTATCACATAAACTAGCCGGGGGGGGGTGTTCTGCGTGAAGGGGACGGAGGCTCGGGATTAAGTATAGTACTTTGAGAGATGGAAACCTCTTTATCGTTGACTGTTCGCAGAAGCCTTCTACGAAGTGTTTGCTTAAGGACTTGGAGATCGCGAGCTCTTCAGTATCGAGAAATGCGTCTAGATGAAACTGTTGACAAAAGGTTTCCCAGACTACAAAAGGGTAAATGCAGGGACGGTATTGAAGAAACACAGTGCAAGGTCTTTCTCTCTGAATATCCACGCTGTAACCCTCATGAGTTAACTGTCGTCTTTTCGTACACTCCTAAGCAGCCTTTTTTGATGATTCGCAGGTATTAAGGAGGTGTTCGGTGCCGAGGGAGGTTGCTTGAATAGAGAAATCAACTGGTGGTGGGGACGACGTGTCATTCAGCGTGATATTAATGGATAGGAGAGATTTTCCCGTTGCCAAAGCTGTTTCCTTTTATATCTTCATCTGGAGCTCCGTGGGAAGGAGAGGAAATAGCGTAAATGAAGCCGCCATTGGGAAGGTGGACTGCGAATGCGAATGCGAATTATGAAACCTTTTGAGAAGTTAAAGGCTCTAGTATTTAACGATGAGCAGACAAAGAGAAGTGCAATTCTAGAAAGGACTAAGAGCCGGCAGGTTGAGTCAATGCTGTAAGTGAATCCACTTCGAGTTGTGTTTGGATTCACCAAGTCGTTGTTCATGTCTATGAACTTTGGCGAGATGGTAGTAGCCAATGTGTCAAAATCTTCTTGAACTTGGACTACCTAGCCTTTAGAGAATGTGGCTCTGCTTGAGTCTAGTATTTTCAAGAGCCTTATCCAGATCCATCCTAAGGAGTTAGATTTCTTTGTGTGCAGGAGAATAATGCCATTTATTAATTTTCTACACTGCAGCCCTTATAGTAAGAGGTACTCACTCAGCTTCAAATTTGTTCTTCGTAACCCACTCCGTTACTGGTATTCCAGCTACCATCAACGCTGCGATAAAGTCTATCGTTCTTTGTCTGAAAGTAGTAAGCGATGGAGAACGTGCAACTGCAGAACGGAGAGCTAAAAACCAGGATATCGAATCAGTATAATTCCTTGGGATTCTCCGAGTAGTAATAGTGTGGAATTAAACTCACCAGGTTGGATTGTTGTGTGTATTGAGATAAGCTGCGCGTTTTGTTCTGCGTGTTTTGACTCAATTTTGAGACAGTCCACTAGAACAATATTCAAGTGTCTTCCCCACGTAACTGGTACGCCACTCTGCAAGATTTCCCCATTTGTGTCAAAAGTCACATTCCGGGAACCGTTGACTCTGCTCCAACCCAAGCACAAATCGTCTGCACGGGCAGAACCACTTGGGTCGTAAATAATCAGAGTCTCCAGGGAGCTCAGCTTTCCAAGTTCTACCCACGTCTCATTGTCGAGAAGAGTCGGCGAGTCAAAGTATATTAACTTAAGATTATTCCAATTAGATCCGAAGCATGGGGCTCTCATTGGTCGCCAGCCGACAAGAATGAAGAACCTCATTGACGTAAGGCTTTCAAGTGTCTTGTGAAGGAGTATCAGAGAGACATTTTCCTCGAGAGTGATCCATGTCCACCAAGGATCAAAGGGGAACTTAATCACACACTTCTCAATGCTTTGCGATAAATGAATACTGAGAAGAGTGTTGATTTCAGAGATCATATGTGAATCTGGGCCGCGCGGCACAACACCCCTACCCCAACCCTTACGCTTGGGAAGCTCATTATAGTCGATTGATAGGTAGAGGGAGGCGGCAAAAAGACTTGTGGCATATGGTACCAACGAATCACCCTTGAGCTGGCGATTCAAGGTGTAGTTGATTGCTTGGAGACGTCGAAATGAGTCGATGTACAGACAGTGGGTGTAAAGATGTTGGATTGCTCTTATAGAGACGGCTTTGCATACTGTTGTAAAAGCGATGAGAGTTCTCGTGGTGGGATGGTTTGAGGAGAGAGCAATAGGGGTGTGTTCGCCCGAGGACAGCGTAACGACTTGATCAAGGATGTCAAGGATTGTCTCTGTTGGTATCTCGAGAGGACGCTTTTTGACTTCGAGGGTAGTCATGCCTTTTGATGCCTTGTAGGAATCGGTTTTTTATTCGTGTCAAAAGCGCCTGGAGGTAGTTTGTATTAAATTCTAGAATTGCTTTGGGTTGGTGGTGCAGAGAGCATGAAAGTATTTATGCTTCTTCAGGGTTGCTTGCGGCTGGCAGGCTGACAAAAGCCACTGATGTATTCACTGAAACTCAGATAAATAGTCACATGAAGGTGAAAATATTCAGCAGTGAAGTCCCACGCGAAATAGGAACAACTTTACTATTATGATTCACCCCACATCAGTAATTCATGTAGGTCAAAATTATCACCGGCACTCTTGTAAGTCTCTGGGACAAAGATAAGTCCTCCAGTAGCTACAAAAATCTTTCCTCCAGTGTCATAAATCTAGTAAGGTTTCCCCTATCTGGTATGAACGTTCTAAACTTGCTTAATTATTAGTTCTGAACGATATTTTGATTGATTTCCCACCAGATCCATTGGAGAGTAGCAGAGAATTATTTACTACTTTTCTCGTGAAGCAACAAGTGCCATTTCACTCCTTCACCAGGGGTGCAGGACTTCGTGACTGGCCATGAGTAGAATGCCAGCTATCTTCTCCTCTGAATGTTCGAGAAAGGCTTGGAAAATCGATTCAATTCTCCTAAACGATTGGGATAATTAGATTAACAACAAGCCCGTTCTCTTAAAAGTGTTAGAACAAGTATAGAAGGGAAAGTCTTTTAGGCCTACAATTACGGATCCCTGCAGCCCCTGGTTCTTCTTGTACGTACGCTTGGAACTTGCAGTGCCAACAACCTATTAGTTATTGGTCAAACTTTAACTCTGAGAAAATGAACCAGACTATAAAATGGCTTAAGTTAATAGTATAAATATTTATATCCAGAATTTTACTTGTAGGTAAAGCAAGTAGTATTTTCTTTCAACCTTGGAGTTTTATCTCTACTCTTACCCCATCGTAAACATTTTTAAATCTCCTTCCTAGATTTCACCTTTTCTCTCTCTATATATCCTAAAAGAAATCCTCAAATTTTCTTTCTATGTAGATATGAGAAAGTTCCGGATTGGTTCAATATATTTAGGAGACTCACTACTCAAGTAGGCAGCCACTCAGGACCGTGCCACAGACTTGCAGGGAAGAAGAAGCGGGGAAGCCCACCTTATAAACCTCATTCCTCAAATTCACAACTCCAACAATCAAACAAACTTTCATTCATATTTTAAAACATGATGTTCAACGAAACCAAGGGTCGGAATGGCCTCATCTCTCTCTTGGCTGCGATGGCATGCTCAACGCTGGTCGTCGCGAACGAATCCCAGGTACCACTGAACTCCAATGCCGCAGCTAAATTGAAATGGGAAGGCTGTGGCGAACTCAATAATCACACCCTTGAATGTAAGACTCTTTATCGATTTTGATCTCAAATTGAGCTGACATGAATAGGTTCACGACTTGATGTCCCGATGGACCACAACACTCCCGGGGATAAAACGTTCTCGATTCCTCTCATCCGGATGCTAGCAACCAATGCGTCGGCTACTGGAGATAGACATATTTTATTGAATCCAGGTGGACCAGGAGGTTTGTCAACTTCCCCGAAGACTTGGCAATTGCTCATTTTTTTCCTAGGAAGTGGCGTGTCTTTTCTTCGCAGAGGAGCCGCGAATCTCAACAAAATAATTGGGGAAGAGTTTCATTTGCTTTCCTTCGATCCTCGTGGTAATTGTTTTCCCTAATTAGTACTTGGTTGTATGCTAAAACTCAAAAGGTGTCAGTGGTTCGATTCCAAGAGCCATTTGTTATCCAAGTGACGCCCAACGAGCTGAGTCGTTCACAAATGTTCCTTGGGATATTGAATTTCAGGCTGGTAGGCAATTGTTTAACAACTCTTATAGATTTCCCAAAGTAATAGGCTAACTCGAATTGGGGAATAGGTAGGATGTATACAGGATCCGAGAACAAGGCAAAAGCTTGTGAAGATACAATGGGCGAGCATGGAGGATATATTAATACACCCCAAACTGCTGCGGATATGGACTCGATTCTCGATGCACTTGGACAGGAGAAAATGTACTATTGGGGATTCAGTTGTTAGTATTTTCCTCCCCCTTGGAACTGATTGAGCTAACGTATCTTACGTAGACGGAACCACCCTCGGTCAAACATATGCGCAAATGTTTCCCAGCCGAGTCGGCCGCCTAATCATTGACGGCGTAAGCAATTTGGAAGAATGGTACGAGTCATTTTTCTTTGAGGAGTCCTTGGTCGACACCGACGAAACCTACGCTGGTTTTGTTGAAGAATGTTTCAAGGCCAAAGAAGCGTGCCCACTCAATTCAATCAAGGATAAATCTTTCAAGTCGTCCAGCGAACTCAAAAGCTATATCGATGGCTTTCTCGCTGATTTAGAGGAGGTGCCCATTCCTGTCTACTTGAATGCCTCCAACTATGGTTCAGTTACCCGGCGGAAAATTGTGACTAATGGAATATTCATGTCACTTTACAAACCGGCTCCAACTTGGGCCATTCTTGCCGAGAATCTCGCAGCGCTTTTCAATGGCAACAGTACCCCTGCATATAACTCTTACTCGGATAATTGGATCGCGAACGTCATTTCCGATGAGACAAATGATTTCGTCGTCAAAAATGATAACAGGATGACGGGCGATAAAGCACCATATCACGGTGTAAAGCCGATCCAAAATTACACGCTCTCCAGGCCTGCATTGTCGGTTCTGGTCTCTAAGTATTATGGAACTGATGTCTACGATCGGGCTTCATGGTTGATTCCAACGACCCACAAGTTCTACCCTCAATACTACCCTAAATTCCCACGATTCAAGACTGCGGAACCAATACTCGTACTCTCGACTACTTATGATCCCGTTTGTCCATTAGCATCAGCGAAGAAGGCCCATAACAGCTTTGACGGCTCGGGTTTCGTGGAGCAGAAGTCATATGGTCACTGCAGTCTCAGTATGCCTTCCCTTTGTACTGCGAAACATGTCAATCGATATTTCAATGAGGGCGTGCTTCCGGGAGGAGATGCAACGTAAGATTCCTCCCTTCCCTGAAATATTGAAAACAAACTCACCGAATATCCAGATGCGAAATCGATGCAGAGTACTTCCCATCTCCGGGAAAATCTTCTGTGTCGACCTTAAGCGAGGAAGACCAGGAGTTGCTTGCGGCACTATCTGAATTAGCGGCTGAAGGCGTTATTAGCAATTTCATCGCTGGGAGGATGGCTGGACTTTGATCAATGGGTACCCGGTCGAGAAGTGCATATGTATTTGGAAAGATGTGATATAATAACGCAATGGCGGATTTGTAGGACTTTCTTTGAATTTGAGCGAATGGCTTTCAAGGAGAGAGGATATCTTTCTCAAAAGCAACATCTAGAAATTTTCATTCATGGCTGGATAAATGAACTTCGCTTTTGAATTTAATCCTTGTTTTCCTAGCCTTCACACACTTGTGTTTTACAAGCACCAGTAAGTGTAGTCCTAAGCTTCTAGTATAATTATTTATTCTAAAACTTTCGAAAAACGAGCGCTATGTATCGCAAGATTCTAGGTGATGTGTATCGGAATACAGAGGGCCCAGCTATATTGGTTAATGAACTGTGAGAAATATTGAGTAGAGAAGAATCATATACTCTGTATGCCGCAATGGGAGTCCGATTCACCAAGAGTGATGATGATTGATTCACCAGTTTGCGCATCCAGTTTAGCTTCCTCGTTGAGAAAGGAAGGATCTAATGAATCTAGTGAACCACGCTATAAATAACAAAAAAGCCAAGTATGTTCAAGTCGAGAAAATGATGTTATTCTTTGGTCTATGGTTCTGGACACCACGAATTTGTGGTAAGGACAAGAGTCATTCTTTAAAGTTATAAGCAATGACCAAAGAGAGATCGTCAAGAAAGAACGACAAATCAGCCTTGAAAGCTTCAAGAAAAGCTAACCTTCGTCATTTCTTTTCCTGCTGTCGACAACTAATTTATTTTTGAAATTAAGAAACTTTCAGATTTATTAAGCGAAAATTGGTAGCGGAGAGAAGTTTTATAATTGCTTGAATCCATATTGATTGCAGTAGAAAATCTCTGGATGGAAAAATACTCCTAGTGCTTGTACGGAGTGTACACGTGCTAAAAACCCCCAAGTAGTAATGGGACTGCTTTCAGGAAATTGGGCAAGTAGGCTAGGTAGTCAAATTTAGCTTGGTCAGCGGATTGATTCTTAGTAAACAAAAATCCAGTGCTTATACCACCATGGATAGAATTGTTTGCTATCTCTCATAGATGGAAACTTCCCACATCATATATTTTGTAAGTTTTTGTAGAAGGGGTGTGGAAAACTTAGAGGTGCTGTGTCGGAAAGTCAAAAGGCAGTCTGAAAATTGGATAGATGCGATGTTTCTCTTGAGAGAAACACTACTGACAAGATTGCCATATTTTGCCAAGTTAAACCAGATCAGGTTGTGGCTGTTCACCATGTCTTGACTACCTACCATGTCCCCTTTCTCCTAGAAAAGCGAGGTCTGTTAAAGACTCTTGGTGGATTACGAATTACCAAATAAAGGAAATCAAACCCTGCTCCTCATCCAAACTACATTTTCAGGATAGGATTCTATAGAAAAACTAGCGCTTTTCAGCAATAATTTCTTCACTTTTAGTCATTATATCGGGGAGTATCAGCAGGGACGACATTGTGCTCTGAGTCCTG
Source organism: Calycina herbarum (assembly GCA_001414485.1). Taxonomy (NCBI): domain Eukaryota; kingdom Fungi; phylum Ascomycota; class Leotiomycetes; order Helotiales; family Pezizellaceae; genus Calycina; species Calycina herbarum. The sequence continues at coordinate 236,301 of LLEY01000012.1, forward strand.
TTTATGGCGAGTATTAGAATCAAGACCTATCGCTCTGGAACCAATAGCCTAAACAAGTTTAACCATCTGAACTTTCAACTTCTGATTTCTCTCCCACTATCATTTTCTTCCCCACTGTCGCTCCGACTTCTCCTGTCGTTTCAAAATCCGGCCAATAGAAATTTAACATTCATTCATTCAATTTGCGAATTCTCACACAGCTTTATTATGTACCTATTTGCAGTGCTCTTGACGTTTGCACCTTGAAAGGTTACCCCTACATTGATTCCGTGTTTAATAATGTTTCGGCCTATAAGTTTTGTTTTTTGACAAATTCAAGAAGTTTTGTTTAGAAGAATAAGGGGTGCACTCACCAATTACTTCTAACTATGGAGGTATAATTTGTTTACATGCATGCTTCTCTCTTACTGGGTAATTCTGGCATTCAATCAATACAGAAATACTATATAAAGAATAAATATAATACTCCTTAAATTCTTAAACGCATAGAAGCAAGGTGATTGTAGGTTAGAAACATAGTTGATTAATGCACAAAAATCGCAAAATATCAGATTTTGGACCTGATAGAAACAAACTGTGACCTTTTAGTTTAAGGTAGCGGAATTGCTTACCATGACTAAAGATCCGAACTTCTCTGCGGCTAGAGCTACTTCACTTTCTTTCTGGAAGTAATACTTACTGTGGAAAGAAAGGTTTGAATAGAGAAATACAACACTATTTTATCGATTGCAGAAGCCACTTGCTATGCATTTTCTTTTAATTTTCCACTGCCTAAAGTCTCACTTTTTCCATGGTAGTAAAGCTTCACTGCCTCAGAGAACTCACCAATGTTGGAAAGAGCTTTCCCCACTATTAAAAAGTCTATGAGAAAAACGAGGGAATGAGCAAGAACAAAAGCTGTCAAAGCAAAAACAGGCTCTTATACTGAACACCTAGTCATCTGAACTCTCAACATTCGTTTTTTCTTTTACTATCGTTGTTCTTCCTAGATCTATAGTAGTCTTAACTCTTAACTCTTAACTCTTCAAAGGTGACTTCAGCATTGTCAGCATGTAGGTGTCGACCACTCCCATCCCAATATTTCACTTGCTGCCCGGGGTTTGGCATCGGGTTTTTGTTCCTTGCTTCCTACATTGGCGCATCTCAAACTTCTCCTTCAGCCTATGCTGTTTCCTTGGCAAAGCAAAGAAGTTTCGTTTATAAAGAAAGACCTTGCTCTTACAAATATGAAGCTCAAAAGTAGTTGTTGATAATGGTATATTTGTGAATTTGATTTCGTAATGGTTGTTTCCGTGCTGCCTAGAAAAAGAAGCCCATGGCAAGCAACACTCAGGTACTCATAATCGGTACCCCTCCATCTCCACCAAATCCCAATATCCTTGAGCCGTAGCTTCAGTATCCGCAGACCATAGAGAACCTCAATGATTCCTCATTCCTCTTCCCAGGTTGTTGTTTCTGATCTCGGCCTTCCTTATAATCTTCCCCTCAAACCCCCACCATCCTCACGAACCCCGCCCTCTTCCCCTTCCACCCCCTCTACCACCCCGTCCTCTATCACCACCTCTACCCCGATGATCGCCTCTTCCCCCACGACCACCTCTATATCCACTATTCTGTTGACTCTGTTGTTGATCCTTGACCACATCAATGATCTCATCCGGAACCCGTAAATATTTGATCTACCACTCCATCAGCAGCGATCGCAAAACCCTAGGGCTTTCAAAAAGATAAACGTACGTTATTTCCCTTTACATAGACCTCTGGTAATCTGAAGAATTTGTCGCCATCCTGGAAACTGTATTAGCGCAAGGTCTGTTATGTGTATGGGGAGAGTGCAGGAGGGGGAAAAGGAAGGAAGAAGAGGTAGATTTACCGGACTAGTTTGCACAACCTCCTTCAAGGTGAGATTCATCCATGTATCGCATGTAACCAGATGTCCGTTGAGCGTCTCGCCATTCTTGAGCTCTACCAGCATGGGATGGCCTTGCGCGGCTGTGAGAAGGCCGAGAGGAAGCTGGATGTCGATTAGTATTATTTTTTGGGGATAGGGAGATGCGCCGGGAGTGCGCGATTGAGGGGAGCGTCTGCGAGATTTGACGTACCATTGTGGAGGTTTGGAGGGGTGCTTTTGTTTTGGGGTTGTTTTTGCTGCTGTTTGATATTGCAGGGATGGTTGGTAGATGGGTTGCCGTAGTTTGGAGAGCTGTTGATGGCACGTGATATATTTTGAATGGAATTCACTTTTGTTTGGTTATAGGTCACAGTAGGCACAATTCATTTGATTGGGGTTTAGAATTTGCAAATATCTCTAGGCTCACTTGATAGAAGTAACACCAGAATGTTATTAACCATCGTAATATTAGCACCGAACTGACTATTTCCCTTTCACTTTTAAGTTATTTTCCCTAGTACAACGGTTTAGCGGGAAATATAACATGCTAAGAAGGGTAATAAACTGATTAGAAGCTTGGAATGTATATAACATCGACACTTTGTTTTTCTGAGGAGGTCCTTTTTCCTAGTTATTAACACTTTTCGTTTTCTTACTCATATATTTTGAAGGAGACAGATTAGAGTCTTGGGAATCTAAGAACTCTAATAGCTACTATAGCCAAACTCATTAGCAGTTCCTATGCTAGAGAGTAGACTCAAGACATCCAAGTTTTGAGACCTGTGGTCCTCCTCAGTGCACTCTGTAGAATACATGGGAGAAAGCGGTACCCGGAGTTTCCAAGCCCATTAACCAACATGCATTCTAACACGCTCTAGTGAGTTGATAATTGGAAACCGAGAAATGGGCTTAGATGTCCGACTCTGCTTCTCGCTCTTTTGCTTTAATTGATGCAGATCAAAAGACAAACGTAAAGAATGACAACACCAGGGAGAGGGTGTAAGAATTCGTGATTAGTCATAGTCGAATACCTTTCCTTTGCTCCCCTCCGTTCTTCAACGAGAGTCGATAAATCGATTCCGTTATCCCAAAAGCCTCGAATAATTAATATTATGTTATCTCTATTGTTCCAGAGGAGTTGGAACAGTTGTAGAACTGCAAGTGCTTCGAGAATGCAGTCACAAATTCCTGCAGTTCCTGGTGACAACTACTTCGGGATTCTGACGAATTGCGTGATCAAGGATGGAGCTCTAGACAATCGATTTGAGAATCATTTCCTAGATTCCAACGCATTCAGAGAAATGCTTTTCATTAGAGCCCAAAAAACGAGGAAATGAAAAGGATTGAGACATTGCGAGCGCATACGGAATAAGGAGAGGGCCATTGATGGATTTGAAAAGAGAAAGAAACGAGCAAATCTTTTTCATATGGCGAGAAAGGTTTCATGAGAAGTTTATAGGGAGGATATAAATTATACTTGGGAAGCCCTTGGGTTTCTTCTTGAAAGTTCTCAGCTCAGATGAAATTGCCCCTCAGGAAACGGGATTGAAGCCATCGTTGTTTCTTGATGGCGACGTATTTTTCGTCCACGGAGGCGAAAACGAAGCAGTGGAAGGCACGGCATTCTGCAGGGAGACACGAATATATAAATAACCGTCAAGTCCGAATCCAGCCGTCATTGTGATTTCATGCACATCTGAGTCGCACCATTTCCCATGAAAATGCTCCGACTTTTTCCAGCAGAAAACATCAGCCTCACGGATCGGATTTACATTTTTACGCAAGTAGTGTCAAGTCGCTCCTTCCGGATGATCCTTGACTTTGGTTGCGTGGCGGAGAATTGTGAGTGGCTGAATCTTTTTATATATGGATCCGTCGCGTCTCTCATTGGTCAAACTCACTGAAGTCGTCGTCAGTGACCCCACTCACCTACGAGGCTTTCCCCCCTCTTGTGCCTTTTTTGATTGCGACGTTCGACGATGAAGCTTTCTGATTGCGAAGCTTTTGCAGCATAGCGCTTTCTAGTTGAGTAAGTGTCTGGGTATCCACCCCCAATAAGTCCACCATGTGCTCAGGGGAACGTGTGGCCCGGTACGGTAGTGACTTTTCCTTATCACCCCCCTTCCCCCAGACAGGCCGAACTTTGAAGGGTTTGTTCACTTGTTACAATCGTTTCTCCCCTCAGTACGAGTATAGTCGATTATAGTCGAGTATAGTCGAGTACAGCATATGGCCAGGCTGAAGTAAAGTCGTCAATATTTCTTCTCTGCTTAATTAGGTCCCCTTCGTGAGCTTCAAATCACCAACCACCTCTCAAGATGCGCGGTCTCGTTGGGGCCGCTTGTTTGCTTGCGCCGGCCCTCGCAGCAGCAACAGTCCTCCCAGTCTCGGTACCAGATGCGACTGAATTTGATGGTATCGTGGAATCCCATGTTGCCGGTAAGTTTGCTCTCCTTTCTGAAATAATTCTCAGCTAAACATTATCCTCAAGATCACTCCGTCGCTCTTATCAATGTCGATGTACCCGCCGTTTCGAGATCACCTGATGATTGGGCTGCCCAGGTGTTGGGCTTCCAAATAGATGTTCTCAGTTCAAAGGATGCATGTGGATTTGCAAATGTTACCATCGATGGACAGGTTCTGCCACAAACACCCGAGGGCGATGTTATGACCGGAAAAGGAGCTATCAAGACGGACCGGAAAAGTTTGGTGGTAGCGACTTGGACCTTTCATTGCGTCAAAGTCAACGGTCAACCCGATTCCCAGTTCATGAAGTTTAATGTCAACACAGTCGATGGAAAAGGAGTGGAGGATGTTGGATTTTCGGTCTTGTTCAGACAAACTGGTGCCACCGAAATTCTCAAGATTGAGACGGACCTTTCAATCCCAGATAAATTGGCCGCCAACCCCAACCCCCACGGACTTTTACCACTTGGAGAGGATGCTCCTCAGTTCAACATAGATGAAGAGATTGCGGAACTTCACTGGATGCGATCCCAATTGAGAGAATTGGAATTCTTGATTTCTGAAAAGGAACAGCGCATTGAAGAGGAAGCATCCCGCCACTTCGATGCAGAGATCACGGACTGCGATAGTTTAAAGTGCATTGCTAAATCAGTCGCTGAAAAGGCACGCAAAGCAGCTCACTCTCTGTATGGAAAGATTAGTGGTGATGAGTTTTATCACAGCGACGATGACCACAGCAGACCACCAAAGCATCACTGGCCAAAACCTTCACCACATGGGCACCACAGAAACGAGACATGGGGACCTCCAGGAAATCACACTCACGGACACCCACACCGCCATCCATTGCCAATCTGCAGATATCCTCCACCACCACCACATCGTGGACCTGGTCATCACGACAGACCATCTAAGAGGCCCCATCCAGAATTCCCTCACCACGGTTTCGAAGATGATCGCCCACACCATCCTCCTCATCCTGATCACAGATTTGAAGATGATAGACCACATCACCCCCCTCACCCTGACCACGGATTTGAAGATGATAGACCACATCCGCCGCCTCATCACGAAGGTCCTCCGTCCGATTTCCACCACGGGCCTGGCGAGCACGATTTCCCTCCTCCTCCACACCACGATGGTCCTCCTCCAGACTTTCACCATGGACCAGGAGAGCATTATTTCCCTCCTCCACCACCTCCGCCCCCTCATCACGACCAGCCTGGATCTCAGCACCCAGGATTTCCTGATCACGAACCAGAATTTGATGGCCCACCTCCTCCGCACCCACCCGAGGGCGATAGACCGCCTCCACCTCCACACGATGACCACAGACGCCCTCCTCCACCACCACCACCTCATGGACCTCACCACGGAAACTTCGAGCATGGACCTCCAAGAGGAATGGGAAAGGCAATGAACATTGTGAAATGGACCGTCATTGGATTCCTAGTAGCCTTCCTCCTTCTCGTTCTTCAACAACGCATGTGCACACCTCAACGAAGAGCAGACCGTCAAGTAAGAAGAGAGGAGCGCCATCGTCGCCGCGCTCACCGTCGTGCAGCCAAGAAACACGCCCTCGCAAGACTCATCGCCCGTCTATCTGGCAAAACATCATCCGAGGACGAGGACTACGAAGAAAAAGAAGTCCTCCTCTCTGACGCCGAAGATGGAAGATCAACAACCATGACCGAAGAGCTCACCCAACTCAACAACGCCGCTAGCGTCGTAGACGATATCGTCGCCGAGCAGACACGAGTCCTCCCCCGTGCTCAGCCTTTGCCTAGTGCTGAACCGCTGACGAGAGCTGTGCCGCTTGCTATTCCTATGCAATCCACCTTTGCCAATGAAGATTTTGAACTCTCGAGCCAGATTGGGTATGGAGAGGATCTTCCGGCGTATGAGGATAATGATGGGAGTGATGACAGTAGTATTATTTCGGATGGGTTTAGATATACACCGGGGTCGTCGAATTATAGCCCAGCACATTCTGCCTCGGGTAGCGTGAGCGATATTTTGGGACCGGATTCTAAGCAGTAGATTCTCAACAGAGGCAGTTATTTTTTTCCTTTGTTTTTTTTTTCTTGCATTTTTTGGGGGTTATGGGTTGGTTAATTGTTATTGCATATACCTAGTAGAGTTCTCTTTTTCCTTTTCCTTTTTTCCTTTATTTTTTCTCGAGGTATATATTTGTATATTATAGTAGGGTATGGATGTTTTTATCGAGAGCACTGAAAGAAGGGGGATGGATTATGATAGGAGATGATTGGATTTAGAAAATGAGAAGTACAGTATATATATATATGCTCATGGATTTCATACAAGTGACCAAATAATGGGTTTCGGCAGTTGACGTAGTTTTTCCTTTTCCTTCTCTCTTTACAACAATACTCTTTTCCTGCTTTGTTTTTACACACGGGACCCGGAAGAAAGAAAGTAAAGTAGATAGCAAGTATTTACTTCACAACTACAATACTGCGGTTGTACTTCTAATCATGGTATAAGTAGTTCTTTTAGAGGTACATTTCTTTTGAATATTTGTATGGATATATGACAGGAGGTCTTCAAAATTGACCTCGAATAAGTCGATGTGGGTTACTTCCTCAGTTCTTCCCCTTCGCCTTTGGGCTTTGATGGCGAGGAGACTTATTTCATTTATCTGTTGAGTGCGAAGGCGTCTTTTTGGCGCGAGAACAATCGTGGCTTGTAGGCGCGATGATGATGAAATGGTGGTTTTGGGTGACGGGGTTGTCTATTTACTCAACCAGCAAGATGAATTTCCTAATGCGTGTACTCTTGAGCTGACATCTTCGACATGATATCTATAACTTATGTCTGCACTTTGTTTATTTGATGTAATTGACCTAAATATTTTTTAGATAACTGTAATTATTAAAAAAATCCAATATGGAAAAATGTTGACTAGTCTTTATTTTTGGAGACTTTGTTTAATTAACTTTGTTATTTGAAATAACATTTTAGTAAATTACTATATCTTAATAATAAAAGTAAAGAACCACCTGCTGTGAATATCTAAGAACTTTAGTGATTTTTGACAACTCGTTGGAAAATGATATTGTCTTGTTAATAATTATAGTTTTAAGTTATATACTCCGTAGACACGTCACTCGAGGAACAAAATAGTTGTTTACGAAGGAGACTCATTTTTCCACTCCCCTGCGCTAAAGTGTGCTTAAGAATTAACATGCAAATTTCAGTGTTTAGGTTACGAGGCTCTCCATGTGTTGAATAATTGCTGGTAGTTGGTGTGGGCTTGTTGAGGGATGCACTACAATGTATGATTGGAAAATAGGTTAGGGTCAGTTGATTACTCGTCACACTCTGGTAAAGAAGACCGAAAGATATAAGACAAGGACCGATTTTCACGATTTTATTTTTGAGGTGTAAGAAGTTGTGAGGTACTCGTAGAGCCTCTCCTAGTATCTAGCAGGATCCAAGGATATGTACTAGTGCGTTACAAGGTATTTTGCAAGGTAATTTTGGTGTGAAATTGATCAACTCCAAGGGTTCTGGGATTACGAAACATCCTGCTAGTTACTGGGAGAGGCTGTAGTGTAGGTTCCTCGCCATTGCTCGCCAGGAACCCACACCCACCTCGCTTGCAAAGCCCAAAAACTATCTCAAAAAAGAAACCCCCCTCGAACGGGACATGGTGCAAAAAAAAAGGAACATGAAAGGTCCATCCGGGATTCGAACCCGGGTCCCAGGTAGTTGTGCGAAGAACCAGAAGTTCTCTTCAAAAACCCATGTGCTAACCGACTACACTAATCGACCATTTGCTGGTTGTTTTTGACACCGTGTTTCTATTTGTGTTATTGAGGCAAAGTGGCGGAGAGGGTGGGGCAAATATATTTCCAAGCCTTTATTAGCCGGGTTTGTGCCGAGGAGCATCCTGAGGGCCAACTAAACACAGAGATGATATGATAAAACCCCAAAGTTATATGCTAGGTTAAAGTAACATGTTGCGTATCTCTTTATATTTTTGTTCTATTTTTACGAACAGGTGTTGTCAAATATCACACTGCTGTCCACCAAAAGCTTGGCCAAGGTGGACAAAATAAGTAGCACTATTACGCCAAATGCAGCTCGATATAAATGAGATGAAAACTTTCAACACATGTATGAAATGTAAATAGGCTTCTTTCGCATCTACTCATGTTTTTGTTTTAGTTTACGACTAGTTGTCCTGTGGTGATTTTACAACGACCGCCATTGTCTGCCAGCAGGAAGAGAAGTTCGTTCAGGGTGCCGGTCTACCGGGAGCCTGGTTACTTGAGGAGGATGTAAGTCGCTGCAAGATTTCCTTGATAGATTCTAATAAGTGTGGTGGATTTCATATCTGGAAGACATTTATTTATCTGTCTCGTCGAGACTTCATAGGTTTTACAAGTGGGGTATGCGAAGTCTTCTTGCAATTTCTCTTTGCACCAACAGTGAGCTTTGTCCCAGGGGGAGAAATAACCTGCCGATTTGAGGCATACCAGCTTCTACTTCGATGTAACCACAACTACTTGTTAAAAAGTTGTAAGACTTGATATACTTCTTTAAGAAGGCTCTAGGGATCGATTAGGATTTTTGTTATATTTTTGCGGCTTTATTTGGCCTTGCAATACGCTATAATATAGTGTGAAGATTGAGGTTTTGGTAGGGCGGCTGTCCCTTAATTCGGCAGGTTTTTTCTCCCCCTGAGAGCACGATATAACTTACCACAAGATTATCGTACACAGACTTTACCCTCACCGTAACAGCAAAAACTCTTGTATACTTCCCCACAAAGCCCACCCCACTAAAAATATCGACATGCAACATATTTCTCCAACCTCCATCGGATGTTTCACCCAAACTGTCGGGTTACAAAAAAGCGGTTTAATTTGTCGAGTAGCTTTGTGCGGTGTCTGTTTTGGATTTTAATGTGGGTGAGAGGCGTGACTGTGGTTTAGGGGGTGTGGAGTTCGTTAGTGCTTACTTTTGGGCCTTGGTGCGGGTGTGGTTGGTTTTGCGGGGTTGTTTGGATGGGGGAGCATTGTGTGGGACGAAATTCTGGGGATCAGAAGGGTTTGTGAGGAAAATTGAGAAGTGTGTTGAGTTAGAGGTTTAAGAAAGTTATACTACCAGACGATTTCGAGTACGAGAACCGCATTCAAGACAAGTTGTATTGAACCTCTCTGTTTGCCCAAAGTCTGTTTTAAAACCCCTTCTACACTTCATGTGTTGTTTTTGTTTGCCATATTTTTATATTGTAATGCAATGAAACTTTCGTACTATTCAGTAATAGTGAACACAGCTCCCTCACCCTGAGTCTCGTTAACTATAGCTAGACCAGACTTAGGTTCTCCAAAGATCCACCCTTCCGAGCGCAATTTTCTTATTACAGGTCTCTGCTCACCCTCAACGGCGCTTCGAGAACTTAGATGATTTACATCATGTAAATCAACAAAGTCCTTCAGTCTTTGCGCAATCTCCTCCGTCTCATCTTCGCCCACTTTCCGGTCAAGAGAAAGATCGTTAGGTAAACTCCAACGAGCAACCTTTTTCTTTATCCCTTCTTGACCTTCAAGAGACCCAAATGCCCACCAACGGATTCCCAGATCGCTGGGCTCAATCTTGTATGCATCACCAGGCCGAAGGAGTCGAAGAAATTTGTTTTCTACTGTTTCATCTTTATCTCCTAGGCGCTGCATAAGCCTTGCCGGGGTGAGCTCCCAGACGATTTCCGCGTAACCCTGTCCCAGTGGTGGAATGGCCACAAAGGTAAATCCAGCTTCTTCTCCACGCTTTAGCAAGTCTGGATCGCCAGAAATACGAGTGAAGGTGATGCGCGCTCCGGGTTGCAGCGGTAACTCTGGGGTTGGACATTGAGTGTCTGGTATTATGATTTGGGGCGAATTCATAGCGCGGATGCGGAATGCATCTTCAGAAGGGGTCGTGTCCAGACATGAGTGCTTTGTGAGAATGGTGACTGCACGGTTAGGAAACGGCGACGCAATTTGCCTGACCGTAGCAATGATCTTAAGAGGCTCAGATGGGGATGTATCGCGGATGGAGAGGGTGTGTGGGGAACTGGTGCGGAGTTTAAGCGAGAGCTGGACTTTTTGCTGGTCTTGTTGTTCCTCGTGGTTTGCCATTTTTGATTGATTGCGTTGATATCTCGTTGTTCGTGTGTTTGACAGAGGAGTAATCCAGGATACAGTAGATAGTTCTAGAATAAGAAGAGTGAGGGGACCATAAGCTGTACGTTGTTCAAGTTCTAATAATGATGACGTCGTTTGGGATCATATTGATCCTTCGAGTCGCATTTGAAAGAATTTATGTCGTGTTCGTTGAGAAAATCCTGCGAGGCTCTTTTAATATAATATGTCCCTGTTATCAAGTGTGACGTAATTTGTGCTTCACAGGTTTCTCCAGGGGCTGAGAAAAACATTGGCCCCACGTTATTCTTAGACATTTGTTGGTAAATACGATGTCGGTGGGAAGTTTCTTGTGGTGGGCGAGTGCAGATACGCGCGATGTGTAACGCTCGGCTAAAACGGATTTCCCAATGAGAATCTGTTTCTTCACGAACAAGACTTGCTTTTCTTTTCGCTAGCGCTTGCTAGGGAAATTGTATTGGATGTACAACATTGATCAATAGGTTGGTAGGAATACATAGCCACATTTTACGAATTAAGGCCTCCAGGCGCTTTGCCTCTAAATTGCGGCTGATATCTTGGATTTCTCCCTACGAGGCTTGATTCTATGAGTTATTGACTTCGGGCGCTGAGATGGAGCTGGTCTAGCGACCTGCTAGCAGGAAATTAGCCTACTTCTCTGCAGGTCATACCAACTTCGACCTATATGTGGTCAGTTTGATCACGTACGACGTTTCACCTTTTTCTGCCTCTTCGCTAAGGCCTAAGCGAGTCAGCAGAAAAGAAGAAAACAAGCGATGAACATCTTTCAATCGTGAAAGCTGAAAATATTAGGATAATTTTGGTGCCAGTTGATAGTTGTCCCTCCCTATTTGGACTATCCATAGTAGTTGTCTAGAGTAATACTCGAAATAGATAGAGAAGCCCCAGCAGAAGGATGTACTGATGAGCCACCCCTCTTTGAAGAACATGCCTTGAGCCCGAGTATCATGGAGTATATAAGAGACTGCTAGGATTTACTATAGCTTCTTCTCATCCATCATCACTTACAATTTTGCAATCATTTAACCTTCTTGTTCCATCGTCATTTTGAGCTCTCCAATTCTTCAACCGCATTCAGAATTACATATATATTACATCCCAATGCATTTCATCAAGAAGACCGCTCTGTTGCTAGTAGGAGCCAATGCAGTTTTATCTTTGCCTTGGACGAGTCAGGAACCTTACACTATCTTGTTGCGCGTACAGCTCGCTACGACAAAAGCTGTGACCGCAAAATTCCTGGCAGCGACAAGACTTACTTGGAGAAGGCCAAAAATACCTTTGGCGACGCCAATCAGATGGCCTCTACGACGCAGTTTGGAAAAGACTCGAAAGGAATTTCCTTCACCGAGAGTACTGCGTAAGTGTTCTTTTACCTCCTTCCGAGTTTTGTTGAAGAACAAGTCATCTAATTCGTCTATCTAGGTTCTCCCATTATTTTGGCAATGGCGACAAAGACCAGGTCAAGAAGATGATGCAGATCATATATAATAGCTGTCTCCCTGCAGACAACAACGATGGGGGTCAGGGCTACTTGATTGATAGTGAGTGTTCTCCAAGTTTCTTTTCCACCTCTTGGTTGTTTGAGGAGAGTCGGGAGACTGTCTCCTCCTCAGATAACTTTGTTCCTCCTCGCACTGCTCTATTTCCTCCAACATACTTCTAGAAATAGCAGTACTGACTCCAAGATCTTCCGCAGTCAAGTGCGGCTCTGACCAAGACCCTGAGTGTGGTGTTTCGGTTCTAGCTGCCACCAACTCAAAACCCAAAGAAACATCAGTAAGTGAAGAAATCGTAAAATCACCAAGCTCGGTTAATAACAATCAATTAGATGGTCCTCTGTTGTCGCTTCTTCAGCTCAAGTACAGCAATAAACAAGCAAGATCTTGCTAGCAAGAAATATGAAACGAGACGTGGCGGGTGGTGTCAAACGGGCGAAAATTTACCCTTCTTCGAGGTCGCCGGTTTAACAATGTTCCACGAAATGACACACCTAGACACAGTAGGTCACCGCGCTGGTCTTACTGCCCGTCCAGATCCTAGGGGTTTCTCTTCGTCCGGCACTGTAGATGTATACGTCCAGGGAGGTAAAACTGACCACGACCACTATGAGGATATGGAGCCGTGGCAGGCTGCTAGGGAGTTGCACAAATTGTGGGAAGCGCACAATAGCGACAATAAAAAGTACAAGCCTACGACGCCAACGACGGAGAATGCTGAGAGTTATGCTGCTGCTGCGCTGGAGTTTCATTTCTTGAGCAATTGTAAATGGGATGTTATCTTGCCGAAGTAGAGAGGTGCTATAGTCAGAACTCTTTTTCTACCTTGTTTAATCTAGTTAGCAATTTCAAGCTTGTTTCTCTCTTCCAGTAATTCTCCTACAGAATTGTTCACCCGTGCCTTTTGTGGAAAGCCTATTCAGTCTTTAATTACTTTTGACATATCACTGTTCGGCCTCTGCTTGGACGCAAAAGTATATGTCTTAATATATAAAACTAGGTTCTCTTAACCTAAAGCTTCCTCGTAGCCCCGAGTGATTAAACCAATAAATAATAGTGTCACGCGGAAATGGGGTCGCATGACACCTCATTTTCCCCTGTATATATAGCAGAGTTTTCACCTCCAATACAAGGCTCCTTAGAGCGTTTTCAACCCAATTTTGTGCGTCACAAATAGGTTAGGGTGGATTCTCGCCAAGTTATCCAAGGGAAATTCTTTTCAAGGTAAGAGAAACGAGCGAAACTCTGGTAACACCCACCGCCAGAGGTAGACTAACTTTGTAAAATGTCCGACCACAACGCTAGGGTTTACCCTAATTATATGACGCAATTGAAGCTCTACCCCAACCCTTTAACTTCTCCAACTCCTTTTCAATAATAGAGGTACAAAATGAACTCATAGTGTTGCTGTCAGTGAGGTAAATAGTAAAGTGTTACCAGAGTTTCGCTCGTTTCTCTTACGAGCATAGCAAGTAATATTTGTGAAAGCAGACATTGTTACCTGTCGACGCCCTCTAACCGTATTCTATATCTCGAAGTTCAGATTTGAGAGCTAGCGAGTAAAGCTCATTGGCTTTCACCCAAGAGCAACCAATTCCCACTTATGCTTGGCTTCAACCCAAGTCTCCTCATAAATCACTCCTTGATTCATTCTGTAAGCGATGCCATCTCGACGCTCAATCCGCAGAACTACTAGTTCTGGTTTGAAATCGAGTACCTCCCTCCTCCCTAAAACTATAAACTCATAAAGCCCAGTTTTATGACCGCCACTCTCTCGGTCAACTGCTGCAATACCACAAGCGCTCCCAACATTATTCTTTTGCTGATTACGAATCTTGGCTCGGGGCTTGAAGAGTGACAACGGTACTCGCTTACGGATTCCTTCGGGGCCACCGATCGAAGTGTCCTCCTCTTCTGGGTAGACTACATCAAAAGTTGCAGAGCTGGTCCAGAAAATGAGCAAATGTTCCTCCGGAAATTTAGCTAACAGATTGGAGGTAATATGAGGTAGGTTGGTTTCAAGATCAGTGGCAAATACCACTGCGTCTTCAACATGTCTCACTTCATGGTCAAGAAGCTCTTTGATCTCGTGAACATCGGAGCCGTATAGTTGAGATTATTTGATAATTCGGCTGTTTTAATGAACCTTAGTGAGCTCTTTCGATGAACGTAACATATGACTGCCGGCAAGTCTCTTTCAAAAAACGTTAAAATAGATAAGGACACAGTGAAGCTTGTATACGTACCCAAATTCAACTCGATCATCCCCAACACTTTGAGACACATTGCCAATCCATCCCACCCATGACCAACTCGGAAACGAGACTCGTAAATTCAAAGACGTCATGGGTAGGGTTGTAAACTCAGTCCGCCGTTTTATACGATGAAGGCCCGACCAAGATGTTGCAAACTCCAGCCTAGAAGCTGGAAGACCCCACAAAACTTGATCGCCAGTTTGCTCCTCGAGATATTGCGTCAACTCGTAAATATCACCATTTTAACTAAATTCACGATTGGTATACTAGTTTATGATAGTAGAATATTGTTTCCATTTCTCGCCCACTTGTTGAAGCGACTTGATGCCAGACTCGTTGAACGGCGATGTCTTGAAATAAATAGCCCGAAGAAAATGGAATTTCAAGGCTCTCAAGATCGGTTTCTTCGCAATTTGATTGGGGAGGCTGGGATGCTCTAGAATTTGTAACTTGAAAGACATCGCGAAAAGTCTTCTATAAGTCACCGGTGTTGGTACGCCATGTTTGCAACCATAATCGGAATTCCGAACTATGAGCTCGATGCTGTCAGGACGTTTGACATGAGAATGAGGATGCTCAAAGTGCCCCCATGTTTCCATCGTTATGGTCACTTCAATTTCGTGTCCCGTCTTGAAGTATATCCCATACGGCATGGCATAAATGGGAAAGGGTCGATCTTATGACGACTTCCTCGAAGCTCCCAAGTGAGATAGCAGCATCAGAAATATCGTTGTAAGTAGGGGTAAATGTTAGAGTATCTGATGCGGCCGTATCTGATGCATGTGGGGTTCCCCGGGAGAAATTGCTGACAGTGGATCTTGGTGGTTTTAATAGTAGACGAAAAGGAATCTTGGTACAGTACACCTGTCGCAAAGTGGATCTGGATTCATCCCTTCTGACATTGTATTAGATTCGCATAGAACGATGAATAGAGTGAAGGAAGATGATTTTCGCGAACTACATATGGTGGTCGGGAATTTCCGCCGGCTTAGCCACGTGAATAGGCAGGCAAATAGAACAGACCCCGCGAAACCTGCAGCGTTGAACAACATAGCGCAGAGAAGTCGCAAAAACAAAAGAAAAATAGAAGTAGATGCCGAGGCTGCTAGTTAGGCCGTGTCCCAGCTCCTAGCATGTTCTGATCAGGTTTGTGTTGAGTTGTATACGTTGTAGGTTGTCTTGGGAGTTTTGATTACTTCTATCACAGGGTGACAGGTTAGATCTCAAATATCAGGTCTGACTACTACAAAACTATTGCCCGCTACTAATACACGGCTATCTCTAAATCATAGAATGTCTCTTTATATATGGACTCAAACCGTTTATCCAACCAAGTGAAACTAATTTAAGCAGTCGATCAAAGTCTAGGGTTCTACATATATTTGGAAGTCCGCTTATATACTTCATTTCAATTCAGTTAGTTGACTAAGTTTAAATAATTTAAACAGACGACGTGTACGCGGAAGTTCAATTATATATTTAATTTATTTGGCAAAGCTCAGACAATTAGAACAGATAAGTGAAGTTGCTCGTTGCTGGTAGGCTGCACCAACTCAGCGACTAGACACCACACTTATATTACTTACTTAAATATCAGCTACATTAGATGTTAGCAGACTTTATTTATGGGAAGTATAATAAGTAAATGTTATATACAACTGATCAGAGTAAAAGGTGGTTACAAATACATGAAACGTACCAGAAAATATTAACTTGTATCCCACAACATAGTTTAACTATTCCTTCCACAATGAAGTAAGAATTAAGTGTTTGCGACCGTTGGTTGCTGTAGGATATACTTAAAGTGGGCTAGGCACTGGGGTAGCTGACTTGGTGCAGCCGATGAGCTCTAGCGAGACTGATATATATATTTGAAAGCTAACTAAGTCAAAGAGTCACTCTATCTCACCTAGATAACAAGTGACCTTTCATTGCTAGTTCCTCTGCACTATTTCCAAGGCAAACTCAGTTGCTTAAATGGCCGTTTATTTCTTCTCCACTTTCTTGTATCAACTAACTATTATAACTCTTCTCTCTTCTCTCTTCTCTTACACCCTCGCAAAATCCCACAACCAACCACTCTCCAACCATCCAAAGAATCTCAGCAAAGCCATCTACCAAAGCTTTCGCGCTTCTATCAACTTAAAATAAATGTCTAACAATCGCTGGTTGTCGCGACCTCTTATCCTTTTCATCCAACCTGGAACCCCAAAGCAACCCCCACATAACATGCATATTCGCAAATACCGCAAATACCGCCACATACGACCATAGACTGAGGAGAATTGGGCTATCTCCTCCACCCACGGCTACACAAGCCTCCTAGCGAGATCCAGGCAAAAGGAAGGTACTGTTGCTGCCGATGTAGGTTTTAGGGACGGTTTCTCAACCCGGGGCGGATCCACGCAACCACGGCGCGGATTCTCAACCAAGGGCAGATTGTCACCAGGGCGCATTAGGGCGGATTACCACCCTTAGGGAATTCCAGCGCGAAACCACTTTTCTACACCTTGTTGGCTTTGAGGCCATCTTGTGGGAAAATGCACTATTGGTCACTGCCGTTGACCCAAGATATAATAGGGGTGCAAAACCCGCGGCCTGTGCAGAGGACTGTTACTCTAGGTAGTTTTGAGTACTTAAAACTACTCTAAAACTACGATAGTTAAACTTTTCACTTGTCACTGTCACCGTCACCCAAAGGACAGAAACAACAAGCAAAAACAAAGAAGCTATATTGCGAATCAAAGGCGGGCATACACAAGGCGGGAAACAAAATACTGTAACACCAAGAACTCAGGAGAAAGAATTGTATTGTGGTGGATGTTCTCCCGTTGCTCGTTCTGTAGAGGAGGTTTTTGTAACCCGATGAGTTCAAGTCACATGATAATGACGAGCTCTCCAGGGGTTAAGCGAGAATCTGTAGAAATTCCTATTATAGTATGATACACGTTCTTTAGCGAAAAGAAGGCGTCGCCGCCGAGGGAAAAGTCGAGCTGAAGATGTGGGCCTGGAATATGAGAGAAATGATCGTAATCGTATTTATCGTGGCCATAATGGCTGTGTTCTCACTGAGCGAGGGACCGCCTTTTAGATCCTTTCTTCGCAAATATCGCACTTTTGAAAAACGCTGGCACAAAGAATTCCCAGATTCTCTATGTATAGAGTGTGGGGCCCTTTTATTATCTCGAAATAGAAAGAAGGTTATCTTCAATTTAAATTACATATATAGAATTACTCGGGCCCATGGGTTTGAAGTCAGGAGAGATGAGCAGGGCGAGGTTGCACCAGGGCACCCAACCGTTCTCTTAATATTATAAACAATCCACAGCGCAGAACTAAAATTACTAAATGCATTTATCATGTCACTGCAACCCCCCCACTTGCATCATGAACTAGTTCAATCAATCAACCACAAGTCAAACAACCGTCTTTTCTGTCTTTAATTACGTGCGCACTACCCTTGGTGTTACCAGCACAAATAAAGTTACTTGCTTCTTTTCACGAGGCTTGTAATTATTACATCATGTTTTAGCTTATTCCCATCTCATGTCCTCTCCCCCCTCCACTTAAGGATTTTTGTTTCTTCCTCTAGCTTGGTGGGCTGTCAAGATTAAGTTGTTATGAGAATACTCCTTTTTGGTTGAGGAAGGGAAGGGTAACGTGACATTCATTATACGTGGGGTTTTACGTTTGGATTTCTATTTACCTTCTACTAGTATACTTTGGATTTAAAGGGAAATACAAAGGAAAAATCTTTTGCGAACGTAGTAGATGGGAAGTGTTTAAAATACGCTTTCCTCTCACCTCCCCCCTCCTTTTCAAGTTAAACTCGATGCAGAAACAGCACTATTTTACGGAGGGTGGTTACGGAGCCTTATGTAGTGAAATCAGCAAGTTTATCAGCCTTACATGCCTCACTCCTTAGGGTTAGTTACTTTTCACACCTCCAGCATTAACGTTTGTGATGCTAAATATTGTTCAAGGGAAATGGTATCAATTTGAATCAAAATCTGCTCCTTTTCTGTGAAAACCGTTTGCATCCATACCATCATCTAGCCCAATGCCACATTCTAGTCCAAAAGAAAAACCATGAAGCAATGAAATTAACTCGTCTCCTCGCTTAAACCCGGGGTAAAGGGGGCAGGAGGTGAGCAAAAGGATGATGCTGGAGAAGTTCGAGACCTCATCTCGACTTTGAAAGCAGGTGGTGCAGGAGCTGGGCCAGTACTATTATTGAGTGTCCAATTGTAGTAGTCTTTTTCCTGTGCACCGTCCTGTGTGAGAGAAGTGAAGTGTAATAGATCTTCAAGTTCAGGAAAGCTTCTCCGTGCATTTGATCTCTTGCGACTGTTAGGACTATTGCCATCCCTGTCCTTCGTACGTCCGTCTCTCATTTGTCTTTGTATGACGGCGATTATTTCATCCGAGGGGTTATTTTGGCATTGTTGTTCTAAGAAGATGAATATTAGCAAGGTGAAAAGGAAAATTGGATTCTAGCATATTACCAAAACACTGCTCAGCCAAATGCAGCTTTCCGAACCGCGTGATCAAGTCCTCGTCCTGTTCAAATGCGTCTCGATGCTGCTTTTCGAAGTTACTGCTAAATGCAGATTTTATCTTCTCATTCGTGAAAGATTTATTTGAGATGAAGTACACGCGATTCTTCATTTGGTTGGTCATGGTTTCCATGGATTTAAAACGATCCTCTGTAAGTTTCGTAAGCTCCCTATACATAAAGCTGTCGAGAAAAGCAGATGCCTTACCAGTACCGGCGCCAAACCTATTATAACGTTCTCTGATCCGTCGATAAAGAAGAACCATGCGTTCCATGCACGGCAAAAGGATGAATCGATTGTTACCAGTGCTCATACAATTGTCGATCTCTGCAAGTATTTTCTTCTCTCGCTCCTCGAAGGCAGTGACTGCACAAAATAAGAACTGATTTCGAACCTCTTCACTGATCCGGGAGCTCCCTCTCCACTCATCAACTTTAGCCGTTGTGATATAGGGAGAATCAGAACTTCCTGGAACACTGGAGCGACTGGCCTCGGAATTACGCTTCAGCTGTTCCTGGCTGCGTTCAAACAAAACCGGCCGACGGTTGTCGAAATATCGTGATAGGCAAGCTGCTTCGAAAACATTCTTTGCAAGGTCATGCTTGGAAATGTTAGTATATAATGCCTGAAACTATAACAGGATAGGTCGTCTTACCATGGGAAGATGCGGGGTCCGTCGAATGTAACCGTCCAGAAAATGATCCAAGGTACATTCTAAATCCTCAGGGGCCACCTGGGCATTGATGTGTATGTCGGAACGAGCAAATTTAATGAGCTCTTCTGGTGATGGCATTGTTTCTTCGCGGATGCGAAATGTTTTGCTAACAGGTCCATGGATGAAAATTATGTCCTGACACTCCGATTTGATAGGCTCATCTTCAAGGCCATTTGTCTTCTTGAATTCAGCCACAGCTTCCTTGGCCTGGTTCTGCAACTGAACTAGTGGCACAATGAAAAGCGGACCTTGTCTCTCGCCTTCTTCGACCTCGATGCTGAGCAGTGATGGTGTTTTGGGATACACAACCTTATTGTTGATTACTTGAATTGGAGGCGCCAAAGTTATGCTGTAGACATTACCAACAGGTTCGAACTTTGGCAATATGCGTTGATAAATGCAAAAAGCGTCTACCGATGTTAGCAATGCCGTAATACAAGATTGATGTAATGTACCGTAAATGGAGTTGCGGACTCCTGAGATTTTCTCGTCCCAAGGCCGACAGAAAAAATGTATCGAGTTGGTATTAACGGTGTAATTGAGTCTGTCAAAAAGCTCCTCGCATGACTCGCAAACTTTTGAACCGGCGCGAGGTTTGCACTAATGAAAATTAGCTACGCTAACTGAAATTCCCAGTAGCACTTACAGGCTTCTTTTTAGACTTGCAATTTAGACATGATCTTAACCTTAAAGTGGGAGAACCCGAAATTTTCTTCTGTCTTGAACCCTGAGAGTTCGCTTTGCGCTTGGAACTCGGGCGTTTTGGCGTTGAGGGTGTGGTAAGAGGTGTAGAGAAAGCAACAGAAGGGCTAGAAATGCCACTCGTTTCTATGCTATTCCCGATATCAGTTGTAGAACTGAATGGATCTTCGATGGGTTTCGCAACTGGTATTTGAGCTACTGTGGCAACAGGTTCTTCGCAAAAGCTAGGGGCACCGAGACCAACCGTACCGCCTCCGAAAAGATCCTCATACGAACTAGAAAAATAAGAGTCATTGAAGTGAGACGAGTCATCCCTTCGAAGGAAATTGGATTTTTCGAAGTTTGAGCTTGGTGGAATATTGATGTTTGAGTTCGTATGGCGAGGTTCCGCAGAGATTTGGTTATTGATATTGAAATTCGGGTTCAAGTTGACAGGTGTTGGGAATGATGGCATGTTTTGCGCCAATAAATCGTGGGTTAAGTTGCCGTTCATTTCAGAGCCCGTTGCCAAATGTTGTTGAGATTCCATCGACGGATTTCCTGGCCAACAAATCCCATCAGATCCAAAATGGGGAGGAATGGATGCTTTCTGAGCCTGAATCGAATTTGCAAGTCGTTGGTGGTTTGGGACTGAGGTAGGCGGACCATAACCACGTTCTCTCAGGTATAAACGTGCAAGATCCCTGGCAATCTCGAGCGGTTGATTCTGGGGATAGACCCAGCTGCGTTGTTCGCAGAACTTCTTAGCGAGACTCCGACAAAGCTCATCTGGAAGCTTCAGGTCATCATGTTGTGCTGAAGAGAGCTGGAACTTGTTAGGAACATCGAAAGGATTGTTTGACCCAATGGGAAGAACTTGATCTATCGAGTTTGTCTGAACAGTGTGCAAGTTGCCGAAAACCTGGTGCAATCCCATGTTTGATGTTTCAACGTTCCTGTCGAAGAACCCGCCATGACTTCCCCCAACTGAGAGAGGACTTGGTAACTTGGGTTGGTATAGATGGAAACCGCCAGTCTCGTTTGGAACATTGTACGACCCTATACTTCCAAGTCCAGTGGTATCGATAGAAGGAGTAGTAACTTCCGCATTGCTCGTGTTATCGTGACCTTGTTGCAGTCCAATCACCAAGGATTCGCCGTGATGGTCTGGTTGGACGTGAGAAAAATGAGGTGTTTGCGAGGTCTCTGTCTCAAAAGAACTTCCAAGGTTGACAGAGGAATTGGCTGTGAAATTGAGGTCGAGATCGTATTCCGGAAGACTTGTTTCGTTCTGAGACGGGCGTTCATCTACAATTGAGGGCGTCTCGAGGTGCCAGCCTAGAACTTCATTTGGATGTTCTAGGTTATGAGAATCGAAGCCACTGACGTCGTTTCCGTTTGGCGGAGCTTTGTCTCGAAGGCCATCCTCGGGAAAATGCGTGGGATCAAGGCCAGGATCAACCAGCCATTTATCGAAGTCGAAATCATCTGCCGCATGGGGTGTCATGTTTGCAAAAGCGAGGGGAGTATGGAAAGAAGAAAGTACTGATGGAAAGCAGACTCCAGATATGGAGGGGAAAAGAAGTACTTATACGTACACGAGGTTAGTCATTTGCAGTGAGAAACAAAGATATCCGGCGCCAGTTGTCACCACCCAGCGCAAGAGGGTTTCCGGCGCCGCATACAACGTATCCGACCGAACAGCTGTAGCGAGAGTAACACCATGCAAGCGCTGCAAATGCACTGGAAACCCCACAAAACCCCGGCTTTTGGCTTGAATTCCCTTGGTTGTGGCTTCTGAGAGCCTTGTTTGTGGGGTTAGGGACATTTTTTAATTGGATCTTGACCTTTGGTATTTAATCTCGCTACAGCTGTTCGGTCGGATGCTGTATTTTGCGAAAGACAGACTAGCAAGCAAGAGCCCGAAATAGAACAACCCAGGGATTCCACATGCTTCCACATGCTTCCACATGGGTTGATTGGTGCAGACAACGCGGTTGAGCATGGAGTTGAGGTTTGCCACTTTCGCGGCACTCTCGTGGGCTCATTTGGCCATAGAAGCGAAAGCCAATATATGAAAACCTGACATTGTATCTAAAGGTTAAAGAAGGAGGAAAGAGATCAATTATACCTCCATGTGGTTGCTCGAGGCAAATCAGGCAACTTTTAGGCAACAATGCATCGTGGCTTGCAGATATGTGGGGGTGGTGTTGGAGGGCATCAAACCTCAGAAGGCTGAAGAAAAAGAAAGGGTGGATCAGCGTCAGCGATTGGTTGGGATGAACTTCTAGGGCTTGACCCTGCTGATCACGTTTTATATTCCACCATCGAACGTACCTAGTTAGAGCCTCAATATCTAGTGTGGTGACACAAGCTGACCATTGGTTCTCATATCATATGCTCTGCTTATGAATTTGTCACCCAAGGAATTTAATTAAGCAAAAGAATAAGCGTCTATTTTGATAAGTAATAAATTAATCTAACATAGTTCACTGCTTGACTGAATGCGAAGGCGATTAAACACAACACATTACACCGTGGTGCATGTCAAGACCCAGTTGAAGGATTCTGGGGACATCTTCTACCATGTCCTCTTTCTCTCAAACATTAGCAGATGCGCTTGATATAACTATTGTTCATTGAAGATGCTCACCAACAAGTCACTTTGTGCTCTTGGATTTCTTGGTGATAGACTTGGATTTCTTGCTGCCAGATCCCGTTTCCTCTTTCTGATCTCCGGCACCTTCGCCAACCGAGTCACCACGGGTAGCGTGATTGGAATCATTGACTCGTTGCTGCTCGTGTGAGACCCAGAACATGTCTCCGAAACTACCTGAGGATGGTGTAAGTGTGTATTGAGAGATCAGAAGGGTATATTCCGCTACCATTGTTCTCGATCAAGACAGTATAACTGTCATTGGGGTTGTGGTATGGGTTGGACATTGCGACTCGTGAGACCGATAAGATTATGTTTGTAATGTGTTGAAGTTGTATGCTGAGTTGATACTTGGGAAGATGGATTTTGTGGTACTGATTGAATGTCATCTCGAGGATTTCGCATCATCTTTATACATGATGGTTCCTCTGCTTGAGCCATACCATCTCAGGGCTAGGATTGTCGCCGGATGTCAACTACTTTCCTGTATCATTCCCAGAGCTACGAAGCAAATATCAAGAGCTTTCCGGACTCAGTTTTGAAGGCCAATTTGAAGACATGCTCGAACCAACAGTTTGCCGGAAGTAGGTGCGGCTACCATATACATATCTGATTGGAAAGATGAATGTTTTCCGAATGCCAGAGACCAGTATACTGTTGTTCATTGATCGCCGGATCTCTCTGATTCTGTAAGCCGAGCCAAAAAGGGGAGCGAATATATACAATGTGGGCCACCGGACATCAACGCCGCCCACCAGCGGGTGGTAGACGAGAGACCCTCGTTGGCCTGCTCGAAAATCCCACGAAGAAAACTTAACACTATCTTGGCGGAGTTCCCTAAGGCAAAGTAGATAGAGCTACTTGTTCTTTCAAACGTTGTCTTGAAAAACTGAATCTAGGAACCAGGCGTCTAGGATCCGGCGCCTGTTAAGCTTGTGACCCAAAACTCGGGATTTTTTTCGGGTCCGGGCGCCCTCCCTTCTTGGAAGTATGGAATAAATCAACCACTCAATAATTAAGTCTCTCAGAAGAGGTGTTAAACAGAAGTCAATGACCCTATCTATCTTCTGCGAGAAATAATTGCAGCTACCGCAAAGCCTTTTTTTCCTCACGAAGAAATGTGACATATCCCGTGACTATTCAGATCAACCCTCCTATCATCCTCCCATTTCGGCAGTCTTTTCAAGCAAAGTTGTTTCCAAAAGCCTGTCCAAAAAGATTCATGGTGGAGTTTTGGTTAAAATATGATACATACGACCATAGACTGAGGGGAACTGGGCATCCCGTCCGCTCTGCCATACATAAGCCTCAGATCGGCAGATTAGTAGTTGGGTGGGTGACCACCAGCGAATACCTGCTGTTGTATGTTTTTATTTTCTTTTTTGCCCTTCTTTTAACATTCTTTTTCCTGTCACCTACAAGGAGTGGTGTCGATACAACAAAAATGTTGCTGTTGCAGCCATAATAGCGAGAGGTGGAAGAAAGAAATATAAATCACTAACCTCCTCAGGTCCAATAAATACCAACATTTCAAATTGTCTAGAATAACGAACGGAGAGTAGCAACTTCTGAAGCAGTGTGTATAAAGACGAGTTAAGAACTACAAGTAAAAATTATTTCATCACCCGTCCGTCGTAAGCTTTCGTCGTACTTTTCCATTTATTCCAGCTTATCTAAAATAACAAACATAGATCAGATATCAACTCCTCAAGTGACAATTAAAACAAAGTGAAGAATGGAAAAAAGAGTTTTGTTACACATCGCACTTCAAATGTCTCATGTGTTGAAAAATAACGGGTTGAGACCAGACGAAAAGTCACTTTTATTTTGCGTCTAATTTTTAATTTTTTGGGAAGAGTGAGGAGAATCAAAAAGATAGTCACGGGCATATTTAAAACCAGTGAAAAAGAACGTTTCATATCTTCATTTCATTTCCTCAGTTCATCTCATATTTTGTTCTGTATTCCCCACCCCCCTTATCACGCCCCCCTCGCAACCAACAACCCCAGAGAAAAACATCCCCATCAACACGCTGCAAAGAGGTATAACAAAGAAAGAAGAAGCAAGTTCGCCAAAAGCCTTGAAAATCACTCGCACAAGAAATCCCTCCAAAAATTGAGAGTCCGCCCTTCCATTAAAGAAACGAGATTCACACCCCTCAAACGACCATCTTAGCATCCCCATCCACACCCCCAGTCTCCAGCGCATTCCCCTCCTCCCCACCCTTAGTCTTAGCCGCAGCAGCAGCCTCAAAAGACTGCGCAAAATCCCCCGTGATATCATCAATAAACTCCGTACCCACAGAAATCCGAATAAGATCCTCCGTAACCCCACTAGCAAGTCTCTCCTCCTCAGACAGCTGCTCATGAGTCGTAGACCAAGGATGAATAGCCAGAGTCTTTGAATCCCCCACATTCGCAAGGTTAGAAATAAGTTTAAACCCATCCACGACTTGACTTCCCGCCGCTCCACCACCTTTGACTCCAAAGCTTAAGACTCCACCGAATCCGCGCTTGAGATATTTCTTTGCGAGTTCGTGAGAGGGATGGTTTTCGAGACCGGGGTAGGATACCCAGGCCACGTGGGGGTTGGCTTCTAACCACTTAGCTAAAGCCAAGGAATTCTGAGCATGACGTTCCGCTCGGAGAGAGAGAGTTTCGATTCCTTGGATGAGTTGGAAGGCACCGAATGGGTTGAGAGAACTACCCAAATCACGAAGGATTTCCACGCGAAGACGGATGGCGAAGGTAATTGGACCGAATGTCTCCCAGAATTTTAAACCGTGGTAGCCGGGAGATGCTTCAACCATTTCTGGGAATCGCTTGCCGTGCTTGCCCCAGTCGAATTTGCCTGCATCTACGACGACGCCTCCGATTGTGGTACCGTGGCCTCCGATCCATTTTGTGGCAGAGTGAACGACGATGTCTGCGCCGTGGTCAATTGGGCGGACGAAGTAACCTCCAGCTCCAAAAGTGTTGTCAACCTAGATAATTAGCACCATCGAAAAACAAATTGCTCGTGAACACTCACAATAAGTGGAACACCGGCATCATGAGCAACCTTTGCAATTGCCTCGAAATCCGGAATGTTATATTTGGGATTTCCAATACTCTCAATGTATACCGCCTTGGTATTCTCATCGATAGCCTTGGCGAAATCTTCAGGATTATCACCATTGATAAACTTGGTGTTTATGCCTAGTCTTGGGAGAAAGACTTTCAATTGATTGTAGGTTCCTCCATATAAGTTTGTGGTTGAAACGATGTTATCTCCAGCGTGTGCTAGTGCAGCAATAGCCATGAATTGGGCTGCTTGACCGGAGCTTGATGCGACTGCTGCTACACCACCCTCGAGGGCTGCCATTCGCTTTTCGAAAACATCGACGGTAGGCTAGCATTTTGGGCATGATGTTAGCTAAGGTTTAGATTTGGTGAATTTGGATAGATTCAGGTTCTGATCACAACTTCTTGGACTGGCAGAATTGCTTGAAGGAAAGAAATGAAATAACGAGAGGATCTTTTCGAATTTGTATCTTGTACTGATGGGAAGAAGTAAAAATATTGCATACATTCATAATCCGGCTGTAGATGTTTCCAAACTCCTTCAACCCAAAGAGCCTAGCGCCATGGGCGGAATCATTGAAAGTGAAGCTCTACAGCTCACAGTTAGCATTTTTCGCTCTGTCTCTCCCAATTGACTAGTTCCTTACGGTGGTGGCATAAATTGGAACCGCTCTTGCGTTGGTGGCAGAGTCTGGTTCTTGCCCCGCATGAAGCTGCAGCGTCTCGAAATGGGAGCTATCTGGAGCCATGATGGAGGTACAATTGAATTGGAAGGGAGCAAAGGCAGGTTCTCGATGGCAATAAAGAGGGTTTAAATGGAAAGGAGGTATGAAAGCAGTGAGCTGAAAGTTATTCGAAAAGCAGCTTTGGCAGATGGAAGTACGACGAATGTGGGGTAAAAATCGAGTGGGCAAGTGCTACCCACCACTTGCACCTGCCAGAGGCAATCAAGGGCGTGTGGCTGGAGCCCTTAAGCACGCCATCGCTAGAGAAAATGTCTGCTTTGCTTTGCAAGGCAACGGCAACAAAAGAGGAGGACATGTCCGTCTTCGGGGCTGAACTGGCGTGGCAGACGACCATACCATTTCTGGTTGTCGATGGCGAATGGAAGGATTGATGGCATTGCTAAGGCTGATGAAAAACATGTTGATTGTCGCCGAAGCCGCAGCCCATTACACAACAGGAACACGTACTAGGGTGACACCAATAATACAGTGAGCGGGAGATAGCCTTAGATACTCGAGTACAGTGAGCATGGCGTGTAATTCGGGGTAGCTTTCCCCCTCATTACGGTGGCTGCGGGGTCCATCCAGCAGTCTGTCGGGTCTATGGCGGGGTCAACCTTCCACCATTGGCACCACCAGAATTGGTGCTGATTTCTTTCAACAATGGCGCCATCATTGGATGGAATTGCTCGACAATAATGCCCTGTTTTGGCAGGTGAAAGGTCCAAATATTTGTCCTTAGGTTTTCGATATCTCGCTGTCAGACTCAGCAAAAGACAGATTGTAAAAAGTAAATAAATATCGTGTTTCTTGAGATGCTTGTCGGATTGGAACACTGCTGAGAAATCGCGGAAAGAAAAGAGCCGGTTGATCATGTGATGTAACTCAAGTCACGATTCGTGTTTTCAAGCGAAATCAAAGTGTAAAAAGAGCCTCCAAAGAGCCTCCAAAGAGCCTCCAAAGAGCATCCCCGTTTCCTTTTGAGTCCAGATGGCAGCAAGGAATATTAAGAGCATGATACCGCCTCGTCCTCTTCTCCATCTTTTCATATCCACCGCATTGACATGGACGACGACTCTTCTCTCCTGATTTCGCAAGTCCCCCAGATCTTGGACTCTTGGACTCTTGGTCTTGAACTCTTGGGACTTTGAACTTTCTTCTGGTTGGCAGGTCTTGGGATCTTGTCTATGAAGTGATGCACAATCGAAATCTCCACTAAAATATATACCCCACCCAGGCTGTGTACGTGGTAATCGTAGCTTCAATATAGTCTCCTGAGAGCCGACTGACTCAACAGGGCGATTAAACGCAGAAACTTGACAAAAGTCTCATTACCACCATGTTCATCTGTACCAATATCTTTGCTCTACCGGAGATTTGAACATCAAAAGAAGCATCAGCTCTTTAACCGTACGTACATATCCTAGCGCTCGTGTAGAACAACTTCAACCCCATCAAAACGCTTGATCTTGGCACCCCTCAAAAAGATCCTCCACAACCCAGCGTATCAGCGTTTCGGACGGACAGCCTGAAGAAGGAGCAAAAGATACCAAGGAATACCAAGAGATACCAAGACCACCTAAAGAGGAAGAGGCTCGTGCTGTCGAGCCTGTTTGCTGCTGCGAGGCTCCACGGTAGTCATGGCACCCACACGCACCCACCGTGATTTTCCATGGCAGCGAGCTTGAGACTTCTGGGCGCGAATTTGGCACAACCCAATTGTTTCACGCGCCAGCACTCCAGCACCGCTATCCGCCTAGCGCCACAGGGAAATCTCTACCGACCGCACCCTCTGAAGTCCTTTGAAACCTCGGGAAAAGCATGACAAGTCTTGGTATTTGGGGAATTTCTTTGCCTAGAATTTGGAGCGGAGAGGGATGGGCGTTGGCAAGCAATTGGCAATGCTTGTGAGGAGGAGTCCGGACGACAAATTTGCGGGATGCGAGTAAGGGGGGTAGAAAGGGGCTAAGCAGAAAAAAGGGGGGGCAGTTGTAGCCCGGCTTTCTTTCTGGCTTTCAGAACCAAGGACGCTGGATATAACCTGCCCTCCAGCCTTTATTCTGTAATTTGGCGTGCAATGCACTCGAGAGAGTGCCAGCGAGTGCTGCTTCCCTCTCATCCAGCCATCCAAATCTTCACCCAGCAAGTTGCATCGGTCCCCGGGGAATAAATTCCTTGCACTCGTCAAAGGTCCGATCGCATTGGTTTCGAACTGGGCTCCATTCGCTGGTCGCTAGTGTGCCCTTGCGAATCTACGACCCTGCCCGTTTCACAATGATACAGAAGGGGTCAAGACCACGCTTCCCAGAATCATGCCTGGTTTTAATGAGATAGAAAGCCCACCTTACCCGTGGATTTCTCTCCTGGAATTTTTAATATTCAGTGTGGTCTGCGACTCCTCTCTATTCTCTTCCTTACCCCCTTTTTATTTAGTTCATCTATAGAAGACCCGTCCTTGGAATCCTCTCCATTTCTATACTTCAATCCAGACTCTCATCCAACACTCTTTCGATCGCGCACCAGTTGCAGCAAAACAGCACTCTAATAATTCAAATCCAATACACGAGTTTCCGAAACTTCATAAACAAACCATACAAGATGCCTTTCAAATTATTACTCCCTCTTCGTATCGCCCAATTCGTCTTTTCGGTTGTGGTTCTTGTGTTGTCATCATATGGTATGGAGTCATTTATTGGGAATAGGAGAGAAAAGAGGTTACTAACAATCCTTTCAGTCTCCCACTGGTATGATGTCGACACCCTGACTTCATCACCTTCCCAGGTCAACTTCTTGGTCTTCGTACCAGTATTCTCCTTCATCTCCATCATCTACCTCGAAGTCGTCCCTCGCTTCATGCAAAAGGGTAAGTTATCCAATTTCCACCCTCATCTCACCACAACACTAACCCCATCACAGCATCCCACCCATACGCCCACCTCGGCTTCGAGGCCTTGAACACCCTCTTCTACTTTTCCGGTTTCATCGCCCTCGCCGTCTTCATCGGTAAACTCCTCTTCTGCCGTGGCTCCGTCTGCGCAGCCGCCAGAGCCGATGCCACCTTTGCCGCATTCAACTGGCTCCTCTGGATGGCCAGTACCGCCATCGTCGCTCTCCAGATCTTCAAGGGTGGATTCAAGGTCATGAAGGATGAGAAGTCCAACATGAGCCAGGTCCCTCCTCAGGGAGCTATGCCATAGGAATCAACCAAGCAACTCAACGATCGAATCCGAATCTGGGAGGAAAGTCGAGAGTTGGTGTAGATGTGAAAATCTTGCACATGCATTCCTATGTTGGTATATACAAAATGACCGGATATGGTGTTGGGAAATGGATTATATGATCAATGGTGGATTTGGGACTGGAGTTTTATTTATTTTTAGAACGAAACAGAGAGGCCTTGATGGTTTCGAGTATCACAACAGATGGCTCTTTATTCTTTCTTGGGATGGGTTCGCCTTCTTGTTTGTGGTTCGCTTTATCATCATCAGTCAGAATTTCAACGT
Organism: Calycina herbarum; assembly: GCA_001414485.1. Classification (NCBI taxonomy): domain Eukaryota; kingdom Fungi; phylum Ascomycota; class Leotiomycetes; order Helotiales; family Pezizellaceae; genus Calycina; species Calycina herbarum. The sequence continues at coordinate 266,501 of LLEY01000012.1, forward strand.
TTATTGGATTTGGTTTTATTTATTGTGTTTAGTTATTACCGGGGTATGGGTGGGGGGATTTTGGGGGGGCGCTGATACAAAGTAGAAAGTAAAGCATATAATTCAGAGTTGTGGGACTGCTCTCTGTATATTTTTGCTGAAGCAATTGATAATGAATTTTGATGCCTTTGGACGGGGAAACTTATATTTGGCTTCATTGTCTTCTTTTTTTGCATGCTTTTCGCTTTTGAGATGTGAAATGAAATGGTCTTGGTTTTGAGGTTAGGCATGAAGTGGATGCAACGAGGACACGAATCGAGGGTTTCAAGCTAGAACTTGAGTCGACGCGCAAGTCTTGGGGCCGCGCCCGAAATGTCCCGAAGGTAATGTGATGATTGACGAGAATCCATCTTCACATGTTGGTTTGATGGTTGATGGTGTTTTCAAGCTCGTCATCTTTCACTGACTATCTTGAGATTTGATCACTCCAAAGGAAACACCCCCAGATACGCAAATGCACCATTGCATCATTCCGTCTTCGCGGCTTTGTAGATCATGTTCGTAGGGAGTACTAGTAGTTAATCTCGATAATCTTCATCCCGTAATTGCGATGGGTCTTATAGTGGCCACCAGGGCCATCCTATTTAACTTTAAAAAGACGACTTTGGTGAAGCTGCTTACGTAAACTCGATATCACAATTGAAGCTCTACATCCTAAGCTCCAGCACAACCCACCATCACACCCCAACCAGAGCTCCAGCTCAACCAACCCTTCAAAATGCAACTCCCCACACTCCTCTCCCTCGCACTCGCCTCTTTAATATCAGCAACCCACCTCCGCATCTCCCTTCCCCCCCTCCAAAACCCATCCGCCCTCCCGCCCTCCACCCACGCAACCCTCACAACCCTCTCACACACCCTCACCTCGCCCTTACGAGTAGACAACACATTCGATTTCCGCAACGTAACCTCGGGCTCCTATTTATTAGATATCCACTGCCACACGCATCTCTTCTCGCCCCAACGAGTCGATGTCCACGATGCGAAGGTCGGGGAGGTAGAAGTGGAGGTTTGGGGCACATTTAGAGGGAATGAGTGGGGGAATAAGGGGCCTGTTGTTGAAGTTCAACGGGTCGAGGAGGGGGGGAAGGTCATTAGGATGTTTGAGGGTGGGAGGGCTTTTGGGGGGAAGGAGTGGTTGGTTGTTAGGAGTGGATGTGAGTACTTTTCCAATGGAGAGAAGGGGGATGGGAGGGAGGTGTGCTAATTTTATGGTGGCAGTTTCTCCGTTGAGCTTATTGAAGAATCCTATGATTCTTATTGCGGGGCTGAGTATGCTTGTTGTTTTTGGGATGCCTTATTTGATGGATAATAGTAAGTTCTTCCCCTTCAGGCCTTCCACGTTCTCCCCTTCCTATCTATCCTCTCTGAAATCTTGCGAGATCAAAAACTAACATAACAAAGTGGACCCAGAAATGCGCGCCGAATTCGAGGAACGACAAAAGTCCTCCCCTCTTTCTGGTGGTGGAGCGGCCCCAAATCCTTTACAAAACTTCGATGCTGCGGCTTGGTTAGCGGGTAGTGGTGGAAGTGGAAGCAGTACGCCGAAGAAGATTCAAGGCAGCGAGAAGGGGGAGAAGGCTGTCAGTAGATAGTCTGGGGATTAGACGGGGCGAGGAGGTGTATGATATACCGTGTGGTGACGGAAGAGGATCGCCGATTTTTGTGCCTGTGGGCATTTGGGGAAGGCTATAGGGAAATGAGGAAATGAGGAAATGATAAGTAATTGATACCATATCGACGTCTCTATTTGACCCCCGTTTTTCTTCGCATGTCGTCAAAGGAATTAGGCAACAATTGTTATATGGTTGTCATATTTCCCATGATCTCCATTTTTCACACTTCCAGCACCTAATGATAAAATGTCCCGCTTCGTTGTTCCTACCAACTCTGAGCAATTGTGTATACACTAAAAAGAACATATATTAGCTCAAGCCCACCATCATATTTCCAAGGTCAGTACTCCTTGAGTTCAAATAGAAACCACCGTCAAAAGCTAAAACGTGATCAGGTGTTCAAAACGCGTAACCATGCACATAAGGCATAACCTTGGTTCCAACATTATGGGCATTGCTAGCGTGTATAAATAGCCTTCCTGATCTCCAGAATCCCATTTTATCTTCTTCTTCTCTCTTCAAAACTCAAGAGCAGATTCGAGAATCTCCACTTTAGTTGTTTATCTATCAACCAACTTTGATACTCTTCCTCGCTTACGTTCACACAAATACAATAACAACTCTCACTCCTAATTTCAAGTGACCACCCGCCCGGAACATGAACGACCAACCTCTCACCAATGCACTCAAAGTAGCTTCGCAAAACACTTTACATCAAGTGATCCTCGAAGTATGCGTTGAACCGGAGGATTTCGGAACTGCGGTTAGGAGACATCTAGTCAGTCCAAAGAAGACTGTGAGGCGACTACGCGAGCAAGAAGGGGTTCAATATGACCAGGATGAATACTCGGTGAAGCGATTGAGATTTGAGAAAGAAGGAGAGAAGGGAGATAGAGAGGAGAGAAACTGGTCAACCCGTCAACCGCTTCCAACTCGAGATCTAATGAGTCTATGGCTTCCGATTCCGACTCCGAGTCCAACGAACTCGCTGCTAAACGACGAAGGGTCATTCAATCAGCGTATTAATAAACTACTCAGCTACTCGAGTACTATTCGAGTAGTCGTGAGTAGAGTAGAGTAGAGTAGAGTATGAGTAGCGAGTCTGATGAGTAGAGTAGAGTAGCTACTCTTGACTACTCGAGTAGTCTATATATAGTAGTAATATATAAATATAAGTTAAAAAGTTCTGCTTTTAGTAGTAAAAAATAAGATATACTTGAAAACTAGGTCAGAAATTAACAACTCTTACTTCTCCTCTCTTTCTCTGTTAAATAAATATAATATTAGAAAGTTTCTATAATTTCCGACCCTATAACTATACGCCGATATTAGGCCCGAGTTACCCGACAGTCGGTCCGAATCGGCCCGTACGACTCGAGTACTACTTGAGTAGTACTCGAGTAGTGTTGAGTAGAGTAGAGTAGCGGACACTACTCTACTCTACTCTATTCATTTAATACGCTGCATTCAGTGGTGTAACCAATGCTAGGAGGAGTATTCTATTGATAGCAATGGTCCAAGGAGCTGTAAGAGACATCCCGGTATGTAGTTCTCATTTTCTTCTTATAAGTACTTCCAGCAAAGATCAGCTTAAAATATTAAAATTGCATGGAAATAAAAAAATATCCCGATCGCTTTAGATGGAATTGCTGTGATGAGGATGCGGATGCGGAGCCTTGTAGGGTAGGTAGACATTCAGATACTGGTGTTGATGATGGACATCCTGGTGTTAGTAGTGATGCGGGGGAGAGTAGCTCGAGCGCTGACGTTGCTTCGAGTGAGGACGAGGAGGTAGTGAGAAACTATATGTTGGATGTCCCTTCTGATGGGGAGGGCAATGAGGAGGACGATGATGAGGAGGTCGATGGTGGGGGCGAGCCTTGGAGGCTAGAATATTTGCTTCCTGATCATCCAAATGGTTGGTGCTGGGAATAAGTAAGGCTCAGTGAGTTAGTGGGTTGGTTGTGATGCTTTTCGATTTGTCTGTTAGAGCAGATGTATCCTCTATGCTTTCAATCTAAATACCCAATAAAGCCTCTTCAATACACTCGAAAAAGTCCAATCTGTAACTTTCATAAGGGCTAATGTTGTAACAGGTTCAACTCAGGAAATCCAACGCAGGTTCTCAGCCTCTACTGCCAAGGACCGCTTTGATAAAATTTAGAAAGCGGGGTAAAAGATTTCTAGATTAATATCTCAACGACCACCCTCTTAGGCTAAAATCCGTCCTACTAAACTACGTAAAAATAATCTTTTCACTTATATATCTATTTCTATTAATGCTTAAACGCTACAACGACAAGTGATCTTTCAGCTACGTATTACTTAAAAAAGTATAAAATGCTATTTAAGAAATAGCATATTTCGTTTTTTAAATATTATTTAATAACTATACTCTTATATAGAAATCCGCTCTACTAAACCATAGAAAAGTATATATAAAACCCTCTAAGAAGTTGTTTTAGCTAATTCCAACTGTTTTTATAGTATAATCTTTATTCTACGTCGCACAGGGTAATTGGGATTTGAAGACGACCAGTGTGAGCACAAATTAATCAATTAATAATCTGATTAATGACTTTTGGTTAATCTGATTAATGATTAGGACCTCATTAATCTATGATTAGATTAATCATAGGTTATTAATCTAATCTAATCTAATCATTTCTTACGCTGTAGACGACGTGCCCGTTATCTACAACAGAGAGATTTAGAAGGCATTTCTATAGGTGGGATATCAAGTATTGGAGATAGATAATAGTTTGGTGTGTCAGGGGTGTTAATTAGAGCATTATTAGTAGAGATATCTAGCATTAAACCTATAGTCTCTTCATCGATACTAAATAGACGTTTACTACCAAAGCTATTACCAAAAGCTCTTAGACGCTCTAGCAAAAACCAGCCTGCCCCACCCTTCCTACGATATGATTAGTTACTTAATTAGATTTAGTCTATACCTAATATATATGGGTCGGTTTTGTAAAAAGAGCGGCTGAGGAACTGAGATAACAACGCACCATGCACGAGAACTCAGGTCATGTGCCATCCAGATTATATTCATGTCTCCCATCGTTATCTTCACCACTTCAGTCATAGTATTTTGCCTTCTTCCCCTTAATAACTTCCTGCTCTCCACCAGCCGATACAACATTCAAAAACGGCTTCCCTGAAACATTCCCCGAAACCCTAGCCTTCACCCATTCCCCAGCAGTCACAACCTCACCCCCTTGCTCTTCACTTTTATAGCCCAGTTTTGCCAAAACGGGACTATCCACAGGCACAAGAGGTAACTTGTCCTCCGGTCTCACAAAATACAGAACTCCAATCCTATCAATATTTTCTTGGTCAGGCGGCGGAGAAACCACTCTATGGATGCTGCTTTTCAAAAATCCGTTTGTGAGGAAATCCAACGAGTCGGCAATATTTACAGTGATGGATCCTGGATATGGTTTCACATACTTCCACGTTGCTTCAGGCGTGCGAACTTGGAGTGCAGCGACCGGCTGACGGAATAATAACGTTATACTTCCAAAGTCTGTGTGCCCCTTTACCCAGACTCCTCCGAGGTGTTTGTTTTCTTCAGGGGAGCGATGATGGTATTTCATATAGCGGAGATGACAATCTGATTTCTCTGTGTACCTGTGGCGGTCGAGGAAATAACTTTCTGGAAGTTCCAAGATTATGGCGAAGAGAACCAGGAGTTTGTTTACGATCTTGTCGGTTATATGTTTTGAGAATTCTTGGATTTCGGGCAAGTTTTGTTTGATGATTTCTGGGTGGGGACGCTCGTATTCCGGGATAAACTTTGGTATGTTGTATATTTCTGTGTTCTGTTTGTATATTAGCAGTGGTCTACAATGAAGGAAGGAAAGCATACATCGTATTTTCCGGGAAGTATCTCGCGAAGACCGAGTGGTTTGTAGCCGTTGTAACCTCCGTGTTCTAAGTCTGCTCGGTATTTGAGTTTCTCTTCCATGGGGAGTTTGAAGAATTCTTTTCCAAGAGCAAACTGGCGATCGACATCTTCTTGGCTAAGTCCGAAATCTACAACGTAAAAGAATCCTAATTGCCTGTATCAGTATTCGCGTTGCTGGAAATCTTTACCTTCCTACCAATTGTTTGGATCGCGTTGAAGAGCCTAATAAATTAGCGAGTTTTGAGACGAGGGAGATTGATGGGAATTTACTGTTTCGCTAAGTTCTCCTTTCCACCTTCGAGGTCGAACTTGGATAGATCAAGTGTTACCAAATCAGCCCAGTCGACTTTGAACAATTAGTCGAATAGATTAAAAGAGCTTTCGGTCGTTCTCTTACGTTCATATGTTGTCTCCGGTACTTGCTCATAGTCAAGAGCTGCGGGTATGCCTGTAAGAGAGGACAGTACTGCAGTCATAGTCGTTGAAATAGCTAGAGAGTATTCAAGTCTTCTTTTTAATTTTTGGGAAGAATGGATAGAACTAAAGATATTTACTTCTAATTAAGCAATAGTTTCTGAGAGGTATATTGAGGGGTACTTACCCCCCTAGATGCCTTACCCCACCATCAGTTTATGTTGCAATACACAGCCACTATGAGGTTACATTGATAACCGTATTTATAATCCATGATTTCATACCCCCACGTTTTTCCTTCCGTCGATTCGATGATCGTCCACATTTTCCTCCAATGGATCGGCTTCTATCTCACTTTTGTTCTCGAAGCAGTACCAGTTCCGATGTAAGATATAAGATAGTTGCTAGCTACCCCACTTGCTGAAAAGCGGGGAAGCTTCAGTAAACGTGCTTTTGACTTGAATAACGTCAATAGCTAAGCGAAATTTAGCGTCCAATTGAATGAAGGGTCGCGATGGACGCTAAAAGCGGCAGTAAATGCGTAGGACTTGTCACTCTTTGGTACTTCTTGTTCTAGAATTGTACTAGAAAGAGAGACTAATGATAGCTCTTTACTGCCGCTTTAAATATCTACGGCGAGGAAGTGTAAAAAAAGTTCAATGAAACCGGGTTGTGCTGAGAAATGTAGATAACAGACGTTATCTTATACCTCACTCCACTTCAGCTAGGGTTAATAGCGATTTTATTCCCAACCTTTTCCAGCTATCTGATGCTTTCCACAATGGCGACATTACAGCGTGGGATGTTGCTTGCCCCGGTTATGAAACGAGTCCACATTTCCTTTCTGCAACATATACAACATTCGAAAAAATGCTTCTTTAAATACTGAGATATTCATTAAACACACCGCTCATATTCTTACCACATTTCTACTTTCGATATCTAACTCAAAAATGGCCATCCCTCAAGAGTAGCCAAGTGGCTCAACCGACGAACTTCACTTCGCCCCGAGAGGACAAATTATCGAAGAAGATGTTACGAAGTCAGTTGCAGGCTTTAACTCAAAACGCATGCGAGCAAGAGCATTACTATCCGCAGAAGAAGAAAAGAAATTACTACGAAGAATTGATTTGCGAATACTGCCACTTTGCGCATTGATGTTTTTGATGAAGAATCTGGATGCAAACAATGTTGGTACTTCTTCGAGACTCCTTTAAACATCATTGATGAATACTGACTTGAAAAGGTGTCAAATATTCGAATCATGAATCGTGGCACGGGAATGAATATTTTGAAGCAGTTGAATATGAGCTCGGATGCTTATAATTTCGTTAATACTATTTACTATGTAAGTTGATAATTGTTGGATATTGAAATTGTACTTGAGATTGGCCTAATGAAGATTTAGATACCATACATTGTCGCTGAAGCCCCGTCGAATCTTTTTCTCAAGAGGCTGCTTCCATCCCGTTGGCTTTCCAGAATCATGGTAAGTCCCGCTTAACACTCGAATGGTCTCAAGAATTAATTGTGTAATAGATAAGTTGGGGAATCGCAACCTGTTGTCACGCAGCTGTCACCAACCAGCAAGGACTTTATACCGCACGCTTTTTCCTCGGCCTTCTGGAAGCCGGGATGTTTCCCGGGGTTATTCTTCAAATGTGTTATTGGTATCGACCAGATGAAATGGCTCGACGTCTACTATACTTTTACTCCGTTGGTAATTTCAGTGCAGTTATCAGTGGGGTTTTGGCCTTTGCATTCGACACGGGGTCCGGAAGAGGGGGTTTGTCTGGCTGGCAATGGTAGTAAGCGAATCACCCTTCACCTCGCAGAATACTAAGATTCTTTAGGATGTTCATCACCGAGGGTGTTGCCACAATATTGATTGGAGTAGCCATATTTTTCTTTCTTCCAGACTGTGAATATACCCAGCGATGCTTCCAGTTATTTGTGTCTAATGTATCTTTAGTCCCGCCACAAGCGAAGTGGCTTACAGACCGTGAAAAACAGTTCATTCAAGCCCGTCTGCCTGGAAACTCGCCCCAAGCAAAAGAAGCGAACTTCAAATGGCAGGAGATTCTTGTGGTTCTGAAAGACCCCAAAACTTGGCTTTTCACCGCTTGCTGGGCATTTTTCACGGTCGGTACTACTGGCCTACAATTCTATTTGCCAACTGTAATTGTTAATCTTGGTTTCACGTAAGTTGTGTAATGGCCCAGTGATAAGCTTCAAAATCTAACAGACCTTTTAGAACTATCGCACGAAGTCAACTTCTCAACCTTCCCACAGCATTCTTATCAATATCATTCATCGCCATTTTTGGACTGTGGTCGGATAGTGGGAGTCTACCACGTCCAGTATTTCCCCTCTCGTTCATGGTCGTTATTCTCGCTTGTTACGGTGTCCTATACACATTCCCAAGCAGTGGTTCTGTGTACGCGGCATCTATCATCGCCAGTTCTCTTTCGTCAGCTTGGTATCCTATGATGTGGCCCTGGCGTGTTCAAACCACTTCAAAAGCTACTGGCTCTGCATTTGCAATTGGGTTCGTCAATAGGTGGGTAACCTCTGAGTTCTTTTTCCTCTTTCAGGTTGTTCTGGGGGGATTAAGACACCATTTCCTCCTCAGACAACTCACATCCTCCTCTCATACCCCTGCTTCCGCCCCTCCTTTTCCTCAAACCTATTTCTAGAAAGGGCGATACTGACTCCGAGATCGTAGTTACGGACAAATTGGTGGTGCATTAGGACCTCAAATTTTCAGGTCCAAGTATGCCCCAAATTATGGCGTTTCGTTTAGTGTGGCGATGGTGATGGTTGGCTTAGCTATCTTGGCCAATTTGACAACTTGGGCAGTGACTGGGAATATGGAAAGAGAGACGAGGAAAGTGAAGAGAGCTATGATAGAAGCCGCAAAGAGAGGGGAGGCTGTTCTGGATGATGTTAGGTATGAAGGAGGTGGGAGTAAAGTGATTGGCGAAGTCGATGTTGAGAGTGATGACACAAATGGTAGTGGGAGTAGACTTGGGGGTGTCAACTAGCTTGCCGCTGTTTTGCTTGCGCTAAAAGTACTTTTTTCAAGAGAGTATCCTAAGATTTAGACCAAGGACAACGACAGCGAATGTAGAGCTTCTTCGAAACGCGTGAAAACTTTATACGTCACCAGTAATAGTTAAATCTAGGATTTCTATAAGTGTACATATTGATTTGAGAATTATGACTCGTGTTCTCTTAGGCCATCTGAAGAAATCTTTTGCCTCGCTTGTCCCCAGCCACCTGCTTTTTTTTTAATAGAAGAGTCATTCACCTTCACCTTCACAATACCAAGCATCAATTCACTGCCACACTTGCATGATCAGGCGCATCTTGGCTTCTACCTCAGCCTCAGCTTTAAATCTATTCTGATCTCCAGAAATCCTCCTCTTCCTAGAGCATCAACTCGACAACAAAATACTTCACCTTTCAACAAATACTCAACACAACCTCTTTAGGCTTGATCAACACCATCAAACCAAACAAAAACCAAAAAAACCAATTCCGTCCTTTACGATCCATCCTACAAGATGCCTAAACGAACGATCGACGAGACGGGTCTGCCCCGTACAGGCTCTCTCCCAGCAAACTCAAGCTCGCATGCACAAAAGAAGCGCAAGAGCAACACAACTTGGAAGCCGGTTCCAGTTGTCGAGGTCCCAAGCCATGAAAGAGTCAAAACTAAAGAGTGTAAGGTGGAGGGAAAGGAAGGGGAACGAGAGGAGAAGCGTATGGAGGTGGATGGGGAAGCTGCCAGAGAGGCAACATCGCACAACTACATATCTACACCACCTACCACCGACCTCGATACGTCCAACAATACGACACTTGAGACATCCAAATCACCTATACCACGGTCCACCCTGTCTGACCAAACATTTACAACAAACGAGACACCTACTACATTCCCACGATTTCGGAAACTACCTCCTGAATTGAGAGCTATGATATGGGCGGCATCCATCCTCCCACGAATTGTTCCCCTAAAAACACACACCAAAGAGATCCCACCACAACCCGTCAACTCCTCCAAGTCGAGAGCCAGTGGTAATTGGAAATCAATAACCACTATTACTCAAAAACGCAAACCCAACAACGAACAGCAGTCCACCACAATCACATCTTTAAGATCCACGGCTCCCATCCCATCGCTCCTCCACGTGTATCGTGAATCTAGAGCGTTGGGACTAACCTACTACACCCTCTCTTTCGGAACCTCCGACCTCCTAGGAAAAACATATTTCAACTTCGCACAAGATACACTTTACCTCCCCCAACTAAAAGACACAAACCACTACATATCAGAAGACAGACCGACCAACAAAACATCAACCATCCTCTACTCTCTCGTGCGTCCCAAAGAACGAAATCTCATCACCCACCTCGCATTACCAAATCCAAAACTCAAGATATTCGATCCTAATGCACCCGTAGAGGTAAACCGAGCGTGTAGCATCATGTACGCACTCCTCCCTGAACTTTCGTTCTTCGAAAACGCGAAGAATATTACGGTCGTGCGGGAGAATTTCTTCGATGAGTGGGAACAAGGGAAGGCGATGGGATATGGGGATATGGGTGAGTGGGGGTTTTTGAAGCCGCTCTTCAGTCTGAGGGATAGGTCGAGGAAGAGGGAGAATATGGGGTTTTCTGAGAGGAGGTTTTGTAAGAAATATCAGCTGCTTGGGCGGGAGGAGGATGGAGGGGAAGGAGATGAGGATGGCAAATGGAAAGCGATGCCTAGGAGTTTATTTAGGTATATATGGGGAAAGTACTGGGGGGAAGTGGGTGGTGAGGAGAGGGAACTCCCGGAAGTGGCATACAAAGTCTTAGGAAGAGAGAGTCTGAGAAAGAAGGTGGAAATATTGGTAGAGGAGGGATTTTTGAATGATGTTGCTGGGGGTGGGGGATTTTGGAGAGAGGAAAAAGTAAAAGAAGGCGATAAGTGACATGGGTTCTTCGTATCATAGTAGTTACCTGAGATCATCTCAGTTTATATAAGCATGCACTTTTTATGTTTGGAATAAGCTCTAATTACTTATTATGTGACTCTTGAAAATAAACTTCTATGTTGGGCGTCAGAATCCTACCAGCATTCGCGATACACAAGAAAACATAGTGTTAGCCATTGTAATTTTGAAATCAATTTTCGAAAAGATCTCGCTTAACATATCAAATTGTTCTAAATTCGTAGGATAATTACCTTGACAGTACTTATCCCTAGAAAGCCAGAAGAATAAGAGCTAGGTAGTCAGGACAGATGCCAACCTAGAGCCTCGAGTATTTACTCCGGCCTTTATCGTTCAACCAGAGACAGGCTGCAGTCTCCTTTCTCTAGGCAACATATTGTCATCAATTTCTCATCACTCAATCTCATTCAACAGAATCCCAAGGATTATGCACCCTTTCAAACTCAACACCAGCCAACCAAACTCTCTTAATATCCTGCGTAGCAATAATACTCACCAAAGGATTACTCCCCAACATCACAAGATCAGCTCGCTTCCCAACCTCAATAACTCCACGATCACTCAACCCGTGAACCTCAGCCGGAAGCGAAGTAGCTGCCCTCAAAGCCTCCGCAGGCGTCCACCCAGCAGCCACGAAATTCGCAAGCTCACGATGCGTCGAGAGACCAAAGGGAATAATAAGATATCCCCCAAAAGTACTCGGAGGAGCAGCATCTGATCCTACGAGAATGGTTGCGCCGGCGGCATGAAGTAATTGTGAATTCAGGAGCGCAGTTGTACTGAAATTACCGCTGAAATCGTTGGCGGCGTTCAGAGCTGGGTAAGCAATTGTTGAATTAGACGTATCGAATGCTTGAGTAATGGTGATGGTCGGTGTGATGGATTGTCCTCTGCGAATCACCTCCGCAATCATGGATGCGGGGATTCGCTTGTCTTTGATCATATGTTGGATGTGATCTGTTCCCGATGCCACAGCAGTGACCCAGCTTGCATATTTGGTAGCATGTGTTGCCATCTGAAGTCCTCTCTCATGAACGATTTCAACTAGCTGATTTGTTTGGTTCTGCGTCAAAGCTGCTGGTGCCGCATCGCCAATGAGTTTGATGTAATTCGTGGAGAAGTTATTTATGTTGACATCGACAAAGTTGTACATGGATTCTGGCGTAGAAAGAAGACTGAATTCTCCATCCACCGCAGTACTGTTGGGATTGGCATACCCGGCAGCACCAGAAGTAAAGAAGTCCGTCAATCCAGTCTGTTTACGCAGTTCCTGGCAGAGAGGCAGAATAGTACATCCCATGCTGAGTACTGTAGTCACTCCAAAGCTACTCAATGTCACCATATCTGTCAATGCGTAGGGGTGCGCATGGCTATCTATCAGCCCAGGGATGAGAAATTGACCTTCCCCGTCAATTGTCGCGTCAATATCCCCGTTTTCATCGCCAATGATTCCACCATCAATGACAACTGTACGAGGCTCAGAGAACTTGTAGCCGTCGAAGACGCTGACATTTGTGATAGCTGTCCGGAGATTTTCAGGTTTTGGGGCTTCTCTCTTGCGAAGAAGGTCAACTTGTAAGGAAGCTTCAGTAGCAGATGGGGCAGAATGGTTGGGACACCCAAGAGCGATAGGCGTAGTTATTGTGATTCCGACCGCGACGAAACATCCCATTGTTGATAAGAAGTTGTACATCTTGGTGTAGAAGAGAAATATGAATGAACCCTAAATCAAAAAAGACTGAAAGTAACTTCGCAATATAGACAATTTTAGTCCCGGAGATCCGAAAAAATAGAGTTAGGAAGAAATACTCGCACATATTAATAGCCAAAATCCTACCGTGCATCTGTTGTTCCTGGACCACCTGAACTCCACGCGGCGTGCGGCACAGGAATACGACAACAATTACAAGGATAATCCCCCCTGTAATAGCTTTCATGATCTGCTGCCTCCTTTGGGAATGAGGAACATATGGCGAGATTACACCGTGTTTTTGCAACCAACAAACTCCTCTGCATGACTTGAACCTCCGGGATAACCGATACGTTCTGGTTATTAGATGTAATCAAGTTCATTACCAGAAAAAGGAAAACCGACGGGCAACGGGAAAGTGTAGTGTGTATATATTCAAACTCGTGAATGATGAAGAAATGTGGTCTAACATCTATTCTACGGCTCCAGTTGTGGTCACCGTGGTGGGTGCTTTGAAGATCGTCAACCCGCTAACCACGCTCTCTCTTACACCTTCCAACAAGCATTTCATAAACATCCACATCAACAAAAACATGAAACATGAAACAAGCCAAAAACAATTTCCAAGAGTGTTTCCCATTTCATTCGCTCTAAAAAAAAATCATGCTCTACACAACATCAACAAAAGAAAGAAAAAACGCTCACGCCTCGCTAATCGAGCAAGACAAGGTAAATGGATGGATGGCCAAGCCCCAAGATGAATCAAAATAAAGGCCTCCAAAAGAAAGCAAAAGCAACCCATCATATCTCATCCTCGCTCGCTCGCTTGCTCTGTCTCGCGACAGAGCGTCAGGAATCTTTTGATAACCGTTCCCCAGGAATATCCTATTCCCACCCAGGAAACCAACTCCCCCTTCCTAATACCAAAAAAAGAAAGACTGAATAAGAAGAAGTGTCACAATATGATGGGCCGTGATGCACGCAAGAAGCGTGCGCACCTTCCCAAAAACTTGAATGTGGTCGTCGCAAAAGAAGCAAGCAGCCACCATTGCTCGATACCAAAATATCGCACCATAAGCGCGATTATGCGGTATTTGTGTGCTGTGTATAATGAGAGTTTGAACATCCGAGAAAGATCCGGGGGGCGGAACAAATGAAATCTAGTTTATTGTGATGGCGAATGTCTTTAAACTTCGACGATTCGAGCTTGGTCATTACGAGCCCGCATAGACTCAACCAGGGTTGAAACCCGAGTCCAAACTTGTGGTACTCGGTTGTAAAGCATGGCAAGAATAACAATCGTGAGAAGAGGAATCTATTGATGGTTAGTATTTATATGACGAATGGGGGAAATGGTACTTACCCAAATGAAGAATAGATTCCTATCCCGACTGAGCCGCTTCACCTTCTCGGCGTGGGCGAGTCTCAGCTGGTCTTGTTGTTCTCTGGTAATTGTATGCTCTTTGCCAATTCTAACAGTTTCTAGCACCACCGGCCGTTTTGCCGCTGCTGTCGAACTCTCGGCTTGATCGAAGATTTCTACACACTTATTGTCCGCCACCGCATCTGCTGCTGCTCGTGTGGCAGATTGTCTTTTGGTATCTGTATCTCCTGGGAAGATATCTTCGTACGCGGGAGGTGCAGCAGGTACGGTACCAGAAAACAGATCCCACCACTTATAATCTTGCTCTTTGGCACCATTTGCAACATTTGCACCATCTTGCCTGTTGACCAAATTGCTAATTCGGCGAACCATAGGAGCATTAGGTCCCAAGTAATTCTGATAGTCCGGAAGTGCAGGCATCTGTGGCAAGTTGCGAAGATTGCCTTGCATTGTGCGTTGGAATTGCTGTATTTGAGCAGTGATTTGGTCACGGAATGCGGTCATAGCAGCTGAGGGCGACGCAAGTCCAGCATGAGTCTCAAGGTCTGGCAGTTCTAGGATGGGCTTTTGATCCGAATCTTCCGCCTTCGAGTGTTGACCACTTTGACGTCTGACTGATCTCATCCAAAATGCTCCATCGTTTGCAGCATCTGCGTCCTCATCCTCGTATTCATTGTCACCGTCGCTATCGTCACTAACAGCAGGGTCAAGAGACTCCGGTCGTGATAGTGGCTCCCAAACAGATCTCATAGATGTAGCACTGTTTGTCCTGCTCTTCATTGAAGAGCCGCTGCGTCTTCTGGTGTGATGCTCCACACGACGAGTGACGCGAAGAACCTCTTCCGACGTCGCCATATCAGAAGGTGTGAAACCTTGAAGACTTCTGACTGTAGGGTCTGCACCACTCAGCATAAGACGTCGGACTATCTGAGGGTGGCCGTGAAGTGCTGCAAAATGCATTGGTGTGTAACCGCCTTTGTCTCGAGCTTCGGGGTTGGCTCCTCGTGCAAGAAGCGCAGCCACGACCCGGTTAAGTCCTAGAGAGCAGGCAAGATGAAGCATGGTTTGGCCAGATGTTCGTCTGAGATTGAGCCGTGGCATATGCGGACTATCATCAAGATCAATTAGATCTAGACATCTCAACAAGGTCGCTTCTACGTCAACACCAAAAGTGGCAGCATTGAAGCCAGACATCTGTTTGCCTCCGCTTGAACCACCTGTCGGTGAGCTGTTGGCTGGTCCTCCCCAAGAGGGATTGCCGTCGCCAACTATCCTTCGGGCAAGGTCTCGAATATCTTCCATCTTCCCAGTCATCTTATGACCCAAAACAGCCAGCGCAGTTCGTATGAGTTGTTGCTCATCATCATCCACATACTTGAAGGAAGCTGATGATTTTGTCAAGTTAGGTGCATAAGGTTGCATCTGTTGCTGCTGGTGCTGGAATTTGAAAGTTACAGGAACAGTTCCAGGAAATGCTGATGGTGGTAAAAGGCACACGAGTGAAGTCTCACCCCAGAATGTGGTCGTTGTAGCTTTAGCGTCACCAAACATAACTTCCAATCCCTGGCAAAATCCACTTCCTAAGCAAGTTACCTCAATTCCACCAGCTCTTGGTCCCTCGCCGGGGATCAATTTGTGAATGGTTGGTGGTCTTTGAGGATTGAGATTCAAAGGCATGCCATAAACCCCACTAGAAACTGCTTGTCCCATTTGAGGCGGCTGATGAGGGTACGTGGAAGCGCCATTCCTTAAGCTGTTTGGACTAGGAGCCCGACTAGGATGTGCAGATACAGGCGCCGAGAATAATGGATGTGCCATTGCCAGATTTTCCATAGATAGCGATCGATTATGGTTGCCAAGGAACAGATGGTCATTGCTGTTAGGTGTTGGGGGACCCGTGTTATATTGTTGTGGGATTGTAGAAACTTTTGGGGGAGGTTGACCAAAGGGCATATCTGGCATAGGGAATGAATTTAGATGAGGAGTGAATGGCGAGACAGCTGTAGATGTTGCAACCATATTTTGAAGTTGCCCAGGTGACTGTCCTGTTTCTAGTCGCGTCATTTCTAGACCGCTGGGAACCTTTCCTGGTCCCGATCCACTTGCTTTTCGCTTCTTTGACAGTGGACCCGAAGAAGCGGTTGGAGAGGTATGTCGAGATAAGTTGCGAGGCGTCATGGTTGCTGATGTCATTTGAGCTGGATGTGAAGAGGTGTTCATGTTCATATTGTTGGGAAAGTGCAAATTGAAATTTGCTCCCATATTCTGCAAATCAGAGCTTGAGTGAGTGAGACGGAAAGGGCCACCTGCAACAGGACCTGCACTCAGTGTGCCATCGGGTGGAAAGGAAGAGGTTGTAGGGTATAATTGGCCATCCGAACCAGTCGAAGTTTGTGTTGACAACGTTGGCATATTATGGGTTTTATGATCGTCTGTGATCATGATGGAAGTTGTCATTCCCTGGGCTATGACACGGTCCTGGTAATCCTTGAGCGTTATGATGACCTGAAATCCAAGCTTTTCGTTTTGGTGCCGGCAATAACATGCAATCCGCATCGGGGCATCTACTTGCAATGCTCCTTCGGGGACAAATGGTTCACCACGATCTCCGGTTGCTTCATTTCGTGTCTGAGGACTAGGTGTCTCCCAGTCTTTCACCTCAAAACAATTGAAGACAACAACACGCTTGGCTTCATCTTTGTGCCACATTTCCTCTTCCTCAACCTTTTTGATCTTCTTTCGAGCGGCCCTCTTTCGTTCGCGCACTATACACCCTGGGCAGATTTTGACATCGCCCCCATTCAGAGGTTTGTCTTCTTCCTTTAGTTCCTCTTCTTCCTCTTCACCTTCTCCGCTATCTGCTTTTGGCGATTTTGTTTCCACTTTGATCGAAGGAGTCTGGGCCGCACGTTCAAAAGCACGTCGTCTATTGTCCGGATTAAGCATGGCACTAGTACATACAAGAGTAGTATACAGTTCCAGCATATCGGGTGATCGTTCTGGGGTAGGCTTTGTGAGGAGCTTTGGTTTCGCGATAGTGTGAGTTGGAAGATGGATTTTGGTGATACCTGGAGGCATTGGGAAGAGCGTAATTTTTATTGGAATTTGAGTCTCCACGCGAGACTTTAATGGGGTAGGGTGAATAGTCATTCTCGTCTTGTATGGAGGACCCATTGGAAACCCTGGTGGTGGCATTCTGGGCATTTGCTGGAAATTCATAACCGGATGCATACCTGGTTGCATACCTTGCGGTATACCTGGTTGTATATTATGTTGCATGTTTGGCTGCATATTTGGCTGCATCATTGGTAGGCCATTGTTTGGAAAAGCTTCGAAGCCCATTGCCCAAGCTGGATTTGGCGGATTATTGGCAAACATTGTTCCGCTTGGATACTCCAGCCCTGCAGGAGATGGTGAACTATTAAAAAAGGCCGATGGAGACGATTCGTGACTTGCAACCATGTTGGAAAGTGGCGAAGCTTCTCGTGAACCGGATGTATGGAGTCCATTCATAGACTGGGTCATGGAATATTGCTACAGCAATTAGTATTGGAATTGAAATCGTACTCTGTCGCACTTACTGAATTTGCCTTGAGGTGGGTTCTATCGTATCGCGGCCTTGGAGCAGATGGGGTTCTGTCCTGTATATCGAGTTTGGTTGTTGGCATACTGGGTGAAATTGAGTTGACCCGGGAATTTCCAAATTGACTCGGGCTGCTCGCCGCACTTTCAAAATCAAAATCATTTTCCATGACTTTATCATTGAAGTCGGCCTTAAAGTCGCCCCCAGAGTTTATCGAAGCAGGATTAATAGTTCCGTCAAAAGACCCAAATCCCGTCGTATTTTCCATCACGTCGTTCATCTTCCAATCGCCTCCATCTGCCATAATGATATCGCCTGGGGTTATCACAGACCGCGAGGATTCCGAACTGGACTTGCGCTTGTATCCAGAGGAGTCGGAAGAGGAATCTGGAAGTGAACCAGTTGGAGAGGCGGTCGATGGAGAGGGTAACTGGTGTTGAACTCCTGTCTCAAGGGTCGCTTTGCTTTGAACAGGGCTTTTGAAATCGAATGGCGCCGGAGTGCTAAAGTTAACAAATTGTGAATTATCTGCGTCCTCTCCCAAAAATATTCCAGGGCTATTTGCCCCTTCCAGCGATTGATTGGCGTCGAAAAACTCGAAGACTGAATCCGAATCCAATGGCCCTGTCATATCAGAATCCAGGATAAATGGCGGCGAACTCGCAGCATATGGAATCTCGCCAGAATTCGGCATGGCTTCGAGGTAGATTATGAGGGAAGGAGCGATGGTTGGAGGTGTCGTAAGTAATAAATTTCGAGGCTACCGTCTAGCCTGGGAAGCGCCAAAAATTAACCTCCAATTCCAACTACACCCTTTTCCTCGACGCTCCTCCAGATGCGCCGGCTGATTAAACCGAGCTGCTTAGAACTCTGGTCCCAGATTCTCAATTCATCGAGTCGCTTGGTCTTTTCGAGGTGTTGTGGAAGTGGAACAGCTCTGCTACCCGATTTTCGAGGTGCTCTCGTTCCCGTCACCGCCGCGATTTGAAGCTTTCGTATTGGGTGGGCGACGCGGCGTTTGTGTGAATGTTGCCTTTGAACCTGTAGGTGTAGATGGAGATTGAAGCAATCCGCGAAGCTCCAAGGCAGTCGATAAGCAATACAAGAAGGTGTCTGGTTGTGTAGTAGAGCGCCAACTAGAGTTACGTCTTCAAGGAACAGGTCCCTAGTTAGCGCCTGAGATATGAGGTAGCTTGGAAGATATAACTCCGGGCCGATGGGGGTTTTCCGAGTGGTTTTGATCCAACTTCGTTTCGCAGAAAAATATGTCAGGATAGTGAGGTTCAATCGCACAAAGCTTTGTTTATTATTTTCTTAATTTGATTTTTCAATTGTGTTTCGATTGATGAGATATTCATCTCACCCGTCCCTCTCGCCGTCCGTGGTGGAGCGGCTGGCTAGTGTATGCAGCTTGCCTCCAATTCGGCCCTCGCGATGCAGGTTCGACACCCTCACCAATACTACCATCTAGATCGGTTCCAAGGTGTGGCTGCAACTCCAAGCAGATTGTATGGATGAAAGGGTTTCCCGCCTATCTCGCTATCTCGGCAGGACCATCCTAACTTCGTCGCGGTGCAGTGTACTAGTACACGCAAGTTCACGCAGGGAGGGCCCTTGAGGCAACCAACATCATATACGCATAAATCACCAGTATAGGTAGGTACCTACGAAGGCATCAACCTACTCTAACCTGCGCCATTGTGCATACTGGCGTTCTTTCTCTTCCTGTATTTGCCGACTTGTGTGCTTCTTCCCTGGCTTCTTTCTGCAGTCCTACCTCCGCTGGTCGGAGAGAAATCATTGATGGAATCACATTGGTTGCTGAGGTCGGGATATTAACAACCATTTCAACCTTTTCGCTGATACTCGCAGTAGTTGTTTCCAAGCTACCCTCCATCATCCAACGCGGGAATGTTCGCCGTTTTCATACTTTGGAACGGCATCTCTCACCCGGGACTCAAGCCGGATCCGCGTCTGAAGCTGCGAGTCCATGTTAATCGAGCCTCCCCCTCCAAAAGACTTACCCGACTTTCCCCTCTACCTCGACGTCACACCAAATGCTTGGGCTCGGGGTTGTCCTAGTGCTAATTCGCCTTACCTACCCCATTACTCCGTCATTTTCTACCCCAAAGCTAGCTTATCTTTTAGCAGCACAAACTTCGGTCCGTTTGACTATTCGCATCGGGCAATTTACGGAATGGATAGGGAGATATTCTATTTGCGTATCTGCGCGAATACCAATTCCAAGCTTTCTAGTGACAGCTTCAGTTGAGAACATCCAGAGAGTGGGATCTCCTCAAAACGAGAAGGTTGGCAGTCCAACTCAGCAAAATCAGCCAATTTCCATAGACCGAGGACGGTCATCTGACCAAAACCCCCAAGTACTGCATTGACAATTGTCCCCAAACAAGGTTGGAACCCTCTCAACAAGTATACGGAGGTACCTATTACCTAAAAAGTCAATTTACTTTCTGAGGACGATTTTCCGGGGTATCATTATCCGACCCTTCAACATTTGGTCGCTTTTCAACGGTATTATTTCCAGCCACATAAATAATCTTTCCGCCACCTTTTTTCTTGCTAGTGTATGCGAGTGTCTCCCTATCCACTTTGCTCGCGTTGCTTTCTTAAGAGGAGTCGGCATGTATCCAAGGGATTAGTGAGGTGTTTTCTGTGGAGAAAAGTTCTTGGAATAATTGAGTAATGTTTGGCTAGGTTTTCTTACTTTCTTAGCTTCTGTGCTTGGTTGTCTTTAAACCGCATAGGGTATTTTACTATACTAGTCGCATGCCGAAATCATCGCTCGAATTTCATATTTTTCTGTTCATATAATAGAACGAAAACTCCTCTCGTCATCTCAATTTCATTGCACTGATATGCCAGAGCTATGTGTCTTCGCTTTCCGAGCGCCACTTCAAGGTAGCTACAAAGCTCTCAACAAATCAATCTTCGTCGACTACTTGTCTTCCGGAGATCATTCAGAGTCAGTAGTAGAGGTTACGTATTCAATAGAAGCCAGATGTCATTCGACAGGTCGACAGGGCAAGAAAAGCTCAATATCATCCCGAACACTTGGTCTAGAGGTTCGGTCGGGAAGGGGGAAAGGAAAACTGATACCTCAATAATAGAAGAGTCCATCCTTCGATTTCTTCATCCTTTTTGAAGATGCATTCAACATTGATTAAGGAGTTCTGCAGTCTGTATATCGAAGAAAAGATGCAGCAGGGTTGCCCGTAATACAAATAGTTGTTCACTACGGGTCAAACATGATTCCAAGCTTCCTGTTCTTTTTGGAGTCACAAAAATGATTCTGCTGCCATCGAAAACTCCATCCATGACGCAAAAACAGTTCCATTCTGACTGTTTCCCAGAGAGAGTTGTCAACAAAAGCTGTCGCAAAAATTGGAGGAAATGCAAAAGGGCATGGGATGATAATAGATTGCGCATTCTAGTTCGTTTGATATTCTCAATTCTCCCAAACTTCTGGAACAGTACTTATCTTTCAGTGAATATTGTCCGGGGGCTATATGGCTTGGTGGGGTAATCTTGGCATTATGGGTCGGTCGATAGCAAACCGATAAGAAAACTGAAGCAAAATTTCATCCGACTTTCCAAGACATCACAAGCACACCTCAGTCCCTGAGACAAACATACTCGTCCAGCTCATTCCGCAGAAGCTCAACACCGTGGCAGGCTTTGTCAAACACAAAATCCCATCGCAACACTCCGATGATTCAATAACATATCCTGAATTTCCACCTCCCTACGCTCGTCCATTGCTTCCCCTAAGAAGCAGCGAGGACGACACTGGTGTTGGGTAACACAAAGTAACACGTCAAGATGCCTACTCTGGCGATCACCAATTTCAATATCGTTGTACGTCTCCCGAAAGCTCTGCCATTGGCTGGGCACGATGTTGACCGTTACAGTGTTCGGTACTTGGAGGATTCATAACCTTATTCGGATTAGTTTCCTACCTTTTCAAGGAGAAATTCTACCTCTCTGAAGCTCGTAAATCCTCCCTCTCCAATCGTAAATCCACTCTGACAGTATGCCGTGCAGTGATCTCTCTCCTAGCTGGAGTAACCTTTTCCCCTCATGCCCTGAACATTGTACGGCCTCTATCCTACACCACCACACAAGCAAATCTCGATACCGTAACCCTCGCCTTTTCCCGTCTCGTTCTCGGTGTTCAACTCGTCCTCGCAGGCGTCCAGCTACCTTCGCGATATCTAGTCAAAGAATGGAAATCCCTACTCCTCCTCCTCGGGCCCATCATGACCCTCATGTGGCTCGCCTCGAGTTTAATAATATGGGGGCTTGTTCCGGGGTTGCCTTTTCTACATGCCCTAGCAGTGGGAGCTTGCGTAACTCCCACCGATCCCGTGTTGTCTAATGGAATTGTGAAGGGGAAATTTGCGGATAAGAATATACCAAAGGATTTACAGAAGATTATCATTGCAGAGTCCGGGGCGAATGATGGATTGGGGTATCCATTTTTGTTTCTGGCGCTGTATCTTATGAAATATAATGGGGGACATGATGGCGGAGCGGGAAAGGCTATGAGTCTCTGGTTTGGAGAGACATGGGGGTATACGATTATTTTGAGTGTAGTTTATGGTGCTAGTGTTGGTTGGATTGCAAAGGAACTCCTTCGTACGTACTTTTTTTCTTGGGTTTCTCTCCCAATTTTCACTTCCTTCTATTCATTACATTCTTTCCGATTTCCCCGTTCCATTGATCAACCACTCGAACTAACTTTCCACAGACATCGCAGAAGAAAAGAAATTCATAGACCGAGAATCCTTCCTCGTCTTCGCAGTAACCCTCTCCCTCTTCATAGTCGGAACCTGCGGAATGATAGGCAGTGACGATGTTCTCGCCTGTTTCATAGCCGGCAATGCATTTACATGGGATGATTGGTTCCGTCTCGAAACCCTCGATGATTCCCTCCAACCCACCATCGACATGCTACTCAATCTCTCAATATTCGTCTGGTTCGGAGCAATCTGTCCCTGGCAAATGTTTTTGCGAAACGATGTGGTTCCAATCTGGCGGTTGGTGATTCTAGGCTTGTTGATTTTAGGATTTAGGTATGTTTTCTCCCCCTATTTTTTCCATTTAAAAATATACTAATGTTTGAAAAAGACGCCTCCCAGTAGTCTTCGCCTTCCATAAAATAATCCATCAAATCGTCGACGTCCGCCAAGCTGTATTCGTAGGCTTCTTCGGCCCCATCGGCGTCTCAGCAATTTTCTACCTCTACATCTCCCTCGAATTCCTCGAGACACTCACTAACCCCGATGGCACCCATCGCGAGGATGCCAAAAAACTAAGCGAGACAATGGTCATTGTAATCTGGTTCCTAGTCATATGTAGTATCGTCGTCCATGGTCTCTCCATTCCTCTGGGTAAACTGGGATTCTTCCTTCCTAGAACTATCTCCAGAGCATGGACGAGTCAAACGACTGAGGAGACGGGATTCGCGATTGGAGAGAGGGTTGCTAGTAATGCTTTGGGTGGTGTTTTAAGGAGGAGGGGACGGGAGAGTAGGAGGGAGAGTAGGAAGGAGAGTAGATCTGCAACGAGGGAAAATGAGGCTGAGAATGGAAGTGCTGGTGCAGTAGGCAGACAGATTTATAAGA
Source organism: Calycina herbarum (assembly GCA_001414485.1). Lineage (NCBI taxonomy): Eukaryota > Fungi > Ascomycota > Leotiomycetes > Helotiales > Pezizellaceae > Calycina > Calycina herbarum. The sequence continues at coordinate 289,791 of LLEY01000012.1, forward strand.
TTGGTGGGAGAGTGATTCGGGATAATGGGGAGGGAAGCTCGGGTGGGAGTGGGGTTGCGAGTGGTGCTACTGCTAGTACGCCTGTTGAGAGGTCGATTCGCTTTCCTGATGAGACTTCCTCGCCTGCTGGGACGGAAGCTCAGAAGACGCTTTGAGATATTCGGTTGAATGATGGCTAGACTAGGGAGAAAGGAGGGTAGGGGGTACGAAGATGTGATCATTTAGTTCAAACTAAATGGTGTCACAGTCATTTGAGGGGGTGGTTGAAGAGGTGATCCTTTGTTCAAATTGAAAGGGGGGTACAGGTGTTGAGCATGTATGGTTGGGGGTTGGAAGGGCTTGCATGGTGTTTATAGGTGAGTGGAGGTGGAAGCTCTATATGGTTATACGAGATGGCTGCGCTGCTAAGTACAAAGAATATCAAGCTATTTGTATACCAAATTATACTGCGAAGTCTACAAAGTCACCTCTCTTTTGATAAGAATTGACCCGTGGATTATCCTTGAATTTGCTATTTCCAGGTTACTAACTAGCGATTTCCAGAATTTTTCCAGTGCTATTCGTAGGTTACCTACCAATGGATGAATGCCTTTCTATTTGTAGGTCACCTACCAATAGTTGGTGTTCGAAATGAGGAGTCAAAGTTGACCGTAGGTGACAATTTTCTATCAAAAATTCTTTGGAGCTCTGAAGTAATCGAAGAAAGGTTGAGGTGAGAAGGAAGCTTACTCGTGAGTTGGAACCCATCAGCTTACTCGCCGGTTTCTAGCAAATAACAGCTTACTTACAACCTGGAAAGGAATAGCTTACTTCCAAATCAGTGGCGTACTCGCAAAATAATACCTTGCCCACAACTTGGAAATTAGTAGCTTACTCGCCAGGTGCTAGTTTACTCACAACTTGGAATCGGTAGCTTACTTACAAAGTTCCGGCTTACTTGCAAATATCCAGCTTACCTGCACAGTTCCAGTTCGCCTGCAAAATCCCAGCTTACTCACAAACTCACCAGCTTACTCCTCAATAAACCCATTTAGGTGAGTATGTACTTTTTACAAAATTTGACTCCAAACATTAGTTAGGGTTCCAGTTTGCAAAGGAAGTTGCCGGTGTAACTTATGTGATTATAGGATTCACAGATCAATATTAGGTCACGAGAGTTGAGCGGCCAGAAGTGTGTGTGTGAGGGCAAGTGAGAGAGTAGGTGTGAGTATGTATACAGCAACATACTATTAAAAAGGGGTGAGCAAATCGTTTGATTGTGTTCTTGATTCAAAAAGAATCTGCGGGTTTTCCTCCAGCGATAATGAGCACATTTCTTTAAGGTTTGTTGTATGTATGTACTTGGAAAATTTATACATCATCTTGCTAAGTAATAGAGGGTGAAGTGTGGCTGTCTCGCGGTGGATATAGAGAGCGAGATTAAATAGCTTGTTGTTTTAACTTTCTTTTACAATTACCAGTCTAAATTGTAGTCTTTGCCCTAGAATGTCAAAAACTTGGTAGGTAGAAACGAACGTGGAGTATTTACTGCTGCTTGTAATGTCCATGGATGATATCCAGAAGCTGTTCCGATATACCTGAAACACTTTGTAAATAATTCAAATCAATTACTATGGGAGGGAAATTTTCGTCTGCTGTTTAGCTGCTGACGTCGTTCTGTTCTTCGTATCCACTTACACTCCCCTCAAATTTCTGGGATGGAACCAAGTGTAAAAAGAGGGATTTGTTGAAGATATTTTCATTGATTGTCTCTTCTAAATTTATGCTACTGCGTCCATAAGCCCCTCGCCCACTTGTCAATTTACTGAGCCAATCCCCAAATATCAAGAGAATCCGCTTTCAAAAAGCTATCATCATAATTCATGAGCAGCGTACCACTCTTCGGAATGCAATGCAATGCAACAAAAAAAAATAGAAAACTCCCCCAAGAAATGCTCTGAGAAACTACCTCCCGTATCATATTTACCCCACATCTCATCTCCACACATCACTATCCAGACCTTTCACAACCACAAGCCCCCTACAAATTCCCCCTCTCATCCTGCTCCCGCTCAATAGCCTCAAAAAGACTCTTAAAGTTCCCCGCTCCAAAACCCTCAAACCCATTCCTCTGAATAATCTCAATAAAAACCGTCGGTCGATCCATCAACGGCTTAGTAAATAACTGCAAAAGATACCCCCCTTCGTCAAAATCAATAAGAATATTAAGCTTCTCAAGAACATCGAAGTCCTCCGCTAACTTCCAATTCCGCTTATCACTCTTAAGTCTCAACCGCATCGTAGAATAATAAGTTTCCGGAACATTAATAAACTCCACACCTCTAGCACGAAGATTGGAAACAGATTGGATGATATTCGTAGTTCGAAGGGCGATATGTTGGACTCCTGCGCCGGAGTAGAAGGATACATATTCTTCGATTTGGGACTTCTTTTTTCCCGGGGCGGGCTCGTTGATGGGCATTTTGACGAGGTTGTTGGGGGATGCCATGACGATGGAGTTTAGAGCTGAGAACTCGGTGGAGATTTGGGAGTCGTCGACTGACCAGAAACGGTGGAAGGAGAGACATTTTTCGTAGTAGGCGCAGGCTGATTCCATGGCTCCCCAGTCTTGGTTTCCGACACAATGGTCGATTGCTTCGAGGGGGATAGGGGGGAGAAGTGCTTGTAAAGGATCGAGTTTGGATGTTGGTATTGAGGTGTAGAAGGGAAGGAAAGGACCGGTGTAGGAGTTTCGAGAGATGAGAGTGTGTGTTGTGTCGCCGTAGGTGCGGATAATAGCTGTGGTTACGGAACCATTTTCGTCTGAGATGATTCGAGGGACTTGAACAGAGACAGCTCCTGAGTCGACGGCTTGTCGGTATACACCCTCTACATTATCAACCTCGAAGGCTACATCTTTAACTGCATCTCCGTGTTTCTCGAGATGGTCATATATCTCCTTTAGTAAAGTTCGGTCTTCGTGTGAGATTGGTTCGTCTTCTGAGAGACAGGTATATGATTTTATGGGCGAGGTGAGGACAAATCTGATGCTTCCGTTTGCTACGACATGAGAGGCGATATATCGACTTCCTGTTTCAAGACCTTTGTAGGCTATTGTGTAGAATCCCAGACGGGTGGTGTAGTAGGATGCTGCTTGTTTGGCATTTCCAACATACCAGGTTATATGATCGTAACCGTGGAAGTTGGGTGTACCATCTACAGCGCCATTTGTGTGATTTGTTGTTGGAAATGTCAGAGAGGTCGGTGAGAGAAGGGGAGGTGTAATCGCCGAGGGAGCCATGTTGGTGGCAAATGGCAAAGATAAGAAAACGAAGAAGCAGACAACAATTTGATGAAGAAACAAATTATTTAGAATTCTCAGATTGAGGCTCTGTTCCTTGGGTTATCAAGTAGGAAGATTTTATTGCAAGTTCAAAGGAAGTGTTGTATGGGAAGAAGTAGAAAGCAGCAGCCTTCTAAATAGACACGGAAAGCTCGGTCTGATTGTTCATGCACTGGCAAGGAAGCGATCATTGACTGATTCACGAGGAATCTGACACCGTCTCTTACCTGGCATACATCATAGCTACAGCTGATACAGCTCGGTTTTGTTTGACGGAATTGGAAAGTGCTGGATGATTGCGGCCCCTGATTCGCTGAAGAAGAAGCGAGAGGGCGGAATTTCGATGCCGGCTCAGGACGGCAAGGCGCGGCTTCCGTCGGGCGGTGAGCCTCACCTACAAAAGAGGTACTTCATCATCTCCCACCTCCATTTCAATGCCATTCATCGAGTGAACCGTATGTTGATGACAGAAACTCCGTCAGCCTGGTGCAGAGTAAGTTAAATGCCGAGGCTGTCAGGAGTAGGTTGGTACTAGAAATCCACCAGTCAAGGTTCTTCTCAGAACAATTCACACCCTTCAACAACTCTATCATCCCTTGTTCATCGATTCGTATTCCTCTTCATTGTCTGCAACGAACCCCAAATTTCTTCCACTCAGTCAAAACAAATTGATACTCTCCCCAAGCGGGAAGAAACATACAACACAATGACATCCTCAACCTCCCTAACAACCCACGACCTCTCCATCCTCTCCAAAATCGCAGACCCAGAAGCAGGACCCTCAGCTCCTCTTTTGATCGATTCCTCCCTCCCAAAGGACCCCCATATCACCAACCCGACTCTCTACCAAACCCTCGTCACAAACGAACTACAAATAATTTCCTCCCTCCAAAAAGCCGAACTACAACTTGCGGGTCTCCAACCGACACCAGAAAACACACCCTCGCCCTTATCTCAATATCAAACCGCCATCGATTCATTTTCGAAATTAATAGAGGAGAATCCAAATTACGCAAGTGCACGAAATAATCGTGCTCAGGCACTTCGGCGGGTTTATGGGGATGGTATACTTGTTAAAGCATCAAATGAAACAACAACATCATCTAAAGAAGCACTACCTCTAATCTCCTCCCGGGACCTGACAGCAGTTCTCCAAACCTCAACCACCCTCCTCAACGATCTCACCCAAGCAATCTCCCTCCTAACACCAAAACCATACTCCCCCATCTCCCCCGTATCAGCAAAAACCCTCTCCAACGCATACACACAAAGAGGAGCACTATATCTACGAACCGCAAAACTTCTCTCCTTAAGAGGAAGCGAACTATCAGTAGAAGATACACGGGCAGAGAGAAACTGGAGTGTTATTGATTTTGAGGAAGCAGCGAGTAGGGATTTCATGATGGGAGGAAGATATGGGAATGAAGTTGCTAAAGCTTTAGCTGTTGCTGCGAATCCGACGGCTAAGTTGTGTGGTGAGATTGTTAGAGAGGCTATGGTGAGAGAGTTTGGTGGGGGACAGAGAGTGTAAGATAGGGATATTGGGGAAGTGAGGGCGGAGGTGGAAGAAGGAGATAGGTAAGGTTAGTGACGAATAATGAGTGATGAATATACGCATACTTCCATGTAATCAGTTCCTTTTCTACCCTTCCCATGGACAAAAAGTGAGAAGCCAAAGTAATTACAATAATTACTCAAGGCAGTTTCGAAGAATTGAAATCTCTATCTCTTTATTCTCCTAGATCATCTCGAAGAACTGCCGTGAGTACGTGATCTTCTGGAAAACGTTGAAGTAATAATTTAAAAGGTATCGGGTGCTTACTTTAAGATTTTTTTTATTTTTTTTTGGGAAAAGTCAAGAACCATCTATACTACTTATTGATTGCATAAGAGTGTGTGGGTGCAGACGAGGTAATGCCAGGATGCTTTATCACAACATCCTTGAAGTTGGAATGCTCTTCCTCTTCTTCATGATGAGAAGCAATCACTCTATTCTTACAACACCAAATATCTTACCCCCGGATCGTACTCGTGTCAAGACGCCTCTCAATGTCTCAATGTAGAAGTCGAAAGAGCGTTTTACAAGTCTGGTATATATATGCATTCCATTCCCCCAACTCTGCTTTTCTTCACCAACACATATTTATTTTTACAATATGTATCACCTCTGTCCTCGTGTTGCCAGCAAGGCAGTCAGTGACGCCCGCGGGCTTGCGAAAGAACCGGCATCTGGATGTAGATTCTGTGGGGGTGCATGGAAAAGCTACAGCAATTTCCAAAAGAAAATTATTTGGGTACTACTGTCGAACCCCCAGTTACTGTCATTATCCCTCTTATCGTTCGAGGACCATTTGGATTTACCACTGTTTTTTCTTTGCTAGACCGTAGTTTAGGATTGTACAAGCATACACACAGAGAATTTAAAATGTAGTCACTGTGTATATGCGAAAAAAAGAGCGGCAGGTTGATTTCCATATCTACTTTCGGTTCCCATGCTGCAGGCAACTATTCAGTAGCTAGAAACTCTTATTGGTCTCCTGTCATGGATTCTCGAAACCTTTCAAAAACTAGGTATAAGTACTAAACTTTTCCCCGGTCTGCGAGATGTGAGACATTCAGGAACTACTCTCGGTATAATCTCTTTTCACATTACTTGAGAAATTCTAAAACCTATTATTCGGGAATATTTAGGACAGTTAGGAAACTTCCTTCGAATAAAAATTTCACCAGAAGTACTAAGTATAACTCTCTGAGTCTTTTGCGCAGAGAAATACCTGGGTCCTTATGAATTATAGAAATATGTACTTGCTATATCGAAGCTAGACTTCTGATCATTGACGAGTGAGTAATAGCTTGATTTTGAATTAAAATTTTGAAACGGAACAGAAAGCGAGTTCTTATCTCAAAAGACATCGATTGGAGCTTATGATCTATTTTATTCTTGCTCAAACGCCGAATGCAAATACCCCGGTGAGGTTGTAGTTCACAAGTAGTGTATTTGCGAGAACTCCGAACTCTTTTAGAATAACTTTCAAAGGTAAAATTAAGAATCCTCGATTTATCGTCTCTCTAAAAAAGTGCTCTTCCTTTACAAACTAATGTTTTGCTGACTTATAAAAGTTCAAGAGTTGTCTCGTTTATTTGATTTATTCGTACGTTGGTTCCAGTAGGTCAAGTACTTATATCTCCAGTAGCCTCACCTATTCAAATTCCAGCACCAGCAGAAGATGAAGACATAGAGATGGAAATTTCTGTGGGGAGTCATTTGATCCTTTTCAACCCTCAAAAGTTTAAGGATACGACCAGAGGAATAGAAGCTTCGTTCCCCCGTGATTTAATAGACCATTCTTTCCAAGGTTGTGGACTTAAGGTTTGGTGTACTACCGCCGAAATGCAAACTACTATCGTTTTGAGCGCGAGATCGCGAGCAGGATACAACTCAATTTCTTGTAATCCCTAATATCATGGCTTCTCGCAACTCCTTCTTCAAGCATTTCCTCAACGGATCAATCATAGTTCTACGAGAAACTTTACAATATACCATGAGGCAATCAGACCAAGGCATTTCAAGCATACCATTAGTACGACTATTCGAAGCGGGAATAGTTTTATGAATAGGTATGAGGGAGGATTTAGGCGTCTTTCCGTCGCAAAACTATATTTTGGGAGTAGAGAGCAGAGAATTTTAATTTCAAGAAGTTAGTTCCGGTAATACATGGCCTACTAGAAAGAGAATCCTGGATTGCCTGGACCCATTCTAGTTTTGAAACTTTGATGATCTCTCTTGGGCTTCATATAAAGTACTTGAAGTATTTTCCCGTCATGACCCAAGATAAAAATCTACTAAGACGCGAAGTAGATTCTTCCCAAGCTAATCAGCTTCCCAAAGATCAATCCGCTTTTGAAAAGGAACCATCAAGTCCACTCCTAATTTCGAAAGATCTCCACGACCAAAAACCATGCTTCGAAATCTTTTCAGCAGTGGAGTACATTAGGAGGAACGCCCATTTAAATAATCCCTATGATTCTATCATTCTACATCTCACTTCCCAAAACAACCACTTCCCATCTCCATACTCCATACTTGGAAATTTCCCAAACATTTACCGATGCCGAGACTGGTTGGACACTAACAGTTCACAACTCACATACTTCTCACATGAGAGGATCAAGAATTTCTTTCTAAAGGGTAGCAAGTATTCACACTCCTTATTGACGACGAAGTTGTCTTGTAAACCCGACGACACACTGACGCGGTTTGACGTAGGAGTGCTAGCATTTCCATCTCTGAACGATAAGTTCGTACCACCGTCGAAAATCCAGTTGCTGTCGTTTTCACCTCTTATCTTTCAAGCTGACCTCAAAGTCTCAAACTTCAAAAATGACTTCCTTCTCCAAAATCCTTGCTCTAACAAGAATCATTTTCCTAGGCGACGTGAGTTACGCTTCGGTTTTCCTCGAGCAGCCCGCGAGAGATAAGAGAGTTCCTCACCATGACCTTGCTTTTGCAGCTCTTCTCTTACAACCCCAAAAACGAGTTAAATAACTGAACTTCTCTCTTCTCTCACGCCTTTCTGAGAGTTATGTGCGTTAGAAAATGATATGATGGTGGATAGAAGATCGTCATTTATCATTTATCGAGTTAATTAGCTCCTTGCATATCTGTTCCTTCCACGCCCAAAGCAAAAACTGAGTTTTTGAGTCTCAACTGTAGATTTATCAAACTCATCACAGTACGGCACCTTTTGTTTTTGTTTTTTTGAAGTACTAGTTTTGGGTAGAAAGAAGTTCATGAAAAACTATACATTTTGAATGCACGTTGTTGACTGGATGTCTTGAGTGAAAAAGAGATGATACAAGCGACGACACGATTATCTTAGGCAATTCCAGAAACCAAATCTCCAAGAACAACAGTAAAGGGTCCACTCTCCGTCCTACTCTTAGGAGGCTAAGATATAAATTGATTCGTTTCAACATCCTTTTATGCCTCTTTATCGCATTGTACTTTGTTGACGTTGGAGTGAGCTGGTGGGCTACTGTCTTCGCGATCTACGGTGATGGAACTGTGAATCACTCGCATCGGCATGATTTGAGATGCCCACTACATTGCACTATTGACATTCCGCAGTATCACTTTTGCAAACCCTTCTTCTTCACGTACTACTGTCGAAACTTCACTTACTGTCAACTTCCTCCCAAAGTATGAGCACTAATTAATCGCCTTTAACGCCGTTTCTTCCTCGCTAGACCATGGTTACGAACTACGCCAACATACGCACGGGAAATGAACAGATAAAATCTCTTAAACCTAGAGCCCATGAACCATAGTACATGCATCGAATTCTTAATTCGGAACTCGTATTGTCACATAAAAGTGGACCCCTCGGCTACGCTGCCTTTTCACGTATATATAAGGGGCCATGGCCCCTCCCCCCAAATACAAGCTCCTCAGAGCGTTTTCCACACTCGATTTTGTACGTGACACGTATTTATTCTCCGATCGATGCTTCCGAAACCACGATAATGCAACCAAATTTCCTGTATAAATGTTTGTTGACATTTATACACCTGTTACTCTCTAGTCTTGGAAGGAATGCGAATTATTCATTTTGCTCATCCAACGCGAGAAATTTCGTCACTGACCAAGAGTAGAATACATTATGTCTTCTCGTCTCCGAACGAGGAGCAGTGTGAGAAATGGGTAGAGTAGAGTAGAGTAGTGACTGCTACTCTACTCTACTCAAGGGATTTTTAGTACTACTCTACTCTACTTAATCTACTTGAGTAGTACTCGAGTAGTACGGACCGACTCGGACCGATCCGGGCCGAGGGATCAGAGGCTCGGAGGATACCCTATTATAATATCCGCTCTAGCGGAGTACTTAGATAAGAATTTTTATTATTCCTCTATAAAGAAAAAGAAAAAGAGAGAAAAAAATTAATAGAGTAAACTATTTGATTTTAAAGATACACTTTTTTGTACTACTTATTACTATATATTATTTCTATTTATAGACTACTCGAGTACTACTCGAGTAGTCTTAAGTAACTACTCTACTCTACTTAACCAACTTGCTACTCATACTCTACTCTACTATACTCAAGTAGTACTCGAGTAGTAGTGAGTACTAGAGTATTTTGTTCTCACGCTAACGAGGACAAGGGAAAGTACAGTCACAAATTCTTACAACCCCATATGCCAGATATCCTGCCGCGGTTTCACTCAAGGCACAGAAGATGAAAACTCACTCGTATAAGAGAACTAGGAAAATAATTCGTCAAAATTCTCTTTTCACGATTTCATTGCTTTGCACTTCGTCGTCTTGGGTGTTGACTAGTGGACTTCTCTTCTTGCTATCTTCACTGTCTGCGGTGAGGAATCTGCCGGTTACATGCAGTGAAAAGACTTGCGATGTCGCCGTGTGGCAGAAATTCTTCACGTACTGCTGTCGCAAATCAAGCTACTGTCATCTCTCTCTCTCAAAACTCTCTCGATACTTGAACTTGAAACTGTTTCCCTTGACTTCGCCTGGTGGCAATAGTCTAACCGCACACCGAGGATTGCAACTTGAACTTGCAGGCTGCAGATTGGCCAACTTGGGCTTCCAGGTGTGGTTATGAGCCATTGCTCAATGCATTTCTTCTCGCTGCACCCTCCCTCTCTGGTGCACTTTGGGTTATACATTTATATCGACAGAGAGAGAAAGTGTATGTGCATGCGTGAGAAATATCCATTGTTTGCAACCTGGAATCCTCAAGCTGTGAATTGGTGTTATATTCCCGTCACAACTTCTCGAAATTTGGGCATATGAAGAATACCAACCCGCCACCAAGAGGTTCCCAGAGAACAGAGACTTGCCGTCTTCTGCTTGTATCCGGAGCGAAACCTTTATGAGTTTTGGGAGTAAGTATTTTAAAAGAATAGATCAATCCCGGAATCTTATCTCAAGAAATCTTGGGGTTTCAAAACTGTCTCTGAAGAATAAGCCACATCCGACAAAGATCGCCATCAATTATCGAAGATATGCTGCCCGCCCTGAGACAGAAAGGTCTAGGCATCCTCGGCATCAAGAATATTGAGAATGGACGATCACCCCTCTCTCGGTCCTCCAAAAAAATTGGCGGGAGACATATGAAATAACAAAATGTCGTGATATCGATGCGATCCGACACCAAGATCATCACTCACCCCCTTCGTTCCTGAAGCGCCAAGTCCAAATCCAGGGACCAAAAACCCAAGCACATAAGAAATCTCGAAAAACCAACTCGTATGTACATCATGACAGAAAATACGCCATCCCATCTAGCGGTGAGAATAACCTTTCTTCTAGAAGACGGACTAGAAGCAGGCTAGAAAACATGCCACGCCATTAAAAAGCACACCACATACACACTAAATGCAAGAAAAGCTTGGGTCGGAACTATGAACTGCCGGTTTTCAAATTCGTGGAGATAGAGATGTTGAAATGATGAAATGCCTCATATGATATAGGTACCCGGCTGAAAGACTCAGGAAGGGCGATGAGATATTGAGATATTGAGTGTAGCGCGGCGCTTAACACGGCTACAATCAATACCTTCTCATCAAATTTTTTGTGGAGAGAGAGAGAGAGAGAGAGAGAGAGAGAGAGAGGATCTAGGGTATGGGGGAAACACCAAGCACCAAGATATCATTTACGCCATCTCCAGGAAAGGAAAGAAAGACGGACGAGGACGACGACGACGACGAAAAGTGGATGCATAAGACATAGTCCCAGAAAATGAATGAGGCTTTTGACGACCCAAAAGTGGAATGAATCCCTGGAGCCTTCGAGAAGGAAAATGGAAGGTGGGAACGAGAACGAGTACTATCCAATAATTTCGTTCTTTTGTCTGGTCCTGCATTGAGATGCCGTACTGCCGTTGGCTCGTCATAGTAAGTATTGGATAATTCTGATGGGCGATTATTCTTGTATGAGGTATTTTTCGTCATGCCAACCATGCCAATGCCTCCACGACAATGGCGATTCTCTTGGCTGACTGCGAACGAATCCAAAATCGTCTTTTCCCCTTTTTTTTGCCAATTGCATGTACAGTACGACGATACAAGACTCTTTGGTCAATTTCTTCCTTCTTACCATTTGTTCTTACCATTTGTCCGACAAGAATTTCTTTGGTGGGAAAAAAGAATGGAATTTATACTTCAAGAGTCTTAAGAGTTGCGGATGATACCAGTATGAAAGAAAGGTATTTGAAGAAAGGCGGAATGAACAGGCACTCCCGGGAATATTCCATACGACCCCAAGAGAAAGAGTAGCACATGTACATGTACATCCACCAAGAAGGTCACGTAAGTACATACATGGTACAATGTTTACGGTTATTTTCTGCAGCCTGTACGAAGGTACCCTATGTACAGCAAACCAGCAGCTAGAACATTCCAAGACCCCGATTTGCATTTTCCGATAGAGAGAGAGAGTACTTGTAGCAGCTGCAGGAAGCCGTTCGGTGCTTCACACGTCTATTCCCGTGAAGCTGTGGTGGATGCGAAACCTCAATCGAGTCAGATAGTGAGCCTCATTTCATTCTCTCTCATTCTCATATTCATTTATTTATTTAGAGATGTCATGGGGTTGGAGAAAAGTCTGGGGATGAGGCTCTTCACAGAATCTGATGTTGGGGAATTTGTTTCCGCGTTTCATATTAATCCGATTGGGGGATCCTCGATTTCGTTTCGACCACCGTAGCATAGGGGACTTCCCGACGGGATTTCAATTCCATGTTGACAGGGCGGGCAATGCCTGTTCAAAATGATACAACTAGATAGCCCGTGGGATAAGGCAGAGAGAACCCCTGCTCCCATCCCTTCTTCTCGACCGTCCGTGGGTTTGTTCCGGTTGGAAAGGAGAGAACGAGACTTTCAAATTTTTCAGCAATTCCCCATGGTTATTTTTGAATCGTCAAATTTCCCCGTTTGGAGAGAATGGATTTCAGATCATTCATGCATGCCCAGAGCTGAGGGTTCGCGAATCACAGAGATCAGACTTGGCTGTCCGCCCAACCAAGGAGATTTTTGTAGGGGGGAGATCAGGTCTTTTGATAGACTTGGGTTTTGCTGCCCAAGCTATATTTACCAGGGGGGTTTTGTTATTTTGAACTTCGTATGGTTATTATATGGTCTGGATGAACTAGTTCTCGGCAGAATTTTGTGGTGTCCTTGGATTTAACACTTGGTACTCTTGACTTGGGCAAAAGAGGAAGTCGGGAGGATAGGGTCTGGCTAAGGTGTCATGTGTTGAAGACTTCTTGTACAAATAATATGCCTCATTTGCCTCATTTTTGGCTATTTCCTCAATGCCCCATTTCATGATGTAGTATGCCACGTTATAATACCCACACATGGCACCGTTGGGTCAAAGAAGCAAATCTTGGAGTGCCGGCCGATGGGCGTCTCCACCAAATCAGCAGGCGGCCCGCCATAGCTCGTTGCCGCATAGGGCGATGACCTGCAGGGAAGAATTGGGCCTTGTGAAATGGCCCGAGATTGGCCAATCATAGGTGTCAATTGGTGTAATGCTGTGTTCTTTGGGCCAAGACCATCTCCAAGAGTCTCCAAGAGTCTCCAAGAGTCTCCAAGAGTCTCCAAGATCCGATCCGTTGGAATGTTGGACTTTCGTGTTGGATTTATTTTTCAGTGTTTCTAGATCTTGAATGGAAAAAGGTTGCAGTTGGAGACTCCTCTCGTGATCTTCAGGGTCGTGCAGACGTTTCCCCAAGCAGGGATGGGCGTTGGTTGGAAGGATCAGCTTCCGGAGATGCTGCTTTGATGCCTTGAAGATTTGCGGTATATCTTGGATAACCCTGTCGTTGTTTGGAGGACTGTGCATGGCCGCCCAGTCGGCGAGGGGGAAGATGGAGACGATAGCGATTGTGCGGTACGGAGTGGCCGTGGGTGTGGGAGTAGAGGGGCGTGGCATGGGGGAAATCTCTAGCGAGTGTTATTGGCAGTAGGCACAGCAGCAGCACAGTACGGAACAGGAATCACAAATGGCTTGGCTTGGGTGTAGGAGAGGTCCTGGATTCTGGTACCTTTGTATTCTCTATTGTCACCGTTAGCCGTCTTGGAAGAGTACTCGTACCGGCGTGTGCAGAGTGCAGTACGTCGGAGGGGAGAGGTTGCTGGCATCGTGACGACCCTATCGATAGAGTTGAGCAACCCTAGTAACTTCATATAAGCAAGGCGTTGCGGAGGGAACTTCTTGGGACCTAGTGTGGAATTGAAGGCCAAGTATATCAAATGTTGTAAGGGCTATGATGTAGTAAAGTCATAGACTTGAGTGAATTCCGGAGAGAACTCAGATGCTCAATATCTTAAGGTCACACGTTGTAGGTGAAGATCTTGGGAGGTGGTCTTCTGGCAGTTGCTACTGCACTGCTACTGCACTGCTACTGCCTCAATCAGTGGCTCACAGTGGGTAGAGGCTGCTCACTAAACTTAAACTAAGGCACTGCAGCGTTGAAGATGCATCGATCGACCAACCCTTCAACGCCCTCCGCCCAAAAAACCCTCATCTCCCCCTGTCGTTGCGTTGCTTCCTCCCGTCTGCACCTTCCGCTCAATCCACCCCTGATGTCCCGCTAACCCCACGCTACGTGCACCCTGGTCGCGACTGGCTGGTCCTCCATTCAAATACCTCGTCGTCGCCCAAGCTCCTAGCTTCTCTCTCCTCTCTACATCGACACCTTTTCCCCCATTGTCGGCGCCTCCCCGTCTCTCGAATTCGCTCTGCGATTCATCTATCTCCTCTTCCCCAGCATTGCCATCGTTTCTTTAACCAGTCTCGATACCCAATTGCGCCCTTCACTTAATTCCATATTTCTTCCCAGGAGTTGGAAGCAGAACTCCTCTCCACCGCCCAGATGGCCGACCTCCACGGTGCAACCGGCACGCACTCCAGTAATACCTCCTCCGATAATCACAACCACCTGAATACCAACATTGAATCAGGCACCTTTGACGAAAAGTCAGCCCACCACGATGACGTGCAGCAATCGAGAAAACCCCTCGACGACGAGGAAGAGGACGAGGACATGGACGCCCTGATTGACGAACTCGAATCTCAAGATGGCCACGCCGAAGAGGAAGAGGAGGGAGAGACCGTCAACGCTGCCACTGGTCGTGTGGTTCCCGAAGACCAGCTCCAAACCGATACTCGTATTGGTCTGACAGAATCGGAAGTCACTGCGAGACGAAAGAAGTACGGTATGAACCAGATGAAGGAGGAGAAGGAGAACTTGATCCTCAAGTTTCTCGGGTACTTTATTGGTCCAATTCAATTCGTCATGGAGGTATGTTACAAGCAATTCCTGTCTTCCTTTTCCCGACCTCTCCCAGCACTTTCTATCAATCAGATGTTCGGTCGGCCCACACCTGTGGTGACGGCTTGCGCTGTTTGTTTTGCTGCAACTGACCAAAGGCCCGGCTGCATCTCGGTCTCTGGAATGCCAGCTGCCACGCCAAGACGCAAAAAATCCACCGCCCATCGATCATCCATGCTGACCATTGTGTTTTGTGATAGGCTGCTGCTGTTCTGGCTGCCGGTCTCGAAGATTGGGTCGATTTTGGTGTCATTTGCGCCTTGCTCTTGCTCAACGCCGCCGTCGGTTTTATCCAAGAATTCCAAGCTGGTTCAATTGTCGACGAATTAAAAAAGACACTCGCTTTGAAGGCTGTCGTTCTCCGTGACGGTCGTCTTTTCGAGGTCGAAGCTCCCGAGGTCGTTCCTGGTGATATTCTCCAAATCGAAGAAGTAAGATTACCCCTCTCCACCACCTGCATACCAATGGCTTGGAACTCGTTCTAACCATTTTCTCTTTGCAGGGTACAATTATTCCCGCTGACGGTCGCATTGTCACCGACGATGCTTTCCTCCAAGTCGATCAATCTGCCATCACTGGCGAGTCCCTCGCAGTCGATAAACACAAGGGTGATCAATGTTATGCTTCCTCTGGTGTCAAGCGTGGTGAGGCCTTCATGGTCATCACCGCCACTGGTGACAACACCTTCGTCGGTCGTGCCGCTGCTCTCGTCAACCAAGCTTCCAGCGGAACTGGTCATTTCACCGAAGTCCTCAACGGTATCGGAACAGTGCTTTTGATCCTAGTCATCTTCACACTCTTGATCGTCTGGGTTTCATCATTCTACCGCTCAAATCCAATTGTCGAAATTCTCGGATACACTCTTGCCATTACCATCATTGGTGTGCCAGTCGGTCTCCCAGCTGTCGTCACTACCACCATGGCTGTCGGTGCTGCATACCTCGCAAAGAAGAAGGCCATTGTCCAAAAGCTCTCCGCCATTGAGTCTTTGGCTGGTGTCGAAATCCTCTGCTCTGACAAGACTGGTACATTGACCAAGAACAAGCTCTCTCTTGCTGAACCCTTCACCGTTCCAGGTGTTGAGCCAGATGATCTCATGCTGACTGCCTGTCTCGCTGCTTCCCGCAAGAAGAAGGGTATTGATGCCATTGACAAGGCTTTCTTGAAGGCTCTCCGATACTATCCTCGTGCCAAGACTGTCCTGTCCAAATACAAGGTCATTGAATTCCATCCTTTCGATCCTGTTTCCAAGAAGGTTCAAGCTGTTGTCGAATCCCCACAAGGAGAGCGCATCATCTGTGTCAAGGGTGCACCACTGTTCGTTTTGAAGACGGTCGAGGAAGATCACCCCATCCCAGAGGAGATTGACCAAGCATACAAGAACAAGGTCGCTGAATTCGCTACTCGTGGTTTCCGTTCTCTCGGTGTTGCTCGCAAGCGTGGTGAGGGTTCGTGGGAAATTCTTGGTATCATGCCCTGCTCTGATCCTCCTCGTCACGACACTGCCCGTACTATCAACGAAGCCAAAACTCTCGGTCTCTCAATCAAGATGTTGACAGGTGATGCTGTCGGTATCGCTCGTGAAACCTCTCGTCAACTCGGTCTCGGTACAAATGTCTACAACGCTGAACGACTTGGTCTCGGTGGTGGTGGAGACATGCCAGGTTCCGAAGTTTATGATTTCGTCGAGGCTGCTGACGGATTCGCTGAGGTTTTCCCTCAACACAAATACAATGTCGTCGAGATTCTCCAACAGCGTGGTTACCTCGTTGCCATGACTGGTGACGGTGTCAACGATGCCCCATCTCTCAAGAAGGCCGATACTGGTATCGCTGTTGAGGGTGCATCTGATGCTGCTCGTTCCGCTGCTGATATCGTTTTCTTGGCTCCAGGTCTCGGTGCCATCATTGATGCTCTCAAGACTTCTAGACAGATTTTCCACCGCATGTACGCTTATGTTGTCTACCGTATCGCCTTGTCACTTCATTTGGAAATCTTCCTTGGTCTCTGGATCGCCATCTTGAACCGATCTCTCAACATTGAGTTGGTAGTTTTCATTGCCATCTTCGCCGATGTTGCCACCTTGGCCATTGCCTACGACAATGCTCCATTTTCCAAGTCTCCAGTCAAGTGGAATCTTCCAAAGCTTTGGGGTATGTCCGTTCTCCTTGGTATTGTTCTTGCCGTCGGTACCTGGATCACTCTTACTACCATGATCGCTCGTGGTGAGGATGCTGGTATTGTACAGAACTTTGGTGTTATGGATGCTGTTCTCTTCCTCGAAATCTCCCTCACTGAGAATTGGCTCATCTTCATCACTCGTGCCAACGGTCCTTTCTGGTCTTCCATTCCATCGTGGCAATTGTCCGGTGCTATCTTGGTCGTCGATATCGTCGCAACCTTCTTCACCCTCTTTGGTTGGTTCCTTGGGAACCGCCAAACATCCATTGTCGCTGTCGTCCGTATTTGGATCTTCTCATTCGGTATCTTCTGTATCATGGGTGGTGTCTACTATCTCCTCCAGGACAGTGTCGGCTTCGATAATCTCATGCATGGAAAATCACCCAAAAAGAACCAAAAGCAACGATCACTCGAAGATTTTGGTAAGTCGCTCCGCACTGATCCCCCATGTTTCGCGCTTTATGCTAACCAGTTTCACAGTTGTCTCCCTCCAACGTGTCTCCACCCAACACGAAAAGTCCGCATAGATACCCATTTCCGCCCATCGGATTCGCTTCACACATTGATGATGCGCCGCGAGTGTGAATTCTTTCCTCATTGTGTTTAATATCATTGGCATGGCTTGCAAGAATTGTACAGTCACTTGGACGGGCTTTTGCTGATGTGTTATGACATAATTGATTTTGTCGAGCATATTACATTTTTGCTCACACTAATCATACAAAGCCAATAATTACCTTGGCTGGTTCTTTTTGAAATGGAGTCATACCAGCGATACCAAATGTTTCCCTTAGATTCTTAATAGTAAAAACTAAAAATCACTTACCCATACTTCTGTTTCTTTTGTTTATATGATTTGCCAATAGAGTGATGGCTTGTGTAAATTGGTTCGGCTGAAGTGTTTGTATGACTTCCACTACTGCCAGGTGTATATGATGTGCTCAAGTGGTACTAAAAGTTGCCAACGCAGCTTCAATCGTGAGCTAGATTTCCAATCATCAGGTGAGCCGACAATTTCAATCCTCGCCAGTGTGAGAAATGAGTAGAGTAGAGTAGAGTAGTAACCACTACTCTACTCTACTCTACTTACACTACTCAAAGTACTACTTGAGTACCTGAGTATTCCTTGCTCACACTGATCCTCGCCGTGTACCCCGTTACAGCTGGATGAGTAGATGCTAAACTAGTTGTGACATGGTACCACCAAGCCGGTCTGAATCCGAGGATCGAGAGACAAAACATTTCGAGCAGGATGTGAGGGATAGATAGGCAAGGCAGATGTTGAAACTTACTTGCGCGGAAAGGAAAGGGCGGAGAACAGATTAATCGTGGCGTGGTGGAGTTATTCTCTCTGCTGAGTGATAAGAGATCGCTGTGAAGGAACTTATCTAGTTGAGGGGATTCGGACCGGGAAAGTTTTTTTGATTTTCGGTGAGGTTAGGAGGGGGTTCGTGCACTCGTTAGTTGGCCACCTCCCTTGGAGCTTTCTGGGGGGGGTTTTTTTTTGGCTTTTTTTATTTATTTCGTGGGTGGGTTTCAACTGGCGTTGAGTGATGGGAAAGTGGTGTTGGTTGGGTTTTTTGGTTGTAGAGAATTGTTGGTTTGCAATCGAGGGTGGGTGGGTACGTGGGATTTCAAGGAAAAGACACGAGAGACTTGAGAGTTGTGTCTATTTCGGGGGATATCTGTTCTACAACTGGGACGAGTAGTTTGTTTGTGGTGGTGTGGTGGAGTGGTGGGGTTTGGCAGGGAGGGTGCTGGGATAACAAGAAATGATGGTTTGGTTATGCACTTGTTGAAGCTGGGTGGATGTATGAAGGGGGTATTTTATTGTTAGTTGGTTTAGGTTTGGGAAAGAGGAGTTTGAACTTGTCTTCCCCGATACTTTACAACTCTGCTACCACTCTACTGGGATTTCATGAAGAGAGTACGGCACAAGCTAGCTAACTTTGAAGATGGAACAGAAATAAGACTTTAAGATGATATGGGTACCCCTGAGAGTCACTAGCCTCTACAAGAGAGTCAGAGTAGAGAAGAGGGCGAGGGAAGAAGAGAAGAGAGACGGCGAAGCATAAATTCAGGAGGGCCTAGATGTTCTGTGTATTGTGTTTCCATTAGACTTGTGGTTTGCATTTCTAGAACTCTTTGGCGTTTTTCTCTGATTCTAAATCGGGTAAGGTGGGGGGGGGGAGGAGATGCATCAATGTTTTAAAGTCGGAATCGAAGGTGGAGGTTAAAATGACAGTGTAGTAAATTTCGACAGCAGTATATCAAGAAACCTGAAACCGAAAAAATGAAGTTTCATAAATATTGGTACGTACGTTCTTTAGCCTCTTGAATAAGCAGTGGGTGTTCCTCTGTTGATGCCAGGCGCCTCCTTCTTCTTATTTTGCTGAGCACATACTTCTCGTGCGTACTCTGTGACTTAACCTTTAATTCCAGTGTTCTCTGTGTTATCTGTAAATCGCTCGGTGCCCCCAGTATTTATTTATTACGGGAAGGGTCATGACTCATGAAGATGAAGATGAAGATGAATTAGATAAAACATATGTAGCATTAAGGTTGTAATTGATTCTAAGATGACTGATTCATCGCCACGCATGCTTGAGGTCAGTTTCATCTCGGAAACGGTATGCTAAAGAGATTTTTTCGTGGGAAAGCTGGAGGTTTTCGAGAGACCCACGTTACCTTATCTACCTGTAATCATTTAAGTAAAATTGAATTTAGAAATGGTCCTTTAAGCGGCGAAGTTTCAATATATAATCTTACGACATTCTACTCACTTGGCTTTACCCTAGCACTTGTCTTTATTTATCTGGCAATATGGGGGAAGTTGTGAGTGCCAGTATCAAAGAAAAGTTGAAAGTGTTTGGGGGTCTCGCGTGGCTTTCACTTGACGTGTTACCACGGAAGAAAATTCAAGTGGCCATTAGAAAGGAGTTTTTCCTACATGCTCGAGTTAAAGTAGCGAAATTTGTGAAACGACAGGGAGTTGGATTTCGACAGTACAAGAATGTAGCGTCAATTGAAGGAGTAAGTTTACTGGAATAAGGACCAAGGAAGTACTTGAGAATTATAGAAGAGAGGTTAATCATTGACAATGTACTACTTTATGGGTTGTTGCTCTTCATTACCAAAAGGACCACATGCCACAAGCAACTGAGATGTGATTCAGCTTTTACTCTATACCGATGAGTTACTCATACGAGCAATCCTCGTACCCATGCTTGGGAAGTTAGGATCGATTTTCTTATCATAGAAGTTGGAACTTTATTTATTATGTTTCAACAATTTTCATTTCTACTGCATTAGCGAAACCTGGATAGGTGAGAAGTCTTGGAGGAAAACCGGCGACTCTTGAGTCTTATCCTTCAGCTCTTTCCATGCTATAATATCTCAAAGATGCAGGAACGGTCTAAAAAAGAGGGGCATAGCTTCGCAAAAATGGATTGAACAACTAGAGAAAGGAGAGAAGAACAATAGGCTCTTCAAGGTATAAGTAAGCAACGATTAAAAGGTAAAGAGAAAATCATAACGCTTCCCAAGATGAGGAGACTCGCCGGCGATGATGGCACTGTTGGGGAATCATCCCAACAGGAATACACGGAGGAGAAAAGTTCGTACTAACAAAGGAATCCCTCTTTCTTACTTCTGTCTCTTTTCGTGAAATCGTATCATGCTCGAAGCTTCGAGGTGATCTGACGAACTAAAGCTTAAGCGACAGTAAATTAAAATTCGACAGTGGAACACTCCACTCAAATAACAAACAGTCTTTGAAGCTACCTCACTCGCTTCCAACTTCGAGGCGAGATTTCTACAGGTTTTAAAGGAACAGCTCAACAGTACTTTGTCTTCTTCCACAGCTCGAAAAACCCTCCGTGCTCAAGTCAGACGACATGGTGCTATTTGGAAGTTTGTCTGTGACAGAGAAAATTCTTAGTGATAGATAGTATAAAATGTAATAAGAAACAGGCTCGGCAAACTAGAGGTTGGCTACAGCAAATTCCATACCAAGTAGTTTTTTCCCAGTAGTCTTACTTCTTCCCCGCCCAAGGATTGGTGCATTCTTGGGCTGGCCCTCAAGCTTCTCTGGCAAAGACTTTCAAAGAATCGGCGTCTAGGTGGTACTCAAGCTTCTTAATTTGATATTTTGTTGTAAAGCTATCGATGTTGACTTTCTAGAAACGTTTAAATGCCCTTTGAAGCCCAAGGTAGAGTGATAATATCACAAAAATGCTAGGCCGGCGAGGGACGAGATAGAGATTTTTCGAGAGATGACCAAAGGGAAAGCACAGGAAATAGCCCTTAATAAAAGAGCAAATAGCAAGATACACAGACGATGACTTGAGTACTGCCTTTCTTTCTCGACATGCAAATCTAAGATAAAGTCTTGCCTAACTTGAAACCTGCAACCCAAGGAGTTTGTAGTTTCGTCTTTCAAAACAAAGTCGGCTGTCTTTTACTTCTTCTCCAGAATTAAATCTAGACAAAGAAAAAGGAATGTAGTCTTTATCTCTCGTACGTCCTCGGGCCCTCATTTAAATACAGTTCATTCCAATTGAAAAGGACTCTCACTCAAGCTATTTCCTGCAAAGTACCAGGAGTTCGTCTGGTTTTTGAGCTTCTCCATACTATTTTGCAGCAACCTTAAAATGCCACCAAACAGGGTACATTTGCTGACTTGGCAAGTGTATCTTGTAGTACTTGGACAGAGGCAAGAATGGAACTTTTCGTCTTTTCCAAACTCCCCAAAGGGTTTGAGAAATACTTCTGTTACTGTGTATATCCCCTCATGAAACAAACCCACGTAAAGTAACGACTTGCTCAGTCCAAGACCAGCCAGCTATATTTGGGATATTACACTCCTCCATGCATCAACGTCTCTTCATGATGCGTAATGCATGAGCCAGAAGATTTAGGCCCACTTCAATTATTCTCGTCCATATAGTACAATATCCTCCGATTGGTATCCCTCCCATCCGCCAAATGTACATTTTTACACCATACAACCCCCAACTGTTCCTCAAAAATCTCCAATATCATCCTTAACCCGATGATCCGGACCCCAGCAGTACTTATGTATCGTATCAGCCGTTTCGAAAAACAGACTCTTCATTTGACTCTCGGTATCCCTCGCTAGTCTTATACACCTGATATGGTCATTCTCGTAGTTGGGGGCAGGTCCGAAGTCGGCCTCTAAAGCTGGTGAGGATAGGGTATGTCCGCCGTTGAGGGAGAATAGTTGGACTGCGCTGTGTTGTTCGTCTTGTTCCTGAAGAATGGGAATGTCAGTTCTGAACCATTTGAGAAGAATGTGTAGGCTTTCTCGCGGTGTAGCAGTAAATGGCTCATTGTTCTAGCTTTCTGGTAGAATCTAAGAAAAATTGAACTGGATTGCCTCAAAGAATATAAAGCAATCACTTGATTTTTCCTGAGAGGTTGGAACAACCAGAGCTACCTAACTAGGCAGGTACGAACCTGAACTTCACAGTTCATTGCAAGGCCCTGCAAAAGGGGTATGTGCCTCAAGAAATTGACTTACCTGGGAAGCTGCAACAATACCAGAAACCGTATCAACATCAAATCCACACATAAAAGTAGCAGTATTGAAATAATCCGGAAACTGCACAATCGACCTAGTAGAGGTTCGGTTCACTTTTACTGCTTGCCAGCCGAGTTCTTTAGACTTGGGGGGTGACTTGGCGGGTTCATGGTTGACAATGTCTTCCTTGCGATACCGTAGATCATACTGGCATAAACTGGAGTTCAGACCGGCGACAATGATTCTGTGAGTATCAAGCTGCTTGATATGTGTGATGGAACTGGGGTGGCGGATGATATCGAGGTTTTTCTCGAAGCTGTTGGGGATACGGAGATCGTTGATGTGTAGTAGACCTGGTCGACCGCCAGCAAGAAGGACGGAAGGGGTTTCGGAAAGAAATTGCAATGCGAGTATATCTCTTGGGCAATTTTCGGGTAGAACCCCAGTGCTGGTTGATTTTGGAGGTGTTATCCAGACTGGGTCGAGGTTTTTGTCGATCGACAGTATTCCAAAGCTAGTACCGCAGGCAAAGAACACTATAGTGAAATTATTAGTAGCGCCATTATACTGGATCTGCTTTCAGGAATGGCTTGCTGGCAGGACATTTTGCAGCAGATACTTGAGGCTCATACCTGCCCGTGTCTTGTTGTTCCAACTTTCTAGGGCAATTTGAGTGAACAACCGAGAATATTAATCCAGATCTTTTAGAACAATTTGGGTCGATACTTCAAACTGTTTTAGAAATTTGGAACAACGAGAAAACTGGCCATCGCGAGTATGGGAAGATAGAATAAGGAGAGAGGAGCACAGTTAACTAATGCTAAAAGATTCTTACAGGAAGGGTTATTTTTGGCAGGCGTGGAGGAGAAAACACTGGTGTAATTACCACGAGTAACCCCGGGGCCCATGATTAGAGGAGGGTGATCTAAGACATGTCAGTCTGTGAAGTCGTAGAAAGGCTAGGGAAGTAACTTCTGGAGTCGAAAGGGAGCAGAGCAACGCCAGCTGAACGATTGTCAATCATGGTGGTGACTAAGTGGCGAAAGCACTCGGTGTTTGTACACATAGACGTTGGGAAGCCCTCATCGATCCTCCAATACTCGTTATCTTCCTCGTCCTCATGCGTATCAAGATCTGGTGGTATTAGGGGATACTGGTCCACCATGCCAGTAGGATAGACTATTGGATATTAGCTGATTGAGAATTCCAATATTCTGGTGCAAGTAGGCAGACATATTCGAATTGTGTGCGGATTTCTTGCATCTTGATAATCTACATCAAAAACAGCGTTTTCGAGTCTTTTCTCATCGTCCTCGGGGAGGGGGCCCTCGTGCCAAAAAAGGGTACTTGAAGTCAACCCAGAGGCGAAAATCTCAGGAAAAGCGAGACGGGATGCAAGCCCTTGTTCTCTTGCGAGAAAACCGCCATAGAGGGGAGCCTCGAGGATCTTGGCTTGTTGGATTCGAGCTCGACTAGATACTTTTGAGGCATAGGACAAGACCGCATGCTCATCTCGTAATTTCCGCCGCTTGATGTCATGGGAACTGTAGGCTTTACTGGCAGGGGCGCCTTGTTGTGCTTGGAAGTATCTGTTTTTCTCCTTGTCTGGATATCGTTAGATCAATCTTGTGAATTGCGAATAGTACTTGCCGAAATAGAAGCCTGGGATTTCCTTCATTTTGCTTGGTGGTGAGTGGTTACGAGCCACGACCAAAACTTGTGCTGCTTTGCTCCTTCAAAATGCGAAATGAACCATCAGAAGATAGAAAAGTGAAGTCAGACGTGGTTTTGTCTTGGAGTGTGCGTTTAGGTTAATGCTCTTGCACGGCCATAAAGCAAGAGCAACCGAACAGTAAAGCGGCCACGCGCTAGGCCCAAACAGTAACTTTTGTTGTTCTAAATTTTTAGATAATTTTAACACAAATATTTGGAACAATTTTAAATTGTTCAACATATTTCAGCTTCAATTGTTCTAAACCATACTGGGTAAATACGTAATATTTTACAAAATTAGAAAGAGCTACATAAAGTCGGTTCATCCTTCTTCTGGCGCTTCTCTGCCGTGAAGGGGCTTGCACCATTACTCTATGCTTCAAAAACTACTAACGCACATAACACAACGCATACGAAATAAAAACTCTCAACTTTTCATACAGAGGTAAAATAGCATCTTGCGCAGCTATTCATGTTTATTTTATATTTTTCCGATTGGTGGTTGTTAAGTTATCGCGTTGCGATTTTGGCGGGGTCCTAAATTAGCTGCCACTTTTTTGTCTACCACGAGAGAGGGAGAAAAAAACACGCCAATTCAAGGCACAAGCTACCCCACAAAACCCTCATTACCAAGATACAATTTAGGAGCAAATAAGGTCTTAAAAATACAACAAAATCTACATTAACTCTTGACTGAGTAAGGATTCTTGCGTCAAAGTATGAGAAATTTTTAGTAAGTGGTTGTAGTTGCAGTCGTATTTGATCAGCGGTTATTCAAGGCTACTTCCCCCATCAAAGGCGGGGCTTCACAAAACCTTCACCCCTCTTTTTGAGACTTCTTCCTTCAATAAATCCAAGTTCAACTCTCCCAAACCGAAATCATGGTCTACACACTCTCAGTCCATCTCTACGCAAACGACAAGCCCGAGTCCATTGAGCGCCTCAAGGCCAAACTCGTTGAAGCAGCCCGCATCTACCGCAAGGACAAGGAGACCATTGACTGGTTGGTTATGCAAGATGTTCACGATCCAAGAGCCTTCACAATCGTAGAGCGATTCGAAAACGAAGCAGTTTGTGACCCCATCATCGTCTTTTGCTAAAAGAAGTCCGCTAACATTGCTTTCCCCGCAGAGCCAAAAATACCACCTCGAGAACCCTTACTGGCTTACTTTCGATCCTTATGTTATCCCACTTCTCGACCGCCCAATGGATCTCCGCAGACACGAGGAATTGGATACCAGCAAAGATGTTGAGGTTCCAGTCTAGATGGGAGGGTATATTAGGATGTTTGATGCTTGCATTGGTGTTAGCTCAGTCGGAGGGAGAATCAAAACATACGGGGAGGAGCTGCTAAGAGTAGTTACCTTCTAAAATGGATTAAAAATGTACAGTACCGAACTCAACAATGGATGCTTGTGCAAATTGTGCAAGATTATGGTAGTAGGCCCTTTCCAAGGTTGCATTGCTGTACTGTAGGAAGATTGTGGTGCTGTGTTGTTTATACCTACCTACTGCCAATTTTGGGACAAGCAGAAATATTGAGAAAATTGTTTCAGGAATCAGAACCTAACAGTCTCGTAAAACATTCTCCTAGAGCTTCTCAAATAATAGTTAATTGTCCTAGACTGTTTTACACAATCCAGCGCTGTTCAGAGCAATAACTGACTCTCTTAGCCGAAAGGTTTCACCCTGTGGGAAGAATACAAGTCACTGACACTGATTAAAGAATTGCCTAGAACTTAGAACCTCTTCCTTTATTTTCCATATAATTTGATATAACCAGCGACTTATGCAGCTTCCTCTCATGGTATTACGACTTTATAGAAGTACCTCAGCCTTGCCTTCAGCCTTGTAAAGTCCGTGCGCCAACTTAACACGAGTGAAGATAGTGTCTGGTGAGCTGGAACGTTTTGGGAAACTACAACCACCAAACCACACTATTTGCAGCTGCCACCGATCTCACACCAGCCTACAACAACCACCGGTTCGATCCGAATACTCTCTCCTATTACATGCTTGAATGTCCGAAATGATCACGACCAAAGCTCCGGTTGCGCCACCAATTTTGCCATAATGGAAGAACGCGACCAGTGAGTAGTGAACGCGACGCACTGGAGTAGAAATATACTAAATGTTTTGACAGACTCACTATGGTCATCGATCTGACCAACAGTGACGACGACGAGAGTATATCTTCTACTCAACCCCCTAATTCGAATAATATGCCATTGCAATTGCCGCAATCCCATGATGGCCTCCCGACCCCCCAAAGATCGTATCCTCCGATCCTGCCTCCAGGTTATGGTAGACCCCGACCTTCACTCCACACAGCGGCGACTGGCAGCTGCTCTGCATCCGCGATACGGACGACTGGAGCCGCTTTAAACTCGCTGGCGCATTCACCTTCACAACAATCGAGCCCCCGACCTGCGAAAAGGCGAAGGACCGGGCAAGCTCCAGGTCCCCAGACTCCCCTCGAAATCAAGGATGAAGGAGAGCTTATCAAAGATACCCTGACATATCAGATCTTTCCACATATACAATCGTGGGCAGCGCATTATAAAGACCGTCTCACCAGACTTGACCGAGACGAGATTGGCCAGCAGGTTGGTGGTTCTAGATGCGCACTTCTTGTCTCCATACTGACTTGACTTCTTTAGACTGCTGCAAATCTGGTAAGAAGACGCGATTTCATGCCAAATTTATCTGCGAATGACATGCGGCTTTCAGATGAATACGAGGAAATATTGGCGATTGAAGCTCGCGCTATTGTGGACGAACTCGCCTCTCAAAAAATCGCCAATTACCAAGCACGATCTAATTACCAAACGCAATCTACTTCCTCGGAAGACTCTGAAGATTACGTCTTTGAGGGTGAGCTTCCTATAGAACGCCCTCCTTCAGCTCCCAGACCGCGAGACTACTCTTCGTCCCCAGCAACTTCCTTCAGCACCGACGGTCACGCAGACACGATGGCACAAAAACGAACGAGACTTAGGAGGTCAACCCGTGCAGTTATGCAGACAGACTCTCCCAAAGATGAGAGGAAGCGCAGCAAACCACCCGTGAAGTCATCCTCGGGAGAGAAATCATATTCAGGAGAGGACATTACACGCCCCTATGTAAGCGTGCTAGATCGGCAGCGCATGCCACAGGAGGCCAATCATTTCGACTTCTTACCGGAGGAAATTCTGTTTATATGTGCAGCAATTCAGTCGCCGGATAATCAACCCCCTGTAGTTTTGGGCGACTCGGCAAAGATACTCACAACCATGATGATTGGCAAGAAGGTCTCTCAAATCAATGCGCTCATCCATCAAAAAGTTCAAGTCCCAGGCCCAGAGCTTGGTCGTACTCTCCTTCGTTGCAGGGGTAAAACTACAATTACCTTATTCCTAGAGGATGCTGCAAACGGCCGGCTACTTTCTTCAGATACTTCTCTCGAGATTCTTCATCCACCACCTTGCGACTCAATTCACTCTTTAACAAAACTCCTGAGAGATCGAGAAACGTTGGGAATTTCACCACTTCCCACTGCTAGCGGAAGAAACGTTTTCAGAATCGAAGCTATGAGTTGTCTTGAGGATTCTCTAGCCCCGCGCACTGAGTGGTTCGATTGTTGCGGCGATATAGCGACTATCAGTTGGACAAGCCAAAACGCATTTATATGCGGCGCAACGGCGCATTCGGACAATTCCAACATGCAATACAACAAACCCGGTAACCTTCTTCTGGGGTCCTTGCCAGCAGATGAACTAAAGTCAATTCCGGATCATCGAATCACCCGGCCAATTGTCGAGATAGACGAAAATAATGCTAGTGCCAATGCGAATGCATCTAACTGGATGCGCGAGACACAGGATCCTTGGTTATATACGTCTGTGGTAGCTACGTCTTACTCCGAAGCACTTGGCCTAACGTTCACGGCCAGTTTTGACAAGAGTGTCAAGGTCTGGAGGGTGGCTCAAGATGGGGTTACAATGGAACTTCTGGGGTCATGGGATCACGAGGATAAGGTCAATTTCGTTGTAGCTTCACACGACATATATGAACCTCGAGTGGCAACGGCGGCGGATGTGTCCAACGATGCTATTCGCGTCTATGTTGTCAATCAGGACGATGTTACTTTCTCGCCATATGATACATACAGCGGTGAAAAGTCCCAGGAGCAAGCAAAAGAGCTTCGACGAAGAGATACGTGGGCTTATTTTCCTGCGACAATTCAATGGGGTAGATGTTCTAGCATGTGGAATCTCTTACTCGTTGGTTATTCACCTCGGAGCGTTACCCACGACGATATGGATATTCCGCCTGAGAAGAGAAACACGGGTGAACTATGTCTTTGGGATGTTGCCGATAATGGGAAGAGGATTTCACTTCCCTCGGCCCGGTTATCGAATGTTTTCGAAGTTCTGTGGCATCCCACTCAGCCATGTTTCCTCGCTGCAACCTCTCCTGGCAAAGAATACGACCCTCTCACAAGAACACAAATCCGAATATTCGTCCAAAGAGAAGGATTCGACGATTATCAATTCATGCAAGTGAAGACCTTGGATTGCTCGGCTCTTGACATCAACGAGCTTACCATAATGTAAGTATTTTTATCAAAATACCAAGACCACAGAACTAATGCGCAAAGGTCAAATTCTCCCGATTATAGTTTTGTCACAGCTAGCTGTACCGATGGTAACACTTATGTGTGGGACACGGCTCTTGGCGACAAGGCCATTCACATACTGAATCATGGAGGTATGTATTTTTGTAGGCGCGAAATGAAAGAAAAAGTCACTAAATTTTCGATAGAATCTCTGGATAACCCACCGCCTGATCGACCTCGAGAAGAGGGAGACAATGGAGTGAAATTCGCAGCTTGGGGCCAAAGCGCTGATCGCTTTTACACTGGTTCGACAGATGGGAAAGTGAAAGCTTGGGATGTGAGAGCTCCTCGAAAAAAAGCATTTGTTCGAGACGTTCTAGAAGTCGCGGGCGGCATATCGGCGGGGGCGTTCTCGAAAGATTATTCCAAGCTCTTGATTGGCGATGCGACTGGTAAAGTGCACCTGCTTGCATATGATGACAGCGATCTTGTTGAACCGATTATCACTCCCCTACCACCCACCAACGCAGCAGCATCGCTGAACCCTTTATTACGAGCTGCTTCGGGAAATGGCCGACCAGGACAACCCATTTCCAAACGTCCTAAAGCGATAATCCAGCATACGGAGCCCTCTAATGCCGGATCCGCGAATGATGACCCATCAGATAAGGATGAGCCCATTGGAAGGGAGTTTTTAGAGGAGCAACAACTGATACTTCATCCTGATCCGTGTATAGGCGTCGTTCAAGGCCCTAATTACCATTCTACGGCCTTCTTTCGTCTGGAAGCTCACGAGGAAGAGGACGGGACCCGGCCGCTAATCGCCGAATTTGAAGCTAAACAGCAATATAATGTTCTTGCTTTACGACCGAAGAGAGGAGAAGTGAGTGAGGTAGCACGGATACCACAGGTTAGAGGATCTGCTATTGATAGACACGCGCATAATTGTATGCTAGAGAGAAGGATAGTTAAGGAAGAGAGAGTCGAGTTAGACTGGAATTATCGGCTAGTGAAGGAGGAAAATCCGAGATATAGTAAGATCTTTTCCACGACTAACTGATAAGTGTGCTAGAGAGAGGCTAGCTAGGGCACGTACTTGTGAAGGAACTAGCGTATATAACGCACCTGTGAACGAGCTATGAATAGCAGAGAGAGAGAAGCTAGCTATAGAGAGAGCTTGTTAGCGATATAGCTACGTTGAGATTAGCTAAAGTTAAGATAGCTCGCGCGAAATTCAGTATAAAGAGCTTTAAACCTTGACTTTAAGAACTTTAAACTTTATTAATATAAAAATAAGTGATTTTAAA
Organism: Calycina herbarum; assembly: GCA_001414485.1. Taxonomy (NCBI): domain Eukaryota; kingdom Fungi; phylum Ascomycota; class Leotiomycetes; order Helotiales; family Pezizellaceae; genus Calycina; species Calycina herbarum. The sequence goes on from LLEY01000012.1 coordinate 319,811, forward strand.
AGAAGAATATATTAAGGAAATATATAGTTCAGTCTAACTAGAGTGTAGCCGTAGCTAGTTCCAATTAGGTATAGCGTCATATATAACAGTATAGCTATATATATATAGACGCGAACCTCGACCTTCTATACTCTTTAGTTAATATTACACTGTTCTACTAGCCCTCTGCCTTTGTTATATAGACTTACTATACTAGTTATACTAGGTATAAGAAGATCTACTTAATAGAATAAGACTTTTAAAGAGTTTTCAACTAAGCTAAGACTATTCTTAAAGCTGAAAACCTCTTTTAAACTTTAATTAACTGTTTCTAAAGTTGTTTTATAAAATACTAGCTATCTAGCTACTAGAAGCTAGAAGTAAGCGAGATAATATTCTAGGAACTTCTTTTTCTATTATAATTACAACGTAGTATAACGAAACTCTAATAAACTAAACAAAGGTAACTAAGTCTTAAAGATTAGTATATAGATAAGAAGTATAGATACGCTGATATATTTACTTAGAAGTGAACTTATTACTTATATTAAAGATATTAAATAAGATAATAAGATTAATAACTAAAGTTAAGTACGAAGCTTCTATTTAATAGCAGACGTGCTAGTCTTATAGAACCTTCGTTCTCTAAGTATATCGCTTATATTACCTATTAATACTATTAATATATCGCTTATATTACTCGGCGATATAAGCGATATATGTTATATAATTCTTAATATTATTCTAATAGTAAGATTCTAGAATTCTAAATATCTTTATACTATAGATTCTCTTCTATATTATCTTCTATTTCCTAGACGTTATATCTTATTCTATTAGAACGCTGTCTAGACTACTTACTATATAAAACGTAATTTATAATACTATCTCTTTCTTAGACTAGTATATCTCTACGCTTAAGTATAACCTAAGAAATATCGTTAATAAGCTAGAGGCTCTTTTCTTTTCCTATTATAAGCCTTTCTACTTTAAAATCTAAACTAAAAAGATATTATACTAACGCCTTTCTATATATAGAAAGAACTAGCGACGAAATACGTTCTTATACCTATTATACGAATACTTCTAAAGAGGTAATCTAGCGATATATTACCGTAGGTGATAAATATTCTACTTATACTCTTTATAGCAAGCCTTGTAATATTAAGAAGTAGAATAAGACTCTCTCTCTTTAGTCCTAGGAATCTTTTAATAAATAACAGAAGAAGCTTTAAGTAGAGAAAGAGAAAGCGATAGTGAAAATCCTTTATCTTAGGAAATAACAACGTTTCTTAGATAAGCGTAAGCGTAAGATGTTATAACGCGGGCTTTTATCTTTAAACGAGCTAGATAAAGCTATAGAGAAGGAAAAGAATAAGAGAGAAGAGTAGATAGAGAAGGAAAAGAAGAAAGTAGAGGTTACCTAGCTAGTAGTCTTATTACCTCTTATCGAATCCGACTCTGCTCTCGATCTATACTTTTTTAAAGCCTTTTCTCTTAACTATAAGATATAGATAACCTTAGGTTTTAGTAGTAGAACTCCTAAAGTTCCTCTAAGTAATAGATAAGGCTCTCTCTTAGTTTCTGAGTATTTTCTAAGTATAGATAATTTAACTATTTAATTAAGTACTTAGCTTATCTTTTAATAAGTTTATAGTTAAGAATCCTCTTAATCTTATACTTAGTATTCGGGTTTACTAGTTAGATTTCTATATATAGAGCTAGTAGTACTCCTAGTAATACTAGTTCGAGTAAGGATATATAGAATACTAGTATAACGAAACTTAAACGAACTAAACAAAGATAACTAAGTCTCGAAGGTTAGTATATAGATAAGAAGTATAGATACGCCGGGTTGTTTACTTAGAAGTAAACTCGTTACTTATATTAAAGATATTAAATAAGATAATAAGATTAATAACTAAAGTTAAGTACAAAGCTCCTATCTAATAGTAGAAGTGCTAGTCTTATATAGAACCTTCGTTTATATTAGAGTCCTGCTTAGTAGGAGTCTCGAAGATAGAGTCTAACTCTATTTCTAGGGCTTCTTAAAACTAGACTCTATTACCTAACTACTTCTAACTAAGTTATATAATATAACTATAATAAGATCTCTAGGATTATATATCTATCTAATCCCTTCTTCCTTTTAGAGTTATAATAGTATTCGTTCTATTAGAGCGTCGCCTAGACTTTATTTATTTATATACTAGTACGTGATTTATAATACTATCCCCTTCTTAGCCTAGCGTGTCTCTATGTTAGAATATAATCTAAAATATATTATTAGAAAGATATCGACTCTTCCTTATATATAAACATATCCTCCTCTTATATTAAACGAAAAGAGCGTCTAGCTCTTACTATATAAATCGAATCTATATAACGTCTAGTAGAGACTTGTTCTTTTTATTATAAATAGTCTTGTCGCTACTTTCTAGAGCTTTCTAAATTCTTTTAATATTCTAAGTATATTTGATTAAAAAGATTCTATAATAGTTCTAGTTATCTCGACGTTTCTTCTTCTAGATCTTAAAAACCTATGTATTAATTCTTCTTTAGTCCTTTATATAAACGACTCTCTATTACTTCTCTAAGCTCTCCTCTCTTAAGTCCTTCTCTTAAGTCCTCGTCCTCTTAGTTTCCTATCTTTAAGATAGTATCTTTTATTAAACAGGTACTTTCTAATAATATTTCTCTATCTAACTCTAGTTCTAAGTTCTAGGCAGCTCTGAGTTTCGTTAGTAGAATTCCTAAAGTTCCTCTAAGTAATAGATAAGACTTTCTTTTAGTTCTTAAGTATTTTCTAAGTATAGATAATCTATCTATTTAATTAAATATTTAAGTTATTCTCTAATAGTTTTATAGTTAAGAATCTTCTTAACCTTATATTCTATGTTTAGGTTTACTAGTTGGATTTCTATATATAGAGCCGGTAGTACTCCTAGTAGTACTAGTTTAAGTAGAGATATATAGAATACTAGGTAGATGTTTATTATCTTTAATAGTACTAATTTATAATTTAAAAGTCTTTTAACTTGTTTAATTTAAATAGTCTAAGTTTTTTATAATCTAGTTTATTACTTAATCTTTTTATATTAATATTTTTCTATACTAAGTAGACTTTATCTCTCTCTTTTAACGTTAGCTTCTAACTACGTCGTTTATTATAGTAGTATATATTTCTTTTAGCTATAAACTATAAGTTTTCTACTAGTTCTTTATATAACCTTTTAATTTTTAAGACCTAAATATAAGTAAGCTAATTATTAATAGTTGTAGATAGTAGTTCTTAATATACTATTAATTTATATCTAAAGTTAGTATAGAATAGTATAATATATATTATTTATATTACTAAACTATTATAGATAAACTATACTAAAGGTAGTAGTTCTATCTAGTTATTTTACTAGTAGTTTATATAATAACGAAGGTATATCTTAACTACTTAATTTATACGTTCGTTTCCTCTATTTATCTAAGAGTAAAAAGCTATAAAAAGCTTCCTTTTTATATCTAACGTAATCTATTACCGAGCTGCGTATATCACCGAGCTACGTACTTTTACCGACTTCTACTACTTTAAAATATAATAAATCAACTATAATAATAGATAAAACTTATTACTCTTCGGATTCTAATAAGCTAGATATATCTACAAGTTCTTAACAAGTTCGCGTATTATAACCAGTCTTTCCGTAAGTACTATAACGTTACATAGTCGAAATCCCTTCCTTACGATTTACCCTTCTAAAGCGCTTGTCGCGTCGTATCTGCTTATTTACTTCGTCTTAAGCTATAATATCGTATATATCCTCTATAGTAAGTATACCTCCTTAACAGATACGATTCTTTTTAGCTCTACGACGCTTAGAAAGTGCCTTATTTGCCGCTCGAAGTATACGTAGCTCGGTATTAACAAGAGTTAATTTATAAGCTAAACGCTCTATACCTTACTATTGCCTATTCTCAATTGCCTAGTTAAACTACCTTACTCTTGCCACGTCGATCGACATAAGTAACAACTATTCTAGGACAGATTTAACCTATTATAAAGCCGGTCTCGTCGAAGTTATAGAAATCGCTATCTACTATACTATATTTCGCTTATATATTCTCTACTAGTCGAAACCACGCGCTAATTAACTTAGGATCTTCGTATAAGGCTCTTTAAAAGTCGTAAACGCGATTGAAACACGTCTTTAGCTCTGGTCGTCGAACTATGAATCGTTCTACTTAGCGCTTTCCGACACGTTTTACTCCGCGTGCCTCGAGGAGGTAATTCACTATATCTTCTATATTAACTAGCTAAGGCGAAAACCCTCTAGAATCTCGATTAAATATATGTTAAATAATTGTTTCCTTCTCTAATTTCGTCAGCTTTAAACAATTAGGTTCAGTATCGCTATAAGAAGGTCAGCTGTTTATTCTAAGACGAAGAGTAGATTTAAGAACTTTGTAGATTTTTACAGCGTTTCTATAGCTTAATTTTCGTTTAGATGTTCGAATAGCTTTAATAGCTAATATAATTCGTGCTTCTTAAGTTTAGACTTATATTATAGAAGAAGAAAACGCGTATTAAAGTAGTAGAGTAGTAAATTCGGTAAAAGTGCGCAGCTCGGTGATATACGCAGCTCGGTAATAGATCACGTTAATCGATTTATAAGAGTAATCTAAAATTTAGAGATAAAGAGTTTATCTCTATTTAAGAGTATTTCTTCTAATAGTCTATATCTTAAGACTACCTTTTTAAGGAATATAAATACTAGTTCCTTAGCTATACTTAACTCTATATATAACGTAGTTTATTAGAACCTCGGTTATATTAGAACTCTGATTAATTTTCCTTAGTATATAACTTTAAACTTAAATAACTTAATTATAATATATTAAACTAACTATTTATAATTAGAGTCTAATATACTAGATATATCTACAGCTTCTTAACAAGTTTATATATTATAACTAGCTTTTCTATAGATTCTATAGTATTATTTAAACAGTTGCCTCTTCTTATAACTATCTCTCGCTATACGTATATCGCGTTATACCTACTTATCTACGTCTTTCTAAGCTATAATATCCTATATATCCTCTATAATAAGTATACTCTCTTTATAGATACGAGTCTTTTTAGCTTTCTAGCGTTTACTAAGAGCTTTATTTACTATCTAAAGTATACGTACCTCGGTAGATAGAAGAGTTATCTTATAAGCTATTCGCTCTATACCTTTAGCTAGCGTTATAACTGTCTTAAATAGAGAGGTTAGCGAGCTTCTCTAATAGCGAGTAATTCGATTTCGTATAAGAGTTAACTATAAAAGAGCTTCTATTAGATTAGAAGAGGTCTGAGATTCCTATAGAAGAGTGTTAGCAGTAGAGAGTCTAGAGAGTATTAGAGTCTATAACTTTATATCAAGCTTTGAAATCACTACTTACGGATTAAAAGATACTAGGCCAGCTCTATAGAATCTAGCCTAAGCGTTCTAGACTGTTATAGATTCTCTATATACTACTACAAAGGCTAGAAAGAACTCTACTTTAGTAATATAGTTAATATAAGCTTTAATAAACGTCTTAATCTATCGACTATACGCTTGTTTTAATATACTAAAATATCTAATATTAAGTAGTTAAGTTAGATAAGACGAGTAAGAAGGTAATCTAAGAGTTATAATATTATATATCTTATAATACTCTTGAAATTCTACTGATTCATAGCTCTTATATCTATCTAATACTAGTATTCGATATAGCTCTCTTATATAAGTAGTAGTATATTAATTAAAATGTTTTATCTATTCTAGATCTATCTTATTATTTATCTATCTATTAATTATCGGTTTAATAACCTAGTTAGATAGAAGACTACTATTAGTATACTAATTTATAAGATAATTCTTTTCTTAAACTACTAAAAATAGAGAAATACTCTAGCCTTTACTATTAATATAGGTAATAGTAGTAGCTTATTCTCGATTCTCTAGCTAAACTGTCTTATCTCTACTACGTCGATCTATATAAGTAACAACTATTATATAATAAATCACGTCTATTATAAACCTAGTTTCGTCGAAGTTATAGAAGTCGTAGTCTAAAACTCTATATTTCGCTTATATTTTCGTAACTAGTCGAAACTATACGCTAATTAGCTTAGGATCTTCGTATAAGACTCTTTAGAAATTATAAACGCGATTAAAACGCGTCTTAAAAGCTAGTTATCGTTATATAAACCGATAAGCCCAGAGCTTACTAACGCGTTTTTCTTCTTATAACTCGAGGATAAAATTAGCTATATCTTCTATACTAGCTAACTAGGGTATAAACTCTCTAGAATCTATATTAAGTATATTCTAAATAATTACTTCTTCTATCTTAGACAATTTAAGGTTTACTAGTCGACGGTCGGCTAGAGAAAGATAGCTGTTTATTCTATTATTAAGTATAGAATAAAGTATTCCGTAGATTTTTATAGCTTTCTATTAACTTAGCTTTTTAGATATTCGAATTATCTTAATAGCTAGAATAACTTTTAATTCTTTAGTAATAATAGACATAGTAGAAGGTTAAAAAAACGTATATTAAAGTTAGAAAGTAGGATTTTAGGAAAATTAATTAGAGTTTTAATATAACCGAGGTTCTAATAAACCACGTTAGTACTAAAATTATATATTTTATAAGTCGTTCTATAATAACTAGAATCGAGTTATACTTAACTCTTATTATCAGGTCTTTAGATTTTAGTAGCTTAATAATAAAATCCTAAGATATTAATTTCTAAGATATTTATAATATTAGAGTAGTATCTATTTATCTATAAGATATATAGTAGGAAGCCTTATTCCTAGTATAAATATTATACTCTACTATTACTTTCTTAACTACTATAGATAATCGATTAATATAGTAGTATTTCTTTATCTACTAGATAGTTCTTTAGACACTTTAATAGCTATATACTAGTATTATATAGTATTTCTAAATAAATTCTTTTATATATAAGTTAGAAATCTAAAGTTTCTCTTTCTTATATCTGTTTTTATAGTTTTATTCTTCTTATAAATAGTATATATTAACGTCTAGTTCCTATTCTAGGTTTCTTTCCTCTTAAAGTACCTAAGGTTGTTCTCTTTCTTAAGCGTTCTAGATTTTATTTCTCTAGAGGTCGATCTTCTCTAGAACTATAATCTTATATACTATTAGAGTTAAGTCTCTATTCTTAAGAGATTTTAAGATTATAATCTTTTTATACTCTTTGTTTCCTTTATACCTAGGTTTCTAGCTAAGAGTATTAGCTCGAGTATTTAATATTCTACTTAATATATTTTATAAGCGAGCTAGCTACTTTTCTAAATAACTTATTTTTAAATACAAATTACTTAATACTAGAATAAGCTGTTATATTATATAAGATATTATAAGATTATTTAGAGTTGTTACTATCTTTAGTATCTACTATTTCTACTTAATAAGTACGAGAATTATATCTAGTTTTACTATAACGTCTATAGTATCTCTCTATCTAAACCTTCTTTTTTATCTCTCTACTACTCTTCTAATCGCTATCGTCTATAGAAGTAATTAAACTAATTACCTTCTCTACTATTAATATCTCTTAACTCTAAATATATTTCCTTTTATAACTCTTATACTTAGTTATAGCCTTAGTTACCTCGCGAAGATCTGTGATTTCTTTCTATATTAATACTATATCGTATACTATCCTAGTAGAGTCTTTTTCTAGCTAATTAAGAGACTTAATAATAGAACTAGACGATAAGTCTTAGTATCTTTAAATCCGGTCTTAAATAAATATTAATTAAGCCTCTATCTCGCGTACGTTACTTAGTATTCTAGACTTCTATAGAGTGTCTTCTAGTATAACTAGAGTCGGTATATAAAGCTTTAAATCAAGATTTGATAATATAACACCTAGGTCGTATAAGACTAGTCTAGTACCTCGAAAACTCGTGTAGATATTATCCTTTGTAAAAGCTTTATAAAAAGCTACTTTAAAAGCTTAAAAGAAGGTTTCTTTAGTAATATAGTTGATATAATTACGTACTAAGCTAGAGATCTTATTTCTATATACTCGCTTTAATAGCGAAAAACAGCTAATATTAAGCAGCTGTAATAAATACAAAGAATATAGAGGTATATAAAGAGTAATAATATTAAAGTCTTTATAAAGTCGCTGGAATTCAAGCGAGTTATAGCTGTCGTAACTATTAATAATTAGTAGTCTATATTCTCTAACGCTTCGTACTTTTATATACTTATTAAAATACTCTAACTATATAACTCTAAGCTTATTATTTATCTAGCTATTAGTACTAATATTAATCACCTAGTCGCGTAGTATATCTATGTTCTTATACTAAGAAGATATAAGTACCTTATCTATAAAGATAATAAATAGCGGGATTATCTAATCTATTATATTAACTTCTTAAATAACTATAACTTATTCGCGATTACCTAGCTAAACTTTTTTACGTCTCTTATATATCTCTAAACTTATAATAATAAGCTAAGATAATATAACACTTATTATAAAACCGGTCTTATTAAAATTATATATATCCTCGTCTATAATACTATGTTTATTCTTAAATAACTATATAAGTATAAACTATAAGCTAATAATCCGCGGATCTTTAGTTAAAGCTTACTAATAATTATAAGAACGACTCTATCGAGTTTTTAGCTTAGGTATATACCGAATAAAGTTGTCTAACTAGTTTCTATCTATAGACTATCTATCGCGCTTCTTTAGTAAGTTATTAGCTATATCTTATACTATATCCCTTGTAGGCGAAAACCCTCTCGAATCCTGCTCTAATATATACCTAATTATTACCCCCTTCTCTAGCTTCGTAAGTTTCTTCGAATTAGGCTCTTAATCGCGTCTTAGTTAGATTCCAGCGTATCGGCTTAAAATAGTAGATCGAGGGGTATTATAAGCCTTCGTAGCGCTTTGTTAGGTAATTAACACGTCGTTTTCAAGTGCTTAGATAGCTAAGTTGATATTGTTTTCGTTAGAAGACATTTAGACGTTATTTAGTAGAGATAATATAACTAGAAGTTAATAATTATTATAAAGTTTAAAAGATAGCCAGCTTGCTTATATAGCTAGCTCGCTTATAAAACACGTTATATAACGAATAATAATATCGAATTCTAATAATATTTTAGACTATTTTACTAGTTGTCTTATTATAAGCTCTTTTATCTAAGTAAATATTCTTAAATTCTTATAGTTAATTAAAACTATAATCTAATATTTTACCTCTTAAAAGTATATTCTCTAGTATTCTAAAGCTGGTACTATAGTAAGTAACTCTTTATTAAAGATACTATAGTTCTATTATACTAGGTTAAATATTTTAGAGTAGTATATAATAGATATAAGTTTCTCTTTATTATTTAGTTATAAGTAAACCGCTTCTACTACTATGTCTAAAGCGTCTGTTTCTACTATACTAGGCTTATCTATATCGAAATCGTATAAAATAAGCTTTTCTATAAATTTCGTTTTAATTTTTTAAAAAGTATTCTTAGCTTATTTATTCTATATAAACTTAATAGTCTTTTTAATTAGTACTAATATTAGTTTAGTAATCTTTATATAGTCTCTAATAAATAGATAGTAGAAGTTTATAAATCTAAGAAAGAACTATAACGTAGTATACTAGGACCTCGTGATTATTAGAACCTTGTGAATTTTTTCCTACTCTACTACTTTAAAATATAATAAAACTACTTAGAATCTAATAAACTAGATATATTTACAACTTCTTAACACGTCTATGTATTATAACTAGTTTTTCTATAAGTACTATAACATCGCTAAGTCGTTTGTTTTTCATCTTCTCTACTCTCTCTAGAGCGCTTATTATATTAAACCTACTCCTCTATATTCTTCTAAGCTAATCCGTCCTATATATCCTCTATAGTAAGTATACCTCCTTCTTAAACACGGGTATTTTTAGCTCTCTAGCGTTTACTAAGAGCTTTATTTACTATTTAAAGTATATAGACCTAGGCTAATAAGAGAGTTACCTTATAAGCTAATCGCTCTATACCTTTTACTAATAAAGTAATTATTTAGAAAATAAGTATTAGCAAGCTTCCTTAGTAACGAGTAATACGATCCTTAACAAGAGTTGATTACGAAAGAGCTTTAGAAGAGTTACGAGGAGTCTAGGAGACCTAAGAGGTAGCGTCGGCAGAGGGGGGTCTAGTAGGTATAAGAGTCTATAACTTAATATTAAGCTTTAAGATCATAGTCTAGGGTTCTAGAGATACTAGACTAGCTCTACAGAACCTAGCTTTAGCGTTTTAGGTTATTATTAACTAGTTATAAGCTATATAAAACGTAAGAAAGAACTCGACCTTAGTAATATAGTTTATATAAGTCTTAATAAAGGTCTTGATTTACCGCTTATATATATGTTTAAGAATACTAAAACACCTAACATCGAGTAGCTAGGTTAGATAAGATAAATAAGGAGGTAGGCAAAGAGTAATAATATTATATAACTTGTAATACTCTTAGAATACTACTGATTTATAACTCTTATATCTATCTAGAACTAATATTTAATATAGCTCTTATATATAACTATAAGTATACTTATTAAAGTATTCTAGCTATTCTAAACCTGTCTTATTATTAGTCTATCTATTACTAGTTAGTTTAATAACCTAGTTGTTAAGAAGACTGCTCTTAGTATACTAACTAGTAAGGTGATTTTTCTCTTAAACTACTAAGAATAGAGAGATACTTAAACCCTCTCTATTAATATAGACAATTGCTATAGCCTATTCCCGATTACCTAGCTAGACAGTCTTATCTCTACCACGTCGATTAGTACGTATAATAACTATTCTAACGTAGATAACATCTATTATAAAACTAGTCTTATCAAAGTTATAGAAATCGTAGTCTTAGATCTTATATTTCGCTTATATATTCTCTACTAGTCGAAACCACGCGCTAATTAGCTTAGGATCTTTATATAAGGCTCTTTAGAAATCGTAAACGCGATTAAAACACGTCTTTAGTTCTAGACGTTGTTATATAAATTATTATACCTAGTTCTTTCTAACGCGTTATCCTCTATATAACTCGAGTATATAATTTACTATATCTTCTATACTACCTAGCTAGAGTATAAATCCTCTTATATCTAGATTAAGTATATTTTAAATAATTACCTCCTCTTCTATTATAGTTATTTTATAATTTACTAGCCAGCGTTCGCTAAGAGTAGTTTAACTAGCTATTCTATTAGTAAGTATAGAATAAGAGACTCTATATAGCTTTATAGCTTTACTACGGTTTATTCGTTTAGATAATTAAATAGCTTTAATAGCTAGGATAATTCAAGCTTCTTAGGTTTAAGATTCTATTAGGTAGTTATTAAGAAAACGCGTATTAAAGTTAGAGGTAGTAGAGTAGAGAAAAAATTCATAAGATTCTAATAATCACGAGGTCCTAGTATACTACGTTATATCTTTTATATTCTCTAGTAATTTCTAGTTTAAGATATCTTAGATTTTTACTAGATCTATTTCTATTTTTTCTAAGCTAAATACCTAATCTAGGAAAAGTATCTAAGTTACTTTAAACTCGTATTTTAATAGTTTAAGATAAGAATCTACTTTAAGTAGTCGACGTAGAACTTCTCTTATATATCTCTTATATTTCTCTTCTTTTTCTAAGAAGATTAGAATATTATCTAGATAATAGATTACTATTATTCCTAGAAGATCTTCTAAAATATTATTATTCTATCTCTAGTATATAGCTAGTATATTATATAGTTTAAATAGTATAACTATATATTTATAAAGACCTAATAGTAAGGTAAATACCGTTTTCTATTCGTTTCTAACTTTTATTTATATAAGTCTATAAGTGTTTTATTAATCTAGTTTTATAAATCGTACTACTCTATCTAACTTATTCTATAAGTACTAGCTACTAGGTAATAGATAAGCGTTCTTAACTATAGTATAATTTACTTCTTAGTAATTAATATATACTCTTCTATCTAGGTCGTTCTTTTTCTTAATAATAAGTATATTTAAGATAATTAGTAACTTAGATTTCCTAATATATCTCTTCTTAATACCTTTCTTTATATAACTTTCTATTCTTTATAAGTTTTTCTAGTTATATAACCGAAGCTTCTGTTTTTTAAGATTATAACTCTCTTTTAATTTAATCTTATAATCTTATAAGCGATGTTCTAGTAAGGCTTATAAGTCTTCTAGGTTTTTAAATAATACTTTAAATTCTCTATACTATATAGGTATTTCGTTATTAGCTGTTCTACTAGCTTATAAAGGACCTTAGACTAGGTGTTCTAGTACTTTAGAAGAGGTAGCGCTAATCTTATTCTAGTCTTATAGTTATAAATATAACCTTATATATTTATATTAACTAAAGGTTATTATTTAAGCCTTCTAGTTAATATCTAGATTATATTCTTAGATCTATAGTATACTAAGTATTACTTCCTTACTTTCTATTTTAATAATATCGAATTATATATCTAAGTAGTATCTTTTAATATTAATTTTTATTTGAATAGTTTACTAATTAATAATTCTATCTTAGTATATAACGTCTATTCTATTAAATATCCCTAGGTAATATAGCTTTATATCTTTGATTAGAACGTTTAGCTTCTTTAGAGCTATTAGAGAAAGAAAATTACCTATTACTCTAGAGTTAATTATAACTCGAAATTTCTTTTCTTATATTTTCGTAGTTATAATTAACTAATTCTCTAATTATTAGATAGTAAAGTTCTCTCTATACTATCTCTGTTTCTTAATTAATATTATATTTACTTATTTCTTAAAAGATTATACTAAATAATCTTCTAGTTCTAAATTCCTAAAATATTACTCTAATATTACTAACTAAAGTAACTATAGTATATTAGCTTTTTATTTCTAGTATTACTTTCTTATTATTAGATAACGTATCTAAGAAACTAGGTTTTAAGTGTTCTACGAAGTCTCTAGAACTCTACTACTACTATAAACTAGTTTCTTTCTAAATGTCTACGACTATTTATATATCTTCTATCTTAGGCTAACTAAATAGCTTATCTTACTTCTAGCTATATTTAGGTTTCTTAAACTTAATACTTTCTCTTTTAGTAATAGAGCTAACTATAGTTACTCGGTTCTAGTCGTTCTATACTATCTTATAGGTGGTTAAGATAGTAGGTACGATTCTCTAAGTAGAATATAAGCTTTAAAAGTTAGGTTTCTAGTCTTTTATATATATCTATCTATTTCCTTTCTTAAAAGTTCTAATAAATACCTATATCTTATTCTATTTAAGCTTATATATTCTAGGATCTACCTTCGACGAGTTAGATACTAATTCTAACGATTCTAATAAACTTATTAATAACGATGATTTATATTCGATCTATAGTAGCGACGCTTATTCTACGACTAAACGCGTATTATAGTATGTTTTAAGAAGTAGATTACTATTATTATTATTATCTTATATTCTATCTATTCAAGTCTTAAGTTTTTTATTATACTCGATTTATACGTTTAGCTATAGATATATAGCGTCTACTATTATATCTAAGGCGTCTGTCTTAATTTATATACTATATTCTCTAGCTTTAAGTTTATTATCTATAAACTCGATTTTATTAAGTAGAGTAACTTCTTTTTAAACAGTAGTATTAACCTGTCTCTTCTCTTTAGAGTCTTTCTTCTTACTATACTCGTTTACTCTATAACTAGAGAGGTTATATAAGTAATATAAGTTTTACTTACGTCGACGATTTCACTTCTTCTAAGAAAGTTCTCTCTTCTAGGAGTTCCTCTTTATAGTCTCTTTCTTCGAGACCTATGATTTCTAAGTAATATTAATTTCTATTAAATCTCTATAGTTCTTTTTCCTACTCTTTCTATACCGATGTCTATAACTACCTCTTTTTTCTAGGCTTTGTTTATAATTCTAATTATCGATCTTAATTATATTATTAGTTAACTTATTAAGTGTGTTTAGAAAGTCGTTCTAAGCTAGCTCGTTCTTAATACTATCTTTTAATCCTCTATAGAACTGCTTATATAAGGCTTTATTATTCTAGCTAAGGCGTATAGAATACTACTAGAACATTGATATATACTTAGTAGCTAAGCTCTTTTATCGAAGGCTATATAAGACTTATACTACTTTTTTCTTTAAATCTATATCTATAAATATCTAATTAATTCTCTTCTTAAACCTAGTAATAGTTAAGAACAACTCTTAAGTACTCTAACTTATAAGATTTAATACCTTCTTATTTAATATTTTATTCTTCTAAAAATCCTCTAAATAAGGTTCTATCTAGTTATATACTGCTCTCTTAAGACAGGTAGTAAGCTATATAACCTGATCTGTTTTATAAGCGAACTATACTAAGTGAAAGTTTAAGTATATTAAAGCTTTTATAATAAACTTAGCAAGTTTCTCTAAGAAGCTGTTAAATGTTTTTAGTATTAGCAGCTTTACCTCCTCTCTAAGAGTAGTAATCGGCGCTGCCGACAACGTTAGCGCTGTCGGTAGCGTAGAAGTTAAGCTCGAGGCTAGCTATAAAGAAACTTAAACAAACTAAACAAAGGTAACTAAGTCTCGAAAGATTAGTATACAGGTAAGAAGTATAGATACGCTAGATTGTTTACTTAGAAGTAAACTCGTTACTTATATCAACGATGTTAAATAAGATAATAAGATTAATAACTAAGTTAAGTATAAAGCTTCTATCTAATAGCAGACGTGCTAGCTCTATATAGAACCTTTATACTACTCTAATTAGTATCTATCGCTCTAATTATATCTAACTCTCTTAGAAGTAGTTAGACCGATCTCCTCTAATAAGCCTAAGTTACGTGTTATCTAACAGTCTTTCTAATAGTAAGATTCTAAAATTCTTAAATACCTTCGTATTACTAATTCTCTTCTATATTACCTTCTATTTCCTAGATATTATATCTTATTCTATTAGAGCGCTATATAGACTACTTACTACGCGAAACGTGATTTGTAATACTATCCCCTTCTTAGCCTAGCGTGTCTCTACGCTTTAAAACATAGCCTAAGAAATATTCGCTAGAAGGCTAGCGGCCTTCTCTTCCTCTTATTATAACTTCTATAGAAGTTAAATAACGAATATCTCTTTCTTAATATATAAAGAATTTCAGCTATAAAGTAGCTATATATTACTCTTTCTATACTAAAAATAATTGTCGCTGTATTATAACGACCTTCACTTCCCGTTGCTTAGAATACGTGTATACCGGTCGTTCTAACTATAATAGAAAACCTGAATTTGTTAATAGCTAAGAAGCTCTAGCTTGTTAAGAGGAAAAGTTAGAAGCTAAGAAGAAAGAAGCGATAGCGAAGATCCTCTGTCTTCGTAAACAAAAGAAATTCATTCAGCGTCGGCGGAATAATATATTAGCTTAGAGCTTCCGGTCCCTCGAGGAGCTAGATACTACTGAAGCAAAAGATAAGCAGGAGAAAGAAAGAAAGGAAGAGAACGAAAGAAGAAGAGACGAGGCTGCTCTTCCTACTTCTACCGACCCCGCCTTCGATCTAGGTCTTAACTCTGCTTTTCTTAAGTTCTTTTCTCTTAACTATGAAATATAGACAACCTTAGGTTTCGGCGGTAGAACTTCTAAAGTTCTCCTAAGTAATAGGTAAGGCTTCCTCTTAGCTTCTAAGTATTCTCTAAGTATAGGTAATTTAACTATTTAATTAAGTACTTAATCTATCCTCTAATAAGCCTATAGTTAAGAATCCTCTCGACTTTATACTTAGCGTTTAGGTTTACTAGTTAAATTTCTATAAGTAGAGCTAGTAGTACTCCTAGTAGTACTAGTTTAAATAAGAATATATAGAATACTAGGTAGATATTTATTATCTTTAGTAACGCTAGTTTATAATTTAAAGGTTCTCTAACTCGTTTGATTTTAAATAGTCCTAGTTTTTTATAGTCTAGTTTATTACTTAGTCTTTTTATATCGATGTTTTTTTATACTAAGTAGACTTTATCTCTCTTTTTTAGTATTAGCTTCTAACTACGTCGTTTATTATAGTAGTATATATTTCTTTCTACTATAAACTATAATTACTTTATAAGTTTCTTATATAGACTTTTGATTTTTAAGATCTAAATATAAGTAAGCTAATTATTAATAGTCGTAGATAATAGTTCTTAATATACTACTAATTTATATCTAAAGTTAGCGTAGAATAGTATAATAAGTATTATTTCTATTACTAAACTATTATAAGTAAACTATACTAGAGGTAGTAACTCTACCTAGTTATTCTACTAGTAGTTTATATAATAATAAAGGTATATTTCTACTACTTAGTTTATACGTTTGTTTCCTCTATTTATTTATAGATAAAAAGCTATTAATAGCTTCCTTTTTACACCTAGTTGTTTTATAAGAGTGATCTAAAACTTAGAGGTAAAGAGTTTATCTCTGTCTAAGATTATTTCTTCTAGTAGCTTATATCTTAAAACTACTTCTCTTAGGAATATAAATACTAATTCCTTAGCTATACTTGATTCTAAATAGAGTACTAGAACTATATACTTTATAAGCTATTCTATAATAACTAGGATTACGTTATACTTAACCTTTGTTATTAGATCCTTAGATTTTAATAGTTTAATAATAAAATCCTAAGATATCGATTTATAAGGTATTTATAGTATTAGAGTAGTATTTATCTATTTATAAGAAGTATAGTAGAAAGTCTTATTCCTAGTATAAGTATTATATTCTACTATTACTTTCTTAACTATTATAGATAACTGATTAATATAGTAGTATTACCTTCTCTACTAGAGGGTTCTACGAATTCCTTAGTAGCTATAAGTAGACGTAGTATAGTATTCTTATATAAACTCCTTTATCTATAAGCTAAGAACCTATAGTTTCTCTTTTATATACTAGTTATAACTTTTATAAATACTCTAAATTTTATTTATCTAGATATTATTTATTACTACTATTTTATATATAGTAGGTACTAAGTCGCTGTTTTCGTTATACTTTAATTTTACTATATTAATATATTTTTTATTTTCCTTATAACCTAGTTTCTAGCTTAGAGTATTAGCTTAAGCGTTACTTATTCTACTAATATATCGAATAATTATCTTAAATTCTACTAAGGTTTTAGACTACCTAGCTAGGTGTCTTATAATAAGTTCCTTAGTTATAGTAAACGTTTTTAGATTCAAATAATTAGTAAGTACTATTACTAGGTACGTTATACTCTAAAGGTAAATCCTCTATTCTTTAAGAGCTAGAACAATAGCTATTAATTCTTTATTATAAATACTATAGTTCTATTATACTATATCGAAAGTTTTTAAGAAATATACTATAGATATAAGTTTTTCTATCTTATTTAGTTATAGATATATAGCGCTTACTACTATGTCTAAGACGTCTATTTCTATTATACTTAGTTTCTTATAATTAAAATTATATAGAATAGGTTTTATTATAAACTATTCTTTGATTTCTTAAAAGGCCTTTTTAGCCTTCTTATCTTAGATAAAAGTTATAGCTTTTCTAGTTAGTATTAATATAGGTTTTATAATCTTTATATAGTCTTTAATAAATAGTTAATAGAAATTAGCAAATCTTAAGAAGGATTATATATCTTTAACGTTTTTTAGTAATTCCTATTTAATAACTATATAGATCTTTTCTAGATCTATTTCTATTTTTTCTAAGCTAAATACCTATTTAAGAAAGAGAGTTTTCTTAACTTTAAACTTATATTTTAAGAGTTTTAGATAAGAGTCTACTTTAGTAAGTCTCTATAAGACTTCTTTTATATAGCTTTTATATTCTTCTAGATTTTCTAAGAAAATTAATATATTATCTAGGTAATATATAATAGTTACTCTTAGAAGATCCTCTAGAATACTATTATTCTATCTCTAATAAGTAGCTAGTATATTAGTTAAACTAAAAGATATTACTATATACTTATAGAGTTCTAATAGTAAGACAAATATAGTCTTCTATTCATAGCCTGTCTTAATTCTAATTAATCTATAGACGTTCTATTAATCTAGTTTTATAAATTTCTTTACCTAGCCTAGCTTATTCTATAAGTACTAGCCGGTTAGTAATAAGTAAGCGTTCTTAATTATTATATTATTTAATTCTCTATAATTAATATATACTTATCTATTTAGATCGTCCTTTTTCTTAATAATAAGTATATTTAAAGAGATAAGTAATTTAGATTTTCGAATATATCTCTTCTTTATTCCTTATTAGATATAACTTTCTAATAAAGCTAAGTTATTCTAATTATATAGTTAAAGCTTCTACTTTCTAAGGTTATAACTCTCTATTAATTTAATCTTATAATCTTTTAGCTAATATTTAGAAAGAGTATATATATCTTCTAGGTCTTTGAATAATCTTATAAATTCTCTATACTATATAGGTATTTTGTTATTAGTTTTCTTACTAACCTATAAAGAACCTTAGATAAGGTGTTCTAGTACTTTAGAAAAGGTAGTACTAATCTTATTCTAGCTTTAAAGTTATAAATATAAGCCTATATATTTATATTAACTAAAGGTTATTATTCTAGCTTTCTAGTTAATTTCTAGATTATATTTCTAAATCTATAGTATACTAAGTATTACTTTCTTACTTCCTATTTTAATAATATTAAATTATATATCTAAATAGTATTCTTCGATATTAACTTTTATTAGAATAGTTTACTAATTAATAATCCTATTCTAGTATATAATATCTATTCTATTAACTACTTCTAATTAATATAGTCTTATTCCTTTAATTAAGACGTTTAGCTTCTTTTAAGCTATTAAAGAAATAAAGTTACCTATTACTTCTATATCTATTATAACTTATAACTTTTTCTCTTATATTTCTATAGTTATTACTAACTGTTTTTCTTCTAAGATAGTATTTAATTTTACTTTAATATATTAGACTTTAAAGAATCGATTTTTCTAATTAAATTTTCGTTCTTTCTTACTTCTATATTACAAACCACGGTTACGTAGTAAGTAGTCTAGACAGCGTTCTAATAAGATAAGATATAACATCTAAGAATAGAAGATAACATAGGAGGAAATCAGTAATACGAAGGACATTTGGAATTTCAGAATCTTACTATTATAGTAATATTAGAAGTCACGTGTAGTCATGTGACGTGATCGCCTACATCGCTCTAATCGTCTTAATCGCGAGCGACGCGAGCGACGCGAGCGATATAAGTAATATACTTAGGAATAAAGGTTCTATATAAGACTAGCACGTCTGCTATTAGATAGGAGCTTCGTACTCAACTTTAGTTATTAATCTTATTATCTTATTTAATATCTTTAATATAAGTAACGAGTTTACTTCTAAGTAAACAACTCGGTATATCTATACTTCTTACTTATATACTAACCTTTAAGACTTAGTCACCTTTGTTTAGTTTATTTAAGTTTCGTTATACTTTAAGCACCTGCTTAGAAGTTTAGTCGCCATAGCTCTAGCAACCCCCGTAGCAGCTAGCTTGAATATTAGTTAAGTTAACGTTGTAGGAACATCTAGAAGTGTTACTAGAAGAACACCTACTAGTATACAGTTAACTAGGAACGACGACAATGTTAGTATACTAGATATACCTAAGCTCTATAAGGTCGAAGCACTTAAGTCTATTAAAGTTAAGATACTAGATATATATTATAGGAAGTAAAAGGAACTTAACTTATTCTTTCTCTAAATAAACATCTACTTTAACTTTAACTCTAATAAGTTTAAAAGCAATTATAACTTATAAACTATCTTTGCTATCTTCTACCTTAGGGGATTAGTATTAGAATAGGCTTAGCTATACTTAGAGGACTTCTTTAAGAATAAGAATAAAGATAGAAAGATAGAATTAACTAAGATTATATTTAAATCTTAGAGAAGATTTAAAGTAACTATTAGGAAAGTTTTTAGAGACTTTAATATAATCTAAATAGCTATATATAAGCTTTTAGAGTTATATTAAACCGAATTAGTAATAAATTATACTAATAAATTTTAATATTATAAGACGAAGTTAGAATAAGATACTATCGCTCTTATAGAACTCTTTTATAGAAGATTAAAGGTATATATTTATAAGGAAATAGCTAAGTAGAATATATAATTCTTAACTATTATAGGTATAATTAAGGAAGTTGTCTAACTAGATAACTGTTTATATAAATTTAGAAAGAGTAACCTTAGATACGAGGAAAAGAGTAAAGAGTTAGAGAAGTAGAAGCACTCTTATACTAATAAACATAGTAAGGAGGTAAATACTATATAGAAGAAAACCTTTCTAAAGAAAGAAGGACTTTCCTAAGAAGAGTGAAATCGTCGACGTAAGTAGAACTTATATTATAATTATAGCCTACTAGGTTATAGAGTAAATAAGTATAGTAAGAAGAAAGACTCTAAGAGAAAGAAATAAATTAATACTACTATTTAATAATAGGTAGTCTTAACTAATTATATTAAACTTATAGATAAGAAGCTTAAAGTACGAGGATATAGAACCTAGATTAAAAATAATAAAAGAGTTAATAGTATTTAAGATACTAATAATAATAAAGATCTACTTCTTAAAGAATATTATAATATATAATTAGTAATAGAATCTAAGTAACCTTTTTAAGTAGAATATAAATTACTACTATTAACTAGTTCTTTAGAGATATTAGACTTATCTTCTAGTATAGAAGAAGAAGTTAGAAATAAAGACTCTAAAGTTAGAGAAACTTAGGCTTTTATTAAAATATTTAAATAAGAGAATTAATAGATATATATTAATAACTAGAAACTAGACTTCTAGAGTCCTTATATAATATAAGAAGTTAACTTAACTATCTTAATAATATATATAGTTATAAGTAATAACTCTAAAATAATAACTCTAGTTAGTCTAATTACTAGATAGAAAACTATTAAAGAGAAAGAACTAGAACGTAAATAATAACTAGTTAAAAAACCTAGCTACTCTAAAGTAGAGGATATATAGAGAATATATAATATTTTAAATAAGATTAGTATATAGATATAGCAAGTTCTAATAGGATTTAAGAGACGAATTAAAACCCCTTTCCTTAGAACGCTACTTAAAGATATTATACTAAAGGAATTTAAGTAATATATTATAGTTATATTAATTAGAAATAATAGGCTAGTATTTAAAAAATACAACTTATAATAACTATTTAGTATACTATTCTAGGAGTAAAGGGAGCTCGATATAACTAGATAGACTAAAATAGAACTAAAAGAATTATACTATCTATTAATAGGAGAACTATAGTTTATAGAAATAGTATAGGAAACAATAGTATAATAGATATAATATAAACTAAGTCTAACCTTAGACTAGTTATTATAGAAACGGTTTAAAGGAATATTACTAAAACCTACTAGAATAGTAGAATATTATTAGATATATAAAGTAGTATTATTAGATAAAGAAGGAGTAGTATTCTTTCCTTAGTCCTAGATTTAGATAGTTAAGGAAAAGAATTTAAGAGACTATATATTTAAGGTTTATTATATAAAACCAGAGATAAGTATACTAGAGGCTACTTTAGATTATCTATATATAGAAGAACTATAGTCTATAGAAGCTATTTTAGAAACTAGTTATAAATAGATCTAATATAATTATAAAAAAATACTAAAACGATTTATAAGAGGAATTCCTAAAACTATAGAAATCGTAGAATATAGATTAGTATATAAGATAGTATATACTAATAAGGAAAGAGTAAGATTCTTTCTATAGTATAAGAACGAGGAGAGAAAGAATTATAATTAAGAAAATCGATCTTTCGAAGTCTAATATATTAAAGTAAAATTAAATACTACTTTAAGAGAAAGATAGTTAGTAATAACTATAGAAATAAGAGAGAGAAAGTTATAAGTTATAATAGACTTAGGAGTAATAGGTAACTTTATCTCTTTAATAGCTTAGAAGAAGTTGAATATTCTAATTAAAAGGATAAGACTATATTAACTAAGAGTAGTTAATAGAATAGATATTATATATTAAAATAGGATTATTAATTAGTAAACTATTCTAATAAAAGTTAATATTAAAGAATACTACTTAAATATATAATTTAATATTATTAAAATAAGAAGTAAAGAAGTAATACTTAGTATACTATAGATTTAGGAATATAATCTAGAAATCGACTAAAAAGCTAGAATAATAACTTTTAGTTAATATAAATACAAGGGTTCGCGTTTATAACTTTAAGACTAGAACGAGGTTAGTACTACCTCTTTTAAAGCGCTAGGACACCTTATCTAAGGTCCTCTACAGGTTAGTAAGAAAGCTGATAACGAAATACCTATATAGTATAGAGAATTTAAGACTTTATTCAAAAACCTAGAAGACTTATAAGCTTTGCTAGAATATTACTTATAAGATTATAAGATTAAATTAAAAGAGGGTTATTACCTCTTAAAGTAGAAGCTTCAGTTATATAACTAGAAAAGCTTATAAAGAATAGAAAGTTATATAAAAGAAGGTATTAAGAAAGAATATATTAGAAAATCTAAGTTACTAATTATCTTAAATATACTTATTATTAAGAAAAAAGATAACCTAGATAAGAGAGTATATATTAATTACTAAGAAGTAAATTATACTATACTTAAGAACACTTATCTACTACTACCTAGCTAATACTTATAAGATAAGTTAGATAAGGTAGTATAATTTACGAAATTAGATTAATAAAACGCTTATAAACTAATATAAATAAAAGTTAGAGACGAATAGAAGACAGTATTCGCCTTACTATCAGGTCTTTATAAATATATAGTTATACTAGCTATATATTAGAGATAAAATAATAATATTTTAAGAGATCTTCTAAGAGTAATAGTAATCTATTACCTAGATAATATCTTAATCTTCTTAGAAAAAGAAGAAGAATATAAAGGACATATTAAAGAGGTTTTATAATAACTTATAAAAGTAAACTCTTAGTTAAAACTCTTGAAATACGAGTTTAGAATAACTTAGATACTTTTCCTAGGATAGGTATTTAGCTTAGAGAAAATAGAAATAGATCTAGCAAAGATCTAAGACATCTTAAACTAGAAGTTACTAGAGAATATAAAAGATATATAATCCTTCCTTAGATTTATAAACTTCTATTATCTGTTTATATAAGACTATATAAAGATTACTAAACTAATAATAATACTAGTTAAGAAAGCTATTAAATTTATTTAGAATAAATAAGCTAAGAGCGTCTTTTAAAAGATTAAAGTAAGGTTTATAGAAAAACCTATTCTATATAACTTTAATATAGAAAAACTAAGTACGATTAAAATAGACGCCTTAGATATATTAGTAGATACGATTTACCTATAACTAAATAAAAAAGGAAAACTTATATCTATTATATATTATTCTAAAACGTTTAACCTAGTATAGTAAAACTATAGTATCTTTAATAAAGAATTACTTACTATAGTATTAGCTTTAGAATACTAGAGAATTTATTTATAGCTAGTAAAATACTAAGTTACGATTTTATCTAACTATAAGAATCTTAGAACGTTTATAATAACTAAGGAACTTATAACTAAATAGTTAACTAGATAGATAGAAATATTAGAAGGATTTAATATTATTATTTAATATATAAAAGGAACGTTAAATACTTAAGCTAATATTCTTAGCTAGAAACCTAGATATAAGAGAAATAAAGAGTATAAGAAGATTATAATCTTAAAAACTCTTAAGAATAGAGACTTAGTATCTACTATATATGAAATAGTAGTAACGAATAATATCTAGATAAATAAAATTTAAAATATATATAAAGGTTATAACTAGTATATAAAAGGGAAATTATAAGTCCCTAGCTTATATATAAAAGAATTTATATAAGAATACTATACTATACCTACTTATAGCTACTAAGGAATTCGTAGAACTCTCTAAAGAATAAGATAATACTACTATATTAATCAGTTATCTATAATAGTTAAAGAGGTAATAGTAGAATATAATACCTATACTAGGAATAAAGCTTCCTACTATACTCTTTATAGACAGATAAATACTACTTTAATACTATAAATATCTTAGAAATTAATATCTATAGATTTTATTATTAAATTACTAAAATCTAAAGATTTAATAATAAGAGTTAAGTATAATATAATCCTAGTTATTATAGAATAACTTATAAAATTTATAATTTTAATAGTATATATAAAGTTAAGTATAGCTAAGGAATTAGTATTCGTATTCCTTAGAGAAGTAGTCTTAAAATATAGACTATCTAAAGAAATACTCTTAGATAGAGATAAACTCTTTACCTCTAAATTTTAGATCGCTCTTATAGAACGACTAGGTGTGAAAAGAAAGCTTTCAATAGCTTTTCACTCTTAGATAAATAGAGGAAACGAACGTATAAACTAAGTAGTAGAAATATACTTTTATTATTATATAAACTACTAATAAAACAACTAAGTAGAGCTATTACCTTTAGTATAGTTTACCTATAACAGTTTAGTAATAGAAATAATACTTATTATACTATTCTATACTAACTTTAGATATAAATTATTAGTATATTAAGAACCGCTATCTACGACTATCGACAACTAACTTGCTTATATTTACGTCTTAAAAATTAAAGAGCTATATAAGGAACTTATAAAGGATTTGTAATTTATAGCTAAAAGAAATACGTACTACTATAACAAACGACGTAGTTAAGAGCTAATACTAAAAAAGAGGGATAAAGTCTACTTAGTATAAAAAAACATTAATACGAAAAGACTAAGTAATAAACTAGATTATAAAAAACTTAGACTATTTAAAATTAAATAAGTTAAGAGATCTTTAAATTATAAACTAGCGTTATTAAAAATAATAAACATCTACCTAGTATTCTATATATCCTTACTTAAACTAGTACTACTAGGAGTACTACTAGCTCTAATTATAGAAATTTAACTAGTAAACCTAAATACTAAGTACGAAGTTAAGAGGATTCTTAACTATAAACTAGTTAGAGGATAAGTTAAGTACTTAATTAAATAGTTAGATTACTTATACTTAGAAAATACTTAGGAGCTAAAAAGTAATCTTAACTATTACTTAGAGAAACTTTAGAAGTTCTACTACTAAAACCTAGGGTTATCTATATCTTATAGTTAGAAGAGAAAGCCTTAAGAAAAGCTGAATTAAGAGTTAGCTTAGTAATAAAAGCAGGGTTACTAGAAGAAGAAGGGGCCGCTAGCTAAGCGATCTCTAATTCCCTCTCTTCTTTCTCCTTCTCTACTCTTTTCTTCTTATCAGCTTTATTAAGCTCTTATAAGTTAGTAAGACTACGACGGAGTATCTCTTACTCCTACTCTATAAGAAAGCGTTATTATTTTCGTAGGTAAAGGATTTTCTATATAGCTTCTTCTTAAACCTTATAAGCTATCTCTTCCTTCTACTATAACTACTACTTCTAGGTATTAATAGATTTCTACTTAAAAATTAAAAGTATTTAATTTTATGATTTAATATTATAAGATTTACTCTTCCTAGTATACTTAGAGTATTTAAAACTACTAGGAACGCTAATATATCGACAACTAGTTTTTGTATTTATATAATAAGTATAAGGAATTATTTTATATTTTAAACGTTTGATTTAAAAAGTGTTAAAAGTTCTATATTATTTAAGCTTATCTTTTAAAAGAGGTGTTAATAACATAATAGGAACTAGGAAGACTACTAGCCTCTTAACGATATTTTCTTAAGCTATACTTAAGCGTAGAGACACGCTAGTCTAAGAAGGGGATAGTATTATAAACCACGGTTATATAGTAAGTAGTCTAGACAACGTTCTAATAAGATAAGATATAACATCCGAGAATAGAAGGTAATATAGAAGGAAATCAGTAATACAAAGGATATTTAGAATTTCAAGATCTTACTATTATAGTAATATTAGAAGTCATATATAGTTATATAACATAATCGCCTACATTGCTCTAATCGTCTTAATCGCAAGCGATATAAGCAACGCGAGCGATATAAGCGATATACTTAGGAATAAAGGTTCTATATAAGACTAGCACGTCTGCTATTAGATAGAAGCTTCGTACTTAACTTTAGTTATCAATCTTATTATCTTATTTAACATCCTTAATATAAGTAACAAGTTCACTTCTAAGTAAACAACCCGGCGTATCTATACTTCTTACCTATATACTAACCTTCGAGACTTAGTTACCTTTGTTTAGTTCGTTTGAGTTTCGTTATATTCTATACTATAGAAAGAATCTTACTCTTTTCTAGTCTACGTATACTACCTCGTATACTAGTTAATATTCTATAACGTGTTTTATAAGCGAGTCGCCTATATAAGCGAGTCGTCTACTTTTTTAACCTAGTGTTATTATAATATAAAATACTTAATACTATATAAAGTTATTATTACTATAGAAGCTATCTAGTATTCTTTAGAACTTTCGCTATCTTTTATATCTAATTTTTCTACTTAATAAGTACGAGAATTATATCTAGTTTTACTATAACAGCTATAGTACCTGTCTACGCGAACTCTTCTTAGACTCTTTACCTTATTTCTAGCTACTATTTTCCTTAGATATAATTAAATCAGCTACGTCGTCTACTATTAATATCTCTTAACTCTTAATATACTTCCTCTTATAACTTTTATACTTAGTTATAGCCTTAGTTATTATACGAAGACTAGTAATTTTCTTACGTATTAATACTATATTATATATTACCCTAGTTAAGCCTTTTTCGAGTTAATTAAGAGACTGAATAATAGAACTAGGTAACGAGTCTTAATATCTTTAAATCCGATCTTGAATAAGCGTTAATTAAGCTATTATTTTATATACGTTACTTAGTGTTTTAAGTGTCTATAGAGTGTCTTCTAGTATTATTAGTATTAGTATATAAAGTCTTAAATCAAGCTTTAATAACATAGCTTCTAGATTATATAGGACTAGCTTAGCCTCTTTAAAACTCGCGTAGATATTATTCTTTATAAATGCTTTATAAAAAGCTACTTTAAATACTAGAAGAAAGGTTTCTTTAGTAATATAATTAATATAATTCTATACTAAGTCTGATATCTTAGCTCTATACGCTCGCTTTAATAGTGAGAAGTAGACTATATTAAGCGGCTATAGTAGATATAATAAGTGTAGAGGTATATAGAGAGTAATAATATTTAAGTCTTTATAGAGTTACTAGAATTCAAGCGAGTTATAGCTTTTATAACTATTAATAATTAATAAACGATATTCTTCTATACTTTATATCTTTATATACTTATTAAAATACTTTAACTATATAACTCTAAGCTTATTATTTATCTAGCTATTATTACTAACCTTAATTACCTAATCGTATAGTATATATATATCTTAGTACTAGGTAGAAATAAGTACTTTGCCTACGAATATAATAAATAGCGAGATTATCTATTCTATTATATTAACTCTCTAAATAACTATAATCTACTTGTAATTACCTAGCTGAACTTACTTTCGCTTCCTACGTGTTTCTAAGCTTATAATAACAAGTTAGAACGAAATAACTTCTATTATAAAGCTACTTTTGTTAAAGTTATAAATATTCTTATCTTAAATACTATATTTCTCTTTAATAGACTATATAAGTATAAACTATAGGCTAATAACTCGCGGATCCTTAGTTAAAGCTCGCTAACGATTATATAAACGACTCTATTAAGTTTTAAGCTTAGATATACGTTTTATAAAGTTATCTAGCTAGTTCCTATCTATAGGCTTTCTGTCGCGCTCTCTTAGTAGATTATTAGCTATATCTCGTACTATATCTCTTATAGACGAAAACTCTTACGAATCTAACTCTAATATATATCTAACTATTACCTCCTTCTCTAGCTTTATAAGCTTTTTCGAATTAGGCTAGTAATCGCGTTATAAGAGCTTTCTAGCGCGTTAATTAGAGAGAGTCTTTCGAGGAATATAGTAAATCTTTATAGCGCTTTGTTCGGTTAATAACGCGTTGTTTTCGAGTTCTTAGATTACTAAAATAATATTAGCTTCTTAAGAAGGTAATTAAACGTTGTAGTATTAAGCTATTATAATTTAAAGGTAGTATATAGTACGCGACGAGGAAAGTAGACGACTCGCTTATATAGACGACTCGCTTATAAAACACGTTAATTCCTATAGTCTTAGAAGTTCTCTTTATAAATCGTTTTAGTAAGTTTCACGTCTATATTAGACCTATTTGTAACTAGTCTTCTAAATAGTTTCTATAAACTATAGCTCTTCTATATATAGATAATCTAAAGTAGCCTCTAATATACTTATCTCTAAGTTTATATAGTAAACCTTAAATATATAATCTCTTAAGTTCTTTTTCTTAATTACTTAAATCTAGGACTAAGAAAAGAATACTACTTCTTCCTTATTAGATAAAGCTACTTTATATATCTAATAATATTCTACTATTCTAGTAGGTTCTAGTAAGATTCCTTTAAACCGTTTCTATAATAACTAGTCTATAGTTAGACTTGGTTTATATTATATCTATTACGCTATTGTTTCTTAAATTATTTCTATAAACTATAGTTCTTCTACTAAAGAGTAGTAGAATTCTTCTAGTTCTATTTTAGTCTATCTAGTAGTATTAAGCTCTCTTTACTCCTAGAATAGTATACTAAATAATTTCTATAAACTGTATTTTCTAAATACTAGTCTATTATTTCTAATTAATATAACTATAATATATTATTTAAATTCTTCTAATATAACGTCTTTAGATATCGTTCTAAGAAAAGAGGTTTTAATTTACCTCTTAAATCCTATTAAGACCTACTATATCTATATACTAGTTTCTTCTAAAATATTATATACTCTCTATATATCCTCTATCTTAGAATAAGTAGGTTTCTTAACTTACTATTAGTCGTACTTAGGTTCTTTTTCTTAATAGTTTCCTATCTAGTAATTAAGCTAACTAGAGTTATTATTTTAGAGTTATTTCTTATAACTATATATATTATTAAGATAGTCGGATTAACTCTCTATATAGTATAAGGACTCTAGAAGTCTAGCTTCTAATTATCTATATATACTTATTAATTTCCTTATTTAAATATTCTAAGAAAGGCCTAAGTTTCTCTAACTTTAGAGTTCTTATTTCTAACTTCTCTCTCTAAACTAGAAGATAAGTCTAATATTTCTAAAGAACTAGTTAATAGTAGTAATTCGTATTCTACTTAAAGATATTACTTAGATTCCTCTACTAATTATATATTATAATTTTCTTTAAGAAGTAGATCTCTATTATTATTAGTATCTTATATACTACTAAGTTCTTTGTTATTTTTAATCTAGGTTCTATATTCTTATACTTCGAGTTCTTCGTTTATAAGTTTAATATAATTAGTTAAGGCTACTTATTATTAAATAGTAGTATTAATTTATTTCTTTCTCTTAGAGTCTTTCTTCTTACTATACTTATTTACTCTATAGCTAAGGAAGCTATAGTTATAATATAAGTTCTACTTATGTCGACGATTTCGCTCTTCTTAAGAAAGTTCTTCTTTCTTTAGAAAGATTCTTTTCTATATAACGTTTGCCTTCTTACTATACTTAGTATAGAAGTGTTTCTACTTTCCTAACTCTTTACTCTTCTCTCTATACCTAGGGTTACTTTTCCTAAATTTATATAAGCGATTATCTAACTAAATAACTTCCTTAATTATACTTATAATAGTTAAGAATTATATATTCTATTTAGCTATTTCCTTATAGATATATATCTTTAATCCTCTATAGAAGAGTTCTATAAGAGCGATAGTATTCTATTCTAACTTTATCTTATATTATTAGAATTTATTAGTATAATCTATTACTAATCTAGTCTAGTATAATTCTAAAAGCTTATATATAATAGTTTAAATTATATTAAAGTCTTTAAAGACTTTTCTAATAGTTGTCTTAAATCCTCTCTAAGATTTAAATATAATCTTAGTTAGTTTTATCTTTCTATCTTTATCTTTATTCTTAAAGAAGTCTTCTAAATATAGCTAAGCCTATTCTAATACTAATCCTCTAAGGTAGGAGATAGCGAAGATAGTTTATAAATTATAATTATCTTTGAATTTATTAGAATTAAAGTTAAAGTAGATATCTATTTAGAGAAGGAATAAGTCAAGTTCTTTTTACTTTCTATAATACGTATCTAGTATCTTAACTTTAATAGACTTAAGTACTTCGATCTTATAAGACTTAGAGATGTCTAGTATATTAACATTGTCGTCGTTTCTAGTTAACTATATACTAGCAGGTATTCTTCCGATTACGCTTCTAGATATTCCTATAACGTTAACTTAACTAGTATTTAAGCTAGCTACGGCGGGGGCTACTAGAGCTATAGCGACTGAACTTCTAAGCAGGTGCTTAAAGTATAACAAAACTTAAAAAAACTAAACAAAGATAACTAAGTCTTAAAAGTTAGTATATAGGTAAGAAGTATAAATACGCTAGGTTATTTACTTAGAAGTAAACTCGTTACTTATATTAAAGATATTAAATAAGATAATAAGATTAATAACTAAAGTTAAGTACAAAGCTTCTATCTAATAACAGACGTGCTAGTCTTATATAGAACCTTCGTTTCTAAAGTATATCGCTTATATCGCTTATATCGCTCGCGTCGCTTATAATTAAGACGACTAGAGCGATATAGGCGATTACGTTATATAACCGTACGTGACTTCTAATAGTATTATAATAGTAAGATCTAGAAATCCTTAAATATCTTTTATATTACTAATTTCCTTCTATGTTATCTTCTATTCTCGGATATTATACCTTATTCTATTAGAACGCTATCTAGACTACTTACTACGTAACCGTGGTTTATAATAAGCTAGGTAAATATAGTTTCTAACTTATAGATATATACTTCGTATATATAGTAGATTAAGTTAGTTAAAGTCTTAGTAGAAATGTCGTTTCTTCTAAGACTAAGAGTTAGCTTTACTAATTAGTAGTAAAGAGAGGCTATATATATATACTTTAGCTTTTATAATCTACTAATTCTTTAAAATAGGTAATAATAGAGATATTAGCTCTAGATACCTTGTTTAACTCTTCTTATTAGGCTTAGATTTATTATATAAGCTAACTTCGAAGACGGGAACTTAGTCTAGAGTAGGTTAGCCGACAGCTATAATAGTATATAGAATAAGAGCACTTATTATTAGAGATATCTAGGACCGCTAATATATAAGATCTTACTACCTTCTCTTTCTATTATCTCTCTTTATTATCTGTCTTTATCTTCTCTTATTATCTCGATTTATATCTTCTTATCTATTAGCTAGCCTTAACTAAAGCTTAACCTATACTTATTCTTATCTAGTATAGCTTTCTCTACTATATTATCGTTAATATAGAATCGGGAACTTTTTATAATAGTATAATCGATTATGATTTTTAGAAGGTAAAATCTTAGTAAATACTTCGAACTACTCTAAATACTAATAAAATCGAAATAATTTACTCTCTTATTCTATTTAAGAATAAAATAGCTTTATTTAAAGTATTAGAAGTATAATTAGATCTAGATATACTCTTATACGCTATTATAGATCGGGCGAGTAAACTGTCGACCTCTTATAAATAAATAATAAAAAGGCTACCGAGATCTAGTAAGTACTTTAATATCTACTAGTAACAGTTCTAGTCTTTACTCCGTGCGTACGGTCCTAGAATACTAAACTTCAAGTTCTTAAGCCTCTTAAAATTATAAATAAACATCTAAACTCTTAATATAGAACGCTCTAATCGATTTTATCCTTTCCGGTTACCTATATCTGAATCTTTAGCTAGTAAAGAAGGCTCTACTTAAAGGAAAATAAAATTCTTCGATACGTTGTTCTACTAGTATAGCTATATACCTCTACGTTAGATTTCCAGCGACTATAAGATCTCAGAGTTCTACGGACGTAAATAGAAGAATTAGTACCTCGCTATAGATTCTAAGGTAAGGTATTATACCCGGGCGAAGTTTGTAATACTTAGATATAAGTCTAAAGTTATAAAAGCAACTTATAAGATACTTTGCTCCTCTACTTAAAATCCAGTCTATAAACGCAAGTACGAAGACTAGATCGTATTCTATAATATCTCGGTCTAGAAATACTAACTTTAGAGATTAATAAAGAGGTATACTAAGAGCGGCAGGCGGTACCTAATAGTATATATTAAGAAGGTTATCTCGTCTAAAAATTATAACGAACGAGCGAAATACGGGTCCGACTATATATAGGACGCGCTCTTTGGTTTCTTTAACTATATAGTCTATATAGACGAATTTCACGTGGACCCGACATCGAGAGTATAAGGTAGAGTAACGAGGGAGTAAGGAATACGCGACAATTCCGAGAATATAGAAGAGAGACCGCCGCTCTTTAGATGTCGCTTCTATACTACGGGTTAGATAAGCTGGTAAGAGAAAGCCGAGAAGTTAGAGTTCTATAACGATGAGGAGAATGAAGTAGAGCGTCCTAAGTATTCTTCTAAGCCTTATAAACGTCTAAAGAACGAAACCGACAAGGAGTATTATTATCGCATTTAAGAATAGGAAGCTAGGAAGCCTTATAAGCGCGATATCAAGGTTAGAGGCAACGTAATAACCTAAAAGTACTACGTAGACCGACTTCTACCTGTCTATATACGTGTAGTAGAAGCTATACGAGAAATAGATAATAAACCGTGGCTATTATAGGAGAATAGAGACCTATCTTATAGTATACGGAAAAGAGGGCTTACGTAGAAGTATAAGAACGCCTATAATATCTAAAACCTATATCACTCTCTATAGAGCTTAGATTATAATCCTATAGAAGGTATCTAGGCTATTATAAAGCAAAGGTTATATTATAGATACTTTGATTTAGACTAGGATATTAAGAAGGCTCTATAAGAGGAATAGGACAAGATTACTATAGAGGAGATACGTTACCGGATTTCTAATATACTTAGAAGATACGTAGAGCTTCAAAGAACAGGGGGAAAGCCTATCAGAGGTAATAAATAGTGATAATATTGATTTATATAGAGATTTAATATAAAAAGTCATCTTCTCTATTTTAGTAAGGCTGAGCTGTGCGTACGGAGTAAAGACCAGAACTGTTACTAGGATATAGTTTCTCTTAGAACTGAAATTAGTAACTGCCGCTGTTAAGTAATTCTATTGAAATTATAAATAAATTTTATATAGTTGTCTATTATACTATCTTCTAGGTCCTATTACTAGACTTCGTAAGATATACGTTTAGATATAATAATAAGACACTTTCTATAAATTTTTTACTTAATACTATATACGAAGTATATAATAGCCTTCGATAAGTATTATAGAATTATTCTAAAAGAAAGAACCTTTTTATTAGAGTTTAGAAAGTTAGTAAGTATTATTCTACTAAGATTCCTATTCTAATATAATAGGTATTATAATAGCGATACTACTTACTAGTCTACTAGATCGTTGCTAGTAGCTTATATAATATAATAGATACCTTATATAATACCTTAGCTACGAATATCAACTAAGCTAAGGAATACTTTATAAAACGTAATTTAGATTCTATGCTTTATTAACTTATAGCTCTTAATCGACGGTTTAGATATTTTAATATAACTAGAAGAAGTAGTTAACTAGCCTTTATCTTTGAAAATACACTAGTTAAGTATTATAGATAGGAACTCTAGCTATTCTAACTTCGTCTCTAAATATAAGTCTAATTTTCCTCTCTTTTATCGTAATCTAATTCTTAAATTTTTTAAAGAGTCGTACTTCTAAACTATCGTATATCTAATAAGTAATCGCTAACCTCTTTTTATTCTTTAGTTCTATACTATAATTCGCTTTAGTATTCTAACCTCTTTCTAAATATACCTTTTGTATTTTCTACTACTCTATATAAGTACCTTGTTATTATATCGTTAGAGCTAGCCGTCTAAAAGTATCTGTGATTCCTATTTATCGAAATTACTTTCTTATTAAGCTACTGCTATTATTCTATAAAGGGAATGTTCTTAAAACTATCTTACTAAGCTCTAGTATTATTCTAGGGAAAAAAGTTATAGGTACAGGTTATAATATACCTTCGCGATTTAAAACAGGTTAATTATTAGATGATATATATAAGCGGAGACTCTAGTCTACAGTTCGAAGCTAAATTATATATAAAAGAGATAGTCTGAGCACTCCTCGTAACTTCTAAAGCTACTATATTCACTTCTTCACTTTATTAAAAACCTTTGTATTAACTTCTACTATCAAAAGTGATATAGACGCCTTACTTGATTCGGGATTATTCGGCCTAGGTATAAACGAGGTTTGTTTATATTAGATAACTATTTTTCTATTATTAGCTTAGAAAATATCTAGAACTATTTAGTAATAGCTACTATATTATAATGATTACTTAATAGTAATAACGACTATACTGTATTTATTATATTACGACACGAGAGTGAATAGCACATCGTTAGACAGTCGATTATCACGTGATTAACTGGCTCTATTTCAAGCCTCTAGAGTAAGCCTTATATACGAATGAATATACCACTTTTGTATAACAACCTCCAGGTTAAATCAATAGACCGCTTTATAGTAATAGCTACTATATTTTAATTATTTTTAATAAGTTCTAACCTATATATTACGTGTTATCGCAGGGCGTTAGGTGCGGCCTGAGGAGTGAATTCTAAGAATTATCTGACATTACACCTGCGCTGATAAAGGGACCGACTAGCCAGTAAATACTAACTAAATAAACTGTGGCTGAGGTAAAAGGCGAGGTAATAAAATAATAATCAAATTTAAGCGAGATAGTGAGGTAGTGACCTAATGTGATTATGAAATCGTAGAAATGGCAAGTAGGGGTACGTCTAAACTAATTATACTTTAATATAAATTATACTTCTGAAATAATTATACTTCTGAATGAATTGTACATCTGAATAAATTGTACATCTAAAATAATAGTGCTTCTAAAATAATTGTACTTCTAAAATTATTGTGCATCTAAAATTATTATACTTCTGAAAGAACTGTACATCTGAATAAATTGTGCATCTAAAATAATAGTGCTTCTAAAATAATTGTACTTCTAAAATAATTGTGCATCTAAAATAATTGTACTTCTGAATGAATTGTACATCTGAATAAATAGTACTTCTACAGTTATGAAATAGAGGGGTAGTCCCGTGTTGTGTCCTATTCCAACCAAGTCTCTTACTAATTGCCAGCCTCGATCCCGAGACTCTTCGCGCTTGATAGGATCTATATCTTCTTCGGCAAAGATCCCAAAAGCAACATAAAGCCGTGCCAAATCCTCCAAGGCTAACGTCTATCCCTACGTGCCGAGACGCACCCTGTAACGAGATAAAACATAAATGTGAACGTATTAAAATGTTTATTTATTTTTGTTTCCGTTGTATTGCATACCTCTCCCGAACACATGGAGACTCACAGGTGGTATTACAAGGCCGCGAGTGTGAGGGTACAGACGTGGAGGAAGCGATGTGGCCCGTGCCCTGGGAACTGTAAATAGCCTCAGATCTTACGATCACTTCCACTCTTCGTAGACAATTTAGTTCTTAAGCACACTTGTTGACCTTGTCGCTCTCGTGCCCTTACATATTGTCTACCTCATTAATTCGTCAACCCTGCGATTGATATAGTCGTCGCAGCCTTGAATACCTACGAACCTCAACCTTCGACTCCGACTTCGCCTTTGACTTCGATCTCGACTTCCACCTCGACTTCGCCTTTGACTTCAATTCTGACACCTCAACCTTATTAACTCACCAATCCTGCGATCGACATCGTCGTCGTAGCCTTGAATACTCACGAACTTCGACTCTGACTTCGATCTCGACTTTGACTCCAACTTCGACTCCCACTCTGACTTCGATCTTGACTTCCACTTCCACTCCGACTTAAACTTCAACTTCGACTTCTCTACCTTTTCAATTCATTAATCCTGCGATTGAAAGCGTCGTTGAAGCCTTGAATACTCACGAACTTCGACTCTTACTTCGATTCCGACTTCAACTTTATTTCTCTCTGTCACTTTATGTACACTACACAACACCACAATCTCGAACACGACTAACTACAAGTTCGACCCTCAAATAGCACCTATAAGCTATGGAGTACCTTAACAACTTCATAGCCTCAGCCTCACCCACGATTGAAGGATGGCAGCAGCAGAGCCAGGACGCGTCCGCATCCGCACGCGCGCCTGCGACAACCTCCACTCCCTCTGCGAGCAATAGATTTGTCGGCTTTGATGGTGGCGACTATACTGGCTGCGAGTTTCCCCTTTTGGAGCGGCTACTCAATGGCGACGATATTATTATGCTAGGACAAGTCTTCGGCAAGGACCTAGCCGGTGAAATACTTCATGGTTTGAGCAACGCTAGAACGAAGATCAAGGCTCTTGAGACCGACAATCTGCGGATGGAGGATGAAGCAGTCCAAGGAAATAAGGTTATCGAAGAGTTGCGCCAGCAACTTACTCTCGCTGCTAGGGCTCCGCTAGCGCCTCCGAGTTCAGCTTTCGCTACATTAGCCTTTCGCTCTTAGCTTTCAAAGGAACACCCTGACCCACGACGTTTTGGTGGCCCTGCCTATCGAAGCCCTGACGATTTAGAGGAATGTTTCACCAAGCTTAACATGAAGCTCATGCAGAACGAGGATTGGTGGATAACTGAGGTCGCTCGTATGAGATATGTTTACAGTATATTAGAAGACAAGGCGGCTACAGCTTTCCAAGCATACCTCGGTCGATCTGGTAACTTCGAAGGGATTGGCATAGTTAATGAAATGCAGGACAT
This sequence comes from Calycina herbarum, assembly GCA_001414485.1. Classification (NCBI taxonomy): domain Eukaryota; kingdom Fungi; phylum Ascomycota; class Leotiomycetes; order Helotiales; family Pezizellaceae; genus Calycina; species Calycina herbarum. The sequence goes on from LLEY01000012.1 coordinate 356,813, forward strand.
CCTTGTTAGAGGCTTTGGTGACAAGCACCGAACCTCTAAAGCATTCTCCAAGATCATAGCACTCAAACAAGGTACAACCGATACTACAACCTTTCTCGCTACATTCCCGAACCTCACAGCTATTGCGAAGATCGACAAGGGCGTGGCCAAGGAGTTCCTTCTCCGCTCTACAAACCCTCTACTTATCGACAAGCTCTATAACTCGCCACAATATGTAGCAAAGAAAACCGCTATAACACTTGCCGAAGTGGTGGATTTGCTCCGAGACATCGAACATTCTGCTTAATCGCTTTATGGGATCAATTATTTAAGGAAGGAACACGTCATTAGAGGGGGGGAGGAGGAGGAGGAGGAGTAACCCCGCAGACAGGTGTTACACCCGCCCACGGAGACCCTATTGTATCAGATAGAGGACCGACGTTTGTTTCTGAGTTCTGGAGATCCGTTTGCGATATCCTTCAAATATCACTACTGCTGTCAACAGTATACCAGCCGGAAACCGATGGTCAAACAGAAATCGCAAACAAGGCTCTAAATACATTCATTCGACAGTATATTGACGCTGCTTAAAAGAACTGGGTAAAGCTTTTGCCAATGGCTGAATTCGCTATGCGTAATGTAGTAAACTCATCTACTGGTATATCGCCTTTCTTTGCCAATCATGGCTACCACCCCAGAATGAGCTTTGGACCTCCAAGAGCACTTCCTCGTAACGCTTTAGAACATCGTCAACTTCGCCATAAGGATGCGTCAGACTTTGTACATAAGATGGAGGACATCTTGAAACTACTACACACTAATCTTATTACAGCTCGCGATTCGCAAGAAAACTTCGCCAACACTAGTAGGAGAGCAGCACCAGCGTATCGTGTAGGCGACATGGTCCTACTAAGCACTAAGAACATTGACTCTTTAAAACCTATTCCAAAGTTCGACGCCAAATTCATTGGACCTTTCCCAATTGAACGGATAATTAACTCGTACGCATACAAGCTACGACTTCCTTACGAACTCCAGTCTATTCATCCTGTTTTCCACACTAATCACCTTAAACCTAGTGCTGGCATACCACTCCCCGGGCAACGAAACGAGCCTACACCCCCTTTGTTTGTAGACACTTCCGGGCATGAATTGTGGTCCATTGATGAGATACTAGACGCTAAGCCATCGTACGCTCTTTTGGCCACTGGCGCCCGGAGCTCCAAAGTGCACCTTCCCGGTTTAAAGTGTACACTGATCACAAAGCACTTGAGTACTTCATGACGACTAAGCAGCCCACTAGCCGCCAGGCTAGGTGGGCTGAACTACTCTCTCAATACTCCTTTATGATTATGTACCAGGCTGGCAAGGACAACACTCAACCTGACGCCCTTACACGAAGAGAACAAGACGTTGGCCCTCAGGACGAGCTTAAAGCACTTATCCGTACGAAAGCCTTACTTCAGCCAGAACAACTAGACCCAGCGATCACCGAAAACAACTGCCTAGAGCTCGCTCCCTTAGAGGAGGCCATTCACGTGCCGCACCTATTAGTAGAGCGACTCTTAGTAGCCAATCGTACAGCCGAATCACTTGACGCCCTTCGGAAGCAAGCAGAGGAACAGCTAGGAGACTTTCAATTGGACAATGGCCTACTTCTCCACCAAGGACGATTAATGGTGCCTACCCAAGATACCCTAGTAGCTGATCTAATTCGAGAAGCTCACGACCAAATCTCTTCCGCGCACCCAGGCAAAGCGAAAACTGCTCGAATCCTCAGCCAGAAGTACTATTGGAAGGGACTTACTCAGGATGTGGCCCAATATGTCCGCAACTGCCACTCTTGTAAGCGAGCCCACGTCCCCCGAGACCGTACGCCAGGACTCCTCCACCCACTGCCAGTTCTGGACCGCCCTTGGCAGCACATTACTATGGACTTTAAGTCATTCCCAAAAGATAAATTCGACTACGACACCGCCTATGTAGTAATTGACCGTTTAAGCAAGCAAAGCATCTCCATTCCTTGCTATAAGACAGTAACTGCTAAGGACATGGCACGGCTTTATGTTTCATACGTCTACAGACACCGAGGAGCGCCACAGACAATCGTATCAGACAGGGGACCCCAATTCGTCTCTAACTTCTGGGCAGAATTCTGCCGGATACTAGGGGTTCAGATCAAGCTTTCTACAGCCTTCCACCCACAAACGGATGGACAGACAGAAATCATGAACCAGTACTTAGACCAACGCTTACGCCCCTTTGTCAACTACTACCAGGATAACTGGTCCGAGCTACTGCCTATCATGGATTACGCCCAGCTGACGCTACCCCATGAAAGTATTGGAATGTCGCCTTTCGAGCTCCTGAACGCCTGCCCTCCTCGTACCTCTTTTGACTGGAATACGCCAAGCCCTACTACGCCGAAAGAGAAGCTGAACCAAGAAGAGGCACAGCAAGGAGTTGGGAAGCTCCAAGAAGCATGGGAAACAGCTCGTACGATTATGAAGGAAGCGCAAGACAAGAAGCGAAGAGATATTGACCCCCACCGGCGTGAAGTAGACTTCAAGGTAGGAGACAAGGTCTGGGTATCTACAAAGAATTGGACAACAGAGCGCCCCAGCCATAAGTTAGACCACCAGATGGCGGGCCCGTACGAGGTTATTCGAAAAGTAGGACACTCTTACGAAGTCAAACTGCCAGCCTCTATGAAAGTACACCCTATATTCTCAACAGACCGCCTACGAAAAGCTTCGGACGACCCTTTACAAGGACAAATAAATGAGCCATCTCCGCCCATACAGGTTACGGACGATAAGGAGTGGGAAGTGGAAGAAGTGGTTGCAGTAAAGAGGTTAAGAAAAGCACTATACTACAGGGCAAAGTAGGTAGGCTATGACGAAGATCCAGAGTGGTACCCAGCGTCAGACTTTAAGTATTCGCCGCAGAAAATTAAGAGCTTTCACTTACAATACCCTACAAAGCCAGGACCCCCGAATCGACTACAGGAGTGGATTAAGGCTTGGGAGGATGGATTGGATTCGTACGAAGAATTGGATGATAACACTGAGATGCCTACAAGCTTGAGAGCAAGCTTTTTTCAAAGGGGGGGTAATGTGACGGTTCTGACCGTCACGTACCATTTATATCACGTGGCCTCGCTTAGCGAGCCACCTCTTGTATCTATAGGGGTGCTAGCCTGCGGCTCATACGAAGCCTTCGTACTTATAGGCTAATAGACCTAGTATTTATTAAATATTAAACAAAGTTAAGTGATAAAAGAAAAATCACGTGCTGAAATATAAACCCTAACCTAACTAGAAATAGTATATTGTTTAAAGTAGTAAAGACTAACTAGTAAGATTATATAAAAGCAAGAGTAAAAAGTAAAGACTTATATTCCTTTAACGTAGCGAGTAGAAACCTCTAGTATAGTAAGAGCTATTGCTTATATAATAGCCTAAATTATCCTCTTCTCTTTTATAGAGTGATCTAGTTCCTTTGTTAGATTGACGATCTAGAAAGGCTTTGCTATAGCCTTTATAACTTTAATAAAGTAAATATTAGACCGGACCTGTTATTAAAACTATAACTACTAAACTATACCTAAACTATAACTTTGTTACCTTTAGCAAAAGTAGAAGCTACTAAGGCTAGACTATTATCTATGTTAGTAGTAGAAGTACTATTAAACTTATTAGAGAAAGAGTTACTACTATTAAAAGAATCTAACAAAAGCTTAGATTTAAGAACCTTAATTCTTAAAGGATTATTAATAGTATATCCCTTTCTATAATAAGATAATAAATCTTTTAAGACTTTAAGTATAGGTTCCTCTACTATAAGTTATATAGAGAACTTAGGCTTTTCTAGGCTAAAATAATTCTTTATAGCTTTTAAGCTAAGGAAAGGACTAAGCTTACTTAAAAGGATTATTCTAAATTTTAGATATAGGTTTTCGCTGTTATATTCTTTAGCTAGGTTATTATATAATAGCTATTTCATAGAGCCTCCTTAGATTAAGTCCTAACTTAAGAGAGAGCTAAGAACAGCGATGTTTTCTATAAATATCTCCTAGTTACAGAAGTATTAGACATTTGGTACTCGATTAAGGGCTAAGTAAGAAGGAGGTGTATAAAGTCTTTTTTGTCTCTTAGGAGCTGTTAAAGGAGGAGGAGATAAGGTCTACCTTATTAATATTAGTATAATAGATAAGAGTAGTATTAGGTAGTAAAGTTTAAAAAGAATAATAAACTAATTCTATATAATCAAAAGCTTAACTTAATTAAGTGTTAGCACTTCTATACTCTCTATTCTCTTTAACTTCTTTAACCTTATTAACTCTCTTAGACCCCTAGGCCTTCTAAACCTTAAAATCAACCTCTTTAGACTTCTTAAAACTCTCTTATACTCTCTTCCCTTATTTATCACATATATTCATAGGTATTAAGAAAGAGTATAGCTTATTATAAGAATAATAAGTAGTAGAAGTATAATCGAAAAGAGAAATATATTAATTTTCTCTTACTAGAAATTAAATTAAAAGCGAAGCTAAGAGGTAAGACTAGAAAATAAATCCTAAGGATTCTTATATAAGAGATAGAGGATATACCTTATATTATAGCTAAGAATAAGGGATTTACTCTCTAACCTAGTTTATCTTACTTTATTAGTATTTTTACTCTTATTAATATATTAGTATATTTACTTGAACAGTTTTCTTAAAGTGTTTACTTAAAGTAAGAGGCTTGTATATAGGCCTAGCCAGCCTCGCTTAAAACTCTCTATTAGGATTATATTCTTAAACCTCTAAGTATATTAATCTATTTATAACTTTGATATATAGAAGAAGCTAGTTAATTTATAAATTATAACTATATAGACAAGGCCTGTATAATAATTAAATATATAATAGAGGGGATATTATATAGTCTATAAGCGAATAGTATCTCGCTTAATATCCTTTAAATGTAAAATCTTAAGCTCGAGGTCTTTATATAGAGAAGCTTATATATTAGCAAGTATAATAGATTCTTATAACTAGACCTCTACTAGTATTTTCAGCCTTCTAAGCTAGACGTTTATTAATATCTATTTCTTATATAAGTCTAGCCTATATTAAGCTAGAAACTTTAGGTTAAGAATAAGGTTAGTAAATGTAGAACTCTAGCACTTATAATCTGTAATTACAAATCTAAGAGTTAATAGAACTTAGTACTAGCAGAATAGAAGGCTTAATAGTTCTAATATCTATCTCCTTATTTTAATAAAGAGAATAGAAACTAGTTCCTTAGGAATATTAGAGAATAAGAGGTTATACTTATAAGTAGAGCGTACTAGGACGTATAGAAGCGGAGAGATATATAAGATATAAAGGTCGTCTAGCTCGATCTAGGTAGCTTCTCGATTATTAGTAAGATAATATATAAGTATAAGGAGATACTTATATTACATATTTATATCTAAGATTACCCTCTCTATAGTTCTAGTTATACTATTAACTAAACTAGTACTAGTTTTTATATTTTATAAAAGTATAACAAGTATTCTTTTAGTAAAAGTAAAGAGCCTAGATCCTTTAAGAGTGCCTACTTCTCCTACTTAAAACATTATTCTAATAAGAAGTAAATAATCAACAATAGGTATATTTAGTATATTATACTAAGCTAGGAAAAAATAGATCTTTTATATATTCTTTTTAATAAAGGTTTCTAGCTAGGTAAGGTTAACATCTTTACAAAGTTAATTAACTCAGATTATTACCTAATCTAGTAGAATCTCTCCTCTTACTATTCTTTCTACTATAGTTTAAGAATTTAAGATATTTACATCGTCCTCAGTTAATATTATAGAACATACTCTCTCTAACAAGGCTTAAAATTATAGGTCTTCCGCTTGTTACATCTGCTTTATAAGAAAAACTACCTTCTTAAAACAGTTCTAAATAAACTTTCTAGCTTAAAGTACCTAGATATTATAGATGTCCTATCTCTATATTATATAGCTACTTATAGAAGTAAATTAATTAAAGTCCTCTAAATAGATTATAATAGAGAGGCTACTAAAGACAGCTAAGCTCTCTCTATCTCGATCCTATATAGCGTTATAGCAGTTATCTAGTTAAACAAGGGCCTTAAGGCCTACTATACTAATCTTATTAAAAATAAAGATTCTTTTATAAGTAAGCTTTAATTTTATAGTAGAACATATAAGCTAGTTACTAAACAAAGAAAGAGCAGAGTAGTAAGTGAAGCTACTAATATTTATAGCTATAGCCTTAGTTAAAGCTATTAAGAGAACTTCTTCTTCTCTCTGAATAATAGAGAGGCTAAAGAGAAACGCTTTAATTAAATAAGTCTTTCTAGTACTACCGACCCCTCTAAGGTATAGCAGGAATTGATCCTTAGAAGTATTTACTATAATAGAATATAGGATCTAGTTAAATAAAGCTTAGATAATAAGTATCTATTTACTATTAAGCTAGTAATAGCTTTAAATTAAGGAAACTACTAAGTTAGTAGTAGGAGTAATTTAAAATATAGCTTGTAGAGTAGGTAGTAAGGCTATAGAGAGAGGTTAGAGGTCTAGAGATAGGACTAAGGATACTAATTAATTATTAGTAGAAAGTAAGAGTATAGTCTTATAAGCAGAAGTTTCTAATCCCAAATCTGTTTAAAGTTCTTTACTCTATGCCTTAACTATTATACTATTATAAAAGTATATACTAGTATCTAATAGATTAAGAAGGACCTATAGCCTACTAGTACTATAGTTTACATTACCACAGATATCTAAGGCTACCTAGAGTAGATAGTATTAGGTAGGAAGTAGAGTAGCAAAGTCGAAGTTAATATTAACCTCTTTCTTATTATTATAAGTATAATAATCTATACTCTCTAAATAGTTATTAAACTTAATACTACACTCTCTCTAGTTCTTATCAGCAGCTTCTTTACTACGCTATAAGAGTAAAACATTCTAAGATAGATATACTAGATATAAAGAGAGAGATTAAATAACTTAGTCCTAGATATATATATTCTTATATTCAAAGACTCGAAGTTCCTAGAGCTGGTTTTCTAAGAAAGCTAAAGAAAGTTCATTCTAAGAATAGAATAACCTAAGTAATATCTTATTAATCTTATCCTAGGTCCTAGATATATTTAGCTATATACTTTCGTCTACCTCTCGAAATCGAGTAAAGCTTCTATATAGAGAAGGCGTCGCTAGTACTTCGCTTAAGTTTACTAAGACTTAGACGTAAGTTATATACTATAAGTATATATTATTAAATAAAAAGTACATAGTACGTCTAACAGCAGCAGCTAATATCTATATAAAGATTTAAGAAGTATATTTATAAAAACAGAGACCTACTAGTCTTAGACCTCGTTTTTTATAGTTCTTATATAAAGAAGGATGCCGACTTTCTAAGTTAAACTTAGTATACTATTCTACCTCTGTTATACTAATATTAGGATTTAAATTATCTAGTAACATAGTAAGTATAGCCTAGAAAGCAGTCTTTACCTAGTAAAAGTTAATCGTTCTAGACCAACCCTTTTATAGTATATAGAATAATAGTTAGTTTAGGAGGAAATAAGCTACTATAGAAGCTCTAACCTCAGTATCCCTTATAAATCTATAGTACGCTTTTAATACAAATTTAGCTATATCTAGTAGTAAAAGGACTAGTAAACTAATGTTTAAAGCAGCTTTAGCCTTAGTAACCTTCTAAGATTTCTTTAAAACAGTAGCAGTAAGTATAAGCTAACCACGATCTATCTAGGACTTTGTAATATAGTTAGTTATATAGTAGATAGCTATAAGAACCTTTAGTAATAAAGGTATAAAATTAATATCGTAGTTATATCTAATTATAGAAGAGATAATAGGGTTATATTTATTAATAAACTAATAATTTCTCTATATCTATATAAAACCCTCAGCTGTTATAATAGATTCTAGTACTAGTGGCTTTAGAAATAAGAAACGGTAGATCTGAAGAAGGGATTTTTACGACCTTAGACTCTTATACTTATTATCTACTTATTAAGTCCTAAGGCGAGCTTTTATATCCTTTCTTTAATATTTAGTATAGATATAAGTATAAATATATATTTGTACCTTAGTAGTAATATTATTAGAGTTAATACTAAGAGTATCTTAAAACTCTTTAGAGGTTATATAGTTAAGTATACTAAAGGTAGCTAAGCTAGGAGGTTCTGTTGTAGTAAACTACTAATCGAATATAAGATTAACTATCTCTTTTACTATTAACTTTATATAGGTAATAAGTCGACCTTGGAATTTACTATTGTTAGTTAACCGCTAGGATAAGTTTGTAGTACTAAAGTTCCTAGATAGCTAGGTAAATCTGTAAAGGTGTAATATTATCTAAGTCGTTAACTTTACTACTCTAAAGTACGAAGAAATAGTACTAAAAATGCTAGTCTCTTAAGATAGATACTTGAAAAAACAGTTGAAGAATGTAGTAATAATAATATAGAAGTATTAAGCTATTAGAGTTAGATTCTTTAGTATTAACTTAAGTAAGTGTAACTGGATAGCTATATTATCTAAGCTAATATCTTCTCTAGCTAGCTTAATAATAAAGATATTCTCTATATTACGGGGATTAAGAGTAAACTAAATAAGCGGAAGCTTAAAACGACTAATCTTCTTGAAAATAAGGTTTTAGAGTCTTATCTTTTCTTTGAAAGACTTTAGATTAAAGGATGAAATAATCCTTATATTATTAATTAAGATATAAACTACTAGGTTTGTAATTTTAGACTTGTTTTAGAATTGAATAGTAGTAGTATATAGCTTATTACTGGAAAGTCTTACTAGATCTGTAGTAGTAGTACTCTAATAACCCTTTTTAACCTAGAGATAGTTTTTAAGACATGCTTGTTAGATGAGAATTAGGTTATAGATGTAGAATATAAAGTTATAGTATTAAGAGAATCTAGAATATTAGTTACTATATATAATACTGAAAGGGTATTACTTATAAGTAGGAGTGATATAATATAGTATATTTTGTAAAGTCTTGAAGTAACACCTTTTAAGGACGACTCCTATTTATATTATCTAGATGCTCTCTAATACTATATAGAAATAGGGTTAGGAAAGCACTTGTAAAGTATATAGGGTTAGTAAACGAGTTAAGAAGTAGTAGTCTAAGAGCACTCTTATAAGTAATATAAGAGTTGACTAGGTTAGAAGAGGTCTCTATTCTTAGACTAGTAGAGTTTTCTCTATACGGAAGACTCGAGTGTAGCTCTTATATAGTAGTACCTATTAGTAGAGCTTGACTATAAATAGGAATTAATCTAGATATACTAGGTAACCTCTTAGACTCCTTACTTTCTAGAATAGTATGAAGACTAGCTAGTAGAGCCTTAGTAGGCTGTAGATCCTAGCTATAGAAGTTAGAAAAGAAGGACTAGGTAAGAATTGTTCCTAGCTTAGTATCTTCTACTTCTATATCAAGCTTATTCTTAAATAAGCTATCTTTTAAAGAAGTTGTATATCCCTCTCGCTTATCTTAAACAGGAGAAGCTATACTAGTCTAAAGAGTAATAAATATATCTTAAATCTCTTAAAAGATATAGTCTTCAAGCTAAGAGTCTAATAGCTTATAGTTAATAGTTACGAATTTATATATAGGGTTATAAGCGTAGAGCTATAATAAAGCTTATAGGACCTTACCCTTACTAATAGAGCAGAAGCGAGCGAGGTTCTCCTCTAACAGTAGAGTCTCTCTTTCCTAGCTTACTATAATAGTAGTATAATCTTATAACCTTTTAGTAGAGAGGATTATAAGGATATTACTTAGGTCCTGTTTTATAGTAATATAATAACCGCGTACCTCTTTGTAACTAATACTTTTATAATTACTAGAAGTAAGCTTTAGAAAGGTACTAATAATATAAGTATAAGTAATAAAGTATTCCTTAATAGTATTAAGGTCTTAAAGTGTAGTAGGATAATCTTAGTAGAATAATCAGTTAATAAAGTTCCTAGTAGATAATAGCGGAATTTTCTTTTTTATAATATAGGAATTATAAGTTAAATAGAGAGATAGTCGATTATTATTAACTATATAGGAATCTAGTCTAGTTTAAGTTTCTTAAAAGTAGTATTATAAATTTTCATCTTAAAGAGAGATAGAAATAGTATAGTCTGCTTAGAATAGGCCTCTATATATTCTATAAGGTAGTTGTATAGAGACGTGTATAATAGCTCTCTGATATGCTCTTATATAAGATATCTGAATATCTAGTGTAATAACCTCTAGGAATTTAGATGAAACGCTTCTTATATATTCGAACTCCTGTCTTAGGAAAGATGGGATTACGCTATTATAGTCGAGCGCTAAGAGTAAGACATTCCTTGTCCTAGAAATAAAACTATGAGTAATAATTTCTAGATCTAGAATAGGTAACTATACCTTGATCTACTGTCTTTTATACCTATGATCTGCCTCCTTATACTTAGGTTATTACCCTGCTGGCTAGCTACTGGTAGCCTAGATGCAGCCCTAGCTTCTAACCTTGTCTTATCTTACAAAGCTTTCTACTCACGTTCTTTAAGACAACGTGCTCCTGCACTCTTACGCTAGAGTTCCTAGTTACGCTTAATAGTAGTAGAACTAGAAGGTCTTAAATTCTCTTTATAAGCAGCTTCTTGTTCTTTATTTACCTTCTACTACTTTATCTAGGCGTTGGAAGCTTTATTATACTTATACTATTAGTCTTAGAACTTAATATCTAGATTTAAGTCTTATACCTTAAACCTTTTACTCTAGTTTTCTAGTAGTCTAGCTGTATTAGTAAGTTTACGCTGCTATACTTGTCGCTCTAGCTCTTGAACCTTTGTTCTTTAAAGTTCAATTATACGTATCCGCTGTTAATTTATAAGTAGCTATTCTATACTATTAGGATAAGGCTAGACCTAAGAACTAGATATTTAAGATATATAAGAAGTAGCGAGTAGTAAAGTAGAAGAAGCTATTCCTAAAACTAAGTTAACTATTATATTTATATAAGGATACTACTAGAGTAGTTTATATATAAAGTATAGATAAAAGACAGATAGTAAAAGATTAATAATTATTTCTCTAGATTCCTAGACATTATCGAGATATAAGTGTTTACTTCTATACTAGTACAGATGTAGAACGCCTCTATACGTAACTATAGACCTCTACTCTAATATTTAGCAAAATAGAATATAAGAGTCGTCCTCGGTATAAGATTCTACTATAAGGTGAAAGTTATTATATTAGATAAGACCTATAATAACGAAAAGAAATATAGTTATACAACTAAAGGTAATATAAAAGCCTATTACTAAGCCTTACCTATATACGATATTCTATACTACGCCTATTTTAGACCCTACTATATAATCTATTAATAATATAACAAAAACGTAACAAAAACTCGCTTATTTTTTTAGCTCTCTCGTAGTATTCGGCTAGAATCTTTTTTAGTAACCTTCTTCTCTTAGCAAGCTAAGAGTACGAAGGCAATCTCAAGCTCTCTCGAGCTCTCCTCTTCTCCTCAGCTTAGAATCTTCGAATAGACAGTTCTACGATTCTATAACCTACACCTTAGACCGTCCGCCTCGCGCGGACTACACTTCGTACGTGTCGTCATATTAAAGGTAAGGCAGAAACAGGTATAAAAATCCTCTTATTTTATAACTTTAAACTTATACCTTTGGCAGGAACTTATAGGTATATTAGCGACGTACTCCTAGTATATATACTTATACGAGATCACCTCGATAAATAACTCGAAGCTTTTACACCTTTTCCTAACGACGATAAAACCCTCCTATATACGAATACCCTTAATATAAAAGCGAAGCCTAAAAAGTATCGTTATCTCCTTAAATCGGTTATTTATTATACTACGGTTGTTTTAGTTCTGTAGGCAAAGTAGGTATATCTTAAAGAGTAACTTAAGTAGGATGAATATAACGAGGCTTAGAGAAAGGTACTCTATCTATAGAATAGTAAGTATACGCCTTAAATCGATACAACTCCTAAGCCATCTTCTCTAGTACTACTTTTAAAGTCTTAAAAGTCTCTTCTCTCTAATCATATACGAGCTCGAAGTATAAGGAATCCGACAACTTTTAAGGATAAATACAACCGATACTGTCGATCACTACTTATATCCGAGCACCTATAAGGCCATCTAGCGTAGTAGAAAGCGAACGAGTTAGAATACTCTTATCTTACTCAAATAGCTAGAGATATACTATCGATACTAGGAATGTCGGCTAAGGTTAAGCGTCTCTTTTTAAGTATAAAACACATAATATCTCTAGCAAGGAATGGGCTTTATATAGACGGAATAGAGGCTAGAGAGTATATACGGAGCTAGACTATAGCCGGAATAGTCTTAGATAACTATTACGAGTACCTAAGTACCTAGATATAAGTGTATAAGAACTTATAATTATAAGAGGATCTAGACTAAATAGCCTTAATTTACATCTTTTACACATTTTACTCTTTTTTTATTTCTCGCTTCTATTGCCTAATTAGGTAATCGATTTATTTAACAGATATCTAATATCTATTGGATTTATCGATTATTTAGTAGTTTGGATCGGATAGTTCACCAATTTTAGTAGATTGGATCGGATATGTCGATTATTTATTAGATAAATATCCATCGAGAGCACTGGAAGTGACGTTGGAAGTTCTATTAATTCGCTAGGAAGCTTCCTTTGGCGAGCCAATTAATGTGACTCTGTTTTACATAGTTCTGCTACACAGCATATGCAATGCCAGCTATCTCATGTCTTAAAACCAAATTTCTCCCTAAGAAGACTTCAGCTCCCCGTAGGTTCGTCTCATTAAGGACCGGATGGAGATTTTTAGTCTCGTATCATCTGATTACATTCTTGAGTGAGAGATTGAGCTGGAGTATGTCTACTCCTGTTGAACGCCACGCCTTGCTACTCGAGCAGCTGCATCCCTCAATATGCTTACTTGGGTTACTTGCTGAGCGTCCAGCAAACCTTGATAAGCTAGTTCTTGACTACAAGGAAGCCTTCCTGGAGAAGGGTACCTCCGACAACGCTGATAGTGGAGAAGGTTATCTTGAAGAGGATTTAGAGGATGTTGAAATTATCAGCGCTGAGGACATGAAGGAGCGCAACTCTAAAGCTTTACAGAACAATGTCCTTGACCGGCTGGCAGAAACACTGGCAAGATATAAGTCAGACTGCACAGTTAACAAAGGCCCTATTCTCGATCCAAAACATGTATCTAGTACGATGATGATTATAGACGAGGAGCATAACAAGGTTAAGATTCTCTGCGTAAAGAATAAAGGGTTGGATCAGCATAAGTCGACCGAAGACACAGATTTTCTGAGTTCTTGGAAGGCCTGCATAGAACGTATATCAAGAGAGGGTAAACTTATGTACTGCCAGCATTGCCAAGTTACTATATGATAACATGATATAGGGGCCGCGGCTAAGAAAGATAAAGTCTATATGCTCGACATGGTCTTGAAGTACCAACGCCCGCGAATCACCTATTATCTAAACAAACTTAGGAAAGCGTTGAGATTCGAAGAGCCAACAACATGCACAACTTAAGATAAGCGACCAAGACTGTCTAATGAGTGGCTTCAAAGGCTACCAGTTCTCTATACCCGTAGCTGGATCGTCGACAACGAGAACGAATTTCAGTTTTCGGGCGCCTCACTTAATGAGGCTGAAAGCATTTCTAGAGCTGCTTTGTCTGCTCAAAGTCTGAAAAACATCGACGACAAGGTCGATAGCATCTTCAAGCTAGTTGACCAGGTCTCTTCTTTGGATGAAAACGAGGATGATAATTTGATTCAGGCAATCCTTAAGCAGCTACTACCATCCTTATTTTCTGTCTAGCGATCTCCACGGGTTTAAGCATTGATTAAGGCACGTTTACGTGCCCGATTTCAAGACTTATAAAATTTAGAAAAGAGGCAGAACGAAACAGTTACAGCCCTAAAATTCCTTTGTCGAGTTTACTATAGTGTCGACGTCTTCATTCAAGCTGCTCAGAGCATGCCTATCTTCAAGTCTGTGGAGTATATCCCAATACCTCTTTAGCCAGCGATCTCTACAAAAGCAACGCCCAGCCCCGTTCGAGCACTAGCAACACCACTAGAAATTGCCGAGAGCCTCGGGCTCAATGTACGTGGTGTTAGCTGGCCTTACCATCTTGAAAATAAAGCCATCAAAAACAGCTTCTGCAAGCTTCGAGGAGAAAAATCTCATGTTCACGCCGAAATTCAGCTACTATCCTATTAAACTCAATTATTTAAGTCTCAGAATAACGATGGATGTGTACACCCCTACATTGGTTGTAGCAAGCTTTATTACTTACTCTGTTAGTTGTTGCTCCGAGTTCATGGCGTTTACCATGTCCGAGGAACCTACGAAACTATTATACACCAGTGAGAAATACCAGCGGTCCTTCTAACAGAAGCCTACACCGCTGAGTATTAGCTAATTTTGTAAGACTTTCTCAGTTTCATCGGGGTGTTACTATAGAATTTATTGGACCAACCCTTTCCTTTAAGACATCCTAGGCTCCTCACCCAATCGTCTACTGCTCTGTCCATAACGGAGACCGTACTAGACCGAGAAAAAGCCTAAATGGAAAAGTCAGAGCTAAATATAAGGTAAGTAAACCTGCTTCTAAAACTTCACCAGCTAATAAAACTTATAGGCAACTAACGATGATGCCTATGGTCGGGGATGACAGACTTCTTATAACTGACCTCTATAAGAAGCCAGGATTTGTCTCTGTCATGGGAGGATCGTTTACTAAGCCAAAGGAAATGTCCTACAAGGAAGCAGAAATATATAAGGAAAACCATATTCAGGTCAAGTTTAGATTAGAGAGGACCGACGAAATGCCCCCGAAGCAAGGCAAATTTACTAAAACGTGTCGTCGTTGCCACCGACCATTAAACCTTCACTATTCCTCGTACCGAAGTAATTATTACTCGAGAGCATGCTAGAAGAAACATTAGAGCCAGCACGTCTTTGTTTGCAGGCTAAAAAAGCGACCAAACAACGTTAACTACATGAGAATCTTCATCAGAAAATGGTCTCATACTACAGGAGATAAGTGGAGGCAAGCCCAGACTCTGTCCAGGCTATACTCGGATGATGATCTTTACAAGGCCTTCGGGTTTAATAATTACGCCAAGCGCTACGATATTACCAAACTTCTTTGCTTCTACACCCATATAACGTCCAAACTAAGTACAAACAGAGTGTAAGTAGGAGTAGACGAGGGAAATCTTAGTAATTATATAGTAATCGTTACAAAGCTAATACAATATAAAGGGAAAGAGACCTATCATGACTGCCCTTGCTTTACTTAGTTTCTTCATCAACAGTCTTTTATTAACTACATAATACCAAATTAGGCAGGCGACTTTGCATATTAAGCAGCTGCATTACAAGGGCTTGAGAATGCCCTTTCAATCGAAGAACGGGACGACGATGTACACCCTCTCTCAATATCTGAAAGGGAAGTGCTAACTCTATACTCAATATTGTTCCAAGACTTCAACAACATTCCTAGTCCTCTCACTTCAAAATAGCTCAAGTTTAGTTTCTGCTTTTACACCAACCATGGTCAGTCTATAGAGCTCGCAAAACTCTACGTTCAGCTAGCTAAGCGTGGGGCATCACTCGAGGAAATTGCAAGGGCTTATGAGGAAAAAACACTATCTACTCTAATAAGACGCAGAGGTCTAAATATTACAACTTTTCAAGCAAACGGCATCGCTTTTCACCGCCCGGACCTCGAGGAGCTCAGCATATATCGTCTCATAGCTAAAGTCAACCACACGCTCTCAGGTCGTTTCTGCTACTACCATCTTCCAAAAAGAAACTGCTATCCAAAGTTCGAAACTCACCTAAGTCGAGAAAGTAACAGAGACTACGGATTTCACAGGACCAATACATAGGAACGTTAGCAACTGTTTAATTTCTACAAACATGTCTTCGGCCACCAAAACTTCGATGCACGGAAAATACAGGAGGCAAAACGACACCCAGACAAAGAAAAGCTTAATTAGTATCTCAACTCGCTTGTTCCCGATTTCCAAAAGAACATAGGCAACAGAGTACTAGAAGATATCATGTTCCCAAAGCTAAAGGCTGGGGTCAAATTCCCCAACGGTCGCCCGCATTGTTGGTGCGTTATACATGACACAATAGCTCCCAAGAGTTTAGATTATTTTACATCAACATTAGTATCACAACTTCGAACAATAACCCAGGGCAATGAAGAGGACGCGCTTAAAGATAGCAATCTCATAGGTACATAGAGCGTCTACATTGCTTACAGTAGTCTACTATCGAGAGTGATATCGTGTTTAGGTTATCAATGACGATTTTCGAAGTTTCATAAGTCATTTGAAGATAAATTAACTCTTTCTTTAGGACAAATCTACAGTTTAATCATCATTAGGTATACTAAATCAAGAATGAGGAATATTACTTACAGTAGCAGACGATTAGAGATTGTTAATCCTCTTAAGTTTAAGCATTAGGTCGGGAACACGCCTTTGTAAAAGACGCCAGCGCACGCCTTCGACTATGACGACTATGATCGAGCTTTCAACAGCGAAGAAGCGCTACAGCAACACCTGCAGGACCCCCGTATTCACCAACAAGATACAGAAACCCCTTTAGAAGTCTTTTCCGCTCTTTCCCAACGTTTGATTATGACCCTTCTCTCCCACCAGCTACTTCGTATACCAACTTGCAGAGACAAGAAGGATGGCGCTATGGCAGTGCCACGTCAGATACGTAGAACAGATATCAAGACTCGCTAAAAAGCGAACAGTACATATAGTACGGTGCAGAGAACGATTTAACTACGTAGCATACGCTTTATCGCGCAATTGGTGTCGAGCCGCTTCCAAAAACATGTAAGGAATGCGAGGAGGTAGGAGATCGTGTCATAAAATTCGGTAGATTCATGCTAGCGCCGGCTATAGGCTGTACGAAGGACACACGTCAATATCGTTGATCTGATCAAATAGGGACGAAGTGATAGAGAGGAAAAAGTTCAGACCTTCCGCGATGTGGCAGAGCTGCGAGCCTACACTAAAGAGACAGGCAAGATATTTCGAAACACGTTCGACCAAGAAAGCGGCAATGTTATCTTAAGGCACCTGCTTCGAAAGATCTTTCGAGAGAGCTTATGAAAAGCTCGAGTCGGGATGCTGGGGATGTGGAAAGCGGTTTTGATAATGTGGGGATCAGGGGAGGTCGCAATGCGGCGAGCAGCAGCGCAGAGGAGGGATCGTGACCGACGCGCGATAGGGTCGATATTAGCTTGAATACGACTTTGGACTTGTTCCCGATTTTTGTGCCTAGACCAACTACGCCAGGCATCGAAGTCATTACTAAGCTGGATGTGGCGCACCTGGCACCACAGTACCTCCAGCCACTGTTGGCCTTGGTGCGAAATTTGCGCGCCACAGCAGCCACAAGGCTGATGACGATTTCCTGCATAGTGTGAGGCCTTAGAACTCAGATAAGACCCTTTACAAAGTATTAGGATAGTATGAGCTTGGTAGTGGAGCTGTGGTAGAGGAACTCTGTTACGCCATAAAAGGACACTCTTTGCAAATTAGGCGCGAGGGCGACGATGCGAACGTGATTTTCTAGTAGGAGAGGCTTGGGTTGTCTGGAAGTGGCTACGGAACATAACTTATAAGAAAATATAGGAGATATTGAGGTGTGCATAGATTTTAAGATGCTTGAAGTCAAAGTACCTATTATTTTTTCCGGCACGTAGGGTTTTCCGCTACACAGGGATGGACGTTATGTATATAGCTGTAGATAGGAGCCAGACCGTCCAGGGGAGGAGGTTGATGGTCACTCTTACAGTGATGAAGTGAGGCGCGTCTGCCTAATGCGGTAAAGCGCGCCTCGGCAACTGCCCCGAAGCTGGACCACCCGGCATAGCCGCCCTACGGTGGGTGGCTTGAACCGAGGATGAAGAAATCAATCAATCAATATCTCTGTGCAGGTACAATCCACATCTCGCCCTCCCCCACCCAACTATCTGAAATCGTCATCCAGCGCAACATAAGAATAATCTATTCGCTTTGAAGCTTCCGCAAGCCTCAAAGTATTGACCTGGCTGAGCGTGTCAAGTCCTGCATCCGCAACGACGAAATCCTTGTCCCATGAATCAAGCATCACCGTCACTCTACAGTCTCGAGTGCAAACACCAAAGGCAAACAACCTACGTGCGCGGCTAGGTGTATTGCCTTTGACGAAGCAAACATCGAGAGGAGAGGAATATCAAGCTTTATGTGTCAACTCTTGCAGTCACCATGAGCCAGATCTTGACGTCACGGCAGGCCGAAGAGCTGTAAGTTAATCTGCATTACCCATACCGCAGTCACTGATTCGAGACCAGACACAAATCCATCATAGCTTACCTCACGTCGACACAACTAAATAACAGTGCCACGGCGTTACGAGAAGAGCTTAATATTGGCGACAGCTTCGATGTTGCGACTAGCAAGAAGTATGAGGGTCTATTGGAGAAGAAATGGACGAGCGTCGTACGACTGCAGAAGAAGGTGAGATTCAATGGCAAGGATTTTTGAAGAGACGCTGATCTTTCCACAGATAATGGAACTAGAATCAAAAAATGCGAGTTTACAAGCCGAACTCGAACTGGCTACACCAACCTCCCTTTCCAAACGGCATAAAGACCCAGCGAGCTGGCTTCCTCGATCCCCAGCAACACATACGCTCCAATCGCATAGACACCCTATTGCATGTGTCGCATTCCATCCAATTTTCTCATCACTCGCCTCGGGCTCAGAAGATTGTACTATTAAGATTTGGGATTGGGAACTAGGAGAACTGGAAAGGACGGTCAAGGGGCACACAAGGGCTGTTTTAGATATCGATTTTGGTGGGCCGAGGGGAGGCACTCTGCTAGCGTCATGCTCGAGTGATCTTACAATCAAGCTATGGGATCCTAGTGACGATTATAAGAACATTCGAACACTTCCTGGACACGATCATTCAGTTTCCGCTGTACGTTTCCTATCGCCCTCCTCGGGAAATCTTCTGGTGTCAGCTAGCCGAGATAACTCTCTCCGAATTTGGGATGTATCGACAGGATATTGCGTGAGAACGATCCGAGGGCATACTAGTTGGGTTCGAGACGTTTCACCTTCTTTCGATGGACGATGGCTAGTGTCGGGCGGTAACGACCAAAAAGCAATGATATGGGATGCTTCATCAGGAGAAGCGAAGGCCACCTTGCTAGGCCACGAAAACTTCATTGAATGCTGTGTATTCGCGCCACCAGAAAGTTATAGGAACCTGGCAACTCTGGCTGGACTAAAGAAACCACCTCCCGCAAGCAGCTCAGCCGAGTATGTTGCAACTGGAGCAAGGGACAAAAGTATAAAGATATGGGATGTTCGAGGGACATTGATCAAGACCCTCATAGGTCATGACAACTGGGTGAGAGGGTTGGTGTTCCATCCTGGCGGCAAATACTTGATCAGTGTCGGTGATGACAAGACCTTACGTTGCTGGGATCTTTCTCAAGAAGGGAGATTAGTGAAAACGTTAGATGATGCACATGGGCATTTCGTTACCTGCATTCGATGGGCTCCCGGTGTTGTGAACGACGTTCCTATAGTTAACGGAGAGAACGGAGCTACAACTAATGGAGCCTCGAAAAAGGAAGATGCTAGCAAGGTTAGAATTCGATGCGTCATCGCAACGGGGAGTGTGGATTTAAACGTGCGAGTCTTTGTATCGTGATTATAATAGATATGTAGTTTACCAAGGAGTTCAGGAGTTGGCTCATCTCGACTGGGATAGCTTACTGTGCTTAAATAATCTTCAACTATGTCACCGAACGTTACTCTTGGCATTTATGTCAAAAAGGCTCCCTTCTTACTGATGATTACATATTTTATAGAATAGTGTGTTTGTGACGGTAATGAAAATGATAAATTTCTTGCTTGAAAAACTAGTGATGGTTGAGTGGAGAGCAGTCATGTGAGAAGCAGGAGACCAACATGTAAGGAAGATGAATTGATTGCGAAAGAGTATATATATATATACTCGTGTAATCCATCCAACAACTAGTAACGAGTGTTTGAACTTAAATCAAGCCAAAAGAGAAGCTTTTCAAAAACGAATGAATACAGTAAAGGGCTTTACCTCCTCCAAACCCTTCTATAAAAACCATCAGTCCTAAACGAATGAGTTCAAATGCCTTATGCATTTTTTGACAGTAAAATCTGATAATCCATCCCTGTCTAGTCGTCCCCTCTATCTATGGAAGGCATTATTGCATCTCCTAGTCATTACGCCCTGATTGCAGCCCTCCCGGCATCCCGTGAGTACTTTTCCAGTTGTTCTGCATGGCTGACAATCTGCACCGCCAGTAGTATTCCCAAACCCGCTGCAACTATAACAATTCGGGGCGTTTGGTTCGATTGTGTAACCTTTACCCCTGCAAGCCGGACAATCTTGAGATAGAGTTCCAATCTCAGATTTTGAGCCGCGGCAGGAAGGGCAAGACATTTTCGAGAGGGCTAGTAAGTGGTTAGAATATGATATATACTTAGAGGACACTGAGAGGGGTTGTTCAACGTACAAGTAGCTATTTGTCTGTATAGATGGTGGTGTGGGTATAGGTGTACGTGTGAGGGTGTGAGGGTGTGAGGATGTGAGGATGTGAGGGTGTGAGGGTGTTTTCTGAGAAAGCTGCAGGCAAGAGAGCTAAGGAATTTGTATTGTGAAAGCTGGTGATTGAAGTATTGCTTCTAGAGTGGCTGTATGCCAATATTTATACTTGAGCTGCCCTTGTAATTTCCAACATATTCCCAACATTTTCCTAGGATATTTCCAACAATCGGGCATACTCTTGGTACGAAAGTACCTGCACCTCCTTGTATTCCTCGGTTCATCCAAGTCTTCCCTTTGGAGAGTACTTCTCAAGTGGAGTAGACTTTCTGGGCCCCCCAGTTAACTGAAAGACTTGCAAAGCCGAAATAGCTAATCGATCACGCTTGGGCCAGATAGTCCTCCTCCTTAGAGCCACCTTTCGAGGCTCGGAACGTTTTCCTCGACCCTAACCGCCTCTCACGGCCGTTAGTGCTGAGATGTGGGTTTCGTGCTTGATTTTCACCCCTTCTCTCTTGTTTCATTGTTCATATTGGCCGACGGAGCAAGTGTCCATTCTTGGCTACGTTCGTTGTATGTGCTTAGCTCTCCGAGCCTTTTCAAACTACTTCGTCACCGGCATAACAGTTCCAAAATGCAGGGGTAATGCGCCACAGTGCTGCTTTAAGAAAACGTCTTAATATTTTGTATACCATCCATCTGCGTCAATTACAGCCTGGCATCGTGCTCTCATACTACGTACAAGCTCTCGAATTCTCTTATGTGTAATTGATTCCCAGGCCCCTTGAACTGCTGTCCTTAGCCTACTATAAGAACTATGAACCTGAGGGTAGTATGCTTGAATATAGTCCTTCATATCATCTTAAATCGTCTTAATTAGGCTTAAATCAGGAGAGTGAGGAGGCTATTTAATTACTCGGATTCCTACTGCTATAAACACAGAATTTGTAAAGGCAGAGGCATGCCCTTTTACATTGTCTTGCTAGAAGGAAAGCTTAGGGTATTACTATAGGATCTTATCTACGATAGGGATAATAATACCTGAGTAAGAGCCTACGTTTATTGTCTCCTAGTCCTTCTCCTAAAAGAGTCTCTTATGCCGACTATATTTCCTACTTATTAACCCCTAAAACATCTATCCGATCTTCCTTTAGTACCGCGATTACACGTAATCCTTGTAATATACCTCTTCCTTCCTAATTTTGTGTATAACCTAGATACGTGTATGTCTCCTAGGTTGCGTCTATGTCTCGTCACTCTAGAGGATCTTATCCTATTACTCGTCCGTCTACTTAACATGCTCTCGAGCCCACTCGAGTCTCTCCTTCCTATTCTCCTTAGTAAGAGGTGGTTTCTTCCGGGAAACACGGCGTATAAAGCCTTCCTTTTTAAATGCTATACGTATTGCTTTCTCCCTGTAATCAAGACTAAGAATTCTAGGGATCTCTATCTAAGAGGTCTTACGATTTGCTTGAGAGGAAGTCACTCATTAGATTAGCCGCTTTCTTTAAGGGGTATTAAGTAGGACTCTCCTACCAGTATTTTGCTTTTAGGGGGTAAGGCGGTGCCGAATTGTATAGCAGACTTGATCGTACGTATACCCTGTCTGAAGGCAAATTTGATCGCGTATATAGTTGGCATTAAAGAAGAGAGTTTGAACGCGTAGTCTCTGATCGCGAGTAAGCTCTGAGTGCTTCTGCTTAGGAAAGGGAATTGACAATGTCGTCGATATACTAAGATCTATTGCTATAGTAGAGAAAAAAGTAGTAAAAGCAGTATGCGCGCATCTTAAAGTTATTGGTGGGAACCCCCTGTTAGCGCAGAATATGCTAGAAGCGATTTTGGAACTGATACGCCGAGGACCAAAGTATAATTGGCTCATTGAGCCTAAACGAGTGGCACAGCAAAGCACAGATACCCATAATGTTGGTGACTGATAAAGGTTACCTGCATCTACTTCGTGCATGCCCAGGCCACTGCCTTAGACAACCAACATTCGAGTCTGCCGGAATGAGACAATCAGACTCGAATGTTGGTTGTGTAAGCCTGGGATTAAAGGGGGTTCCGGCTTGAGGATGGAACGAGCCAGTGGTGATCGCGAATGCGTCATTCGAACCGCATGCAGCCCCAAAAGAGATTGTGGGGTGTGCAGGTGCAAGGACCAACAATGCCCCTTCCAACCAAATACCAGCATTATCCGTTGGAAGCGCGCGGTTTCCACAAGTACCTGTGGAGGAAGTCAAGTTGACAAGGGTAGTGATAGGCCACACCCAGTCTCCTTCTCGCTGCCTGTAGATGCCTGAAGAGGTAAATGGTCAACGCTTTAACCAAAGGTTTACGGCCAATACACCGTCAAGAACCTTCTGGAATAAAGCAATCCTCAATCATTGGTTGGTCATGTCCCCTTGTGACGAGCAATGGCCAACTACCCACCGAATGACCTCAAACCAGGGGGCCGCGGTTGGAGCTGACCTTTCCGAGGCTCGTTGTTCGCAGGGTCAGACTTCAGGCTCGTCCGACAGGACGGTGCGGCTCTGGGACGCCAGCACAGGCGCGCCGCTGCAGACGCTCCAGGGCCATTCCCGCTCCGTCACCTCCGTGGCCTTCTCGTTACATAGTCTTACAGTGTTAGATAATTGGGTAATGAGGGATAAGAAAACCGTTCTTTGGCGTCTAATATCTGTAGCTGTGTGGAATAAAACAATTGTTATAGGACATTGGTCAGGGGGTATTTCCATTCTTCAACTTGAACATGAATAAGTTAAAGTCAAAAATAGTATATAAAAAAATGTTTTAGATATTCTTCATCTTTTCCTACTTTATAATTGTATTATATTTATTTAATAACTTTGATAAAGAGAGGTCTAGGGAAGCTATTACTAATATACTTTTCCAGAGACAAAAAAAAGTCTATCTTTGTAATTGAGTAGTAGCTGCTAGCACTACGTAGAATTCTCGAGAAGCTTGCATTTACTAAGCAACTAACATTCACTAGCACGCTTTCTAAAAAATGATTACATAATTGAACTTACAGCGTAATTACCGCGGGGTTGTTCTATACTAACCAAAATCGTTACTCGCTTAACTTGAGGTACAAATCTGCGTGGCGATCATGTATGAATTTGCACACCACAGCAACCACAAGCTTGATGACGATCTCATGCATAGTATTAAGGCCTAAGAGCTCGGGTAAAACCCATTTATAAGTATTAGGGAAAGTGTAAGCTCTGTGGTTGAGCTGTAGCAGAGGATGTCTATTATGCTATAAAAAGAGTGTGAGAGACTAGATCAGAGGGATGGGTTCATCAGGGGCTGGGCAAGCGAGGGGTCTTGGTTTGGCATCCGAGGAGTCTATGCGGGGCGAAGGGCATGCGACAGCAGCCCGACGGCGACCCGCCGGGGGGTCAACACCATTGATGCTGTGGATGGTTTCAAGAAGTGTATGGATAGAAAGGGGTATTTGGGTGGTTTGGACCTATATAACTAGGAGGCCCGACGGAGGCACGAGGAGGGCATCGATTATTTTGTATCTCAATAGAACATTGGTTGTTCTATCTGTCTGTGTACTCCACTGCTATTTTGTTTCTCACAAAGAGCCTCTTTTCAAATCAGACCGAAGGGCGACGATGCGGCCGTGAGTTTTCAGTGGAAAAGTTTCAGGGGGTCTGGGAGTAGCCATGGAACATAACTTATAAAAAATCATAGGAAATGTTGAGGTGTGTATAAAGTTTAGAACGGTTGAAGTCAAAGTACCTATCAATTTTTCCGGCACGCAGGGTTTTCCGGCACGTAGGGATAGACGTTAGCAGATGAGATAGATCACAGCAGTCAGTGGTTAGCAAGGGTGAAAAAGAGCATTGATGATTGTAAAGCGGACTTAGATGCCATCAGTGATTTCATTCTCCCCGCCTAGCCTAGCCTAGCCTGAGGGTCAGGCGAGGATAGGCTGAGCAGATCTTTGAATATTAATACAAAAATGAAGACTAAGTATTAATTTATAAGTGGTGGGAAACGTCATCTCCTAACTATTCTCATTCGACCTGTTAACTCACAGCTCATTTATATCAAAGGCGGCTATTGTATATATAAAAGAAAAAAATCGCGGGCTTGACCCAGGCTGCCGGAAAAATCCACTTTGTGCCAAGAGGCGGGGAGAATGAAAACGCTGGATGCCATAGAGAAAGAGAAGGAGAGGCTTCTCGCAGAGATTGAAGAAAAGAGGAAGGTGGTTACACGCCGGAAAAATGAGTTCATCGACTTGAAGAATAGTATAGTGGCCTGGGGTGTCCTTAATGAAGAGGTCTCAGAAGAATGGAAAGTACGTTAGTTTTTTAGGGCATCTATTAAATGACACTGTAGTTGGAAATTTTAACTTCTCTTCTTATGAACTCGAGATGTACGTAAGGAGTTGACAATGGTTGATTAGGACTGATTAGAGTTTGGCTTCTAGCCCGCGGCGGTGGTGGACGTTGAAGACGGAAAGGGTGAGGAGAATCTGGACGAGTCTGGAATACTATTGTAATAGCTGATGATTTAAAAATGCAGGTCTACTAGAGGATGACGGTAGCTCTTTATACCGTAATTCTATTGCTTAAAATTGAACTCAAAGGAAGTGAGAGTCACGTATTTTGACGTCAGCTATTTTAGGCTGCTTATTACTTTGTATAAACTGCTACTTCTGGAAAGGGAGTGGGAATTACTTATTTTAGAGTTTTCCTTTTATAGATTTGCCTATACTGGAATTCGCTAATGCTCCTATTTAAGCTTCGCTTGCTCTGTGGTAGGAGGATTAATTAAGCGAAGCTAAGGGCAATCAATTTGCCAAGCTCATTCTGCCATGATCGTCGTGATTTCGATTTCACAAATTAGCGTATCGCTTAAATAAGCATGTCGACTGATGATTGCAGGCACATGATTCCGTGCTGGCAACCACTGGCAGTCCTCGTTGCGAAAGCATTGCTTAAGAAATTCCACATGACCTATGTCGAGTTCTCGGGGCTGGCCCCGCCCAAAGCGAAGAACGTCGAGACTGATGCGTGCACTTCCTTGATACATCAACCGCCTTTCCGCCTCAATGGCAGAGTTGGCCAGTTGATAATGAGACTGCGGCATGTTGATTTCCTACAAAACACAACAGGGTACAAGACCGAGGAATGGAAGAAGGGGAAGGAAAGGTGAAGGCGAAGTCGGGACTCCGGGGATGTCGGGGTTCTTATACCATTGCAAGGTTCAGAGTGGTCCTAAAATGGATCATCCGTGGTGCGAGACTACATGGAGAACATAGCTCACAGGAGACATGAGTACCCGGGAGCTCATTTCTCGGAGCGTATAGCATCGAGGAGCCATCAGCCAGGAGCGGTGCCCAACTAGGAGAAAGAAACGAGGAGCGTGTTGAGTCAAGGAGCTGCTGGCTCCTCGGTGCTGTCTCCTGCATACTACTAGCTCCTTTTAGTGTGGGGCGGGGAGCCATTTTCTCCTTAGAACTAGGATCTTCGAAGTCACGTATAAGTATTAGCTACTAAAGTAGGCGCTGAAATAAGCATATACCAAGATAAGTATACCTTGGCGACAAAGCAAAGATGTATATAGCACTTACGGAGGAACGTCGCTTGTAATTAGTAAGTGCTCTTTATTTAGAATCTCACGCATCCGCTATATAAAATACTATAAGCGCTACAGTCTATACTCAATTGCAGATGTGATACTCTTAGACAGGAAACAGGAATAGAGTCTACTATATAGAATAAGCTCCTAGGAGATATAGAGACCTAGGAGCATTTTCCTAGAAGTCGTACCCTCCTAGTAGCTTTATCCTAGGCGTGATACTGTCCTAGAAGCTTTATTCTAGGCGTAATACTATCCTAGGAGCTGCGGGTTCCTAGGAGCCTTCTTCTAATCACTATCAGCGCCTAGGATCTCCTGGTTTCTAGGACAATTGTTCTAGGACAGGGAATCTAGGAACCTAGGGAACCTAGGACTATAATTCTGGGACGTTATAGCTCTTAAGAGACAACGTCTCCTAAGATCTTTTCTCTAGGAACTCGAGATTTCTAGGAAAAAGTTTCCAGGAGATTATAGCTCTTAGAAGCCTGGCTCGGCTAGGAGCATTCTAGGTATAATCACGTAAGAAGGTCATTTAAATATATATATATATATAATTAAAAAAGAATATAAAATCTAATTTATCTATATTATATTATCTACCTAGAGTAGTTTAGATTTTAGTATAGAATTTTAATATACTTAGATTATATAACTAATTAAACTAAGAAGAGAACACGAGTAATAGACAGCTATAACTTTAACAAATAACTATATCTCAGTTAAAAAGTTAACCGAATACTCTATATCTAAATATTCTCTAGAAAATTTTCAAGGAATCCTTAATAAGTAGTTATATTTAATAATTAGTAGCCTTAATCCTTTATAGTAGACTATATAGAAAACGAGAAAGTATAGTATAAAATTATATAGTTTATAAAATAGAGAGGTTAAGAAACTATCTTATAAATCCTTACTATATAATTCTAAAGGTATATTTTATACTTTAAGTATATTCGGTAGATATTATATCTAATCTTATCTCCTTCTCTAATATTAGACAAATGCTTCTGCTTAAAGTGCTTAGTAAGGTCTCCTAGACTTATAAATAAATATATACGCTTCTTAAATAATAAGTTTTCCTTCTCTAAGTATATAAAGCAGATAGTTAGTCTCTTCTCTATAAATACTAATAATATAGTAATACTTAATACTTACTTCTCGGCCTCGGCAGATTTCTACTATAGGTTAGTCTCCTTAGATAGCTTCCTACGTAGTCGAGCAACAGTCCTCTCTTCCTAGAATATATAGTAGGTAGTAACTGTATTAATAGTAGTATTACGCCGGTGAAACTCTTCTTTTAAAGTCGCTCCTAGCAGAGTTATTATCGTCTTAACTAAGCGCTTCTAGATTAGAGGCATCTCCTTATCTAGGTATAGAGTAGTCTACACTTCCTAGTTAAACTTAAGCTTAGAAAGCTATAGCTCGATCTTATTAACCAGGTATTCTAGATTCTACTAAACTTAAACCTACTTTAGAAGTATAACTCTTTACTACTGCCTTAAATTAAAGATCTTATAGCTAAGAGTTTAGTACCTAGGCTATTATATAGCTATGTCTTAGAAGCGGCGTTTCTACTTCTCTCGCTATATAATAAGGCAGCAGATATAGAGATCTTAATTAACTAATAGAGATTGCTTAAGCGTAAGTTCTTATAGTTAGTTAGGATTAATATATTAAGTTATCTAATAGGCTACCTATATTAAGTCGTACTAAGGTTTATAGCTAGAGACGATAGCTCTAGTATTAGTAGTAACCTGCTATAGAAGGTAGTACTTAATAAAGGTGTTAATCTTAGTATATTATAATATTATATTCTAGAGCGTATCGCTTACGTCACCTGTTCGTCTATAGTTAGTATATCTTACTATAGAGTAAAGAGGATAAGCGACGAACTACTCTAGTTAAATATATTACCTATACTATATTAGAGATAGTATAGACGTATAATCTATAGAAACCCTATAAGTATACTAAGCTTCTTTATCTATAGTAAGAGTGTAGAGTATAGTAATTTCTAGTCTAGCGAGATCTCTTACTTATAGAGCGTCTTAATAGACTTATAAAAGATAGAGATATTAGTCTTTTCCGATTTTAAATATAAGAGCAGCTGCTTATACCTAGGCTAAATATCTAACCTACTAATCTTCTCTATAAACGTAAGATTTAGAGCTAAAAACGCTTTATTAGTAAGAATAAGGCCTAGTAAGGCGATATATAGACTAAGGATAAGAGATAGATCGAAGATAATCTTAGGAAGTAGGAACGTATTCCTAGCTTTCTTATAAGTAATACGTTATATAGTAGAACTAGAAGGGATTTAGAAAGGTAAAAAGAGTATAGATAAAACTTATATATCTTTTATACTAAGATACTACTTTGTAAACTCGTATATAAATTCAATTAAGATCTAATAAATCTTACTCTTCGGGTCCTAGAGTAGAGTTATAATAATATAACAGTAGTAGAGGTTTAGAACTACTAAAGATCGGTTTCTAGAGAAGGTAGCTAGGTAGTAGAAGAAGGCGAGTTATATATAGTACTAGCTATATATATACTTCTTTCTTATTATTATAAGGTTAGTCTAGAGGACGCTGTGATAAACCTAATCTGCTAGCCCTCTAGTAGTTATCCTTACCTATAGTATATACAGGTGTAGCAGATAATCAGAGAAGTAAGAGGTGGTTTAATTAAAGATCTAAAGCTACAGAAGAGAAGAGAAGGAAAGAGGAGACTTCTAGAGGTCCTATAATATAGAGATAGCTAAGGAATCGATAAGTTATAGGAATGTCGATCTGTTTATAGAAATAGTTCCTAGCCTAGGTAGGAATAGTTCTAGGCTAGGCTAGGAATAGCAGGCTTTGCAGACGCCGGCGAGCAGCCGTATACGAGTCACGTGCTCGGCGGTGGCCAGGTCTGTAACATTACCCCCCCTTTTAAGTAGAGCTCGTCTACGAGCTCTGAACCTACTACTCTATAGGTAATTTATCCTCGTTCTTATAATATTCCAGCTCGTCTATACTATCTTCCTAGCTCTATAACTATTCTACTAAGTACCTAGGAGGCCCTAAGAGAGAAGGATTTAGAGCGTGAAACTCTTAAAGCTTATACGAGTAGCTTATAAAGTTAGAAGCTAGGTACTAGGCTAGGTCTAGCTCGCTTTGTACCTATTGAACCCGGTATTATAATTTTCTATAATAGCCTCTAGAGGCTAGTACTTAGTCTACATCCTATTCGTTATACTTGTTAACTATAATAGGCAGTCCTAGTTCCTGTAGCTAGCCTAGTAGCGGATCGTTAAGAGCTTTACGAAGCTTATCTATAGAGATCATAGACTATATTTTAATTATCAGAGATAGGTCGACTTAGAAAGCGTTTCTAACCTTTTCTAGGACTATATATAGACTAGCTATCTACTGGTCGAGCTTATAGCTTAGGCGGTCTATATTCCACGTCTTTGTCGATACGTAGACCTTGTCGCCTATAGCAAAGTCTACTGGTCGCCGGTGCTTGTTTACTTGCTTACGCTAGCGTTCCTAAGCAGCCTCGATTCCCTTATAAGCGGTTTCCTAGGCGCTGTATATACGGGTTACGTACGCAACTGCTTCGTCTCGTAAAAGCTGTTTATAGACGCTTATTAGCTCTTCTAGGCTCTAGCGGACTTAATCAAAGCTAGTACGTAGTACGTAACTAAGCTCGATTTATATAGGCGGAAGAGTCGTCGAGTCCTAGAGAAGTATAGCTTATACGTAGTCTATAATCGGCATTAGTTTAGACTAGTTATCCTAATAGTAGTTTATAAACAGGCGAAGGCGTTAGTTAATCTACTGGTTTATATTCTTAGTTTAACCGTCGGTTTATACGTATACGGCCGTGGATAGCTTAATCTTAGTCTCTAGGATCTGGTTAAACTCTTGCTAGAACTCTAAGACGAATTACAGACCACGGTTAGAGATAATAGTATTTAACAGTCTGTAATAGCGTTATACATAGTTAAGGTAGATCCGTATAGTCTTTTTTACGTTCGTAGTCTTTAGATAAGAGATAGAGATAGATCTCTTACTTAGCCGGCAGATAAAGATAATAATTATATCTATCCTAGACTTATTAGAAGGGAATTCCTTAAAATCAACTAATATATGTTACTATAGGTAATCCGGGATAGGTAAGGGGTTAAGGAGTCTAAGAGAGCGGTCTCGTAGTACGTAAGAGCGACAGCAGGTCTAGCAGTTATAGACGAATCGTTATATATCTAAACGAAGGTGCGGCTAGTAGTAGCGGTCTGTAACTAGCTTTAGAGTCTTAGATTATCTAGGGTAGGCTACTAAGACTTGATTATAAACCTCGTTTAGTAAGCGTACTTTGAGATCGTCGTCCTTAGGTAGGATAAGCCGTTCTTAGTATAGTAGGAGGCTGTTATAGGTTGTCTAGCTAGGGCGTTCGTCTGTAGCGTACTAGCGGAGAGCGTTAAGGCCTATACTCGTACGATTAGCTTGTAGGATATTGTTAATTAAGTTATATAGTCTATCGGCTACTCTAACAGGTGTAATATCTACGGAAGAGTCTAAGTCTAGGTCTATAATAATCCGCGAGTCGAGATTCTTAGGCTATAAGAGGACTTATATACGAGTAGATATCTTTATTACTATTTAACTATCTGCTTCTTAGTCCTAGTAAGTAAGGGAATCCGCTCGATTCTAGCTACTAGGCTTATAAGTAAGTAGGAAGTTAAATCAAGAGAGAGTTTCAGCCTAGCAGGCTTATTAGCTAGATAAGGCTTTAGTTATTATAAAGTACTTAAGAGCTTTATAGTCTAAAACAACCTGTACCCGGTATAGAGACCCTTCAAGCTCAGGTCTCTAGACTTCTAGAGAACGTATAATAGCTAGTATCTCTTTATTGTAAATCGGGTAGTTAATCTCAGCAGGTATTATTATCTTAGAGAAGTAAGCTATAAGGTACTACTCTTAACTCGGCTGTAACTGAAGGAGTATACTACTAAGGACGCTGTTAGAGGAATCGGTCTTAACTATAGACTCGTATTATAGATTAAAGTATATAAGAAGAGGTGTATTAATAAGCCGGGCATTTAGCTTAGAGAAGGCGTCCTAATAAGCAGGTGTCTACTAAAACAGCTGGTCTTTATAAGTTAGAGCCGTTAATAGATATACGACTCGTCTGTAGTTAAGAATAAACTTCTAATAGAAGTTATAAAAGCTAAGAAAGAACTAAACACCGCGGACTATAATAGAGCGTTTCTAGTTATAAATCGTTTCTATCTTTTCTAGGTCTACTTTAATCCCGTTAGTACTTATATAGAAGCCTAGGTACTTCGTATAAGTAATATTAAACTTAGATTTCTTAATATTAGCTTATAAGCTAGTTTTATAAAGCTATAAAAGGACCTTATAGACGTGTTCTTAATAGTCTAGCTTGTTCTCGAAGTAAATAAGAATATCGTTAAGATAGGTAGTATAAAAGTTGTCTAAATAGTTAAAGAGTACGTCGTTTATAAACTGTTAATATATTATAGGTCTGTTAGTTAGTCTAAAAGATATAACTTTGTACTTATAAGCTCTATAACAGGTCTAGAACGTTATTAGTTCCTTAAACTTAGGGTTAATCCGAATCCGGTAAAAAGCTTGTTATATGTCTAGCTTTATAAAGATACGAGCCTTACCTAGCTAAGTAAGAGTTTTATCGATTAATAGAAGAGGATACTAGTCCTTATAGGTTAGGTTATTTAGCTTATAGTAATTAATATAAAACTGTAGAGAGCTATTAGACTTCTTAATAAAGAGAATTAGAGCTATAAAGAGGGCTTGGCTAGCCTTAATAAAACCTTTATAAAGGTTCTTAACAAGGTATTATTTTATAGCCTAGAGCTTATCTATTAACTAGTAGCAGAGGGGGCTATAAGACAAGTCGTCTACGTTCCCGTCTATAAGTTTAATCTTATAGTTATATAAGCGACGAGAGAGAAGAGTATTAGACGTAGCTTTAGAGAAAACGTCTACAAGATCCTAGTAGGCTCTAGAGAGGCTTTCTTAGACCTGTAAGTCGTCTTTTTAATCTATAATTTTTTTTTCTATTAAGTAATCGATCTTATAAAGAGAGGTACTAAAGGCCG
The DNA here is from genome assembly GCA_001414485.1 of Calycina herbarum. Taxonomy (NCBI): domain Eukaryota; kingdom Fungi; phylum Ascomycota; class Leotiomycetes; order Helotiales; family Pezizellaceae; genus Calycina; species Calycina herbarum. The sequence continues at coordinate 389,247 of LLEY01000012.1, forward strand.
TAGCTTTAGTATCTTATAGGTTACAGCGATATATAGCAGTACTAATAACAGCGATATCTACTAATAGTAGGTTAAGGCGTACACGTTTCAGACGCGCTATAAAGGCTTTACAGATATCTAAACCTGTAAGAGCGTGGTTTATATTTCGTAAGTTGTTTTAGCGGTCCTAGTACTCGCTGTGACGTACGGCTAGAGGTGTAGTAGGCGGGCGCGCTAGGATCTAAGAGACTAGAAGCTCGTTAACAAGGCTTATAGACAGTTATAGGTCTTCCTAGTATTTGTATACAACCTGTTCTTCTAGGGCCTGATCGCGGCGATCTAAGTTAGCTTAGTAATCTAGGTTTAAGGGCCGAGTCTATAGGATCCTAGGATCTAGGAAGCATAGCTAAATAAGGTTAGGAGAAGGAGGGAGATCTACAGGCTATATAAGTCAGCGCTGGCAAGGGTTAAGTTATACGTTAAGCTAGTTAAACTATATACGCCTAAGAATAAGGTCCTAATAGCTAGTATTAAGGAGGACTATAGAGACGTTATACTGTTTATAGCCGTCTATATATAAGTAAAGAATAATATAGTAGTCCGTAGACTGTCGACTCTGTCTATTAAAGCTACGAACTATAATAAGAGTAGGAAGAGTATAAATAGTTAAAGAGAAGAAGCGAGCTAGCTCTTAAGCGAACTTTATACTAATAAGTATAAAGCTGTTTACTCTAGTATTAGCTAGAGTAGAGGTTTTAAATCCGTATCTATTAAAAACTAAGTTATAAGAGACTATAAACTGTTTTCCTTTAAGTAGCTAACTTAGATCGATAACTAACTAGCTAGGACCTTAGTAAAGCAAGCCTAAGGGGGAGACTTTCCCTAGACTTAGTCGTTTTCCGACTGTTCTAAGTCGGACGTAGGCTCTATAAGCTTATTAATGTCTATAATAGGCTTAGAGTTCTTAGAGCATTCGCGGGCATAGTACCTAGTCCTCTTATACTTAAAGCAGGCGTTGTCTGGTTTCTTATAAACAGACGTTGGTTTACGTAATAGTCTATAAAAGCAGGAGGCTGGGGCAGAGGAGGTTATATAGAACGTAGTTTAAGTAGTAGTAAAAGTTCTAGCTAGGCGGGAGGTAGTAGTAGTAGTTATAGGCTAGGGGATAAGACGAGCGGTCTGTAAGTTACTTCTACAGAGCTGAAGTCTTTATAAGTTCTTATTAATAAGTCGACACTTGTTTACTAGAGCTGTACTTATAAGTAGGACGTCTAAGAATAGTAAGACAGACTGTTATAGAGGTGGCGTAAGCTTATTATATAAGTCGGGCTATAAGTCGTCTATTAGGATCCGTCTAGTACCTATAAGATATAAGAAGCGAGTATAGAAGGTTATGAAAGTCTCGTTATCTCTTATAATAAGCTAGCGGAATTCGATATAGGCGTTCTATACTTCGAACAGGTTCTCTAGGATATCTATAAGATATATAATTATTTCTTTTATAGACTAAAACAGCTTAGGTCTCTTCTAGTAATAGGGCGTGAGATGTTTCTAAGTAATATTAGCTATATAGTTAAAAACGTAAGCTATCTTTACTTCCTCTAGCTTAAACATAGAGGCGTTGATAAAGAACTTATTCTTAATCTAGATTTTCTAGTTATCGAAGGTTAGAGATAAGCTATCTATTAGAGGCTTAGTATCCTTAAGCTTAACTATAAACGACTTATATTATCTAGTTTTAGACGAGGTATTCCCTCGCAGAGGGGTATAGACGTTGTCTAGTTGTTCTCGTAGTAGGCAGACCTGTTTTAGAGCTATTATTACGGACCTGGCCACCGCCGAGCACGTGACTCGCGTACGGCTGCTCGCCGGCGTCCGCAAAGCCTGCTATTCCTGGCCTGGCCTAGAACTATTCCTACCTAGACTAGGAACCATTTCTATAAACGGATCGACATTCCTATAACTTATCGATTCCTTAGCTATCTCTATATTATAGGACCTCTAGAAGTCTCCTCTTTCCTTCTCTTCTTTTCTATAGCTTTAGATCTTTAATTAAACTATCTCTTACTTCTCTGATTATCCGCTATACCTGTATATACTATAGGTAAGGATAACTACTAGAGGGCTAGCAGATTAGGTTTATTATATTATCTAAAGCTCCCTTCTTCTCTCTATTTACTACTGCTCCTAGGAAGGATTAGAATATCTGTTGCGATTCTAACACGACACCTATAGTCTATATAGACCGCTCGTAGATACTACCAGCGCCTTATACAGCCCCGCGTACCCGCGCCTACTACCGCGTATAAGAGCCTAGGGCTCTTCTACCTATACCCTCTGTCCTTACAACTGAGTCGTCTGTAACAATGTCTGCCGACCAGCCTATAGACGCTCAACAGCTCGCTACAGCCCTGGAACAGGTCCGCCTACTACGAGAATAACTGGACGACGTTCGTACCCCTCTGTAAGGGAATACCCTGTCCGAAACTAGACAACATAGGTCGTTTATAGTTAAGCTTAAGAATACTAAGCCCTTAACAGATAGCTCGTCTCTAACCTTCGACAACTAGAAGATCTAGATTAAGGATAAGTTCCTTATTAACGCCTCTATGTTTAAGCTAGAGGAAGTAAAGATAGCTTACGTTTTTAACTATATAGCTGATATTACTTAGAAGTATCTCATACCCTATTACTAGAAGAGACCTAAGCTGTTTCAGTCTATAAAAGAAATGATCGTATATCTTATAGATATCCTAGAGAACCTGTTCGAAGCGTAGGACGCCTGTATCGAATTCCGCTAGCTCGTTATAAGAGATAACGAGACTTTCGTAACCTTCTATACTCGCTTCTTATACCTTACAGGCACTAGACAGATCCCGACGGACGACTTATAGCCTAACTTATATAATAAGCTTACGCCACCTCTATAATAGTCTATCTTACTATTCTTAGACGTCCTACTTATAAGTACGGCCCTAGTAAACAAGTGTCGACTTGTTAATAAGAACTTATAAAGACTTCAGCTCTGTAGAAGTAACTTATAGACCGCTCGTCTTATCCCCTAGCCTATAACTACTACTACTACCTCCCGCCTAGCTAGAACTTTCACTACTACTTAAACTACGTTCCGTACAACCTCCCCTGCCCCGGCCCCCCGCCTTTATAGACTATTACGTGAACTAACGCCTGCTTATAAGGAACCGGACGACGCCTGCTTCAAGTGTAAGAGGACTAGGTACTATGCCCGCGAATGCCCTAAGAACTCTAAGCCTATTACAGACGTTAATAAGCTTACAGAGCCTACGTCCGACTTAGAACAGTCGGAAAACGACTAAGTCTAGGGAAAGTCTCCTCTCTAGGCTTACTTTACCGAGGTCCTAGCTAGTTAGCTATCGATCTAAGTCAGCTACTTAGAGGAAAACAGTTCATAGTCTCTTATAACTTAGTTTTTAATAGATATAGATTTAAAACCTCTGCTCTAGCTAATACTAGAGCAAACGGCTTTGTACTCATTAGTACAAAGTTCGCTTAGGGGCTAGCTCGCTTCTTCTCTTTAACTATTTATACTCTTCCTACTTCTATTATAGTTCGCGGCTTCGATAGACAAAGTCAATAGTTCGTAGACCGCTATATTATTCTTTACTTATACATAGACGGCTATAAATAGTACAACGTCCCTATAGTCCTCCTTAATACTAGCTATTAGGACCTTATTCTTAGGCGTATATAGTTTAACTAGCTTAACGTATAACTTAACCCCTACTAGTAACGACTTATATAGCTCGCGGATCTCCCTCCTTCTCCTAACCTTGTCCGGCTACGCCTCCTAGATCCTAGGATCCTATAAACTCGGCCCTTAAACCTAGATTACTAAGCTGACGTAGATCGCCGCGATCAGGCCCTAGAAGAACAGGTCGTACGCAAATACTAGGAAGACCTACAACTATCTATAAGCCTTATCGACGAGCTGCCAGTCCCTCGGATCCTAGCGCGCCCGCCTACTACACTCTTAGCTGTATATTACAGCGAGTACTAGGACCGCTAAAACAACTTACGAAATATAAACCGTGCCCTTATAGGTTTAGATATCTATAAAGCCTCTATAGCGCGCCTAAAACGTATACGCCTTAACCTACTACTAGTAGACATCGCTGTTATCGGTGCTACTATATACCGTCGTAACCTATAAGATACTAAAGCTACGGCCTTTAGTACCTCTCTTTATAAGATCGATTACTTAATAGAAAAAAAGCTTATAGATTAAAAAGACGACTTATAGGTCTAAGAAAGCCTCTCCGGAGCCTACTAGGATCTCGCAGACGTTTTCTCTAAAGCTACGTCTAATACTCTTCTCTCTCGTCGTCTATATAACTATAAGATCGAACTTATAGATAGGAACGTAGACGACTTGTCTTATAGCCCCCTCCGCTACCAGTTAACGAACGAGCTCTAGGCTATAAAATAATACCTTATTAAGAACCTTTATAAAGGTTTTATTAAGGCTAGCCAAGCCCTCTTTATAGCCCCGATTCTCTTTATTAAGAAGTCTAACGGCTCTCTACAGTTCTATATTAATTACTATAAGCTAAATAACCTAACCTATAAAGACTAGTATCCTCTTTTATTAATCGACGAAACTCTTACTTATCTAGACAAGGCTCGTATCTTTATAAAGCTAGATATATAATAAGCTTTTCACCGGATTCGGATTAACTCTAAGTCTAAGGAACTAACAACGTTCTAGACCTGTTATAAAGCTTATAAGTATAAAGTTATACCTTTTAGACTAACTAATAGACCTGTAATATATTAATAGTTTATAAACGACGTACTCTTCAACTATTTAGACAACTTTTATACTACCTACCTTAATAATATTCTTATTTACTTCGAGAACGAGCTAGACTATTAGGAACACGTCTATAAGGTCCTTTTACAGCTTTGTAAAGCTAGCTTATAGACTAATATCAAGAAATCTAAGTTTAACATTACTTATACGAAGTACCTAGGCTTCTATATAAGTACTAATAGGATTAAAGTAGACCTAGAAAAGACAGAAACGATCTATAACTAGGAACGCTTTATTATAGTCTATAGTGTTCAGTCCTTTCTTAGCTTTTGTAACTTCTACCGGAAGTTTATTCTTAACTACAGACGAGTTACACGCCTATTAACAGCTCTAACTTATAAAGACCAGCCGTTTTAGTAGACACCTGCTTATTAGGACGCCTTCTCTAAGCTGAAGGCCTAGCTTATTAATACACCTCTTCTTATATACTTTAATCTGTAATATAAGTCTATAATTAAGACCGATTCCTCTGACGGCGTCCTTAGCGGTATACTCCTTTAGTTATAGCCGAGTTAAGAGTAGCACCTTATAGCTTACTTCTCTAAGATAATAATACCTACTAAGATTAACTACTCGATTTATAATAAAGAGATACTAGCTATTATACGTTCTCTAGAAGCCTAGAGACCTGAGCTTGAAGGGTCTTTACACTAAATACAGGTCGTTTTAGACTATAAAACTCTCGAGTACTTTATAATAACTAAAGCCTTATCTAGCTAACAAGCCTACTAGGCTGAAACCCTCTCTTAATTTAACTTCCTACTTACTTATAAGCCTAGTAGCCAGAATCGAGTAGATTCCCTTACTCGCTAGAACTAAGAAGTAGATAGTTAAATAGTAATAAAGATATCTACTTGTATATAAGTCCTCTTACGGCTCGAGAATCTCGACTCGCGGATTATTATAGACCTAGACTTAGACCCTTCCGTAGATATTACACTCGTTAGAGTAGCCGACAGACTACACGACTTAATTAACGATATTCTATAGGCTAATTATACGAGTACGGGCCTTAACGCTCTCCGCTAGTACGCTACGGACGAACGCCCTAGCTAGACAACCTATAACAGCCTCCTACTATACTAAGAACGGCTTATCCTACCCGAGGACGACGATCTTAAAGTACGCTTACTAAGCGAGGTTCATAATCAAGTCTTAGTAGCCTACCCTAGACAATCTAAGACCCTAAAGCTAGTTATAGACCGCTACTACTAGCCGTACCTTCGTTCAGATATATAACGATTCGTTTATAACTGCTAGACCTGCCGTCGCTTTTATATACTATAAGACCGCCTCTCTAGACTCCTCAACCCCTTACCTATCTCGGATCGCCTATAGTAACATATATTAGTTAATTTTAAGGAATTCTCTTCTAACAAGTCTAGGATAGATATAATTATTATCTTTATCTACTAGCTAAGTAAGAGATCTATCTCTATCTCTTACCTAAAGACTACGGACGTAAAAAAGACTACGCGGATCTACCTCAACCGCGTATAGCGCTATTACAGACCGTTAGATACTATTGTCTCTAACCGCAGTCTATAATTCGTCTTAGAGTTCTAGCAAGAGTTTAACCGGATCCTAAGAACTAAGATTAAGCTATCCACAGCCGTATACGTATAAACCGACAGTTAAACTAAGAATATAAACTAGTAGATTAACTAACGCCTTTACCTATTTATAAACTACTATTAAGATAACTAGTCTAAACTAATACCGATTATAGACTACGCTTAAGCTACACTTCTCTAGGACTCGACGACTCTTCCGCCTATATAAATCGAGCTTAGTTACGTGCCACGTACCAGCTTTGATTAGGTCTGCCAGAGCCCGGAAGAGCTAATAAGCGTCTATAAACAGCTTTCACAAGACGAAGCAGTTGCGTACACAACCTATATACACAGCGCCTAGGAAACCGCCTATAAGAGAATCGAGGCTACTTAGAAACGCTAGCGTAAGCAAGTAAACAAGCACCGGCGACCAGTAGACTTTACTATAGGCGATAAGGTCTATATATCAACAAAGACGTAGAATATAGACCGCCTAAGCTGTAAGCTCGACCAGTAGATAGCTAGTCTATATATAGTCCTAGAAAAGGTTAGAAACGCTTTCTAGGTCGACCTGCCTCTAATAATTAAAATATAGCTTATAATCTCTATAGACAAGCTTCGCAAAGCTCCTAATAATCCGCTACTAGGCTAGCTATAGGAACCAGGACTGCCTATTATAGTTAACAGGTATAACGAATAGAATATAGACCAAGTACTAGCTTCTAGAGGCTATTACAGAAAATTATAATACCGGGTTTAATAGGTATAAAGCGAGCCAGACCCGGCCTAGTACCTAGCTTCTAACTTTATAGGCTGCCTATATAAGCTTTAAGAGTTTCACGCTCTAAATCCTTCTCTTCTAGGGCCTCCTAGGTACTTAGTAGAATAGTTATAGAGCTAGGAAGATAGTATAGATAAGCTAGAATATTATAAGGACGAGGATAAATTACCTATAAGGTAGTAGGTTCAGAGCTCGCGGGCGAGCTCTACTTAAAGGGGGAGGTAATATTACGGACCTGGCTACCGCCGAGCACGTGACTCGCGTATAGCTGCTCGCCGGCGTCTGCAAAGCCTGCTATTCCTAGCCTAGCCTAGAACTATTCCTACCTAGGCTAGGAACCATTTCTATAAACGGATCGACATTCCTATAACTTATCGATTCCTTAGCTATCTCTATATTATAGGACCTCTAGAAGTCTCCTCTTTCCTTCTCTTCTCTTTTATAGCTTTAGATCTTTAATTAAACCACCTCTTACTTCTCTGATTATCTGCTACACCTGTGTATACTATAGGTAAGGATAACTACTAGAGAGCTAGCAGATTAGGTTTGTCACAGCTATAGCGAGCTATTAAGCGTCCGTAGACTAGTCGGCAGACATCGTTATAGACGACTTAGTTATAAGAACAGAGGGTATAGGTGGAAGAGCCTTAGGCTCTTATATACAGTAGTAGGCGCGGGTACGCGGGGCTATATAAGGCGCTAGTAGTATCTACGAGCGGTCTATATAGACCGTAGATATCGTATTAGAATCGTAATAGATATTCTAATCCTTCCTAGGAGCAGTAGTAAATAGAGAGAAGAAGAGAGCTTTAGATAATATAACAAACCTAATCTACTAGCTCTCTAGTAGTTATCCTTACCTATAGTATACACAGGTATAGTAGATAATTAGAAAAGTAAGAGGTGGTTTAATTAAAGATCTAAAGCTATAGAAGAGAAGAGAAGGAAAGAGGAGACTTCTAGAGGTCCTATAATATAGAGATAGCTAAGGAATCGATAAGTTATAGGAATGTCGATCTGTTTATAGAAATGGTTCCTAGCCTAGGTAGGAATGGTTCTAGGCTAGGCTAGGAATAGCAGGCTTTGCAGACGCCGGCGAGCAGCCGTACGCGAGTCACGTGCTCGGCGGTGGCCAGGTCTGTAACAGACGCTTATAAGATCCTCGATATATATAGCCGTCTTCTTACGCTTCTCTATAGACAATCCGTGTTTCTTTACTAGCTTCCTTAGAACCTATATAAAGACGTAAATATTTATTAGCCTCTAATCTAGGGTATTTCAGATAGGATATAGTAGGTAAATAAGAAGCACTACTTATATAATATATATTCTGATTTATTTTACTCTCGATCTTCTTACTAATTATCCTTTTATATACGAGCTAGAAGACCTTCTAGTATATTCTAAGTATATTAGCTAACTTAATACCTATAAGTCTTCTCTTTTCCTTTCTTTACTATTAATTTAATATCTAATTAAAGAAGGTCTTAAGAGTATAGTAAGAGATAGCCTATATTACTTAGGCTAGATTCTTTTATATATATTTATAGTACCTTTAAAGAGTTTAGTTAACGATTTAATAGTAGAAGATAGTAGATAAAGAAAATAGAGTATATACTAACTAAATTATAACTCGATTATATTAAGAAGAAGGATACTATTATTACTATAGTCCTTATCTTTATCGTCGGATTTAGCGGAATCATTCTCTTAATTAAGGTAGTATTCTAGTAGTTAAGCGTTATCCTCTTCTACGATCTACGCTAGATCTACTTCGTTATATCCTTTAATATTAGAATCGATATTAGTCGGCTCGGTGTCGTTGTCGGTTTCCTTATATTTATCCTCTATATTAAAGTAGCTCTTGCTATCTAAGGAAGCGTCCGGTGACGATTAGCGACGCTGTATATCGACTTAACCTAGGAAAGACGAGGGCGACGATAATAGCGAGGAAAAGAGGGTTCGATGTTATAAGAAGGAGCTCTACCGCGTACCTAGCAGTATCGAAGAGAGTAAGAGATAATATAACATAAGAGGTAATAGATTTAAGAGGTTTAGAGAGGAAATGAAGAATAATAGGAAAGGATAGAGAATAATAGAGAATAATAGAGAAGAAGGGGAAGGGTAGGCGATTAATATAAGCGTCGCTATTCTAAGTTACTAGAGGATAAAGGGCATCTATTTTCTGCTCCCTAAAAAGGCTTCTAACGAAGTTAGAATAGGAACAAGAAGCTGAAAACCGATTATCTTTTTTAGGTATTCCTGTCTTATAGTTAGCCGAGGTCGTGCCGCCTTAGCCAACTGGCACGAGAGCGCTAGGGCAGCGTGAGATTTTGGCAAGTTAACCCCCGAAAACAGCGACCAAAACCGCCGAATACAGCGGTCAGTTTGCCGTCTGCTTGTTAAATAAAGTATTAAATAAGTATATTAATATTCTTAGAAAATAAAACTCTTTTAAATACTAAGATCTCAAATAATATAAAAGTTAATACCATATAGTATAGCCGTCCAACTCCGCGCTAAAATTCCAAACCTAAAATTTCGCTGCAGTACCTAGCTGTCACCAGAGCAATCAACACCCTTTGGGCCTCCAGCACTCGCAATCGCCCGACCAACACATCCAGCTTTTCCAATCAAAAGATGGCCGTGAGCAGACCACTCTCGGCCATCATCACCAATACCATAATCGAAAGACCAACCAGTCAGTCCATCGCACCCCTTGAGCTGTTTGAGCAGCCCGTCTTGACCTTGTCCATAATCAGAGCTCGCGTATCCGTTACCCCAGATCCAGAATTCATCGTAGATGAACTTGTACTGCACATCGCAGCCTCCACCCGGTGTGTTTGGCAACGCTTGGCGAGAAGAGGCAGGATCGATGTGGTAGGTCGTTTTGTCGACAGAGACAGTACCACCTCCTTTGTAGTTCATTGGGTTTGCGGGATCGTTGCCATCGCAGCCGCCGGAAATTGCCTTGAGTCGTTTATTGCATTCGGTTTCGTCGAAGGGCACTTTGTCTCCGGATGTCCACTCGATGGCGATGTTGACTTCATCGAGGGTCTTCGCATTGAAGTTGCGACCAAGTAACCCACTGCCTGGATCTTGGACTCCTTGTTTGACAGCTTGTTTGCAGAAATCCTCGATATTGCCATTGAGTGTAGCTTGAGATAGGTATTTTTTGGAACCGAGACCCGCACACTTTTGCTCAACCTTTGGACCTGTTGGTTGAGGGGTTGGTGGAGGTGCCGTTGATGGGGGTGCATCCTTTGCGTCCACCCACTGCTTTAGGGTCTTTATATAGTCGGCAGGATACTTGCTGTCGTCAAGCCACTCGAGATCCGTGAGAATACCACCATCATTCTCTGGAGATGAAACGGTAATGTCAGTCTCGGGGCTGACGGTAGTACTGAGATCATCGCCAACTTTCAAAAATGGTTCATAGTTGTTCGATACACCCCATCCATTACTGCCATCGTTAAAGATCAAGGATCTTGGGCGAATTTGACCGTCTACCTCCTTATCTACAATTGGGAGCCAAGGATAACCGCCAATTTTGCTCTCTACGTATTTTGCTAGGGCATATTGGGCAAAACTGTCAGCGTTGAGAGTCAGCTTGGAGGGAACGTCAAGGCCTTTTTTAGTCGTGCGGGCCTTGGTTTCAAGTTAGCATTTTTCTCACTATGTTTGGACCAACCATGAATGGTTTCTAGGGAATTTCTCCTTTGCGGGGTGGGGGAAGGTTATTCTTAACAAGATCTTCGTGTTGACAGCGCCATAAGCATCAACGTGGACCAACTTCCTTGTGTACTTGGGGTCGTTGGGTTTATCCTTCTGGTACTCGTATAATGCCATTCTCATATCGACGATATGACGATTCCCATTTGCCTCATACGCAACTCGGTTGGCATGCATCAACTCGTGTACCACGATGTAGGCTAGCTCCAGTCAGCATATGTAGTCTTGTATGAGGAAGGGGAATATCGACCTCTGTTGGTGTATGATTGCAACCCGTATTTAAGCGTGAAATCCTTGTCGTCTTTGTATTCGTCGATTCTGTCTTCGAGCGTCTTGTAGGCGAAGAAACTATTACAGAAATACCTGGGGAAGTCAGCATTTGCCGATGCTAATTTCGAGGAGTGTGATATTGCTGAGAGATCGAAAGGAGCCCTGCAGAATCCAAGCAACTGATTTCCAGTTTCTCGGATTTTCCGAGTAACCAAACTCCAATTCTGGAACGGATAGAAAAAGTGTGGATGGGAAACTTACATATTAATATAAGCATCTTTGTTGTCATAGTTCTTAGCGCCTTTACCATCATCATTCTGGGTATTCCAGGTGTATGCCTTCACCCCGTTGTTCTTTTTACACCCAGCATCGAGCTCTCTAGTTGTTTCCTTGCCACATGATAAATTGACTTTGACCTTGAAAAAAACCGGATTCCAGGCCGAACCCTATGAAAGTCAGCTATTGTATCGCAATATTGTTTACACACCCCAAGTACTCCCACCACTAAATGACACCGAGTATCTCCAATACTTGGAGTAAATTGAAGTACGTTCATCTACTGGAATGGACTAAGAAGAACAGAAAGCACGTACCTCCCCAAAGGTTTTCGCTTTTTTGAGAACAGCTTGGATCTTACTTTGATAGTCCTTATTCAGCGCTGGTGGACCGAAAAAATCGATGGCAGCAGCACTGTTGAAATCAACAGTTCCTATGTTTTTCAAGAGCTTGATAGCATCGTCCCAGGCACTGATAATATCGCCCGAACGCTCACAATCACTATTGAACTGCAGGTTGACCTGAAAGACAGTCAGTATTGAATCTTTTCATGAGTGCGGTATATTGCGTAAGAAGAGTGATTAATATCAGGGGGTGTACAAAGAAGTGTCTTGAATGTTCTTTTGGGTTTCATTTTCCCAAGCGTTTTGGGCTTTTGAAGTCTCCTTGTGAATTGATAACAATCAGACTCATAATGAGAACTCAAATGCGGTCATTCTTCGTGCCTTGTCACCCAACGGGTCAGACCATTGAAAAAGAAAGGAATGTCTTACTGATTCTATGTCGATATTGTCTTGCCGGGTTTGCAGTGGGGAGGCTAGGACTTGGGTAAGTACAGTAGCCGAGAATAATACATGCTTTAAAGAGAGTGGAAAATGCATTGTGCAATAAAAGAATGTTGGGAACGAGAGAATGGAAGGAATGAATTTGCTGCAATGAAAAGGAAGGACTTTACCTTCTTTCTTATGTAAATTGTTGCTGGCGCCAAAAATTGTTGCAGTAACAGCAGCAGGATCTCCGATTAGAGTCAGATGTCGCTAAAGAGGTTCGAATTAGTATTCTCACTGCCTCCTCGTAAATATTTATCTTGGCAACAGAATCGCAGAATTGCTGCGGCTCCCTTCATGACTATATTTACATCATTTCAAACCTCCACAGAATCCTCCACCATGTTGGTCTCTCAAACTGACTTTTGCAATTACGAGCAGACATTGCAGGGTACATGATATCATTTGATTGGCCAGTGTAATCGTATTTGCGGCTGGAATTGTTTTCAGCCTAGGGGATTGGACTAAGCTTAAAAACATGCTTCGCCTTGTTCCACCCACACCAAGTCATCACCGTCCGTTTGGGGTCCCTCCTTTCTAGAGAATTCTTAGATCCGTCAGGTTAGGGAGTCTGTCCTTATTCCCAGAACAAAATCTTTTCTTGCTCGCCCACCACAACAACAAACACCTGTACAATAACTTTCATGAAGCATTCTTCAAACTCACCACCACCCTCACAATACCAAATATGAATCGCTATCGAGATGACGATAAATCCAGTGCTCCGATGCCAGACTCAGACATCGTTACACCGAGAGTCCACAAATCAAGCCGCCGCGGTATAATCATCGCCATCTGTTTAATTGCTGTCTCCGGCATCCTGTTCTCCCTTCGCTCTCCTTTCCGCTTGCCATCTACAATTAGCCCTAATGTATCAACGCCATCTGGTGGGGATGGGGATGACTGGGAACCAGAGCCCTTGCCACCTTTCGAACCTCTCAAACGATACAGTCTTAAATACAACAAAGTAGCCTGTTGGGAAAACAATGGCGTCTGGATCAAAGATCTTTCTCCTGTCGAGATGTCCGCACTTGGCCTCAACCGCTTCCACGACACTGACCGAGCCTCCAACGAGCACGAAGAGGAGGAATTTTGCGCAAAGTTACGCCTATATGGTGCAAGTTTCTGGTCTCTTCCGCCGAAATGGCACCGTGCGAAAGGGTTAGAACACGTTGTCTGGTGTGAGTCAATTGATTGTCTCGAGCCAGATCTTCAGGTGAACCTCACTTTGGCATACCCTGAGAGTGGTGGTGTCTGGTTCTTGGATCACAGTAAAGGTCATAACAATGATTCTCAGAGCGCTGGTTTGGGGAATGCTCTCACTATGGAGGAGAGAGTTCAAGTTATCAAGGATGTGGGTGGAAAGTTTTGCGAGACTATACAGGCCTGTCCGGAGACGGCTGCCTTAGTTGAGCCTATACTACTTCCGCCGAATGGGGATGATGAGAAGGGAACATTTTATGTATGAGAGGATGTTTTTTTCTGCCCTTCTCACTTTAGAAGTGCGGGGTACTTATATTGCTCGTTTATTTTACTATTTATTGAAGAGAGAGAGAAAATAAACTCGACAATTGTATAATAAAATTAAAGTAACTCAATGTGTTTCCGAACTCAACTCGACACTGAATTTTGAGCTGAGTTGGTTGAGAACATGATTTCAACTTTTTAAAAATCTTCACAGTAAAAAAGAAATATCCGGGAAAATATCCGGCCATCATTCCCACCTCTCACGATCAATTGTCACTTCACAGATATTGCGATCTTGCTAGTGTAGAGACAGAGGTGAGTAGGCTTGGCGTAAAGAACGAGCTGAAAGCCGGTACGAGGAGGTTGGCAACACAGCAACACAGCCACCCCAAGATCCTTCGTGTGGAAAGTACAGTAAGCGGCTGTTCAGCGCGCGCACAGAAAGGATTCAATAATGGCAGAGGTATGCGCACAGTCTTTAAATACCCAAGAAGCGAAATCTACATACAGATAGTAACTCAAGTAATTCTCTAAAACCCCTCACATTCCCCAAAAGTTTCACTGAGCATACTCGAGCAATTACATTTTTCATCCTCTCTTCAGTCTTTACTTCAAATATAACACACTCTTTTCACTATCAGCAAAAGCGACCTCCCCGAGAAAGAAAGAAAATCTACATACCCCTCAACCCCACCCCCACCATCTACAAATTCCCCAAGAATGCACAACCCAGCCCGGCTCCTCATCCCCCTCCTCCTCGCAACCCTCACCACAGCCCAAACCCTCACCCTCTCCCTCTACCACAGCAACACAACCTGTCTCACCAACGCTCCCGGCGACACAACCCACACCATCCCCGCAAACACCGGTTGCAACCCCATCTCTCTCTTTCCCGAAGGCGCCTACACAGCACCCGGTGCCTTCTCCGCAAAAGTCTCCAGCACGGATCCGAGTTTGGTGTTGAAGTTGTTTGACGATAATGCTTGTACGGATACGACCCCGGATGTGGTGAAGGGGGATGGGAGTACTGGCTGTGCACCGAGTGCTATTAGTGGTGCGGGGTGGATGAGCTTTTCGGTGGAGAAGGTCTAAAGTGGTTTAAAACAAGCGGTTTTGGTTATCGTTTTTTGATTTTGTAAATCTTTTTGTATTACAATTAGTTTCATTGTTCAAACACCTTAGTATAATGATTTGTTGCGAGTGTACTTATTTTGCTAAGTTGACCAACTTGGCGATTCAAGAAGCGAGATAAGAGTCACAAAATCGAGAACCTCAAAGTCAAAAGAAGAGAAAAGATATTTTTCACTAGAATTATGTATCAAAGCGTGCGTAGGTAGTGCCCTGCTAAATACAACGTAAAGGTTGAGCTGACCAGCTAATTACTGGCAGCTACAAAAAAGAGGCGGATCAGTCTCATGGATATCCAGCAATGTTGGTTGTCATTCTGTCTGACCAATTATTGTCCCTTGTTCACTTGCTTTCTTCAGTCATGTCTCCTCTAACTGGCACCCTTTCAATTCGTCACTCCTTCCCATTCATATTTTCTTCACCCTTCATACCCCCTTCACTCAGCAAGCCATCACCATGCACCCCAAGATAGGCGCACCCATTGTAAATCAAGTCCTCCCCACCCCCTCAAAGAAAAGAGTCCGCGGTATCGTAAAAAAGCCCAGAACACCATAGCCATGCATCAAATAAATGAGAAGAGCAAGAAATGAGAAAATCGAAGAATAAAATGCAGCTTTTAGTAGTCCATACAGTCCATCGTGAGAGCGAAAAAATGAGGAAAAGGAGTTCGAAAATCTTTTTTCTTAACGTCGCCCAGGAGGAGCCTGTTGTCCACCAGGAAAGTACCCAGGATAAGGAACCCCCGAAGGAAAAGAAGGGAACGCTCCAAAGGCCGGAACAGCAGGCATACTCGTAGGACCATTATCAACAACATGGTTGTGATGATTTTTGCCCCCGCGATTTCCATTGTTTCCACGATCGCGTCGACTTCTTCCGAATTCATCCTCGTCTTGGTCGCGGGTGGATTTTGGTCCCTTGTTTCCACCGAGATCGGTTTGCATCCGACGACTGATGGCTTTCGAGGAAACACCTTGGCCGATTTCGATATCTGGTTCCTCGACGACCATTCCGGATTCAATGGGCTTGCCACCGCTGCCACCGTATTCGGCGCTCAACATCCATTTGCGATCAGCATCTGTGAGTTTGGATATTGGGATGACGCTAACGCCGGTCATGTAATCGCTGCAGTCACGTGGTCCGAATCCAACACCCCATCTAGTCTGTTCTGAGTTAGCAATTGTATGGGCTTGTATGGGTTCGGGGTTAGTGAACTTACTCTCAATTGCGAATCCGGGGCTCTGTTCTTCTCCATTTCATCCTTGGCATGTACAGCATCTTGCCGACTGACCATTTTAACGAATGCATGTCGCTTGTCTTTATTTACAATGCAAGTTTGGACTTGACCCAGATTGTCGAATATTCTTCTCAGTTCGTGATCCGGCATCCTGGTCATGTTAGCATTGATGCAAGTTGGGGTCCAAAAAGCAAACTTACGTGACACCCCCGACAAACAGGGTACGACTGAGTACTGGGAGAAGTTAGAAATGATTTGACTTCAATTGATACGGATAATTACTATACCTTTGATATTTCCTTTGGGCATGCTAGGATCATGTCCAACCCATTTGGAACTACCTCCGGAGGATTGTGGGGGACTAGGACTATGACCGCGGCGCGGAGGACTACGTTGGCGATAATCGTTACCACGGCCTCGTCCACCGCCACGATTCCGGCCGGGGGACTCTTGTTCTCTTGGATCATCGAAACGATTCTCATCACGGCGATGCGTTGCAGGAGAGCCATGCCCATTCCAACCGCGAGGAGGAGATCGGGATCGAGAACGTTGACGGAATCGATGTTGTGGTGATCTCACAACCTCCCTTTCATGATAGCCATTACGGTCACGTGATTCACCCCAGCCATTCTGTGCGTTGAGAGGATTTTGATTTTGATTCTGTGCAGGATACTGAGCGGGTGGAGGTACAACTCCAGCTCCAGCAGTTTGTCCCATATGTCCCATCGTAGCCATGATACCAGCAATTTTATCTGGGGAAAGTCCCTGGTCTGCCAGCGCTTTAATAAGAATGAGCTGCTGTTGCATCGCTGGATCAAGAACAGGTAGAGGAATTACTGGCGGAGCACCCGCGTACGGATTTGATAAATTACTGGCAAAGTTCTGTACAGCTTGGCCTTGGCCTTGTGGTTGAGGTGCAAAGGGAGCCGCTGGGACAGGAACATTTACAGGCGGAGGAGCGGATGCATACTGATGGAGATTCATGGCAGCTGTACTTTGATTCTGGGGAACAGGGTTGCCTTGTGGCGGCATGTTGTATATATTATCCATAGGTTGCGGTGGTGCTGATACGGGCGGAGGAGCAGCAGCGTTATTTTGACGGGCCAAGTTGGCAAGAGCCTCTAATATAGACGGCGCTGCGGACGTTGCTGTTGGTGGTGGTGCGCTTGGTGCGGCGGGTGGGTGGACGTGTGCTGGGGGACTTCCCGGGGGCGTGGTAGAAAGGGCTACGTAGAAGAGAGAAATATTAGATACAGATACCAGATTAATCCAGATGGAGGATTCAGGTTGCCTTACTGTGAGTTGGTTGAGGGGCATCCAATTTGTCCTTGAATTGGGTGAGCATCTCAATGGGGAAAGTTTGGCCCTTCTCCCATATTTCTACCAATTTTCTGATCTTTTCCTACAAGGCACGAATAAAGAGTAAGTGGGAATTCATATGGAAGAAAGAGAAAAAAGGCCTCTTCAAGGCGTGTCTCAGGCTGTTAGACAGCAGAAGATGCAGCCGAAGGGAGAAGAAAAGTCAAGCAAATCTAGAGAGCCAGTATGGAGACTGTCTTGTTGAGGCGTTTAAGAGCGTACCTTTTGATCATCGGGAGCAGAATGGATTATATCGTTCATCAATGCTGGGAGAAGTTCCTTTACTCTATTAACACCAGCGGCAAATGTACCATCCTGAGCATCATTGTTTATGGGCTGTCCAGAATTTTTGGCCTGTTCCGTCCATTTCCGGGTTACAGAGTCTACAACGTAGAGCACACCAAGCTTGTGGGTGCCAGGAGCCTTTCTAAAATGGGTGTAGAGTTTTTGGATGAGGACCGATTCGGACTGCGGATGATAGACGTTAGCATTCTGCAGGAAAGGTGAAGATTTCGGTTCATTTTGCTGGCTTACCTGTACGTTTCCCATGCATAGGGTGGTGATGGCCTGAATGCGAGAGCCAGACACTCCAGGTGGCTTCAGAGACAGCATGCCTTGTAAGGCCGTTTCCAATTCTGCTACGGCGGAAGACATGGCGAAGATGGCGGACGAATTGCTATCCAACGCGATCGGGTCAATCAATACAGCAGGAACTGAAGGCAAAGCGATCGAGAGCGCTCTCGGATCTCTACTCTATGCCCCGCGCGCGCTTCACCAAGATCCCAGGTGACTATGCGATGTGATGCTACGATGGAAGATGATGGGGAGGAAGCAGATTCTCTAGGGCGACTTTTGATTGACTACTGTTGTCAGAGCACGATGCCGGGACGCTGTATCGCCCCAGACAGAAAACAGAGTGGACGTTGCAATTCGCAGTTTTCGCAGTACGCAAAAGTAGCAGTAGAAGCAGCAGATGCTACTACAGGGAGAATGATCGACGACTTATATGCGCGATACTTGCACTCGCAGATTCTTGATGGTGGTGGAGGAGGGTGGAAAGTTGGAGGCGTTGGAGGCGTTGGTTGACGAACGGTGGTTTACAAAGATGAGGAGTGCCGAGAAGCTGCAAGGATCGCCGCTTAAAACCCAGCGGGAGTCAAATAATAACCCCACGTGACCAAGCCAAATGAATGGTATGCAGGTGAAGGTGAATCAGGAAATGTCTGTAGAGAATAAGATAACTAGGACTTGAATAGTTGAAAATTTCTTTTAAGTTGTGGTGTGGTGATTCAGGGATGATTTGTTAGAGAGAGCGAGCTAGTGCAAAAAATTCAGTTACAAGGATTTCAAGAAGAAAAAGAACCAGCAAATTCACTTTTTGCAAGGAGGAAATGCCCAAAGGTGGGAAGTATCTTCTGAATGGTATTATGCAATCAATTTATATAAATAACTACCATAATAATTTTCTTTCTGATTCTCTGCCAAAACTTAAGGCCCCTCCATGTCATACGACAACGTTCCGAGTTCTGAGTCTTTCAAGTCAGAGAAGATTCCTTTTCTCGACCCAGCTTGTGTGTGTTGGTCACGGTAATCTGTCCACCTGCATCCTGTAGTTTGTTGTTGGAGAACCATAGAGAACGGCCAGCTAGAACACCTCCCCAACACTAGGGCTATTTATTGAACTCGGAAACTTTGAAGTTTCATAGAATTTAAACCCTAAATATTACCGGAGGTCCCTCTTCAACTTTCTGAATTTGGTCGAAAATGTGGCCCAGGTCGTGCCTTCCTTATTCTAGGTCGCTCTCGAATCGAGGGTTGAGGTCAAGTCAAGGAACGACCTTGAACTACCTAGGCCCTCATTTCCTGTTACAACTCTTGACCTTAGAAGAATAAACAACCACCACCCCTCATCACCAACCGGGCTCTACAAGGCCTTAATTATTGTCGATTCGAGACTACTACATGAAGGAAAGCATTTGGCAGCAGTTTTGGCCTGCCTTAGAATCGAAGTCAAGTATTGTCTTACCAATGGACTAAGTTACAATATTCAGGACGCTACTAAAATGTTCCTCGGAGCTCATGCTACTATGACTGTAATGGAACGCTACTCTTGAGAGCTGGGACTGCCCTTGTTACTACCTAGTATAGAAGCAAAAACTATAGTTAAGCCACTACTTATGCTTTGCGAAACAATCCAATTTGCGGAAAGGGTTGCTCTTGACTTGATGGTCCACGATGAGATTGCACAACTGGACAAACTAGTTTTCGCCTTTGAGAGATAGAGAGATATTCTAGATATAAACTTTGTAATCCAATGTAAGATGTCACACCCGCGGAATATATCCACACAGAATCAGGAAGTGTACCATCAACTTCGGTTCCTATTTCACATAGGCTGGAAAATGAAAATAATATTGAAATAGTCGGACGTCACTCTTCAAAATTCTTTGCCAGACGAAACGGCGAACTCCAAGGAGTGAATTGTTCAATTTTAGCATACATCCATCCCAAAGAAAAAGAAGGCTCTTGTATACTATCAAGAAATCAGGTTGATACAGCGCCATTTCTGTTAATATCCCTTCAGATTTTCAAATTAGAAGTGGTTGATACCTTTAGTCGTCTCACCAGTGCAAGATGGCTTAGCCCAAAGGCATTGCTTCGCGTACTACTATCACCCGACCAGATGGTCTCTTTACAGAGAATGCCACGGTTGAGGAGATATCTACTATTAAGGAATGGGTTGTATGCTAGAAACTAAGAAATAGTAGCTCCCTTCGGAGATTATGTTTAAAATACATGAAAAGTCATGATATTCATATATATCCTGGTTCTAATTCATCTAATTCGCGGAAACGATTCGAGCTTCAAAGTCAATTCAAAGGCGCGTGATGTATGAGTGTCTCTCAAAGTGTGCCCTCAATATTGCCAACATCTTATAATTAAACTATTTAAAGGGTATCTCCTTATACCCAAAACACCCCTCTCACCAGATGATAAACGTTCAACGCCAATTTCTACACCAGGTACCGCTCAAAGATGCCTCGCCGCTTGTGTTATCAGAGGGTATTGAGACTCACTCGCTTTCCACCAATTTTATACCCAATCGTTGTCGTAACTCGACTCCTCCTCCAACTCCCATTCAATCTAAAATATCTACTGTTACCCGAGCTGGTGTGTGAAGCCGGGGACAATAATGAAGATGAGGCTGGAAGGTAGGGAAGTACGTGAGAGATCGTTGGAAGCGAAGGTTTAGTTGTATGAATCTAGTGATCTAGAGGTAGCGTACGTAATCTAATGAATTGTCGAGTGGTATGAAATTCTTACTCAAACTGGTTCTGATGGACGAATGCCTACCTGACTGCTGTTCTGAGAAGAAGTTCAATTCCAAGCAACTTGGATGTTAGATCGATTGTCTTGCTACCCACACTAGCTTCTTTTGTCTTCCATTCGCAAGTTTCGGACACCATTGAAGAAGAAGAGCAGACGGCCGGTCGAAGTCGAAAGGTTGGGTTTGATGAGAATCAGACTCAACCTTGGGAATAAGGAGGATCTCAGCCATGTCCCGGTGGACAGAAGCGTCTGGATATTTACTAATCGACTTCTTTGGTGCCCGAGAAGTAGGCGGATTCAATAGAGGCGGCAAGGGCGGGAGTGGTTCAAGCCCAATTGCTCTGGTTTTTGCCAATATTTCCTTGGTCGGTTCGTTGAATGAATCAGACGCATGGAATCCTTCCATAGCCAAGAGTAATAGTGCTCGTAAGGTGTAATTCGCATCATTTCCACCAACATGGCACCCTTCAACAGAAGTCTTTCAAGAGTAAATCCAATTACAGGGTGAGCCTCGCCTTGTCTGTCTGCTTGGTTGTCCAAAAATCGTTCTTGCTGCGTTTTCGGTATCAACATAAGCTACAACCGAACTGTTAAAATCGAAACCAAGGGATTGCAGGACTCGGCAATCTGCGCTGAGATTGTGACCTACTAACACTATTTTTCGAGATTGATCGAGCACTTTCTCCATGGAGGGTAAAAGATGGGCAAGCTGGGCAAGCCAGATTGTCTCTCCAAAGAGAAATTTCCGATCGACATTTCTCCAATCAAGTGGACCTCCCCCCAACCCGAAATTGTGCGTCTCTAGGGCTTCTCTTGATGAAATTGAAGTGAGATTCCTAGGATCAAAGATGGATATTCCGGCTTGGGCAAGGCTTTTTCTGCCCCAAGAGCCAGATTTGCCTGATGCAGCACGAGACTTAATTTCCTCGAGGTTTTCAAAGTCGATACAAACAAATAAGATGTCTGTGTACTCGTTCTTGCTTGCTGTATTCAAATCGTCGCCAATGAATGGGAGACCCACTACAAATATTGGTCAGTATGTATGGACAAAAGCTGAAAGATTTCTGAGTTTCTATGGCTTACATACTCCTCGGAAAAGGTGTTTCGATTCCGAGCGAGTTTTGAGGGTCTTTTTTGGATCTATGACGGAAGAATTATTTGGAAAAATGGTAGAAAAGTTGTTTACTCAGGTTGAGTTGTCGAGAGAATTGCGTGTTGAACAGGCACTAAACATGTCTTCGGAATGGTTGTTAGTTTTATTATAAGTGAAATAAATTTCTGTGGGTAATCTGAAAACCTAAAGATTAATAGTGTGCAATTAGTGCTTTTTCGATTGGGATAACCTCAATTTCTGCGTCAGAATCGAACGCTAAGCCTCTTAAGGGTAGCCATAGTATCGAACGTATACCATAGGTACGGAGAGCACCGAGTATATTTTTGGAAAGGAACTACCTTGGGGTCCTTAGGAACTTGTTGAGGCTCTTGAGGATCATGGCCAAAACATGACAGGAGTGACAGAAGTGAGGTGAGAATGGAGGTCAGATCAAGCTACTCGGCACCGCCGCACCAAGGGATGTTGTACGTGGGGGTCCAAATTGTTCGAACGGTTTAGAAGAATAACAATCTTTTAAATGCTGAACTAAAGTGGAACAATACTGTGATGAATGATTTGTTGATGAAATCTTTCTGGCACGACATCTTCAAGTTCTGCTAAGGAAAGAGTAGCCGGCAGCCAATTCAATTCTTTTCCAAAATCCCGACCCCCAAAAGCGGCACCGAAGCTTGGCATCGAATGCCGGGGCTAGCGTTCCATTTTCTGTCAAACCCGCGGGCCCCCCAGCTTAGGATTTTGAAAGTCAACGTCTCGACCTGAGCTGACCGAATCCCAAGCAGGTCCTGAATCCCCCCCAGGACTTTCTTCTTTTCCCTGGGCTCGCCCTCAACAACACCTACAAGTTTTGCGTGCTCTGCCACTGCTCCAGCTGTCGCTGTCCGCCTTGTACCCATCGGTTTCTCCAGCTGCGCGCTACCAAACGCTTTCTGCCTGTGCCGTTACGTTGTCTAAAATACACAGAGACACACCACTTCACCAGGCCGAAGCGTTGTACACCCTCACACCTGCCGCTGCTGCGATCAATCAAATACAATCGACCATCGCTGGTGCTCACAATCTGCCCCCGATTCCCATTCCCACCCACCCACACACCCTACTGCGTCCTAGCTACGACAATGACCCAATGTCATCTCTCTGCATCGAGCGCTCTGGTTAACCTCTTCCCCTAATATTCCAATTCCGATTCTCAATCTTTTCGCCGACTTGCGATCTCGCCCCTTAACTTCTTTCCTTGGGACACGACATTCTTTTCGAGCAGCGAGCACACTCGCCTGCCCTATTTTCCAAACATGGCTACGGCTCCAATGTCCGCGGATTCCAGACTCTCGTTTGCAAAGGTTCGTGGCTGGTGCCCAAGGCAACCCCGCGCCTACTCAATGTGACAGAATTTATGTACTGACACCATCTCCCACAGGTAGCTGCGTCTGCTGGAAAGGACAATATAGCGCCTAGATCTTTTGCCAAAGTGGCAGCCTCTGGACCATCCCGACCTTCGAACAAGGAAAACGTCGCGATGGGAACTCAGAATGAGAATGGTCCGGAAGATGGTCTCCAGATTGGCGGGACTGAGAAGCACCCCTCTGTACGAACCGAAATCGATTCGACTGCAGACGCCGCACCCGCACCCACACCCACGTCCGAGACGAGCCTTGCGAATGCAATGAAAGCTTTGAATGTTGATGGAGAGCGCAATTCGCCAATGCCGAGCCTGGTTGTAAACGGTTCGGGTACTGGGCCTATGATTGCTAGAAAGAGACCAGAATTTGGGGAAGGATTTTCTGAAGACCCCTTCCAACGTACGGATTCGGGATCTGAGCTGGGAACAAAACCTCCAAGTTTGGACGGCAAGAGCATCACCTCTGGGACTACATTTGCGTTGGATGAAAAAGAGTCGTTGCGACCTGATGATAGTGCGAGCGTCAAAGCTGCTGAGGATGATGACACCTTTTCTGGTAGGGGCTCTATAGTTGCAGGATCCAGGATTGGATCTGAGGCAGCTGGTCGCGCATATCGTGCACAATTCTATGAAGCGCCAGATAGGCGTATGCAACCAATGCCAGAACGTCAAAGCCAAGGGGTGACCACTCCCCAAAGTGGCTCATCGGGGCAGCAAACAACAGATGATGGGAAGGTTATCAAGCCACTTGTTGGCTTAACTGGTACCCCTGATGCCTTCAACCTTTTCTATCGTCAAACACCAGACGAAAAATTGTTGGAAGCGCTGGACTCACCCAAGGATCGCATTTTTCTTCTTCGTTTAGAACAAGATTTGCAAAAATTTGTTACTGATTCAAAGTAAGTTGCACTCAATTCTTCTGTATATAATTGGATGTAGGGCTAATGAGTAATCCAGAGAGCCTTTTATTGACCTACCACCGTGCAATTCATTTTGCCGAATGTTAACTCATAAATTGGCCGACTATTATCATATGACCCATCAAGTTGATGCAGTTGCTGGTGCTGTTAGAATTTTCCGCACTCCATTCTGTAGGCTACCACCACCTTTGACCACCATATCGAATCCTCCTACTACGGGAAATACCCCGCCGCCGCCAACAGTCCCAACTATGAAAATCATGCGAAGAGGGGGCGATGGAGATACTGGTCTTAGCCCTTCCAAGGCTACTTCTGAAACCGGAAGTGATGGTAAGGACAAGGCACTCTCAGCTAAAGAGAAGTAAGTTCCCGGAATAATGGCCCGCGCGTGGTACACGTCATTGACTATAAATAGGTTGTCTCGAGAGGAACGAGAAGCTGCTTATGCTAGAGCGAGAGAGCGTATATTTGGAACAGATGGCAAGACTGGAGATGCCACACCTGGTAAGTAGCTAATACTCTTGACTTAAACCCTCGCTAACCCCTGGAAGAAAATGAAGATAGCAATGAGATGTCAAGATCCAGCTCCGTTTCCACCAAGGATAGGTCTGGACAGGGTAAAAGAACAAAGGCTACAAAACAGAGACGAGACGACTCGGAGGGATTTGATGTTAGATCTCAGTATACACCATTCTTCCCCCAGCCTCAAATGCCAGCATGGACCCCAACCCAGCATTATTCGCCCATGGCTCCTCAAACCTTTAATGGGGCTGGACAAAATGTTTATCAAAATCCACTTCCTCAGCAATTCGCAGCCCCGGTCCAACAATTTGTCCCAAGCCCTATCAACAATGGTAACATGCAAGGATACAGCAATATGCAGCAGGTAATGAATTGTTCGTTGCTCCTTTTTGCGAGGTATCTTGCTAACGTTGCTTAGCAATACCCACAACCCAACCAAATGAGATTTCAGCCACATAGTGCTCCGATCACGGCGTTTGGGTCTCCAGTTCAATCTCCTCCGATTGCTCCTCAACAATGGCAGCAACCACAAGCTCAACAGCAGGTCTACCAAACATCATATCAACCTCGACCTCCTTTGAGCGCTGGACCTCCTGGCTCGATTCCATATGCCTTTGGTCAATTGCCAACAACTGTAAATCCAGCTGACCCCAAAAGCCAACACCCAATTCCTGGGAGCTTCAATCGACATGCTTTTAACCCAAAGACTCAGTCCTTTGTACCTGGCAATCCCGGGCTTCCTATTCCTCAACCCATGTCACATCACGGGTCTCCTCACCATGGCTCGCCACACCATGGTTCTCCACACCTTTCCTACAACGCCTACACTCCTCCCCAACAGCAGTTTGGAAATGGAATGGGCTATAATATGGCTAGACAGGGTTCGAATAGCTCTCTGCCATCATATCATGCATCTCCGCACATGTCCCATAGACCCATGATGCACCAAGGCATGCAACCAGGTATTCCCCAAGCTTTGCCTCAGGGGTTGCCGCATTCAATGATTCAGGGGATGCCTCAAGGAATGCCACAGGGTATTCAAGGGGGGCAAAATGGACAAGTTGGACATCACCTCCCCAACTATGGTAACTCGTCTACGCTTCCTCCAAAGCCCCAAACTGGAGTTTAATGGTTTATGGTTATGTGGTCAACAAGATTGGCGTAAGGGTATGGTAGCATTGATGGAGTTGGTGGAAATTGCGAGCATTAAGGTGCGGGTTTATAGCATTGAAATTGATAGACCGTGAATACTACAAAGTACCAAATCGGAATCATCTTGTATCTCATCTCAATAAAAAAGGTCATACAAAGTGAAATTGTCATTCCATTGAAATGGATCTATTGCCCACCGTAAACGCCATACTTTTTCCATCCTGTACAATGCAATGCACAGCCAAATATCGTGTGGAGAAAGTTGAAAGATGATGTAATTACTCTGCGGGTTCTCTTGGTTCTCTTTGCTGTCCACCACCACGTCCTCCGCCTCGGCCTCCGCGTTTACCTCCTCGTTGACCACCACGTTCTCCCTTCTCTCCACCTTCACCTCCACCAGTTTGAGCAAGAACATCGGAGCCACCCATGGTGAGAACAGAAGTTGCTAATCTTTGAGACAAATCAATCTGTGTTCGGATGGTATTTGCCAAGTATGAAACAACAAGAACATCCTGGATATGGTTGTTGAAATCCCTCTCGATATCTTCTGGGTCGACCTTTGGTGCTAGTGACAGAGCATTCATGAGGAATTGTCCCAAGGCATTCGAAGGTTCTCTCTCCTCGTCCAAAACAGAACTGACATACTCGGCTACTCGATCCAAGAGATCAACAGCCTGATCAACGGCTCTCTCTAAACCCTCGATATCTGTGACTACTGGAGCAGCACGGCTCTCGCTGTCCTTTGCGCCGGAGATCAATTCGAGTCCGCTCTTCTCGGCCTCGCCGTATCGGATATCATATGGAACTGGGATGAAGAGACAACTCTCAGCTGCTCGCTCGGCATTCACACCCACAGGAGCACTGATATAAGCCTTTGCCTCGATTCCCTTTCCGGACTCCGTCGAAACCGTCAAATGGATCGCGGGATGTGGGAAGGTTCCGGTCTCTGGGCTGGCGAAGAAGTTCTGGATCAAGGCGCTGAAGCTGTTGAGATCGAGACTCGTGGTGTACCAGCCGAGCAAGACCTCGCGCGGGTTGGCTTTGAGTTGCAGGGCCAGCATGTTCTTTTGGTATTCGACGTCTACCTCTACTTGGTCCTCGTTCTCGGTGTGCGGGATGGCGAAACAGTTTCGTACTTCAGCTTCCATGCCATCTTCTGAGCGGACGCCTAGGAGGGCGCCGATTACGCGGGTGGATTGGGTGGAGTTGATGTCTCGTCGGATTGCATGGTCGAGGATTGAGAATACTGCCTGTGAGTTTCTGGGATTAGCAGATGCTCTGGGAGGCATGCGAAGGCGTACTGACTTGTGGTTGAATTATGACATTTACGGGGGCGGTGGTGGGTTGCACGCCGATAACTGCGGGCGCCAGAGGGCGCGCAAGATGGATGAAGGAGGAGGTTTCGACCGCCATGCTGGGCTAGAGTTTAGGAGTCGAGCCTGCGTGGGAGGAGATGGTGAGAGGTCGTGGAGGTTGTTGGGTTCGCGATCGAAAATTCCCTTGACACCTCGTCTTGTCGATTTCGGCTTGGTGGGATTTGTGGGCGGGCCCCCACTTGGAAATACTTGGGAGTAAAAGTTTACAAAAACGACCTAAAATTTTATTTGCTATCTAATATCCCTATGGGCGAAAATTACGGGAAATGGGCCTGCTAGAGGCTTCTTATCAGAAGTTTGGCAAAACAAAGATATTGAATCCTCTTTTTCGTCTCTGGAGGGGCAAGGCCAGAAGTCCGAGGATCTCCCGACTTAGTTGGAGAAGTCAAGTACAAGTACTTTTAAAATGGCGCTCAGCCTTCTAGAAAAAATTCAAGTAATTTTTTCAAAAGTTTAGAACAATAAATGATATTAAATTAGAGCAGGAGGGTTGTCTTTGCTTAGTTCGCCTCCAAATTGTGTTAAAGGTTGAAGGGCTGATAATTGCCGCTTTTGTTCCCCATCACTCACTCAAAAAATTGGAAACAAGGTAGCACAAGCTTGTCTCAAACCTCCAGGTCCATCATCACCAAAACACCACCCCGGTCAACAACCTCCCACCAGATCCCCAGAGCCGCAACCGGATCAATTAGGCTCATCGCATTCTTTCGTCCCAAGTAATTGGTTCACGATATCACTCCAGCGCATTGGCGCAAACAACGTAGCTCCCTAAAAACATGGGCTTCACAACCGGCTTCGTGAGCAAATCCCCCTTCCCTTCCCCCTCTCATTGCCTGCGCAACTAACAAGCTCTCCAGACGGGAGGCGTAACCCTCACCCTCTCAATCGCATACCTTACAGTCCTCGCCCACGAACGAAATAGACAATCCCAAGCCCACAGCTTACGCTCCCAATCGCGCGTTCTCACCAGCTTGCTAGAGCCCTCACCTCTTCCACCACCACAATCTCGCGCTGAACTCGCACGAGAGGAACGGAGTACACTTCTTGAAGCGGCAAAGGACCGGTGGAATGACGAGGTCGAGAACGCGGTCCGATGGGTGCAGAGAACGGATTGGGAGGATGTTAGGATAGGCTTAGAGGGCGTTGTCGCGAGGGTACTCGGCGGCGGACTTGAGAAATCGAGGGAAGGCATAGAGCAAGCAGAAAAGTCTGCAAGCCCTATTGCTCAGGCTGCGATTGAGAAAACCCGGGAGGTAGGGAAGGAGACAAAGGAAGTGGGAAGTAAGATCGCAGCTGCTGTTAAAGAAGGCAAAGATAAAGCTATCGCGTCAACGAAAAAGGAAGCCTCTCTCGCTGAGCAAAAAACTGCCGACTTGTCGTCTGCTGCGAAAGCAAAAGGCGATAGAGCTGTAGCTGATACAAAATCCGGGGCCCAGGATGCGGCAGACTCGATCCGAAGGAGTGGCGGAACTGTTGATGCTGCTCGTGGAGCTTTGAGAGATGCAGTTGGTGCTGGGATCGAGAAGGGGAAGGAGGTATTTGGGAAGGCTCAGGCTGCCGTCGGACTTGGAGAGGAGAAATCTGGTGTTTCGGCTGTGGAGAAGGCGCTACATGAGAGATATGAGAAGTCTGGGGAGATTGAGAAGAGTGTTGAGCAGGTGTTGGAGGAGAGGTATAAGCCAGTTGATCAGAGGGATAATACGGTTTTGAGGGGGGTTTAGGGGGTGTCGAGTATGTATAGAGAATAATGATCTTCTTGTACTTTTATTTGGTCCATTTTCTCGAGGGGTGGTTTTCTTTCTTCTCCGCTTGCTCTTATTTATGTGTTGATCAACTGCAAGGCAACTCGAGTGAGTTTTGGATTCAATAGGGAGAGAAAGATCATGGAAGGGTTGCGGTCATGAAATACTTTCTTTCTTTGGGAGATCCCTCTCGATGTAGAATTGTGCCTCGCAATACAATCATTTATCGTTGCTATTCGAGGGCTGGTCTTTCCTCCCACCCTCACCGAGTCCCTCTATTCATCAAACAGAAGAAGCAAGCTAAAAAGCAGTATCTTTATATTCCCCATTCCTTTCAACCAATTACAGCAGTCAGACGGCAATGCAATCTATTGAATTGTTCCATAAAGAGTTTATTGTCCGCAAGCCACAAGGCATTATGCTCTTTAATGATAAAAATTTCTGAACAGCAATTTCCAGGCAAGTTAAGATGTTCAAGGGAATATGAATATTTGAACGAGTAGTTCTTTCCCTATTTCTTGCTCTACCAAAATTCAATTCATACAACTAACTATCAGCTCCTGACATCTACAATTACCACCACAAAACATACACCAACACTAACTAACCTACTAACTACTAACTACAAGCACCATGTCCACCACCACCTTCATCACAACCGTCCTCAAAACCCTCTGCTGGTCCTCCTCCCCCTTCATCCTCAGCACACTCAACACCCTCCTCTACAATTCGCAACCCGCAAAAGGCTACGGAACCTGGACCCTCTCAAAACTAACTTTCAAACTTAACTTTCTTATTGAACTCCACGCTCGAACAGAGCTGGGTTCTGAAACTCCTCTTTCCTTTACTGTTGGTCAGGTTGGGGAGTATGTTCAAGCTGCGACTGGAAGTAAGCGGATTTGGGATAGTGGCAGAGCTAGGATTGCGAGGGAGGCGTTTGAGGAGGAGGCGAGGTTTTTGCAAGGCTTTTTTGAGGAGAAGAGGAGGGGGGTTTGTTGGGGGTATATAGGTGAGGGGGAGAGTCTTGGGGTTTGAAATTTCTCCTGAACTTGAGAGGCGGGTTGAGAAGAGGAAGAGGAAGATGGCGACGTCGGAGAAGATGAGGGAGCAAGGAAAGGAGGCAAAAGAGGAGGAAGTAGAAGATGATGATGCTGATGAAGAATGAGGTAAGTCGTTGCTGGGTCACGAAATTCGAAGGTAGGTACAGGTAGGTTTTTTGTACCCATTCCTTTAAAATCCTTGAATAATAAAATGAGTCTTT
The DNA here is from genome assembly GCA_001414485.1 of Calycina herbarum. Lineage (NCBI taxonomy): Eukaryota > Fungi > Ascomycota > Leotiomycetes > Helotiales > Pezizellaceae > Calycina > Calycina herbarum. The sequence goes on from LLEY01000012.1 coordinate 419,515, forward strand.
GGTCATAAACAAGATTTGGTTCACTTCTTGATAATTCGTCGTACACTTTTCCTATGTAATCTCGCGATGACAACAAAGGTTTAGTAGCCGGGAACTTAAAGGATATCAGAATGAATACATGTGCTATAAATTTGGGACAACGAGAGAAGAGGTACTTGGGTATTTATTGCCACTTCTACTATCCAGTATCCAACCATTTAAATAATAAAATAACGTCTTTTGGTAATTAAATATCAGATTCAAATGTCGATCTCTTCTTGTACAACTTTTTCATCCCGAAGACGGAGCTCTGCGCCTTGAATCGGCTTTGCTTTCGAGTGTGCTAAAAAAGCGGCATGCACTAAATGCTTAGGTTGTGTACCGGTCTAAAGTACCTAGTCAATGCATACATTTCCTTGGTTGATGAACAATAAAATAATTGACGTGTTGATGGCCTCATGTTGAGGGAGATAGTTGAAGTTTCTCAGAACCTACGGAATAGAACGTCTAGATCAACAGCTACATCTTCCAATGTTAATTATAATTACGTAGTTTGTGAAATGTTGAGAGTGCCGCTTTTGTTGGTGGAGCTTTCTGGTTCAAGGTTGGGTGTTGAGGGCGAGCCGAGCCTTCCCTTGAGCCCGGCCCTTAAGCTTCCATTGCCCAGGAATATTTCTCCCGCGGCTTGGATTCCTTCCTTCTTTTTCCTCCGAACAACATCGCAAATCGATCCCTCCCCCCATACACAGAACAATGGCATCCTCACTTCGTCTCGGCGCCTCAGCATTGAGATCTTCTCTCAATGCTCCGGCATTCACAGTTAGAAACGCTGCCTTCAATGGCATGCGCTGCTACTCGTCCTCCAAGACCCAGGTATGACGCCCACTGATAACGGTCCCCGAACGTGTCCATTCTAATATTTTGCCCTAGACTTTGAAGGAGCGCTTCGCCGAGCAACTGCCAGAGAAGATTGAGCAGATCAAGAAGCTCCGCAAGTAAGTTTCCCTCAGGTGGAAGGCAATCGGGGCGAACGGGAACTGATAAACCCAGGGACCACGGATCAAAGGTCATCGGCGAAGTAACTCTCGACCAAGTATATGGTGGTGCTCGTGGAATCAAGTCACTGGTTTGGGAAGGATCAGTTCTCGACTCCGAGGAGGGTATCCGATTCAGAGGAAAGACAATCCCAGAGTGCCAGGAGCTTCTTCCAAAAGCCCCCGGAGGAAAGGAGCCTCTTCCAGAAGGTACAGATAATCCCCGAAGGATACAACCACAGCCTTTCTAACCCGTCATAGGTCTTTTCTGGCTTCTCCTCACCGGCGAGGTCCCAAGTGAGCAACAAGTTCGCGATCTCTCCGCAGAATGGGCCGCCCGTTCCGATGTTCCAAAATTCGTCGAGGAGCTCATCGACCGATGCCCAAGCGATCTCCACCCAATGGCACAATTCTCCATCGCAGTCAATGCCCTCGAGCATGAATCTGCTTTCGCCAAAGCTTATGCTAAGGGAATGAAGAAGTCGGAATACTGGGGACACACCTTTGAGGACTCGATGGACTTGATTGCCAAGCTCCCAACTATTGCCGCCAGAATCTACCAAAACGTATTCAAGGGCGGAAAGGTTGCCCCAGTCCAAAAGGATAAAGATTACAGTTTCAACTTTGCCAACCAACTTGGTTTCGGAGAGAACAAGGATTTCATTGAGTTGATGAGACTTTACCTCACTATCCACACTGACCACGAGGGTGGTAACGTCAGTGCCCACACAACCCACTTGGTCGGATCTGCTCTCAGTTCCCCCATGTTGTCCCTCGCCGCTGGATTGAACGGTCTTGCTGGGCCACTTCACGGTCTTGCCAACCAGGAGGTCTTGCTCTGGCTCACCAAGATGAAGACTGCTATTGGGGATGATCTCAGCGATGAGGCTATCAAGAACTACCTCTGGACCACCTTGAAGGCTGGCCAAGTTGTCCCAGGTTATGGACATGCTGTTCTCCGAAAGACTGATCCTCGTTATATGGCACAGAGAACATTTGCCGAGTCACATCTTCCAGACGACCCAATGTTCCAATTGGTTAGCCAGGTTTACAAGATTGCCCCAGGTGTTCTTACTGAGCACGGAAAGACCAAGAACCCATACCGTAAGTTAAATCAACTTATTACTCTAGATTCAATACTAACTTTCCCTCTAGCTAACGTTGATGCCCACTCTGGTGTTCTTCTCCAATACTATGGCTTGACCGAGGCCAACTACTACACCGTTCTCTTTGGTGTCTCAAGAGCCATTGGTGTTCTTCCTCAACTCATCATTGACCGTGCCGTTGGAGCTCCAATTGAGAGACCCAAGTCATTCTCTACCGATAAATGGTCCGAGATCGTTTCCAAGTTGTAAAGTGTGATATGATATAAACTGGTTGGCTAACTGGGCGGATTGGTGGTGGGAAGGCGGGCTTGTACGAAAAGGGACGGATATAGACGGGATCTTAGGGCGTGCACTGTTCACTGTATTTTACTTTCAGCGTTCTTGTGCTTCAACTGCAACTATTCCCACAATTATCAAACTCTTTAATGATCAAAAGAATTCTTCTCATGAAAATCTGTTTCCTTGAAAACGTGAATGTTTGATTTCATATAAACTCTCGAGTAGAATATTGAATATTAGAGCCCAAATAGTCTTCATGATCTACTCGTATCATGATGTCGTTGAGTCTCGAGTTTTGATAGTTCTTTCTTCTGCCTGGAGAACCAGACCAATAATGAACTTGCCAAATTATATCATCGGAATAATCTCCGTCGAATTGCCATTATGTTAAGTTTAAAAAATAGCATGAAGTGGATACGATGATGTTCATGACCTAAATCTGGAGGTTCGTTGAAAAACCTAAAAGGGGTTCGCGGCAGGTTAGCACGGGCCAAAAAGTTGGGGTCAGCCAAACCCGAGGGTTCGTTGAGCTTGGCGAGGTCAACCATCAGCCTCACACCTCAACAACCGTTAGAAAAACTTTCCCATCTTCCACCATCTCAATTCTTTTGCAAAACAAAAAAAAACACATTCAATTTCTTCGACTTCTCTCTTGTAAGTTGCTCCTTCCCAAAGATTGGTTCAAACACAAGTTTGTGAATAAAAGCATTACATCGTTGTACTAGCTCATCCCAAGCTTAAGCTCGGCTGACCGTTCTCCAAGAAAAAGCAATACCTGCAACCTCCTTATCGTCCGTCGGTCCCCGAACTTGCTTTGAACATTCTCTTCCAACAACTCCATCCTTCACTTCCTCGGCTCATCCCACTCTTCTTCCAATAATCCAACTCCTTCCCTTCCTTGCGACGAAGCAACCTTACTCCCTTGGTCAGGGCCCCTTCACGAACAACTCCATACCATCATGTCCGCCGTTATTTCCAGCAAGCCTGCGGTGCCAGAGAAGAAGCCCGTCAAGTTCAGTAACTTGCTCCTTGGAGCTGGTCTGAACATGTTCGAGGTTACGACTCTTGGGCAACCATTGGAGGTCGTGAAGACTACGATGGCTGCCAATCGAGGTGATAGCTTTGCGGGAGCTCTTACCAAGATTTGGGGCAGAGGTGGTGTTCTTGGCTGTAAGTTTTCGAAACAGCCCATTTCAATTTCTTCTGCGATTTCAATTGCATCATTCATGCGAGATCAAGATGGCTAACTCATGTCTCGTCTGCAAACAGTTTACCAAGGTCTCATCCCATGGGCCTGGATCGAAGCCTCCACCAAAGGCGCCGTCCTCCTCTTCGTCGCATCCGAAGCCGAATACTACGCTCGAACCTTTGGAGCAGGCGACTTCACAGCTGGTATTTCAGGTGGTGTCACAGGAGGTGTCGCACAAGCATATGCCACGATGGGCTTCTGCACCTGCATGAAGACGGTTGAAATCACCAAGCACAAGATTGCCGCCTCGGGCGTCAAGCCTCCTGGCACATTCGCAACATTTATGGATATCTACCGCAAGGAAGGAGTTCGTGGTATCAACAAGGGCGTCAACGCCGTTGCCATTCGTCAAATGACCAATTGGGGATCCCGATTTGGACTTTCGCGTTTGGCGGAACAGGGGATTCGTAGGGCTACGGGTAAGGAGGATGGAGCTAAGCTTGCGGCTTGGGAGAAGATTCTTGCGTCTGGACTGGGTGGTGGTCTTTCGGCTTGGAATCAACCGATTGAGGTTATTCGTGTGGAGATGCAGAGTAAGACTGTGGATGCCAACAGACCTGCGAAGATGACTGTTGGAAATACCTTCAACTATATTTACTCTCAAAATGGTCTTAAGGGTTTGTATCGTGGAGTTGTTCCTCGTATTGGGTTGGGCGTTTGGCAAACTATTTGCATGGTTGCGATGGGTGATATGTAAGTTCTTCCCTTGTTTGGATCACTCCACTTTTGGCCCTCTCCGGTTTTCCCCATGGGGACCCCTCTTCCTCCCACTCCTGTTGCCGAAGCGAGAAGAGGAGAATTTTTACTAATTTGTTTCAATTCAAACAGGGCTAAGACTTATGTCGAGAAGATTACCGGAGAGGCGGTCACGGCTAAGCATTAGAAGGCGTTTTTTGATTGGGTTGTAAGATTTGTTTTTTACACTTTTAAGAAACGATACCTTTGGCATTAGCATGAGTGGCATATTTGTGCGCAAATAGAGAGCTATATTTTGTTTTGTTTTGTTCCTTTGTTGTTCGTTGTTTTTTTTTTTACGAGGAAACTACTTACTAGACTTTTTGTTCGCTCTTGTTCTTGGTTTTTTTTTCGGGATAGCTACACGACTTTTTAGTAGTTGATACATAATCGAAAAAGCTTGTAATTCTTGATCCTGCTTCTGTTCTTGTTTTGCAATCATGAATTTATGTACCTTGGGTTGAGGCTATTTTTCCTCTTGGTTTAGATTCTCGGAGAGAATGGAGAGAGTTCTTACCCCTTGGAAGTCTTTTCGTTTCGCTTCGCTTCATGAGGACAGGGAGAAGAAGTTGCTCCAATATTCCAGCTCTTAGGCAATACCTGGACTTCCGAGATAAATAATTCCTCTCATCTTGTCTTGCGAAATTTTCCTTTAAGACCTACACGAGACCGCTATCGTTGTGACAATTTGAAATTTTCGTTTTCAGAGTAGTTCTAGGGTAATGAGAAATCAAAACGCTCACAGTTGTCATGATGGACGAGTGTCACAAAAGGAGATACGACCTCGTACGCCGAGAGAGTGGGATGATGGGTATATAAATATGTTTTCGTAACCCCCTGAGATTTTCCCAATTCAGACTTGTTCTACACGACGGTTCGACGCCTCGATGGTGGTGCTGTGGGTTCTGTGGTGTCGAGGTTGTTGGGGACGATGAATTTAGATGGGGTTTCATTCCAGGCTTTGTTTCCTGGGATAAGATTGTTTGGGAGGGAATGTTGGTTTTGAAATGTTTTGGGGGTGGAGGTGTAGCTTTTGTTGTCGAATCGTGATCTGCTGTCTTTTTTTAACGCTGGTTTGTTGAGGTATTCTGAGACTGTCCAGCCGAGATGTTTGGAGGGGAAAGGGTGAGTACCTCCCTATACAGTTTAATTCTAAGAATATGAAGGTGATAGACGAGCGCCAGCAATGAATTCGGACTTCGGTAACTTTCACGGTTATTAGACGTGGTCTCGAGGAGAAGCTTGGTGACTTTTATAGGCGAGATGGGGGATTGAGCTGTGTTGGAAGGTGGCTTTTTGGATGCTTGTAAATTGTTCGGGACTCGAACTTTTATTGGAGGACTTGGGGTTTTTATCTGCGTGTTGATTTTCTCTCTCTTCTTGTTGCATCTAGGGAGGATGAGATGAACACTGTCAAGGAATAAATAAATACAACAACTGCATTGGACAAAGTTGTCACAAGATGCATTCATGAGCGTTATGCCGACTCAACATATTCAGCAGCCATGCCGATTTCACTGTGCGTATTCTATGAGAAGGACATCTGGGGGGATATCTAATACCTAAAATGTGGTTTTTTTATTGTTAGTCTCTTGGAATGGGCATATTAGGTTGAGGTATGTAAGGGTGGTGCTGTTGAGAGTTGAGTTACTGTCGTTTTTATCTCTATATTAATTATGAATTGTTGTGATACTTGCTTTTTGCCACGATCACCTCATTAGACTGATGTCAATACTTTGATGACAAAGTGGTCTTTGGTGATAAATGGTATCAATGTGAAAGTTGGGTAGTTTGATTTGGGAGGGAGCATGGTTGTCAACATCCCACCGCAATCTTCAAGATAATTAAGAACCAAGAGTAACTTTGTAGGAGTTCTCTGCTATAGTAGATAATTACCAGAAGCAAGGGTATGATGAGCCTCAAAATAAAACCCGCAGGACCGCGAATGAACCAGAGATAATTATGCGGCAATGCAGTCTTGCTTGGACGGCGAAAGGAGTTGATGCTAGTAGAAGAAGAAAGATACTCTTCTATCTTCTTTGCTTCCGAAATACAAGTTCAAGCGAATTTTCGATAATTGATATACGGCGAGCTTTACCTGCACAGCACATTCCATGTCATCGACCTACGAAGCAGCATTTGCTTTATACTAGGAATCTGAGAGCCAGTCGCTGTTAGAAACTGAAGTGATTGGATTTGAAGCTGTAAGTCAAACGGCGAAAATCGGAGATTGGTTTTTTATTTTTCAATTTGATGTTGTTGTCAAGATTGTAATATACTGTTGTTTTCACCTCTGTAATTTAAGTATGAATTAGAGATTGAATGGTTTCTGTCTCTGTGTCTGGTCTGGAGTATTTTTCTCTAGACATCGCAACGCCTAGGCATCATCACTTTAAATCCAGTGTAGCTACTAAAAGGAAAGTCTTGTGGAAGGTTTTTGCTGTTTCTATCATTTATATTGCCAAAGCGTTTAGATATCATTTCCAAGTCACTTTATACCTGCCCCTATAGCCTACTGTGAGTTTGATTTTGTAAGTTCATGTCTTTGGATATGATGACTATAAAATCAATTCTCTTGGACAGCTGAACTAATCGCCTCTCAAAAAATGGGTTTAAGAGAGATCTCATTTGTCGAACGGCCCTACCTGTCTTCCACCCTGGGATACTAGTGACGTTGCTAGTTGTTCGCAAGGATATCTATTTTCAAAGCCTTACCTAGCGAAATAACAATAAACATTACTTGTCTTCTACCAACATACTAAAGAAGCAAGATCCATTGGTTATAAAACACCCTCAGATGACTTATCTATCCATACCCCGCTCCACTTGAGAGTTGTTAAAAGTTATCAGAACACGATGATGAGCTGCTTCTTTTTCAGTAGAATGAACTAAAAACAAGAGCAAGAAAAAGTATTGTTTGATGCAGAACATTTTATTTTCTATTAACCGAAGGATCAGGTATAAACACTACTCCTGGGTATTTTTACCATGCAGCCTTCCAAGGACAAAAGCCGGGAGAAGTGTGATGACCATCAAAACAACAGTTAGCACAGGAAACACCCAGAATTGAGCCGCAGGGACAAATTTTGTTTTCTGTACTGGCGTCTCATTGCTGACGCTCTGCAGGAGGTCTGAGCTGAAGATCGTCTAGTAGCGTTTCAGCAATCTGTGTCGTGCAGCTTGGAAAAGTGAAGAAATTGCCAAAACTAACCTACAGCAATGAGACTTGCAGGAAGATACAGCATAGCTACGAAAGTCAGAATCTTGGTTGATCTGGCATCTTTCTGTGCTTGCTCGCTTATGATTCTCAGCCTCTCGCTTTCCTCTTTAGAAGACTTACCCAGCTCAGTTAAAACTTTGAGCATATCTCGTATCATGTAGGTACTCTTTATAGTCTCCTCAGTATTGATAGTATCAAGTATTTGTGATAACTGCATCGTATCTTTTAGTAAAAGACAGCCCAAAAGAAGAATGACGAACTATATGTGCCGTCTTTTCAGACTGTTTCACTAGTAACCCCGCGGCTCTTCCATGCACCCTCATTATTTCAATAAATAACTTTAGCTTACTGCAAGAGGCATTGCGGACCAGTGGTGCTCTTTCGACGTGGTTACAAAATTCAAGGCACCCAACTGCAGTGTCTAGGCAGCTTTCTATGATGGCTACACTGACTGAAAGTGTATTACGGACAAGTTCCAATCTCTGTGTATCTTTGAAGCACAGTTTGGGTGTTTCTTCGGGGGGTTCGATTTCTGTAGAAACAACATTTCCTTGATTATCTAGCGAATATCGAGTTATTCTGGAATCGCGGACGTTTCTGCCGACTCGAGAGTATCGAGCCAAGTTTTCCTAGCAAATTAATTAGAAGGTAAATTCTGCATAATCTTTATGACACATACAGTTTTTCCATACTGCTGTTTCAAATATTTAAGATATGCTTCCCAACCTGCTTCAGCAGCCTCGAGCATTACTATATGTGGTAGTGACGGGTTATTTTCCAAAGCTCCTTCAGATGTGATTATCCGCCGCAATCTTTCTTGGACATTCTGTGATGGTTCTATGAATATTAATCGAGAGGTCCTGGTCTTGATATCGTACTGTTGGTAAAGCGCCATGTGCCTCATAGACCATGGCGACCCTGATTGTGTTCGTCCATGAAGTGCCGGATGTCGAACATTGTAACATATCTCAGACGAGGCTGCAGAGCAGCGGTGATGATGATAACAGTAATTCTCAGCACTACCATTCCTCCCAAACGCTTTGATGGTATTGATGAATGGCGGGAAAACGTTGTAGGTTTTTAATAACCGTAAGAGACACTGAAAAGTGATAAGAAGAGGGCCTAGGGTGTTCTCCTGCTTGATGATGCTAGTTGAGATTTAGTGGACTGCAGAAAGGCGTTTGATTCAAATTATCTTAACTGACATGAGGCTACTCTTGGTGGTTGAGTGGGACTGTGCAATTTTTTTGATCAATTAAGAGCCTCATGTACAGTAATCACAGTATCGCACTTACTGCAAGGTGGCTATTTATATCACCCTCATCTTGGATTACCTCCAAGTTGTTTTCATCCTCTGGAGCCCAGTTCAATACATTCATAACAGGGCTTGAAGAAGTGGCTGATATGCAGAGTCGTTCTTCCTCAACCAGAAGCTCTCTATATACCTGCTCGTTGTCGTCCAGGTGCTCATATGCGTTTTCCATTTTGCTACACGCCGAGGATTTCAAATTGTAAATATTATTTATATTTCAGCAATAACAATAGACGACGCTCCATTTCGAGAAAATGTAATACTCCAAAATCAGGCTGGCCAAAAACCATGTGGATCGCTCCGTTGGGCCTCCACCCCTTGCCAAGTCACTTTCCAAGATACGCGCGAAATGGTATGAGCCCCATCAGGGATTTGGCTTCATCTTTTCCAACTCACTCTGAAATAAAGTTTAGTAACCCGCAGTAATTCACTCCCTTCAAGGCCATTGGAATTTTACCTCGGTGAGGAGTCGCGGGATCATGACTAGGTAAACCGTATCTTCTTCCTAGGCAGAGTTAGCGATTAGAATACGATCCTTTACCGAGGGCGATTCGGAAGCAAATTTGCTTACTTCGAGATCAACTCGACCCCATAGGCCCACACAATGTTTGATCAACTTGACCTTGTCCACGTATCTCCTCTCGATGGTCTGGGTGACTGTAGGCATCGTAAAGGGTTTGTGCGTTGTTTGCAAAGATTTTTTATCTTCGGTGAGGTTAAAGATTTTGAGTGCGAGGACTCCGCATACATTGTGCATATTATTGCTTCTGCGGTTAAACGTGGAGATTTCCGATAGGGCAGGCATCGTAGTTGCATAGCACAGCCTCCTCTGCTTTTCAACCCGAATGGGTACAAGTAGACCATTTGGATAATTCCAATTATTGAGCCGAAGTTGCGACATATAATCTGAGTAGTTGCTGCTCGAAGCTTCACTGTTGCCCAGCTACCCTGATCTTGTTCTTATAGTTATTATCTACTACGGAACGATAAATATGGCGGATCTTAAAGAGAAAGCTGTTGACTACCTTATCCATACGGCTAGTGAACAGTCATTTATGCCGGAAGAGAAGCTGTTCAAACTTTTATCCGATTCCTCTATTGAGGAGAGCATTCGAAAGTTTGGTCCCCGGGGCCAATAGGGTGAAGATTGTATCGATGCAGTGAAGTCTGGAGCACGCAGGATCTTGCTGATTCTGATTCGTCTTGAAAATATTAGCCTTATCAGCAAATTCGTCGAAATGGAGCGTGCTCAAGATTCCCAACTTCCCTTCCTGTTAGCTCAACTAGAGAAGATTTTAGATAGCAGAGGAACAGCCTTGGACTTCTTCGAAACTCAATGGTCTACTATTCCAGTGTTTTTTAAGGAAAACCGTACGCATAGAATCTATCATCAAAGGATGATCTTGCCGTTTCTGAAACCCATCGATAGTTTGAGCGAGGAAGGAGCATTTGGAGAGGTTTCTATAGTTACCCTGAGCGGACTTCAGCATGCATTCCGAGAATTAGGAAAAAGTCGAGTAAGTAGCAAACATGTATTTCCTCGACTGAAATATATACTAACGCTAGACAGGAAAACATTCGCGTTGTGCGAAAATGCCTAAAAGCAGAAAAATCAAGAGACTCGAATTGGAAGCACCAGAACGAAGATCGAATATTGACATTACTCCGATCACTTACCCATGAGAACATAGTGCGACTACTAGCTTCCTATACTATAGAAAAAGACAGCCCGGAGCACAATTTCCTCTTTCCTCTTGCGGATACCACACTCTCACAAGTTCTTAAGAATGAATCGAATCAGACCTGGATATTCCATTTCCCAACGGACTACTCTTTTTTCCGACAGATTTATGGCCTTTCATCTGCAATCCAAAGTCTACACAACTTCATTTCCGATGGCGATGGACTTGAACTTCTAGGATGCCACTACGACCTCAAGCCAGCTAATATTCTCATAGACAAGGGAACAATGCTCTTGGCAGACTTTGGATTATCTCGTCTGCGTCCAGAGACCTCAAAGTCAATATTCAAAGAAGGTGTAGGGGATTATATGGCCCCCGAGTGCGAGCCTATGCTAGATGGTTCCTTTGGCAAGGGTATCATAAGTCGACCGAGCGACATCTGGTCTCTAGGATGCGTGGCTCTGGAGAGCTTGACCTACCACTTTGGTGGTTTCGACGCAGTGTAAGACTTTAAGAAACTTCGACGCAAGCACAATACTCATGAATTGTCTTTTGGGGGGTACAAAGCACCAAAATTCCATAGTATTGGGGACGAGAGTCCGGCTGTCTCTATATGGCTCGATCGCATGGATGTCCAATTTTCAAATATGACGAGATTCCGGCCACTCATCGAGAAAATGCTACTTATAATACCGGAACATAGACCGAAAGTATCTGAAGTCACCTTCACGTTATTCTTCGAAGCGCAAAGAACAATCTATGACGAAACAAGCAAAATCTTTGGAAATCTACATGAGGTTTCCTCCTCGCTGGAATTGAAGATTGAGCAGGAACGCTTCCTGCTGTGGGGGTGGGGAGCGAGATTATTACAGCCCAAGGATAAGGATATGCTCAAAGAAGTTGATGGATCAAGCGACAATTGGCTACAACGGTCTCCAAAAAAGTTCGGCGATATTAGCAGACTTCTGATTTTAATTCGCGAAGAACTCCAAGATCTTGTATCGGTACTGGAAACAAAGGAATACAAGGCGTGGCCGGTTTATGTGGGGGTGCAAGAACTGATCGACAGACTTTGGGAAATCCAAAGGCGTGCGGAAAGCGAGGGGCCAGATCTTCGTCACTTGACTGAAGAAATGGAATCCATGCTTGAGGCTCGGATGTTGACTCCAGATCAGAAAATGCTCCAAATGACGTGGCTACAATTGGATTCGAACAAGTCTTATACAAATATTGCCCGGCTAGCAGCTATGATGTATATGACTAAGGAGCTTGGGAGTGATAAGCAAAGTAACATCGGCAACCTAGTTTTTAAGGATACGAAAATCGATTCTCACCTTGAAAGAGGGGTTCATAGATTTGGAATGTTTCCAAAATCAGAGAATGAGGATGAAAGAGTAGTTCTGGTCGAATACATGTCATATCTCTCTGGGGAGAAAGAGGAAGATTAGGCAGTACTTCAAACAAGGGCCATGAAGCTAGCAACACTACTCAGTGGAAAATTGCCAAACGGAGACATTGTCAAAATGCCTGATGGATTTGCGTGCTCAAGTGTATCGGCTATTTTCACGATCCCCATAGAAACTCTTTCGGCCTGATGTACGATTTCCCGACCAGGACTGAAGACGGTACTCTCCCCCTCACACTGAAGGAGCTTATTCGCGGATTTGGCCGACCAGAGCTTGGTGTTCTTTTCAGGCTCGCATCTATGCTGGTGCATTGCATATGTGCGTTCCATAAAGCTGGGTGGCTGCACAAGAACCTTTCGGCACACAACATAGTATTCTTTGATCCACAGCTTGCAACGTCCCTACCACAACGGCTCCGAGATTTTCAGGTGCGCGGTCGAAACAAAATCCCATCAGTAGCGAAAACTCCCGAGTTACTTCCTATAGCTTCAGTTGAGCCGGCTAAGTCTTCAAGCCAACCGTGGTTGAAAGTCAAGCGATTTGTGGGTCGCCAGAAGTCAAAGTCAAAAGCCGAGGGCCAATTATCATCGAGTTCGAAGAATAATTTAGCACCTGAAGCTTCATATACCCCCCAGATTCCGGAAGGAGCGGCATCAATGGATAGTATTTCAAGTGCTGACCCAGCGACTGTTCCTGTGGAGTCAGAAATTACTCTAGCAAACCCATATATTGTTGGGTTTGATCACACTCGAGAAGATGAAACAACAGCTTTTACAACCGATGCGTCTCGAAACCCACGTCAACAATTATATCAGCATCCTGATTATTTAAGAAAACTTCCAAATCAAAGATTCTGTTCTGAATACGATTGGTATAGTATTGGTCTCGTATTGCTTGAGATTGGGTTGTGGCAACCAGCCGAGGACATGGCCCCGAAGCTCACCGGAAAATTGGCACGATCGCACTGGTTGCAATATTCCACTCCCCAGTTACGGTTTGTGATGGGGAAAACTTACCAAGAAGTAGTGGAGTTTTGTCTTGCTAGTGTGATGGGAAAGGAGAACAGATTTGAAGAATTCGGTGTTAGGAGACTAGACAAGTGCAACGCCTGAGGGGCTAAGGGTTCTAGGTATGGAGTCATAAGTATGAACTTCTGTATCGTGGTATTATTGGAAGATTGATTGGTTTGTATAGGTAGGCTGGGTAAAGAACATGTGATTAAATAGATGATCGAATAACAGATAAAACTCCCCATAAAACAGTAGATCGTGTAAAATATGCAACAGATAACCAGAATAATCTTGAGGGAAGACAGGAACGAGACAATTCAGGTGATAATGAATCTAACACAGCAGTTGCACGTCTCATCCCCTCTTCAGGTTATATGCGTTATCAAATCCAAAATAGAAACACTCCTGCTATCACTGCCTTCTTCGCTTCGCTCCGATGGGCAACATCTAACAATCTTTTCGTAAGATTCCACCCTGCATCGACTGCTTTCGGATGTCGAGGGCCAAGCAAAGCAACAAATATTTCTAAGGCTTCTTGATAATTTCTTGTACTATCCGCCTTTTTTCCGTTCATCCACAATAAGAGAGCATAGTTACAAGTGAAGGTTGCTGATTGAGTATGCTTCTTACCAAAATCGCTCAACGTAGCATTGAGAACCTCCTTCGAAATATTTAGGCTCTTTGGGAGGTATTCTTTTTGAGTACAAAGAACCAGTGCCAGGTCCATTCTATATCTCATAATGATTTGCTTTTGATGCTCTTCTCGAAAAATCTGAGGGGCCCACCAATTGAGCTGTCTCAATAGGGCAATTCCTTCGTAGGTCCGACCCCGTCGACACTCGAGATCTCCATAAAGTTTTGTTGCGCGAAGAATATCGGGATGAAAATCAGGCTTGGTGGACCATTTTCGACGGAGGGCGCAATGTTTCTCGATGCTGTTTTTCAACCTCTCCCTTTCAAAATCATACTGACCTGGTACTTGAAGAAGCAGATTAATGAAGTGTTCTTGAAGAGCAAGGTCTCCTGGATGCCCCTCCACGTCGACTAGAATGCATTGCCGCATCTTTTCATAGGAGGATTGTATTATGCTTAGCTGTGTTTTTTTCTTGCCGCAAGTAAAATTGAGCGCATCGGGATAATAAGCATGAACTTCGTTTTTCGTCTCGTCAGATTGCATTGTGGACTTAAACAAATGTGATGCGGCGGAGAGGTACTCGTCCTTGTTGAGCGCAATCCCAACATCCGAGAGCACAATAGCAAGTCTTGTTCTAGCACCAATAGCCACCGGATGAGTGGGACTCAAATGTATTATTGCTGCTTCAAGGGCTGACCTGTGGACGTTGATGGATTCTTCGAAGCCTTCGTAATCCTTCGGCTCAAAGCCCCTGGAGTGACAAAGATATTGAGTCTTCTTGGAATGTATAACTCCACTTAACTGCAAAGCCATAACGAATTGAATTGGCTTCAAAGCCATGGTTGCATGAGTTGCAGTTGATATTTCAGTACCAAGTCTCAATGCCTCCAGTAGGTAATTCTCATCTTGAAATGTGGAACCGACGTGAGCCAGAATAAAAGCTAAGTGTGACTGTAGCTTTAGATGCAAATCGCCGTTTTCCAAGCTCAGTGATTGAAAATCTTCTATTAATTGTCTCATCTTCTCGATTGCCTCGCAAAGAGACCCTGCATGAGAAAGATACCACAATAGATTAATGACCTTATCCTGGATTCCTGGGTCACTTGGGAAGACATCAATCGTTGTTTTGAGCAAATCTCGTTGCATGTCCGCTGGGAACCCAAGTGCTTCTTTGCCGTGGAGACACAAGCTACCTGCCAGATCTGCCATGCAACCAAGTGAGACGAAATGTGTATCACCAAAAACGTCCTTCTTAATTTGCATGACCATGGTAAGTATAGTAGTAGCTTCTTCAATTCGTCCGGCTCTTGACAATGCAACTGCCTGAGTTACCAATGCTGAGAGCCTCTCAGGAGCAGTTTCATCACATGCATCGTTTCTTAGAAGAAGATTCTGTATTGCCAGGGCTTCTTTAACCTGGAGAGCAGAACCCAAAGTCAGAATACTGGCAAGATCATGCTTTGACTTCGAAACCAATGCGTCCTTCGCAGCGCGAACTCTTTCATGACGGCTGGCGCTTATGTGATTTGTTTCATTGAATGCCTCAAATTCAAAATTTTAATCGTCATTGTCTTCACCTGAAACAAAAAACTTCTCGTGTAGCGCTGTAGATAGACGCTGCAGTTGGATGGCATCTGATAATCGGCCTGACTTGGCAATTGCTTTCGAAAGAGTGGTAAGGGTTGGAAGAGCAATATTTGCAGAAACACAGCGTTTGCAGATCTCATTTTGAGGGTCATAACCATCTCGAAGGGCTTCAGCGACCCCAGATTGCATAGCTTCGTCTAGTTGCCCCTTAGCAACTAACCAGTTGAGTAGACGTGCCCTTGGGTGTACCAAGTCTACCCATTTGTAATTTTTTGGGAGTTTCTCTTTCCAGATACCAGATGTATTGTGGGGCCTTGTTGCTTTTAGAACGCCAGGTATTGACTTTATAACACCAATTGCTTCACTATATTTACACTGCAATTCAAGTGCATCAGCAATTAGAGTATCTGAGCTCTCGGAATCAATAACTTTATGAAAACTGAATCCTCGCCATGTCATGTGACGGCATGATTCCATACTGAGTAGGTCCATTTGTTTAAGCTGCCTAAAAGCAAGTTCTGCATGGCCATGCATGTTATAATTGGTGTAAAGGTCACCTAAAGCCCGTTGGAGTACCACGGCTGAGGATATGCAAACGGCAGTGTTGATCTTCCCTAAGCTTTCTTGCTGATATCTCACTATCGTAGAAGGAAGGATTCCAGACTGGAATGGGTTTCGTGGTCGGTCGATGTTGAAAATTGACGGTGGACCAGACAAGCTCTCCTTGGGCGAACGCACTTTTGATTCAAATCTATCTTCCCAAAAGTCGACTTCATTACACAAGTCTAACACGCCTTTCCTGCGACATATCGAAAGGCAATGCTTGTAAGTATAGGTACGAGCTTTGCTGCAGTTGTTATCATCGTCAAATTTGCCAAATGCAGTGTGGCGGCAAAGAGCGAGTTGATGGGCTGCGTATATCCTGCACTTTTGACATTCCCCTTCCGCTTTCCTCAAAAGACCTTTAATCACTTCATCTCGCACAAGGTAGTGTAAGCGATTGAAAACAGGGAATAGCTCCGGTAACTGGTTTCGTTAGTTTCAGGCGTTGCGGACAAAGTAAAAAGGAGGAAACCTACGTCTGGAACCAGATGCAGAACATATCCAAAGCCTGCGAAATTTCTGAAAAATGACCGATATCGATTTCTATCATATTTTTGAAGAGATGAACCATCCGAATCTCTCCAGGAAACGTGAATTCAGCCCCGGATTTCCAAAAAGTACTCAGAAGGAAGATTTTGTCGAATATGTTGCGACTCTGTCCATAAGAAAATTCAAACAGAGAACTGGTATAACGGGGCCGAGAGATAAGTTGGCTGGAAGTGATTAGCCTCAGAGGAAGGAAGTTTGATTTAAAACAATTTACCTAGCTTCACTTGTTTGCAGAATTGAACTGAGTTTTAGAGTCAGCTCGTCAAATGAAACCCTTACTTCGGGTTCATCAATGTATGACTTGGCAAAAAAGTCGCGTAGGACTGGGACGCATCGTTCCAAGAATATCGGATCTATGAGCTCTCCTGACTGTGGCTCTCCGTCGTTCAAAAGTTTATCCATGGCCATATCAAAATCGAAGGGCTCAGAAGAATCCGGAATAATTCGAATTGAGTTTTGCCAGAAGAGTAGCCACGCACAGACCTTGCCATAAGAAAATGCGTCAACCTTCTTTGCATCTGAGATTGTATATCCGCTTACATCCTCCACTTGCTCCGGAGCCATCCATTGAGTAGAAATTCCTCTCAAATCCACATGGTCGTTTTCAGTTGCACCGAAACAAGTGCACCCAAAATCATTGACCTTAGCGACAAGCTCATTGTCTTTTTCGAAGACCAAAACATTTTCGGGTTTGACATCTGAGTGTACAATGTCTATATCAACAATTTTAGTTTTTATATCGAAACTATTAACGAATTGGCTTACTGAATGCATGCATTGCTTTAATTGCATTGCCTATATCGCTACAGAAGCGTATCCGTTCGAGAAAAGATAGCGGCATCGACCTTGTATGCCTCTCCATCATGAAATCCACAATGTGTCATGCGTTGACCGTTCAAAGACCAAATAAGGTAATACTCGTAGAAATGTTGTTTCGTGGAATATGGGCCGCCATGTAACACCCAGAAGTTGCTGGATATTTGGATGCTGCCCAAGGACTGGATGCTGGAGGACAAGAATTTCCGATAACAGGGTTTTGTTCATCAGGGTCACATCTTTCACTGCCAAATCAGGCTCTGACTTGAATACCACCCCTAGCTGTGGAGGAGGCAGTATAATTCGGCTACCTTTTTTCTGGCTGTAAGAAGTGACGGGTTTGAACTCGAAGAGCGGAACATGCAAGCTCTGAACTATCGCCAAGAAAGAAACAAAATCACAGTCGATTAGATCAGACAAAAGACTACCACGACCGTATACCGTAATGGATGTATTGCGATGAGCCTCTTGTGGCTGATTAGGGATTGCCGCAGCGTCGCTGTTTCTCGATACCGCCTTCGGGCTTGTGATATTTCGAAGCCTGATCATGTTTAGGTATAACCCTCCTAACAATCCTTTACAGACTCTGAACAGAATGATACAAGAACTAAAACTGCAACACAATTAGAGAGTAAATATTGCAGAAAAGAAGGTTTACCAGTTGATAAAAGGAACATGTCACTCCATCTCTGGTAAGGATCCGTGGCAAGCCCCGCTCTTACAACGTTACACAAACATTTCTTCCACCTCTTTTTCTCCTCATCTGATGCGTTTCGCCCCTTCCTTGAACATAATCAAGGATTAAGTTAGATGTTTACTATTGTTTTTGCGACACTTCTAATTTCCGAGAGATTGAAAACCATTTCGAATAATAACTTAGATTCTTTGGGAACAATGGCCTTCAATTATCAGAAGGACTTGGAACGACGAGATCTACTGAAGGAGGCGTTAAGAACATATCGACTCTAGTGGATATTTTGCAACTGCACGCGGAGAACTAGACTTGAAGAGATTTGGTATATCTCCACTCCAACTTTGGCTTTTTTTAAGTACTATTCATGCTTATAACTAGTACCGCGCTCTTTCGCTGCTTTAGGTTGTTTACTAAAATAAGATTACAAAGGAGTATTTCACATATAAGATTTGTTCCAGCCAAGGCGGTTTGGATAACGCATTTAGATACGCCCCGATTCTATATTTAGTGGTTTTTAGAATTTCTTTTATTAAGTCAAAATTTACCCTTCTTGAGTGGCGATTTTTAACGAGTGTATCTTACAAGATAAACTATCCCTTTTGAAATTGAATTGAGATGGCATTTCCAAAATTCGACAAGTGACGGAAAGAATTTTTGCATGTTATTTTCTCCCCAAAACTTTAATCAAGCTACTCTCTCCTCCCGTTCTCTTTGGCAAAAAAAGCGAATTGACTTGACGATGAACAGCAACTGGGCAAGTAAGGGAAGCGTCAAAAGTCACACTCATATAAGCGTTTAATAAGTAACTAAGTCAAGCCTTCCCTAGATCAGACATTTCCAGCCTACTGAGACTCCTCTTTCCCCTTAACAAATGTGTCAGAAAACCCGACGATTTTGCTTTGCTTATATTTGTCTTGACGAAAATTTACATAACCCCCCCGTGTAGCAAGGAACCGAACCAAGGGGAGAGTAGAAAATGGACTTCTTCTGGAGTAGAGTTGAGAACTGTCCATGGGTATAATTCTACTACCCTAAAGATATATAAGAAGAGAGGAATATACTAGGGGAGTTTAGCGGAGTAGATATCTGTCACGAGCTAGTGTTTGGGAAGGACATGGTGGAAATCACAACAGGACGCAGCAAAATACACGAAACATATCATCCTCTCCTATGCACGAAGAGAAGCAAGTATGAACTCTTGACGTTCTATCTTCTACGAAATGTTTGACACTCCCGTTCCTCGAAAATTTCCCTCAAGGGACAAATCCAATCAAGTATTCAACCCCTCATTCCCACCATCATCAAACCCCTCTCTAAACCCCTCAGGCCTAACCCACTGCCAAGCAAGCATCGTCCAATTCAACTCCTTCCTCCACCAAAGCCCATGACCCAACCCCTCCTCATCCGCACAAAGTCCCCCAGTCCGCACCATCCTCTTTTCAAAAACCGCCTTTCTAAATCTCGAATGTACAATAGCCATTGAACACATAACGCATGGTTCATGTGTACAATATATCTCCAGTTCATGACATAGGTATCCCCCAATATCGATTTCTTTCTCCGGGAGTGTTTGTTCGAGTTCTAAGATTGGTTGATTGCGGAATATGCGCTGAGTAGAAGTCGAGGCAGGAGGAGAAGGGAGAGAAGGAGAAGTAGTATGGTCCCTAGCCAACCCCTCAGAGACCATACCAATCCCCCTCATCACAGCATGAGCCGTCACATTCCCCTCTCCTCCCCCCTCCCTATTCCAACAACACCACCTCCCATCCCCAGCCGCAACAACAACCTTCGCCTCCCCCACCCTCCTCTCCACAATCACACACCCAACACCCTCACCCACCCTCTTCTCTCTCGCCTCATCCGCAAGTCTCCAAGCCATATCCATCCACCTCCCCACATCTGTTGCAATCTCCTCCTGTGCCCTGGAAACAATAGAAACATGCGGTCCAAAAGGATTACTCTTTTTATAAACTGTAGGCCAGTACTTCGCGCTCCATTGTGCTGCTTGTTCCGCAGAAGTAGGTGCTAAAAGGGGGATATTCGTGGTAGATAGTTTTACGGCGCCGGGACCGAGGATGGTTTCGAGCGATGGGACGAGGGAGGTGTGGTCGATTATGCTTGTTGCTGCTACGATTAGGAATATCTTTTTCTCCTCAACCCTTTCATTATTCTCGTTTTCTTCTTCGGGGGAAGGGTTTGAGGAGGGGTCAATAGCGGGGTCCCCCAAATTATCATAATTCCTCTTCACATATTCAGGAACAGCTTCCGGTTTCGCGAATCGTCGCAGATGTTGCAGATCAAAGCCACCATCTTTAGGAATGAGGGTTCGTACCAATCTGTACGTAAATCAGCAGTGCTTCCGCAAAAGCAAGTTTTTGACTCACCCCAATGTACGGCTAGCTTTTTGGATGGGTACCACAGTGATGTAGACATTTAGAACTCGAACCGCAGCTCTCGTCTCTAATGTCGTTTTCAAGGGAATCAACTGTCCTCCATTTGGAGATGCTGGGATGCGGTGGCTATCCGCCGACTCGTTGTTCATTTCATGCAGGTTGTCAGCCTCGAGGTCCAGCCTTGTCGAAATTCCCAATCAGCTGTGAGAGAAATTAATTCAATCACGTGGACCTGCCCAACTTCTCAAAGTCAATTGAAGCGGAAAAGTATTACTTCGAATCTTGATCCAGGTTCCCAAGACGATCGTGGGAGATCAATTACTGATAAACTGATATCACCAATTATCACCAATTATACATTCACATCAATGACCAAAAGACTTTTGTTTTACTCCGCTTCTCATTCAGTTGGTTTCTTAGTTACACGTTTGGTTCTTCAAGAGATCCGCCCCACAACCAGATCCCCTGAGAAAAGAAGATAAGGAAAAATAATAATAATGTCATAATCGCTCCTCCCAAAGATGCGCTAATGCATCAACAAGAAGCTGCAAACTCTCCTAAAAGAATTCGCTCCGTCAAGTAAAGGGAAGATACAAAGTGAACCGCATATTAGCAAATCTCATGCCCCAAAGTTTAAACCAGGAGATGAGTCGCAAGTTACACCGATAGAAGAATAGAATCGCAGGTATGTGTAAACACAAGATAACTGCCCCAGAGCTATCGAAAAAGAACCCATCCGTTGACATGCCGAGAAAAAGGAAAAAACAACGCAAATTCCACCATTAAAGAAAGGACAGATAAGGAAAATTTGATGTCTATGCGGGATTGATTCCGGTACCGGTACAGGTTGAGCTGCGCAGTCGCTCCTATTGTACCCTGCGCTGAGAGAATTGATGATGTGGAGAATCGTGGTGGATCTTTTGTGATCGTGCTTTTTTTATGGTACAAAGTGCCGCTGAAAAATATGCTGAATACCGTCTTCGAGATGACCGCATTGACGCTGTGATGCAAAAGGGAAGCAAGCCTGTGGATGCTAGTGTAACATAAGAGCCGTGAATATCGTATGTGAAAACAGTGTTCAAAATTGCCGAGTCTGCCAGTAGACAGATGACAGCAACGAGACTGCAGAATAGAAATTGTGCATCCAAGGCGAGAATTTAATTATCGTTCCTCGTACCGTTACAAGCGTGAGATCGTGTCGTCATAACCAAAGTGTGATGGAATATGCATGTTTTACAACCAGTTACCAGCATCTCCTGGGCCGGCACCTCCTTGAGCAGCACCTCTATATGGAGGAGAGAAGTACTGTTGTGGAGGAGAGGCAATGTCGCCATTGACGGGGAAGGAGTTGGTTTGGACTGGGGTGGTGAGAGCTCCAAGACCATTTACAATGCCATTGGTTGGAGTGTGGGTATAACCATTGGTATAACCATTACCAACCGGGCTTGTGAATGGGCTAGCAGCAGTCGAAGCGTTGGAAAGACCGCGTGTGTGACGGGCGACGGGTTGAAGGGGTTCGACAGTCTCGGCGGGAGTTTGCTGGCCACTTGATGGACCACTGCGGGCCTGGGGAATTTGACTTGGAACTTGAACAACCTGCTGAGCCGTCTGTCCCTCATTGCCTTGGATCTTGGCTTGAATTCGTCGACCATATGGAGTGGTACGAATGGCAGGGAGGTGAGGGCGGATAGCCTCAATCAAACGAACCTTCATGGCAGGATTGGCATAATCGAGGGCGGTTTGGATGACGTAGTTGGCGAAGGAGTCTCGGAGGAGACGATCAAGCTCAGCCGGTTGAAGCATCTCGTTGATGAGCATATCCTTGGAATCCTCCTGGGAGCAGCGAAGACACTTCTCAATGACATTGGAGCTGAACTTTTGCTTGGATAGCTGACCAACCTTGCCTTGGAACATTCTAACAAGAGGCTCGGTAAAGAGCGGCTCGTTGAGATCAAGAATGTATTGAACAACGTAATTGCCAAAAGGGTCTTGAACGAGAACGTAAGCATTATTGGAGATTTGCTGAATCAACCAAGCCTTTTGATCGCCAGAGGCATGATCGATGCATCGTTGAAGAACACAGCATCCATGACGATGGGTTCCAACATCAACACAATTGTTTCCAACAGCGGTGAAAATGAATTGAGCGTCAATTGGAGACAGCTTGTTGAGACACTTTTGGATGACGTGATTGCCATTGAGATCTTGGATAAGCTCAACAACACGATATTGAAGAGCAGCAATGATTGTTTGGACTTGTCCTGGAGTGGAGATAAACTCAATCATCTTTTGCAAAGCTCGTGTTCCATGTTGGTTCAAGGCGATGCGGACAAGGTCGTGCGAAGCGTTCTCAATGAGAACGGTGCGCTCGTCGTCATTGCAGTACTCCAATAGCTTCTGGCAAAGGTAATTACCGAAGGGATCAGTCATCAACTCAATGACATGTTGGTTTGTCTCGAGCCAAATCATGTGAACTTGCTCGGGGTTGCGATCCTCAAGCTTCTTTTGGAGATAGCGGCATCCATGTTGGTCCTTGCAGAGGGTGTAAATCTCACCTCCCAACTGCTCCAAGGCCATGTTTGCGAATCGGTTCATTGCTAATTATAGAGTCAGAAAATACATCATCAACGGAAAAAGTATGAAACTTACCTTCACCATCATTTTGTCGACGTTGCTGAATCACACGTGCTTGGCTGTCACGAGGAGTTGCCTGAGGGGTGTACATGCCAGGAGCGCCAACAGTAGTGCCCGGACCAGCATATTGTGCGTAAGGGTTGTGAGGAGAATACATTGGTTGCTGCAATTGCATGTTCTGCATTCCCATGCCCATCATCTGCATGTTGTAATTGTAGTATCCTGGAGGTGAATACTGTTGGCTGGCAGTTGGCGATGTCATGGCAGCTGGAATTTGTGGTTGAGACATGCCTTGTGTGAGAGAAGGTCCGAAAGGTGCAGCACTGGCTTGAAGAGCAGATTGAATAGACTGATAACCTCCGTTTTGAGCCTCACGAAGAGTTGCAGTCTCAGAAGCGTTCAACTCGCGGCTAAGTCTGTTCATTGCGTTTGGTGGAATGCGACCCAAGCTTGCGTTGTGGTTATGAAGATGTTGTTGAGCATGCGAGTTGGGAGTCGTATTGACGCTTGAGCCTCCGTTGGTGCCTGATCTCATAGTTGGGACGTCATTGGCAGAGTAAGATGATTGAAGCTTTGGTGGGGTTTGAGCCATGCTTGGTGGTGAAGAGATTTGAGAGTCTTGACCTTCAAAGAAGTTCATATCGATAGAGTGGCGGTAAGATGGGCGAACGTTGACAGGCGATTGAGGGTCGTTGGAAGGAGCTGCCGAACCACCGTTTGTCTGACCTTGAGAAACCATTGGGAAGCTCTGTTGGGATTGAGAGGACCTATGGTGAGGACGAGCAAACATACCCCAGCCGTTGGATTGCGACTCGGGGCCAGGTGATTGGCGTGATTGGGACAATGAAGCCAAGTCGAGTGCAGCAGATGAAGCGGATAGCTGCATTAAGCGGTCAGCAAGCAAGTTTGGACAAACCGAATGATGAGACTTACCATTCCTGGATAACCTTCACCACGAACGAGGATTGGAAAGTTGTCTTTGGTGGTGGTGGCGTTCATGTAGTTCTTGATATCTGGAGATGTCGCACCGTCTTCTTCTCCAAAGAGGAAGCGGGTGGTGTTGCTTGGGTCTTGAAGGAGGTCGTGCATACCGTTGCGAGACTTGGTAACTGGCATGGAGTATCGGTTGAGGCTGGATGATTATTAGCAACCAGGAGACGAGGTGGTTTGAAGTTGAAGCCAAGCTATTGTGGGCAATGAATCATGAAGTTGAGGTGAAGGGTAAGTTTGAGACAATAAATCGATTGATGAATTGAGTAACGCAGAGCGAACAACAGAAAAGGCTCCGTAATAATGGATAACAAGAAACGAGTATTCGCTGAGAGATTTTGTGGTTGTCGAAGTTTTGTGGAGTTGTGGTAAGGGTTGAAGTTGAAAGGTTGCGGGGAAGAGGTTGAAGGATAATAAAAAGACGGGGCTGGGATTCAGAGGTGCAAAGGTCAAGTCGGCGCACAATACCGATTTTTAAAAAAGGTGAATCCAACCGAAGGTCCAGGCAGCGCAAAGGTGAGTAACTACTCCACCGCTTTTATCATCACCAGATGCTCGCCTTTGACCAGCCTCGTGACTTTTGATAAAAGGGCAAGTGTTGCCGAACCTAAGCTCTGATATCATATCAAGGCAGAATTTGATCTCAACAGAAGAGACCAAATTCATACTCAATGATACGATCTCAAAAGTGAAATTCCAAGTGGATCGGTAATAAAAATGAAAAACACCCCGGAACATAGGAAATGGGAGTACTCACGCATTTGTAGAGCGATGGCTGGTAGGATCTTGTCGAACAGCCTCCTCCTTCTCATCTTCGTCGCTGTTGCGTCTCGAGCCGGGAACCGACTTGGAAGGCAACTTGTCGTCCATCATTTGAGATTGCAATATGCCTGATCGTGGCGAGGTAATTTGAGATCCGGATCTGCCTGGGCGATTGTAAAGACCTGGGGGTGAGGTAAGAGCGGAGGTTGAATATCGATTTGGTCGAGAGAAAACCGAAGGGAAGCCTGAGCTAGTCTCACGGTATTCGGGAGGGGTTGTAGGTTCGGATTGGTGTCCTTGATTGTTCTTAGACCGACCAAGGTCTTCGGTCATCTGCTGGAGTTCTTGTTCTTCTCTGCGTTGTTGTAGATCGAGAAGTTGCATCTCAGCCTCGAAGCGTCTTTTCTGCTCCCGCAGTCTCTCGTACTCGAGCTTCTTCTTTTCTAGCTGTTTCATTGGTTAGCTATTGTTGATGGCGGGTACGCTAAAAACAATTGATAGATATCATGGTTGTTGGGGGGAGGGGTTTGAAGGTGAGGTAGGCGAAGGGAGGTGGTCGGGTGAATATGCGTCCAAGTAAGATGGGACGGGATTGCTTACAAGTTGCACTTTGTGGTAAGTCTGAGTTATGGCAGTGTTAGTAAAGAGGCATTTTACGGATTGGGTTTAAATAGTAGAAGTTGGAGGCTATGGAAAATTTTCGGTTGTGGGGGAAGACAATAGAGAGTCGGAAGGTATTGTGTTGTGAAGGGACAATAGCTTACCGAGGGACCGTATTCCTGTTGGGGCTCAGGACCACGTTGATTCGCCAGTATGCTCATAGTAGGGACTCTTGCAGAGTCCGCAGTGAATCGGCGCATCAGACCCCCTCGATTATCTCGGCTGTCTTGGGAATGAAGAGGTTGGGGCACCCGATTGCCATTGCCGCTTCGTGGAGGAGACACGAGGCCCATTAAGGATGCATCATTTCGAGGGGATTGTTGGCTACGGAAGCGCAACTCGTCCATTCGGTCGCTGGTACTATTGGAATATGCCATTTTCAAAGAATGATTTACTACGGCTGGTCAGTTACGGGCCATTGTTGTTGAACCTCACTCTGGACGACTTCACAAGGTGGGGTTTCTCGTCGGTGAGTTCCAGTGGAACAGACGGCTGAGCCTCGAGACCACGTCCAGAACTGAGGGAGGAAAAACTCGAGAAGAGGCCTACTTGAATGATGTCCAAAAAGGGAGCGAGAGTAAGCGAGCGTCCTCGACGGACGGGCGCAGAACTAGGAATTGTTGTATATCCAAAAAGAAAACGAGACGAGGATTTTGAGAAAGACGAAGTCTGCTGGAGTCTGGCTGTCGAAGGTCGAAGGGTTGCGCCCCTACCTTAGCGTCGAACCCTTCTGAGGTGGCGGTGTAGACCTAGTCAAAAACATCCAACTTTATCTAGGTTCTTACTATCCCCGTACTTAACGACTTAGAAAGGAAATAATTCAGAATTAAAGGCCTGTAGTATTTAATTAACATATATAGTATATATCTTTAGCTAATAATACTTATATAATCTCTAGTAGCTAGTTTCTAGATTATATTAAGTAGTCTAATCTTTAATTACTAATTAAATATAATTTGTATTATAATATATATAATAAATTATTTACTAATAAATCCAAGTAAAATATACTAAAAATGTATTTATCAATAGCTTATTAAGAGTTTAGTTTTCCTAGGTGGCGTTTCTGTTATCACTTACACTATATTCTCTTACAAAGTGAGGTTTAATATTACTGATATACGACTAGACCGAGCGCTAATCTCAACGAGTAAGAAAAAAGAACCCCCGTTTTAGAAGAGCATCGTGGCCATCTAAATACCAAAGAACTAACACAACCACTGGTCTAGAATACTTAGAAATTTGACAGCATCTTAGAATGCTCCTTCAGAACTCATTGAAACATTTTGTGTATCCTTTCAATTTATTCCGAACTCGTAAAGTGTAGACTTTCTTGACATGGTGGGGTGGTCTGTGTGCGGGCAGGCATGTAAGAAGCTGGGGCTTTCTTTCCCCAGACAGAAACTTGCTGAGTCGTCAACCCAACTATTCGCATTCGCGAGCTTCACCAGCTGCACTTCTCTCCATTCTGCATTCTGCATCCTGCATCCATGTTTCCCTTCTAAATCGGTCGCTGAGCTGTATATTCAACTTGGAAGTTGTCCCTTCTTTGTGCCCAAGTTCATATTTCATTCTTCCCATACGTGTTTGAGCCACTGGCCTGTCTGCCTTTAAACCCAGGGTAAGGATCGTCGCCAGAAAGATCTACAGTTGCAAGAAACAACAGCTACAGCTCCCGCATCCAGAACACCCCAGGTACTGGTACTTCACCAAGCAACTGCTGCCACGAGCGCCTTTGAGAGATATTCCTATCGTGGATCAAAGCTATCCCGCGCCTTTCCACAGCCAGGCCGCGAGCCTCATTCGGCATCCACGTTTACCGGCAAACCCGAGAAATCGACCTTCATGGCTCCGTAGGACGATGAACTCTTTGAATATCCTCTCGGCGCGAGTTTCGCCGCCGCAGACTCCATCACCCTCACGAAATGGCTCTTATGCCAATCTTCCCTCGTCGGTTGCAGTAACAGGGTCCCGAAGGAACTCGCGAGAGGCTCTGTTGGATGAGAAGGGAGAAAGGGAGGGGAGTGCCCACGATGCCGATTTTGACGACGAGAATACGAGAATACATGAAGATACCCCTCTGTTGAATAAGGAAGCTGGCGGATACCCTGGGACAACGCAGTATGGTTGGCATATGATTCCTAAGAGAATATCGGCTGCTGTGATAGAGTCAATACGATGGGTTCTTTCTACATTCGCCGCGCCAGGTGTATACCTGATCGCATGTCTGTATGATGATAAGGGGAGCTTTGCGCCGTTCTCGCAGTTCAGGAAACTAGGCGCTGCATTTTCTGGAAATGGGAGAAGGGCGTCTACAAGTCAACTGGGCATATCATCCCAAGATATGCGTATGGGAGATCCAAATAGCGGGAAAATCTCACATGGTCGACGAGCTTCTGTCAAAGGGGGCCGGAAAATATCATCAAACTCTTCTTCGTCAGGGCTCTCCTCGGAATCGGAATCGGAGCGAGAACGTTCCATCATTGAAGCTGGGATATCTTCGTCTGGTAGGCACACCCGCTCGAAATCGCTAGAAACTGCAGATGAGACCGCTCCGGCCAGGCGCTCGATCCGAATAAGACTACATAATGAGGATAGCTTGCGCCAGAGAAAACATCGCCGTACACAATCCACAAGCACCCAAAGCAACGGCTCTGGCGCATTATCGACGACCGACCCAGCTTCTATCAAATCACCAACTTCGCCCTCTTCGTCGCTTCTTATGACCAAATACCCCCGCGCCCCTGCGGCACCTCGTCCGCTCATTCCACAGCGGCAGCCCTCATATGTACTCCCGGATGCACCGAGCGGAAAATTAATACAAAAGACCTTGATCCTTGATCTGGATGAAACGTTAATCCACAGCATGGCCAAAGGTGGTCGCATGAGTACAGGTCATATGGTGGAGGTGAAACTCAATATGCCAGTCAGTGCTGGTGGGACTGCAACATTAGGGCCTCAACATCCCATCTTGTATTATGTGCACAAAAGACCACACTGTGATGACTTTTTGCGGAAGGTATGTTGACATATATCAAATCCGGTGCTGGATATCTACTAAGTGAGATTAGGTTTGTAAATGGTACAACCTGGTTATTTTCACAGCTTCTGTTCAAGAGTACGCGGATCCAGTGATAGACTGGCTGGAACAGGAGCGCAAATTCTTTTCTGGTAGATACTACCGCCAACATTGTACCTTTCGACATGGCGCTTTCATCAAGGATTTGAGCTCTGTAGAGCCTGATCTCAGCAAAGTCATGATTCTTGACAATAGCCCTTTGAGTTATATGTTCCATCGAGGTAGGTCAACCCCTTTCTTTGGGGATGTGATTTATGCTGACATTATCACAGATAACGCGATTCCAATAGAAGGATGGATAAACGATCCAACGGATAATGATTTACTTCATTTGGTGCCTCTGTTAGAGGGATTGCAGTGGGTGACGGATGTGAGAGCCCTGCTTGGTCTGCGGGGTGGGGAAGATGGCAAGCAATAGTACAGTAAGACTAGGGCCGTAATTGATCCTTCATCTTTTTTTTGAGACTGCAGTAGCATGTCTCCTTGCGTTGTACAGTATCTTACTTGCATACCTGAGCTACCTTACCTTAGCTATGCTGCAGTGAGCGTCCCAGCCGAGGTCCATATGGCCCCTCTATAAGCATCCCGCGAGTATCTACTTCACAATTGATCTTTGTCAGTTGATAGAAAGGAAATTGATAGAATAACTCCTCTAGAATTAGCTCGACCTACCTAGGTACTAGGTACACATCTGTTGTCTTCGTATATTCTCACCTCTCCCCCCCCCTTCATATAGGATTAACTTTAGCGAGGCTAGTCTGATCTGAACCTTCACGTCGTTAGCTAGTTCCCTGTTGATCGGACTTTCACAGAAGCACAAAACTCGAAAATAATCCAAAGAGGGAAAAGATCAATTGAGTGGCAAAGGGAAACACGTTGTGGAATTAATGATTCCTTATGACAGGAGGGCGAAACAAACGAACTGGGTTGGCCAGGTCACAAGGGCATTTTCCTTCTCTTCCCTCCAAAACAAGACGTCATTTTGCTGGGATTTCGCTCGCCTCTCCAGCGAGCTCGGTGGTCAGCGAAGACGGGATTGAGCTCCGGGGAAATGTTCAAAGAGATTACAGTCCGTAAAGCTCTCGATTGATTGTACAGAAGAGAGGATGTATCTTTGACTTATGACTCTGAATCGTTTTTGTAACAGATTTGGATTGAAACAATGGTGTTGAGAGCTATCTAGACATAGCTCTCACCCCGCGTGTCCGTAAATTAATCCTGGCGGTGCCCAAGCATCAAGGATTCAGGGGCACGCAATTACCAACCGAGCAGCGACGGGAATTGGTGAAAACAGGCGGGAGAAGCTCAATCGGAAGAAACACCACGTTTTGCTCCAGAAAATTTCTACCTCTATTCACCTTTCTGGAGAGTAGATTTACCTTTCTAACTCGATCTTCAGCTTACAAACCGACGTCTACAGCTGAAATTGATACCAGTTACTGGAAGAAGTGGTGTAATTTCCAAGACCTACTCGGTCCCGCACCGATCTTACAGTAGCGCGAAAAGCTCCGGCCAAGCTGTGCTTCGCTCTTTGCCCACCATCAACCCACCCACCGTATCGCATCGCACCTACTTGTACCTGCACTCGTCTCCATCTCCCTCTCTCTCTCCCTCTCCCCTCGCAATTAGCCCATCGCGCTTGCCAGAAAGAACGTCCTCGAGAAATCATCTTCATCCACTGTCCTGCGCGCAGTTCACGTCGTTGCATTTCTTCTCCAGGTTCGCTTCCACCTTCCAAACTGGCTGGTTATCAAACAACAGCTTAGGTTGCTCCCCACAGCATGCTAACATAACAGTGTTGCTCTCGCAGTATCCACTTGCGAAGTCCTCATTTCCTTGATATCGCATTAGCATCTTCCACTGCCTACCTTGCAGTTACATCGTCCTTTGACAACTCTCCAGCATTCAACTTCCTTCTAGACTTTGTCGCCGCGACTCCGAGACCTCCGACGTTCTAGCCTCTATCGTCTTTTGGAACCCGTCACGTCAATACCATAATACCACACATCGATCAACTTCGCTCCACAGACACCATGGGAAGCTTCGTGTTTAAATGGTATGTCGGCGCATTCTCTTCGCGGTCATCTCCTTCGTCAATTCCAATTCGGATGCGACAATGCCAGAAGTTTGGTTGTTGTTTTGCGATCGCGGTGCGCTTGGAGCTGTGCGGACTTTCTGGTTCTGCATAGTTCCCTCAATTCCTCTCGTATATCCAACACAATTTCCAGGGCTTTTTACTGACAGATCTACTTCTAGGGACCATCCCGCATCCGAGGTATATGTTACGGGAACATTCGACGACTGGTCGAAGAGCGAGAAGCTGGTCAAGACTGGTGACGTCTTCGAGAAGGATGTGACTCTCAAGAGCGCAGATGAGAAGATCTACTACAAGGTGCGTCGA
Source organism: Calycina herbarum (assembly GCA_001414485.1). Classification (NCBI taxonomy): domain Eukaryota; kingdom Fungi; phylum Ascomycota; class Leotiomycetes; order Helotiales; family Pezizellaceae; genus Calycina; species Calycina herbarum. The sequence continues at coordinate 450,329 of LLEY01000012.1, forward strand.
GATTGAGTTGGATTTCTGAGTGTTTGGAGGTTGAGTGTTTGCATTGGGCGAAAATGCCAATTGTCGAGGATGTCAAGGACACAAATTTCGGCGACTTCAATCCGCGAGAAGCGCCGTCAAGTGGTGTCGTTTGCTCAGGACGAAGATCTCGAAATATGTCTCGGGCACCGCGTCAGTTTAATATTCCCCGGAATCGACGTACCTTATCAGAGTACCTGGCATGGGCTAGTGCGGTGAATTGTCATTGAGGTTACTTTCCAGGGTATGACGCGTTCTAGCTTCTTGCGATCTCATTTCCTTGAAGCGGTGAAGAATCCAGACTTGGAAATCCATCGATTGCTGGGGTCAGGCGCCAGCCTATGGCCCCATTCAGTGATGCTTTTCCCAGTTTGCGTGCTTGGACCATCAGCTGTCGCCTATTCCCAACCCCGCCATATAAGCCCTGTTGAACCCTTCAAATAAAAGAAACTTCCTCCACGAACCTCGTCCGAAGTTGCTTTTTACTCCATTTTTAAGCTTTCACCCGCATTTGCTAACTCGCCTTACTTTTTCCAGTTCGTTGTAGACGGAAATTGGGTCACCGATCACACCGCACCTCAAGAGAACGACGCCTCGGGAAATCTAAACAACGTACTCACAACCGACCGAATTATCAAGCACAAGCCCGAGACTGCTGGAATCATGTCAGGAGTTGCCCCCACCTCTACCACGGCCGGATTGGCCAAAGATGTTCCTCTCGAAAACGAAAAGGCGCCTCTCGAGCACACTGGATCATCAGATCTACCCGGCGCATTCCCCGAGACCCCAGCGGCTGTGGAAAAGGAAGAAGAGAAATTCTCTGTCGACCCTCTACCAGCTGCGGATGGTGCTGTCAACCCAATAAAACTTGCTCCAGGGGAGAAGATTCCAGATACCGCCTCATTCAACAAAAACACTATTGATTCTGGTGTCCATGACGATCCAGAACTTGTGGCAGCAGACAAGGCGAGGAGTGAAGAGCCTACTTTGGGCGTATCACCACTACCAGCATTCGAGGGTGCCGTCAACCCTATAAAGGTTGCACCTGGAGAGAAGATTCCCGAACCAAGTACCGTTACCGCCAACACTTTGACATCGGGTGTTCACGACGACCCCGAATTAGTTGCTGCAGATAAAGCAAAGGGTGAGTCTGAGCAGACATTCAGCGTGTCCCCACTTCCCGCTTTCGCTGGAGCCGTTAATCCGGTTAAAGTTGCTCCAGGGGAAAAGCTCCCAGAAGTCAGCGCTTTGACTGGAAATACGACTACATCCGCAGTGCACACCGACAAGGAATCTTATGAGAAGGGTGATGCACTTCCTCCGGTGCTTCCTCCGGTTGTCACCCCTCAAAGTGAGCGGGATACCAAAGGCACCGGAATTCTCGATCTCCCACCAATCTCCCAGAATTTGATTCCCGAGTCAAGCTTACCTATTGGAACCTCAGGTGTCGGAACATTCGATGCTGCCCCAACGATACAGTCTGCCGGGCCTGAAACCACAACTTCCAAACTCGCCGCAGACGTACCACTCGAGTCGACCAAAGTCCCCGAAGTAGTCAAGGAAAGCCAGGAAAAGGCAGGATTCCCAGCAGAGGCGAGTGCTGTCCCAGAAGAAGTGAAGGAAAAGAGTGCTGTTGAGAAGGAGCTTTTGAGCGAGGTTCCAGCTGCTCCATCTACAGCCGAGGGAACAAGTGGAAAGGGCACGGAAAAGACTGAGAAGGGAGTTTCAGGCGAGGCCACTGCCGCCATTGGTGGTGCTGCTCTTGCTGCTGGTGGTGCTGCCATTGGTGGGGCTGCTATCGCAGCAGGAAAGCTTCCAGAGTCTGTTACAAGCCAGTTGCCAGAATCTGTACAGAAGTCAATCGACCAAACGAACGCTGCCTCCAACGAAAAGTCCACCAAGGATTTACCAGTCGCCAAGGACACACCAGAAATTGTCAAGGAATCAATCGCTGAATCTGGCAAGGCCCCTGAAGCTGCTAGCAACGAAGAGGCAGTTTTAGAAAAGAAGGCTGTTGAGGAGGAGTTATTGGCAAAGACCAACGGCAAATCTACAACTAGCGAAGAACCGGCCAAGGATACACCAGCAATTGTCAAGGAATCGATTGCCGAGTCTGGCAAGGCTCCTGAAGCTGCCAGCAACGAGGAAGCTGTTTTGGAGAAGAAGGCTGTCGAAAAGGAATTGTTGAAAGAGGTTAAGCCTGAGACTTCAACTGGTGAACCAGCACCAAAGCCAAAGATCACATCCACCGACAGCCTTGAGGCTCCAGCAACACCATCCAAACCAATTGAATCTCGTGATGTGTCGCCTCGAACCGTTCCTGGCTCTCACACCCAGACTCAGCCAATCGTCACTACGGGTGTATCTTCTGCTAAGGCCGATGAGACTTCATCCGCTGCGCCAGCTACAACTGACAAGAGCACTCCTGCAACTCCTGCAAAGACCGAGACTCCTTCCACTCCTGCTACCGCAAGCAGTAGCAAGGCTACCGAATCCCCAGCTAGCACTGCCGCCGCTGACAAGAAGAAGAAGCGTACCAGCATCTTTGGAAGAATCAAGGCCAAGTTCTCTGATAAGCACAAGGATTAAGAAGGAAAAATAATTTAATAATGGAAGCAAATGGGTGATTGGGGAAGGGAAGAGCGAATGGGATGGATGGGAGGCAGTTAATGTTTGGGTAATCGGACTTGGGAGTTGGGGTCTGAGTGTATGATATTGATGGTGCTTGCTTTTTTCGTTTTCTTTTTTCCATATCCGAACGAACGAGCGCTTGATGTGGAGGCCGAATGGAGAAGGAAAGGATAGGAAAGGAACATATTGCGGGAGTACACCACCACCTTTGATATCCTGATTGATTCTTACATTGTTTTCTGATTCTGCTTTTTTGAGGGAGAGGTTTTTTGACTTTTTGACTTTTTGCCTTTTTCCTCATTATCCGTGTTCCATTTCTTTTGCCGGTCTCGTTCTCTCCAATACCATGCATTTCTCATTTTTCAGTCTTTGCTTCGTTGTTACGCGGCATGAATCATCATTTGTCTTTTGCGAGAAGGGGGCGGAAGGGAAGAGCGGAAAGAAAGAGAGGAGGGGAGGGAGAGGGGAAGAGCATGTTTGGAAAATGTAGATAGGGATGCGTGGGTGGGGTAGCCGCTGAAGTTAATTTCATCTGTTTAATGTCTTTTTTTTATAGATATGAGGTGATGCCATGTCCAATTGTCGTGACGAGATGATGTTTTGAAGTGAGAGGTGATGTTTGTTTTTTTTTTTTGTTGCCATGTTTACTTGGAGCACCAGGTGCTGATTTACCGCCGCTTTTATTGATTACCCGGGGGGAAATTGTCTTTGGTAGGTATTTGGTGGCTTACTCGTCAAAGTTTTGCCCCCCCCCCCCTGCCTGCCTAATATTTGGTAGTTTACTTGTTGATAATTTGTTTCTTTCTCTCTCGACCTTAATACTTTAATTGCGAGGTATTTGATGGCTTGCTTACTCGTGACTTTTGCGTTTCGGCCCCCACAAATTGTTAGTTGGCTTACTTGGTATTCGATAGCTTACTTGGGTTGCATCAAAAGTGAAAGTAGTTTGTCGGCTTACTCGGCAAGTGATGGCTTACTCGTGATTACTTTTAGCCCCCAAATGTTGCTTGGCTTACTTGTGGCTTACTCGCAGCGTACTCAAAAAGAGAAGACTTAGACAAGAAGAGGGTAGGAATATCAATTATCCCGACCTCCTGGAATATTCAGGCCGATTATCAGAGCAGGTTTGGAGCATCGAAGAGAAGATTTGTTTGTTTGTGTAGTATACTTTGATTGCAATTGTTTCTACCTTCTTATACGAATTATTTTTGGTTTATTGTAAATATTATTCTTTCAGACATGATTGTTTCAGATGTTTGTTGAACGCTAGCATTCTTTGTAGGGACGGGAAATGACGCTATTTGTAGGTTCAAAAAAGTTGTTTTAATTCTCTGGTGTAGGGGTTAAGTAGTTTACAATTATTGTTGATAATCCTTGTACTTTCTTAGTCTACTTTAGCTCTTAATTTCTCCATTTATTTAACAAGAGCTCGTCTCCTATAGTCAAATCACCGAAAGCTGTTCAGGTGAGACGACCATTCAGTGTCTGGTTGAGTTGATTTGAGTTCTACAGAGATGCATTGGTTGAAATGGAATCGCTAAGGGATAGTTGAGGGCTTGTTTTCTAGACCCATACAAAATTAGTCCGGGGAGCTGGCCAGTGCCGTGTGCTCCCAGTTAGTCTTACTTCTGAGTTGTCAAGTCAGAGCTTTTAAAGTCTTCGTTAAATACGTACGCCTATCGTTCCACAGAGCCATCCAGGTGGCTGGTCACCTTGCCGAGTGGGCCCGATTTTTTAGCTTCTCTGGTAAATGCTTTGCTAGAATTGCTCATTTAACGGTCACAAATCCAGTCTGGAGCCCTCTACACCAATCGTTATTAAAGGAAGACACAATCCTGGACAGACCCGTACACAATGTGCCTTGGCGTATAGCTTTCAGCTACGATTCAAGGTATGTTGCTGTGGCTTATCGCGGTGCGCCACTATGCGTCTGGTCTATAGATCCCCAGAGTTTATAGGGCGCTGCATGCGTAACCAAGAATTTGCGGGTAATTCTTGGAGTGTCGTCGATCAAGTCATCTGGCACCCAAAGTTTGTGGAGGTCCTTGGCTTGTACATGGGAGGTCATGTCTTCCGATGGAATCCTCAGACCGATGCGCAGCAGGAACCGAAATCCGAAGCTGGTGTTCTCGCTTGTAGTCCAGACGGGAGATTCTTTGCAATAGGGGACACAAGTGGCACCATTAAACTCTACAATTTCGACCACTTCGCCCTAGTCTACCATTTATCTTGCGAAAGCATGATAAATGACATTCGTTTCAGCCCGGATAGCAAACGCAGCTACGATCTACGTGGCCAATTTTGTAATATTTGGGACCCAAATGCTTTGATTCGCGCTGATGATGCCTATGAACAAGATACCGACATTGGAAGCGAAGCTGCAAGCATTCCGACAGCTGCTGTATCGGAAGCACATGCGGACGTGCGGGACCAAATAACGGCACTCGCTATACAGTTTCAGGGGCGCTATCAAGCAGTCGGCAACGAGGTTGGCATCGTGAGCGTCGTGGACTCATCTGATAATGACCATGTGGCGATTCAGCTCTGGAGATCCCCGGTTATGCTATCTATTGGGAATCTGGATTGGTCTGGTGACGGCAACTATATTGCTTGTTCTGAGTTGACTGGGAAGGTCTTTGTGAAACAGGTTCGACAGGACAATGGTCATTGCTGGACTGTCACACCTGTTTTTGATGTTAAACTCGAAGGAATCCAGCAGGTTATTATGAACAGTGATGGGACTATTTTACTCGTCAAAAACGGACCGTCAGTCATGATTTGGAATTTGAATCACCCATCAAAGTCAGAATCAAATAGCTCGATTACATCGCCCAACACCAAATGGCTCAAACATCCGACAAATTCGGATTTGTTACTGGCAGTTGGCCCCTCTATTGTTGAGCTATATACGTGGCGTGACCTATTAGAAGTTGGAACCTTTGCCATTACGAGTAGGCTTGGTGCCAAAGAATTGGGGGGCTTGACCTTTGACTTCGAACAAACCACCAAGGTTAGAAAAGTTTACACAAACCCCGCAGGAACTCACTTCCTTGTTGAGACTGTTTTCACAACAAATGAAGGAAACAGTAGTCTCATTGAGCTTTTCGAAGTCCCGGCACCTACGCCAGCGAAAAATGCGGCGTCTCAAGACCTGATATCGATACCAATTCCCCCAGAAATCCAACAGCAAATTGAAATTCCTCTTGGAATTCTGCCGACAAAACGCCTCTTGTTTCTTGACAAGGACTATTGGACTTGCTCTTGGCGCATAGGCTCCCAGGTAGCCACTGAGAGAGTGCAAAGATATTATTTCCTTCCCAAGGATTGGCTAAATGAGGATTATTTGGAGCTTTGTGCGCTACATTCTAGCGGGAGACTTTTAATTCCTAATAATGGAGAATTAGCAGTCATTAAGAGTACGGGAATGAGTTTGCGGTAAATTTGTTTCGTTCTTATAGTATATTGAAGGAGTTAAAGGTATTGATAAGGGAACTCTTCCTTATTTGATGTTTGAACATGCATTACAATATCAGGAAATTGATAGATAGTGTCTAAGAGTATTTGAACTGGACGGCTCCGGTAATTTTTTTGGTTTGTTTTATATATAGAACTAGTTTTATTAAACCGATGCTGGCGTACGCTATCTAAATTTTTAATAGATATTCTCTTTCTTGATACATTCTTTCCAATTCAGATAACAAAATTCCTGTATCGAGTAGCCCCTTCATTCCATAGCCTTTGCTGTCTCCGTATGATGTCAACCCAGTTATATATCAAATCTCACTTAGATGTGACTAGCCAGGAGGAGTACAGCAGCTGTATAGCTTCAGAAGCATTTTATTTGACAGTCCCAGCGTTACAACAGCCAAACAACACCCCAATACTCTATAGCGTTCTGACCATCAAAGCTACCTGTCCTCCAGAGCCTAGTAGCTAAACATAACCATGATAAATTCAAAAAACTAAAACATCATCCTTACTTTCCATAGAGACTTGTATAATTGGAGAACGGGGACTTAGCTTTATTATCCGCGGTCTATAAGTTTAGAAAAGTATAACAATCAATCTATCAATCCTCAGTTCCTGTTATTACATATAAGCAATAAATTCCATTATTATTGTCTAGATATTTGTTTTAACAAAGCTTGTATGAAATAGTTCAGCTACTTTCAAAACTGTTATTCAAGAAAGGGTAAAGATGCGTTTCCTCTAGACATAGAAACGCCGATTATCCGAGAACATTCTAAGAAAAGTAGATACGAAGAGTACTTCAATTTCTTACTTCCTTCAATATAAGACAAGAATCTAGCCTGCTATCTATCACAAACCATCTCTCAAGAATCTATTCTCAACCTCAAACTCGTCACGCGATTCCACTTCCCACCCCCACACAAGCACAATCAATAAATTGGCCAACTCCAAAAGGTTATCTCAGTTCCTCAGCCTCTACTGCCAAGGACCGCTTTGATGATTTTAGAAAGCGAGGTAAAAAAGTCTAGATTAAGCTTAGCACAGTTTACGATAGATTAGTAAGGAATACAGTCCTTTGGGTAGAGTCTAAGAGTCTTTAGTAATAGCTTTAGTGATAAAGGTCTATTTAGTTTCGATATGTCAAGGTAGAATATCAATATTTTAACAACCATCCCCTTAGGCTAAAATCCGTCCCACCAAACCACGCAAAAATACCCTTTTCACTTATATATCTACCTCTATCGATACCTTAAAGCTACAAAGACGAGTGCAGCGTGAGCAATGAGTAGAGTAGAGTAGAGTAGTGACCACTACTCTACTCTACTCATTACTACTCGAGTAGTACTCTTGAGTAGTGGAGTATCGCGGGCCGAATCGGCCTAAGCCGGTCCAGACAGGTGGAGAGGCGTCAGGGTGGCGTTTTAGGGTTTCCCGGCAGCTTAAGCGAGATCTTCTTTCTACTCTATCTACCTTTAGTAATAGTCTTAATAGATTAGGTATTAATTATATAATTATAAAAAGAAATTTCATTAACGTGATCCATCACCGAGCTACGCACATCACCGAGCTACGCACTTTTACCGACTTCTACTACTTCAAAATACAATAAATCAACTACAACAATAGATAAAACTTATTACTCTTCGGATTCTAATAAGCTAGATATATCTATAAGTTCTTAACAAGTTCGCGCATTATGACCAGTCTTTCCACAAGTACTACAACGTTGCACAGTCGAAATCTGTTACGGCGCTGGTCCGTAACACGTGATTCTCAGTCCTACACGTGACCGTCAGAGCCGCAACGCTTGGACGGATTTATGACGAGATTAAAGGCTCTTTACAGTTAGTAGGAATACCCCTTTTTCGTAGGGTATATATTCCGCATTCCCTCGTTCTTAGAACTGTAGCTTTAAATTCTTGAATATATATATATATACTCTTATGCCTTTGCCTTTAGATATGGATTGTGACATTATTTAAAGCTTAACCCTTTTTACTCCCTGCGAAGGATTATAATATCGACTGGATTCTACGCTTATAATAGCTAGAAGATCTTATACTCGTAATAGTGTGATTACGACCCTCCTCCTCTGCCTATAACGGCCCCTCTTCTTATAAACGGATCCCTTGAGTATCTCTGTGTCTGTAACGACTTATCTCCTTGAAAGACACGCCTGTAACGGCCTATATAACCTTTTTTATAACCCCTCCCTACCTTCTCCTCCTTCCTTTCCGACAATATAATAGCCGACACTCGAAGTGGTCGTAGTAGAAAAGGGAAGACACCTACTAGCTTGTCTTGAACCGAGCCTCAACAACTGGATAACACCCCTAGAGTCGCCCCTCCCTCGCCTGCCTCCCCTATAATAAGCGAGCCTCCTATAGACGAAAACGTTCGTTTACGGGCTGAAATCCTCTCTTTACGTATATAACTCTACTAAACCCCGTTGCTTATAAACCACTCTGACAACCCTCTCCTAAGCTGCGAGTATACGCAAGCCCTCTAAGAGGCTACTACCGACTCCTCCTGTTCCCGATTTGGTTTTAACAATTCTGCTCGTAAGTTCTAAGATAGCGAGAAACTTAAGGACGGTATCTCTCTATTATATAAGGCTTAGCGGATTATCCTAGCTAGTAAAATAAGAAAGAACCTCTTTAAAAACGAATAAGATAAACTTACCTTCGTCTTTATAGCTACTTCCGGCATAGTATAAGAGTACCTAGAACTATAGATAGATTTCGGTTCCTCTACCTTATTTATAGACGTTATAGATATACTTGTATATCTAGATACCTTGTTCGTAGATAGTAACGAAGCTATAGAGGCCTGTAAGGTCTTCTATAAACTCTTAATATAAGAGGACAAGACTTTTACTATATTTAAAGCAACCTTCTTAAGCTTTACAACTAAGGCTTATATCCTGTTAAGTAAGTGGTCTAAAGATTTATACCAGAAGCTTACGCTAGCTCTTTAAGTAAGCATCTCGCTAGTCTAAATCACCTTAGCAACCTTTAACTAGTTATATAACCGCTATTACTTTGTCTATTAAGACAGGGTAACTATTAAGGAACGCCTTACAGCTTGCTACAACCGCCGCCTACCTATAAGAGGTTTCCCTGCCGGCTATGGATTAACTTACTAACTTCCGGCTCTACGTGCTACTATTAGTTATCCGCTAACCCAAAGCCCGGTCTGTTACTCTCTAGTTATAGACTATAAGACTCCTTTGCTTACTCGTAATAGTACGACTCCTATCTAGGATATAGTAGACGTTATCTATTATAATTACGATGAACCTAGGTACTACGCTAGTAAATACCCTCTTTCTTAAAAACCCTCTATAGCTATTAAGCTATTAGAAGACGCTGAAAACTCGCTTACGGACTCCTACGGACTACAAGCGTCTAGAGAAGAATCGGCTGACGAGGAACTCGTCTATAAGGACTCGGGAAAAGAACAGCTCTAAAGCAAGTCTCCTCTTTAGAGTAAAATAAACTTAGATCTTAACCTCTTAATCTAAGTTATATAATAGGCGGAAAGGCTTTTATAACTATATATACTTTAATTAAGAATAGATATACTTTTAATACTACTAGACTTATTAATACTAGAGCGAATAGATAGCTATTTATTAATACGGCTTTAGCTAACTAGTTAAGTTAATATTATAGATAGGCTACGGAAAAGCTATTATATATAATATTAATTATAGGGTTTAATAGACATAAAGGACTAGCGATTACTCGCGTTATTCGCTTAATACTAAGTATCGACAGACGACAGTTTACTAATACGCTCTTCCTAATTACTAATATTAGCGGATACGATATTATTATTAGCTGTTAATAGCTTGTAGACGTAAACGTAAAGTTAGTAGTCTATAGCTATAAGATTAAGTAGCTAGAATCCCTTCCCCTATATTACGAATCACGTGTAAGTATATAACGAGTAAAGACTAGGCGGCGCTCTAACAGGTTAAGCACTATCGGAAACTCTTATAGAGGAAGGATTATTAGACTAGCTAAGCGATCTATGGATTTCTTTTGGTGAGGAACATTACGTAACCTAGTCGCCTAAGTCGCTTAAGTCGCCTGTCGACTAAAGCGATTAGAGCGAGCGACTAGAGCGATTAGAACAGAGGACTATAGTTCTATATAAGACTAGTACGTCTGTTATTAGATAGGAGCTTCGTACTTAACTTTAGTTATTAATCTTATTATCTTATTTAACATCTTTAATATAAGTAACAAGTTCACTTCTAAGTAAACAACCTAGTATATCTATACTTCTTATCTATATACTAACCTTCGAGACTTAGTTATCTTTGTTTAGTTTGTTTAAGTTTTGTTATACTTTAAGCACCTGCTTAGAAGTTCAGTTGCTATAGCCCTAGTAACCTCTATAGTAGCTAGTCTAAATACTAGTCGAGTTAACGTTATAAGAATATCTAGGACTATAAACAGAAGAACACCTGCTAGTATATAGTTAACTAGGAACGACGATAATGTTAGTATACCGGACGCCCCTGAGCTTTATAAGGTTGAAGCACTTAAATCGATTAAAGTTAAGATACTAGATATATATTATAAGAAGCGAAAGGAACTTAACTTATTCCTTCTCTAAATAGACATCTATTTTAACTTTAATACTAATAAGTTCGAAGGTAATTATAATTTATAAACTATCTTTGCTATTTCTTATCTTAAGGGATTAGTATTAGAATAGGCCTAGCTATACTTAGAGGACTTCTTTAAGAATAAGAATAAAGACAGAAAGATAGAATTAACTAAGATTATATTTAAATCTTAGAGAGGATTTAAGACAACTATTAGAAAAGTTTTTAGAGACTTTGATACGATCTAAACAGCTATATATAAGCTTTTAGAGCTATACTAAACCAGATTAGTAATAGATTACACTAATAAATTCTAATATTATAGAATAAAGTCGGGATAGGATATAATCGCTCTTATAGAACTCTTTTATAGAGGATTAAAAATATATATCTATAAGGAAATAGCTAAGTAGAATATATAATTCTTAACTATTATAAGTATAATTAAGGAAGTTGTCTAGCTAGACAACTACTTATATGAATTTAGGAAGAGTAACCCTAGATATAGAGAAAAGAGTAAAGGGTTAGAGAAGTAGAAACACTCTTATACTAACAAACATAGTAAGGAGGCAAACGCTATATAAAAGAAGACCTTTCTAAAGAAAGGAGGACTTTCCTAGGAAGAGCGAAATCGTCGACATAAGTAGAACTTATATTATAATTATAGCCTACTAGGTTATAGAGTAAATAAGTATAGTAAGAAGAAAGACTCTAAGAGAAAGAAACAAATTAATACTACTATTTAATAATAGGTAGCCTTAATCGATTATATTAAACTTATAGATAAGGAGCTTAAGATACGAGGATATAGAACCTAGATTAAAAATAATAAAGGAATTAGTAGTATATAAGATACTAATAATAATAGAGATCTACTTCTTAAAGAATATTACGATATATAATTAGTAATAGAATTTAAGTAACCTTTTTAAGTAGAATATAAATTACTACTATTAACTAGTTCTTTAAAGACATTAGATTCATCTTCTAGTTTAAAAGGAGAAATAAGAAATAAAGACCTCAAAGTTAGAGAAACTTAGGCTTTTCTTAGAACCTTTAAACAAGGGAATCGATAGGTATATATTAATAACTAGAAACTAGACTTCTAGAGTCCTTATATAATATAGAGAGTTAACCTAACTATTTTAATAATATATATAGTTATAAGAAATAACCCTAAGATAATAACTTTAGTTAGCCTAATTACTAAGTAAAAAACTATTAAAGACAAAGAACCTATATATAACTAACTACGAATTAAGAGACCTACTTATCCTAAGGTTAGAGATATATAGAAGATATATAATATTTTAGATAAGAATAATATATAAATATAGTAAGTTATAATAGGATTTAAGAGACGAATTAAAAACCCTTTTCTTAGGATACTACCTAAAGATGTTATACTAAAGGAGTTTAAGTAATATATTATAGTTGTATTAATTAGAAATAATAAGCTAGTATTTAGAAAATATAACTTATAATAACTGTTTAGTATACTATTTTAGGAGTAAAAGGAGATTAATATAACTAGATAAGCTAAAACGGAACTAGAAGAATTATACTACCTATTAATAAGAGAACTATAGTTTATAGAAACAGTTTAGAAAACAATAGTATAATAGATACGATATAAACTAAGTCTAACCTTAGACTAGTTATTATAGAAACGGTTTAAAGGAATGTTACTAGAACCTATTAGAATAGTAGAATATTATTAGATATATAAAGTAGTATTATTAGATAAAGAAGGAGTAGTATTCTTTCCTTAGTCCTAGATTTAAGCTATTAGAGAAAAGAATTCAAGGAACTATATATTTAAGGTTTACTATATAAAACTAGAGATAAGTATATTAGAGGCTACTTTAGATTATCTATATATAGGAGAGCTATAGTCTATAGAAGCTATTATAGAAACCAGTTATAAATAGATCTAATATAATTATAAACAAATACTAAAACGATTTATAAGAGGAATTCCTAGGATAATAGGAATCCTAGAATATAGATTAGTATATAAGGTAGTATATACTAATAAGGAAAGAGTAAGATTCTTTCTATAGTATAAGAACGAGAAGAGAAGGAATTATAATTAAGAAAATCGATCTTTTAAAGTCTAATATATTAAAGCAAAGTTAGACACTACTTTAGGAGAAAGATAGTTAGTAATAACTATAGAAATAAGAAGGAAGAAGCTATAAGTTATAATAGACTTAAGAGTAATAGATAACTTTATTTCTCTAATAGCTTAAGAGAAGCTAAACGTTCTAATTAAAAAGATAAGACTATATCGATTAAGAGTAGTTAATAGAATAGATATTATATATTAAAATAGGATTATTAATTAGTAAACTATTCTAATAAAAATCAATATTAAAGAATACTACTTAAATATATAATTCGATATTATTAAAATAAGAAGTAAGGAAGTAATACTTAGTATACTATAGATTTAAGAATATAATCTAGAAATCGACTAGAAAGCTAAGAAGATAACTTTTAGTTAATATAAATATAAGGGTTTATGTTTATAACTTTAAGGCTAGAACGAGGTTAGTACTACCTCTTCTAAAGTACTAAGACACCTTGCCTAGGGTCCTCTATAGGTTAGTAAGAAAGCTAATAACAAAATACCTATATAGTATAGAGAATTTAAAGCTTTGTTTAAAAACCTAGAAGACTTATAAGCTTTACTAGAACATTACTTATAGGATTATAAGATTAAATTAAAAGAGGGTTATTATCTCTTAAAGCAGAAGCTTCGGTTATATAACTAGAAAAGCCTATAGAGAATAGAGAGTTATATAAAGAAAGGTATTAAAAAGAGATATATTAGAAGATCTAAGTTACTAATTATCTTAAATATACTTATTATTAAGAAGAAAGACAACCTAGATAAGAGAGTATATATTAATTATTAGAAAGTAAATTATACTATAGTTAAGAACGCTTATCTACTACTACCTAGCTAATACTTATAAGATAAGTTAAACAAGGTAGTATAATTTATAAAATTAGATTAATAAAACGCTTATAAACTTATATAAATAAAAACTAGAGACAAATAGAAGATAGCATTTACCTTACTATTAAGCCTTTACAAATACACAGTTATACTATTTAGACTTTATAATATACTAACTATATATTAAAGATAAAACAATAATATTTTAAGAGATCTTCTAAGAATAATAGTAATCTATTACCTAGATAATATTCTAATCTTCTTAGAAAAAGAAGAAGAATATAAGAAATATATTAAAAAAGTTTTATAATAACTTACAAAAGTAAACTCTTAGTTAAAACTCTTAAAATACAAGTTTAGAGTAACTTAGACACTTTTCCTAGAATAGATATTTAACCTAGAGAAAATAGAAATAGATCTAGTAAAGATCTAAGACATCTTAAACTAGAAATTACTAGAGAATATAAAAGATATACAGTCCTTCCTTAGATTTATAAACTTTTACTATCTATTTATATAAGACTATATAAAGATTACTAAACTAATAATAACACTAGTTAAAAAAGCTATTAAATTTATTTAGAATAAATAAGCTAAGAACGCTTTTTAAAAGATTAAAGTAAAGTTTATAAAAAAACCTATTCTATACGACTTCGATATAGAAAAACTAAGTATAATCGAAACAGACACCTTAGATATATTAGTAAGTACGATTTACCTATAACTAAATAAAAAGAGAAAACTTATACCTATTATATATTATTTTAAAACATTTAACCTAGTATAATAAAACTATAGTATATTTAATAAAGAGTTACTTACTATAATATTAGCTTTAGAATACTAGAGAATTTATTTATAGCTAGTAAAACACCTAGTTATAGTTCTATCTAACTATAAGAATCTTAAGATATTTATAATAACTAAGGAACTTATAACTAGACAATTAGCTAGATAGTTAGAGATATTAGAAGGATTTAATATTATTATTTAATATATAAAGAGAACGTTAAATACTTAAGCTAATACTCTTAGCTAAAAACCTAGATATAAGAGAAACAAAGAGTATAAGAAGATTATAATCTTAAAAACTCTTAAAAATAGAGACTTAGTACCTACTATATACAAAATTATAGTAATAAATAATATTTAGATAGATAAAATTCAGAATATATATAAAGGTTATAACTAGTATATAAAAGAGAAATTATAGGTCCCTAGCTCGTATACAAAGGAATTTATATAAGAATACTATACTATGCCTACTTATAGCTACTAAGGAATTCGTAGAACCCTCTAAAGGATAAGATAATACTACTATATTAATTAGTTATCTACGATAGTTAAAGAAGTAATAATAGAATATAATACCTATACTAGGAATAAGGCTTCCTACTATACTCCTTATAGACAGATAAATACTATTCTAATACTATAAATACCTTAGAAATCAATATTTATAGATTTTATTATTAAACTACTAAAATCTAAAGATCTAATAATAAGAGTTAAGTATAACTTAATCCTAGTTATTATAGAACGACTTACGAAATATATAATTTTAGTAGTATATATAGAGTTAAGTATAACTAAGGAATTAGTATTCGTATTCCTTAAAAAAGTAGTCTTAAGATATAAACTACTTAAAGAAATACTCTTAGATAGAGATAAACTCTTTACTTTAAATTTTAGATTACTCTTATAAAACGATTAGATACGAAGAGAAAGCTCTCTATAGTCTTTTACTCTTAAATAAATAGAGGAAATAAACATATAAACTAAGTAGTAGAAATATACCTTTATTATTATATAAACTACTAGTAAAATAACTAAGTAGAACTACTACTCTTAGTATAATTTACCTATAACAGTTTAGTAATAGAAATAACACTTGTTATACTATTCTATACTAACTTTAAATATAAATTATTAGTATATTAAGAACTACTATCTACAACTATTAACAACTAGCTTACTTATATTTAAGTCTTAAAAATTAAAGAGTTATATAAGGAACTTATA
This sequence comes from Calycina herbarum, assembly GCA_001414485.1. Lineage (NCBI taxonomy): Eukaryota > Fungi > Ascomycota > Leotiomycetes > Helotiales > Pezizellaceae > Calycina > Calycina herbarum. Next base: position 466,054 of record LLEY01000012.1, read on the forward strand.
AAAGATTTATAGTTTATTATAGAAAGAAACATATACTACTATAATAAACAACGTAGTTAGGAGCTAATACTAAAAGAGAGGGATAAAGCCTACTTAGTATAAAAAAACATTAATATAAAAAGACTAAGTAATAAATTAGATTATAAAAAACTTAGACTATTTAAAATCAAATAAGTTAAGAGACCTTTAAATTATAAATTAGTACTACTAAGGATAATAAATATCTACCTAGTATTCTATATATCTCTACTTAAACTAGTACTACTAGGAGTACTACTAGCCCTATTTATAGAAATTTAACTAGTTAATCTAAATACTAAATATAAAGTTAAAAGGATTCTTAACTATAAGATTATTAGAGGTAAGATTAAGTATTTAATTAAATAGTTAGATTACCTATATTTAGAAAACACTTAAGAACCTAGAAAAAACATTAACTAGTACTTAGAGGAACTTTAGGACTTCTATTATTAAAACCTAAGGTTACTTATATTAGGTAATTAATAGAGAAAATCTTAAGGAAACTAGGATTAAGACCTAGGTTAAAAGCAGGGTCGGAAGTAGTAGAGGTAGAGTAGACGGCTAGCTTAGTAGCCTCCTCTCTCCTTTCCTTCTCTTCTTTTTCTTTTTCCTCCTTCTCCTTAGCCTTATCTAGCTCTTAAAGAGTGCTAAGTCTACGACGAAGTATCTATTGTTCTTACTTATTAAGAAGACGTTGCTACGCTTAAAGACGGAGAACCTTTAATATTACTTTCTACTAGGCCTAAAAGGCCTTTTCTTAGGTCTAATAGGCCGTCTCTTTCTTAACCCGTAGACGACGTTTCTACGTATTAAGAGATTCCTACTTAAAAGTTAAAAGTATTCGATTTTACTCTTCGATATTATAAGTTTTACTCTTCCTAGTATACTTAGAACATTTCTTACCCCTAGTAATAGATATATATCGACAGCTAGACGTAGAGATAAGACAGCGAGTATAAGAGGACATTTCAGATCCTACTCGATTAATATAGAAAGTGTTATTAATACGATTTTGTTTTAGTTTATCTTTTATAAATAGTATTATTAAAAACATTATAGTAAGAGAAGGCCGCTAGCCTTCTAATAGTATTTCTTAGGTTATACTTAAGCGTAGGGATACGCTAGGCTAAGAAGGGGATAGTATTACGAATCACGTGTAAGTATATAATAAGTAAAGACTAGGCAGCGCTCTAATAAGTTAAGCACTATCGGAAACTCTTATAGAGGAAGGATTATTAGACTAGCTAAGCGATCTATAGATTTCTTTTAGTAAGGAATATTACGTAACCTAGTCGCCTAAGTCGCTTAAGTCGTCTATCGACTAAAGTAATTAGAGCGAGCGACTAGAGCGATTAGAACAGAGGACTACAGTTCTATATAAGACTAGCACGTCTGCTATTAGATAGGAGCTTCGTACTCAACTTTAGTTATTAATCTTATTATCTTATTTAACATCTTTAATATAAGTAACAAGTTCACTTCTAAGTAAACAACCTAGTATATCTATACTTCTTATCTATATACTAACCTTCGAGACTTAGTTATCTTTGTTTAGTTCGTTTGAGTTTCGTTACACCCTAGTTCGTCGATTCGATTACTTAGTACCTATTACTAGAGAATCGATAACTATCTCTCTACTAGGCCTCTAGGCTTAGGAGGATATAGAGAACCGCGACCTCCGCTGGAATACTATAGAGGAACCTATATTAATCTATTCGATATTGCCTCGAAGCTAGCGCTAAACCCCGCTACTAGTCACTCTCGAGGAAATTCTAGATAAAAGCTTTTAGTAAGACCTTATCTCTGCCTAGAATAGAATACAGGTCCTTATTCCTAACCGCTAACAACGTTATCGATCCTCCTTAGGAAAACGTTCAGTTATAGACTATAAAGCAGCTGTGAGCTCGCTTATAGACATCTGTAAACCTACGGAAGACTTCGCTATTAATATCTATTATATTAGAGCTGTCGCTTTTAAACTTAACCTTTAAAAGCGCGATAACGAAGTCTTCTTTACCAGCTTATAAGAGATCGACTATGCTCTTATAGACAGGTTACGTATAGAGCTCTTTTTAGTAGATTACGCTTTAGACGAACAACTAGTAGAATAGAACGTTTACTAGGAATATATAGACTTTAAGAATGTCTTTTTAAAGAGAGCTTTAGACGAGCTTCTACTGCTACGAAACTAAGTCGACTACTAGATCGAACTTACAGGTCTAAATACTCTATTATATAGCCTATTATATAGGATAACGACTAAGGAACTTCTAGCTATGAAGTAGTATATCCTTAATAACCTTAATAAAGGGTTTATTATTCCTAGCTACGCTCTTTTCGCCTCTTTAGTACTGTTTATAAAGAAGCCTAACAGAAGCTTATAGCTCTATATCGACTACTAGAAACTTAATAACCTTATTCGTAAGGACTAGCACTCTCTTCTACTAATCGACGAAACTCTTATACGAATCACTAGTGCTAAAATCCTTACAAAGCTCGACATTCGTTAAGCTTTTAACTATATATATATAGAACTAGAGTTAGAAGAACTTATAACCTTTTAGACCTATTATAGTACGTTTAAATATAAGGTGTTACCTTTTAACTTAACTAACGGTCCTGCTATATACTAGAGGTATATAAATAGTGTTCTTATAGAATATCTCGATAACTTTTATATAGCTTACTTTAATAATATTCTTATATACTCTAATAATAAGCTCGAATACGTTAAACACGTCTATAAGGTCTTAGAACGGCTCTATAAAGCTGGGCTATAAGTGGATATTAAGAAGATAGAGTTCTACGTTACTTATATAAAGTACCTTAGTTTTATTATCTCTATAGACGGAATCGAAGTCGACCTAGAGAAGATCTTAGCAATCGTTTCCTAGAAATATCCTAGTACTATTAAGGGTATCTAGTCCTTCCTAGGTTTTTATAACTTCTACCGACGTTTTATTTAGGATTATAGACGGATTGCTCGTCTACTAAACTATCTTATAGGTAAGGAAGTGCTGTTTAAGTTCGACTTAGAATATAAGAAGGCTTTTAACACGTTAAAAGAAGCCTTAGTTACTGCCTCTCTCTTATACTACTTTACAGCTGATTTAGAGACTATGGTTAAGACTGACGCTTCTAACGGAGTAGTTACGGCTGTAATATTATAACGTATATCTGAAACCGAACTGTAGAGACTTATAAGCTACTTCTCGAAGACGATAAACCCTGCTAAGCTAAACTACCAAATCTACGATAAGGAGATGTTAGCTATTATACGCTCTTTTAGATAATAGCGAGCGGATCTTACTTAGACTAGCTCCTAGATTAAGGTCTTTACCGATTATAAGGCTTTAGAGTACTTTATAACCTCTAAAACCTTAAACTAGCAGTAAGTAAGATAGGTAGAGTTTCTATTAGAGTTCTATTTTATAATTACGTTTCGATCTAGTAAGTAGAATAAGAAAACGGATACACTAATACGCCGAGACTAAGACGTTAACCTATAGAACGACCTAAAAGCGTCTATAAGATAATAAACCTTACTTACGTCTAATTAGTTAGATCTACGTATTACTACTTGATTAGAACCTCCTATAACGTTAGCCCTAGTTACCTTAGAACCCTTACTTAACCTTGTCGACTAGTTACTTACTACTAACTATAACTCTTCGGACTTAGAAGACGACCGAACGAAAGCTACCCGCGGGTACTAAAACTAGATAATAAAGAACGGCTTACTTCTTTAGCAAAAGAGACTCGTAGTTCTTAATTAAGGCACCTTATAGACGGACCTAATCCGTAAGGCTTATATATAAGTATCTACGGCTTACCCTAGACAGACAAAGACGGTAGCTATCCTCGCCTATAGATACTAGTAGAAAGGTTTACAGACGTCCGTAGAAACCTATATTAGTAACTACAGAGACTGTCGACGTACTACGGTTCCTCGCGACTATAAACCTAGGTTTTTACACCCGTTACCAGTTCTAGAACGTCTCTAGTAGTATATTACTATAGACTATAAGTCTTTCCCTGCTGATAAACAAGGTTACGATACCTTATAGGTAGTTATAGATCGCTTAACTAAGTAATCAGTCTCGATCCTCTATCTAAAGATAGTTATAGCTCGAGATATAGCTTGAATATATATTACATAGATCTATTAAACCTACAGCTATCTATAAAGTATTGTTTTAGACTATAGACTATAGTTTATTTCTTCTTTCTAGTCTGAATTCTATAGAATCCTTAGTATAAAGCTTAAGCTATCTACTACTTTCTACTTATAAACTGACGGATAAACTGAAATCATAAACTAATGGATTAATCAACGCCTATAGCCTTTTATTAGTTACTATTAAGACAACTAGAGCGAACTTGTCCCTATTCTAGACTACGCTCAGCTTACGCTTTCACACGAGAGTCTAGGTAAGCTCTCGCCTTTTAAAGTAATTAACAGATACGTAGCTACTACGTCCTTCGATTAGAACTGTCTAGATAAATCCGTAACAGTCTACGAACAGCTTAACCAGACCGATGCAGAGGTACTCGCACAGAGAATGTACGACACTTAGACCGTGGCAAAGGAATTGGTTAGTAAAGCATAAGACCGCTATACAAGGTCCGCGAACCGGATTCGAAGAGCAGTAGACTTTGACGTAGACGACTTTGTTTAGGTATCGACTTATAATTAGAAGACAGACTAGCCGAGCCATAAGCTAGATAGACAAAACGAGGGTCCGTTCTAGATTATAGCCCGCGAAGGACACTCTTTCTAGCTCGAACTGCTAGACCACTTCTGTATACACCCTATATTCCACTCGTCACTGCTCCGTAAGGCCGCTATAGATCTGTTACCTAGATAGGTAAACGAACCACCCCCGCTAATATAGGTTATAGATTAAGAAGAGTGGGAAGTAGAAGAAGTCTTAGCTATAAAGGCAGTTCGTAGAAAGCTCTAATACAGGGTTTAATAGTTAGGCCATAACCCTAATCTACAGTAGTATCCGGCCTCGAATTTTAAGTATTACCTATATAAATTACACGATTTTTACCTTGCTAATCCAGCCTGCGCTGGTCCGCCAAGGGCTTTACAAAGCTAGATACAAGCGTAGGAAGACGGAATAGACGATTACGATCATCTAACGGACGATTCAGTCATAACATAAAGCTTATAGACAAGCTTTTTCTAAAAGGGGGGGTAATATTACAGCGCTGGTCCGTAACACGTAATTCTCAGTCCTACACGTGACCGTCAGAGCCGCAACGCTTAGACGGATTTATAACGAGATTAAAGGCTCTTTACAGTTAGTAGGAATACCCCTTTTTCGTAGGGTATATATTCCGCATTCCCTCGTTCTTAGAACTGTAGCTTTAAATTCTCGAATATATACATATATACTCTTGTGCCTTTGCCTTCAGATATGGATCGTGACAAAATCCCTTCTTTACGATTTACTCTTCTAAAGCGCTTATCACGTCATATCTCCTCATTTACTTCGTCTTAAGCTATAATATCGTGTACATCCTCTATAGTAAGTACACCTCCTTAACGGATACGATTCTTTTTAGCTCTGCGACGCTTAGAAAGTGTCTTATTTACCGCTCGAAGTATACGTAGCTTAGTATTAACAAGAGTTAATTCATAAGCTAAATGCTCTATACCTTTGACTAATAAAGCAATAGTTTAAAAAAGAGGAGTAGGCGAGCTTCCTTAATAATAGGTAATACAATCTCTAACTAAAGTCGTTTACAAAAGAGCTTCCGTTAGGTTATAAGAGGTCTACAAAACCCAAGGGTCTGCCTTAACAGAAGGAGGGCTAGTAGGCGTTAGAGTTTATAACTTCACATCTAACTTCGATATAACTACTTAAGGGTCAAAAGGTATTAATCTAGCCCTACAGAATCCAGCCTAACCGTTTATAAGAGTAATTAACTTAATATACACTTGTTTAAAGGCTATAAGGAACTCGACCTTAGTAATATAATTAATATACGCTTTTATAAACCCTTCGATTTCTCAACCGTACTTCCGCTTAAGGACAGCAAAACACCTAACATCAAGTAGCTAGGTTAGATAAGAAGAATACAGAGGTAATCCAAGAGTTATAATATTATAAAACTTATAATATTCTTGAAATTCCACCGATTCGTAACTCTCATGCCTATCTAAAACCAACATACGATATAGACCCTTAGCTTAAGCAGTAGTATATTTATCAAAGTGTTTCAACCATTCTAGACCCGTCTTATTATTTATCCAACTATTATTTATAGGTTTAATAACCCAATCGTAAGGGAGGCCAGTTTCGGAATACTAATTCATAAAGTAATTAACACCTTAAACAACAAGGAATAGAGGGATACTCCTACCTTTGCTATTAATCGTAACAATTGCTGTCGCCTATTCTCGATTGCCTAGTTAAACTGCCTTACTCTTGCCACGTCGATCAGCACGAGTAACAACCATTCTAGACAGATTTAACCTATTATAAAGCCGGTCTCGTCGAAGTTATAGAAATCGCTATCTACTACACTATATTTCGCCCGCATATTCTCTACTAGTCGAAACCACGCGCCAATTAACTCAGGATCTTCGCATAAGGCTCTTTAAAAGTCGTAAACGCGATTAAAACGCGTCTTTAGCTCTAGTCGTCGAACTACGAATCGTTCTACCTAGCGCTTTCTAACACGTTTTGCTCCACACGCCTCAAGGAGGTAATTCGCCATATCTTCTACATTAGCTAGCCGAGGCGAAAACCCTCTAAAATCTCGATCGAATATATGTCGAATAATTGTTTCCTCCTCTAATTTCGTCAGCTTTAAACAATTACGTTCAGCATCGCTACAAGAAGGTCGGCCGTTCATTCTAAGACGAAGAGTAGATTCAAGAACTTTATAGATTTTTACAGCGTTTCTACAGCTTAATTTTCGTTTAGATGTTCGAATAGCTTCAATAGCTAATATAATTCGTGCTTCTTGAGTTTAGACTTATATTATAGAAGAAGAAAACGCGTGTTAAAGTAGTAGGGTAGTAAATTCGGTAAAAGTGCGCAGCTCGGTGATGTACGCAGCTCGGTGATGGATCACGTTATATAAAACTACTAATATTACTAATAATAAGCTTTATAAGCCTTATAAAAGCAAATATATAAATATTACTAAGACTACTTAAGACTTCTTAAGTAGTCTTAAGTTACTACTCTACTCTACTTATCTAACCCGCTACTCATACTCTACTCTACTACTTAAGAGTACTACTCGAGTAGTAGTAAGTAGTAGAGTAGTTTGTGTTCACGCTGGACGAGTGATCTTTCGGCTACATATTACTTAAAAAAGTATAAAACGCTATTTAAGAATTGCTCTTCTTTAATATTTTAATATAATATTATAACCACGTTCTTAAATCAAAATCCCCTTAACTAAACTACTAGAAAGTATATATAGAATTCTTTTAGAAGTTGTTTTAGCTAATTAAAACTATGTTCGTAATATAATCTTATTCTATATCACGTCAACAGCTATACAAGTAGGCTCTACTTTAGCTAGAGGGGTACTTTACTACTAAACCACGACGCTAGTCTAGAGCTAGTAGTATAGAAATTAAAGAATAGGATTATAGTTATCTAAATATAAAATCCTTTTTTTAATAGCTCTTAAATTAGTAACGATGTAAGCAATACAAAGTTTAAATAGTGTTTTCTCTTCGTCGATACTAAATAGACGTTTGTTACTGAAGCTATTACTAAAAGCTCTCAGACGCTCTGGCAAAAACCAGCCTGCCCCACCCTCCCTACGATATAATTAGTTACTTAATTAGATTTAGTCTGTGCTTAATATATATGGGTCGGTTTGCCAAAAGAGCGGCTGAGGAACTGATATAACCAGAAGGCAACAATAGACGAGCCCAAAGCACGTTTCACTTCAATCCTCTCAATTCAGAGTTCAAAAATTTACAATTTTACATTTTATATATAGCTCAACAAGTTATTTTTATATGTCCATCCACCAACCAACCGCCTCTAAAGCTCTTCTATCATGCTATTATCACGCAAAGGGTATCATCGTAACCATATCCATCGCTCGCTCCCCATGAATGCACATTTCATTATAAAAAAGATTCAAAAAACTCCAAAACAAGAGGAAAAAGATAAATCAAAACGCCAAACTATCACTACGCGCGCGGACAGGAAAAAGAGAGGGATTTTTTGTAAGTGATGAATGAGAGATGATGTTAGTACAAATTTCAAACCTAGAAAAATCTCAAAACATGAGGAAAAAGACCCGAAAAGAAAAGAAAGACATATATATGAAAAGAGAAAAGGAAAGAAATGATCTAAGAAAAATCCCAAGCATTATTAAGTCATCCCTTCGTATGTTTCTCTTGACTTGGTCACATCAACCCCGCTCCCTGAAAATGGAAAAACAGTACTGCCCCCAAGAAAGAAAACAATGAAAAAACAACCACAGAAACTATGAGAGACATGATATGAGTAGCGCCAAGAAAATGAGATGAAATGCAGACCCGATGAATGATGATGACATAGGGGATATAGTGGTACAATGTGCTGAATACAAGAATGAGGCTAAGAATGAAGTCGGAAGAAGAAGTTGAAGAAGTAGGTTCGAAAGAAGAAAATCGAAAGGAAAGTGGCGGGGAAAAAAGAGAGTCGTTGAGTTCGTAGGCCGTAAAACACGAGTGAGCAAGAGTCGAAATCAGAACCATTTCGACCTCGGGCCACTCTTAGCGATCTTCTGAAGAACTTGAATGCAGTCCGTAAGCATGCTGCATTTCCCACCCACACCAGCGCCCTCAATCATCAACCGTCTATGAACAACGTCGATGACTCCAGCTGTTTCGCCTTTGATAGAAGCAGTATGTCTGTTATTGATCAGATTTTCCACGCTAAAAGCCAATATGCCATTGACATAGCGGCTTGCTCTTCGTCCAGCTTCCTCCATTGATTGGGAAGGAGATGGGTTTTGGACAGGTTGCTGGAGTTGGTATCGATGTCCATAGGCCCAGCAAATCAGAGCTGCTACATATAAGCTCCAATAGTTTGTGATGCAGACTATGCCATTTGTGTGGCATGCGTTTGTGTGTACATCATATGATTGTGCTAGATTGATGGAGAGAATGAGACAGGCATGGTGGACAGCCTGGGATGCAGCGTGAGACTTTGCCCAATTGCCTAAGCTTTTTTGGGCAGTGTGGAAACGCTCTGGGGGTGTGACTTTTTGAGAGAAGATCCAAGTATCGGCTGCAACCGCGAGGAGATCGTGAAGCGGTGTATGGTGCAGGGCAAGATAGGTTTGAGCCATAGGAGATGTAGAGAAAGTGTTCATGAGATCATCAGCGGGGTAATTGGACGGTGGTGTATGAAAGTGGCTCAGATAAGTCGGGGTTTCGCCAAATGGGAGTTGTGTTGCCAGGGAGCTCATTACAACCGACCGGAGAAAGGTAGATTGGTTTGGAGGAAGTTGTTGTGTAGACACTTCCGAAGTGAGGAATTGTAGATTTTGCCACTCTGTTGAATCAGAGGCATTCCAGAGACTATCCAGGCATGGAGGATGAAGGAAAGGTCCGACTTCACCACTGAATGCTCGTGCTCGAGGTTGTTTGTGATAAAGAGCTTGATGGATATCGAATACGAAACAAGCACTGAGGAGACGTTGTTGCGACTCCCTTTCAACCCACTGCATCCATTCGGTTGAAGCATCTGGCTTTGAAAGCGAATGGCTACCTTCGATTGGGCCAAACCGATTTCGTAGATCATTCACAGATGTTGCTTCAACCGGGCTAGTGCAGGTAGTTGGAGCTCTGTAGCTTGGATCAGTGCCACTGATGAGCTGTTTATGATTAGCAACTATAGTTTGGATAGAAGAATGAGGTTAGACTTACTCTCACACAAAGATCCTCAAACCGCCTGGATAGTCGAATGGTGGTTTTCCTCCCTCGGAATCGGCTGAAAACTTCTGTAAGAAGTATTGCTTGCATGGTTGCCCGATCCAATTCCAAACACTGGACAGCGGTCAGTGTCGTCCTCCCACAACCGGACGTGATGAAAGTGCCAATAAAATAAGAAGAAAGAGGACAAGAAGAAATAGAAGAAAAGAGACGGAATGAAAAGAATAGAAAAAGAAATCCCCAAGAAGTTTGGCGGGGTAGTGACCATTTCCTCCTCTCGTCATGTGCTCCCAAAGAAAATGTGACTTAAGACGTGGTGGAACTTACACGTTCAATGTTTCCCCGGCAAAACTCGTTCAATTCGGTCCCTCGAACTCGGGCTTCCGGGGTATTGTGATACTGTGTGCCGATTGCGGCGATCGCGGAGGTAAGGAGGCTGCCTTCCACAGTGTCGTAAGTTGGACGATGAACAAAAGGTAAGAGAGGGTGAAAATTCTGCCAGTAACTGTCTATATACGGATCGAGTGAAGGTGTTTGTGGTTCGGGGATCGTAGTAGAGGTGGAGGAGAATACCGCTAATTCATCCTCTCTTGGGGCATTAATGCCAGCCAATCGGGGGTTGGATACTCGTGAACTGGATGCTGGAAAGACTTGAGAAATTGGTTTACTATTCGTCGAGAGGGTTGGAGTACCCACTGATTCCATGTTATACCTCCTGTAAGGACTTGGCACATCTAAGTGCATATGTGTTGTACGAGGCGAGATATGCGCCTCATACTGATCTAAAAATGCGTCGAGAGGCGGGCTGTGCAAATCTTGCGGGGTGGTTATTTGAGGCGACCAATTCGATGTTGCTGAGATTGGCCAATCAACTAACGAATCGGAACGTCCTCTGGATGCCCATTGTCGTCCGGCTCGCGATCCATCGGACTGATTGGAAAAGGTGCTGTCGGATGCCGAGGAACACCATGGGGAATTGTCCTGCCCAAATGATTGGTGGGGAGGGAAAGGTTCATCTGGGATTCTCAGGAGAGGCAAACCTGAATTGCTGAGGGAACCGGTAGCAGTGGTATAATTGGGAGAGAAGGTTTCCTGTGCGTACATGTTTTCAAAACCAGATGAGGGTATGGCCCCGTTAAACATTGGTTCGCGTCCGGGTAGATCCGCGGATGTGAATCCGGGGGCCATGTGGTCAACAAAACTCGTAGCGATTCTGTTTTGAACGGGAGAGGTGACAGGATATGAGTCCATATCAGGCAAGTCTGCATCTCTTGCAGTTCTCTTGTTCGAACTGTTGGATCCTGGAGAGTAGTTTCCAGCCTGAAAGTTTTGCGGGGTGATTGTGTTAGTGCTTGACATGGTCTTGTTGGTCTCTCCACTAATTGAGGTCCGTGGTGTAGCCGAACTCATTGGGGAACCTTGCTGATTATATGAACGTCCTGGTTCTGCCTTGATCTGGCGTGGTTGGCTCTCAGAAGCACTTGAGGAAGCTCTGCTCCTTTCAGGATCGCCAGATATGTATGCCTTCTCTCCTTGAGTTTCACTATTCCCAGTCAGCCATTGCACCACATAGTGGTATTCTCGCTGCCTACTGTCGATGCATGTGTCGCGCCAGCAAATCTGGTCTGTGAAAGGCCCTCTCGCAATTCTCAAACTCGCACCCATATGCCGGCTTTTGGTGGCTCAGTTGATGGCGTCTGGAAGAAGATGAGTGTTAGCATTGCACACCCCAATTGCAATCGCGGACGTACCTTAGATGTTCTGCCCTAGTGAAAGTCTTTGCTGGTCTGCAGATATCGCAGGTGTGGACTGGTACACCTTTCTTCGCTCTGCTGATACGACCAGTGACCGGTGTGTACTTGACGGGAACACTGGCGTCGCTCTCTGAAGCTCTCGACATTTGAGGTGTTCCTGAACCACTTCCTTGGCTCGAACCCACGGCCTGGTAACTGTTCTGGTAATCCATATTCATGTTCGGCTCTGTGACGCTGTTGCGCCGACTTTGATAGGCGGACTGGGAAGACTCTGTGTGATCGTGGGATACTCGATGGGAACGACGGCGCTTGATGGGATGCTTCCCTTGGTTATTGTTATCTGGGTCTTCGTCTTCGTCATCGGTTGGTGGGGAGGGAGCCTCGGTTGATATAGCGATGGAAGAGCGGGAGGCTGATTGTTGAGCGGCTTCCCGGGACCTTCTATATGCAACTTGGGATTGAAGCGGCTCCACATCGACGTCCATTATATCTTTGAGACTCGACATAGTTGACTGAATTTGGAAAGGTGGATCGATCCCGGAATATGATTTGCACAGCCGACTGGAATTAGATCTTGTTCAGGGGCCAAAATCTGACGCAGAAGGCTTTGAGTATCTACTACCAAGACAGATCTGTGGTAAGAGAGCCGCTGGGGTGTGAGGGGGTGTATCGTTAAAAAAGGTACGGAGAGGGGTGCTACTTGGTACTTGAGAACTACCTAGACAGATGCGCAGTAGATGCACAGAGATAGAACGATTCGCGGGGCATTGCTGAGGGTTGCGGTGATGTGTGCAGGAAGAAAAGAAAGACAGTGGTGGAAGAAGGAGAGAGAAAGAGACGTTTGGCTTGAGATGTGAGCTACCTGGTAAGCCATGTGTAGATGGCCCCTGAGGGTACGGCACGATCCCGGCCATGTAGGCCAAGCCAGTCCCAAAGTGGAGGAGGAGGGCGTTCTGGAGAGCCATAAATAGCGAAAAGGCTGGCTTCATATAAGCGCCCTGGAGGGTGGTGCCCTTGCCCTGGATGCCACCCTGGGCCTGCGTCTGTCTGCGCGTGCGTCTGCGTTAACCTACGGCTGTTGTGCGTCTGCGACGCGCCGGGAAATGATCCGTAGCAAGTGAACATAGAACAGAGAACAAGGGGATGCGTGAGAAGTCGAGGAAAGGCGAGAAATTGGGAATAATGAGATGGTGGGGTGTTTGAGAGTTTGATAGCTGTGCACGGCTACCGAATACTCGTCAGTTTCCCCAACTGTCGGTTGCTTGATGGGAACGACGGGCCCTCCCTTTTCTGAATCAAGCATATTACGAAGCGCATGGCGAGTGGGGATCGTGGGCAGTGGGCAATTTGTGTCCTGTGACACCTGAGCAGCAACAGAATTGCGAGAGTCGGCCGAAACTCCATTTTCGCGGGGCATTGGGGGTTTCTCGCTTCTGGCCCCCCCTTTTCGCCCTTTTCAAGCAGATAGTTGGCCGTCTTCCCCGCTTAGCCGCCACAGACGCCTTACCCGTACCCACAGAGCCTCCATCTAATCTTCAGTGCACCAACCGACTGTGTGGCATGCCCGCGTTGGCCCTGTAGGGCGTGCCTAGTCGAGGAGAAATAGGCGCGAAATCCTGGCCTGGTCCCCTGGACTGGGAATCGGCAGCTATGCTGTATCCAGCAATTTGCGAAGGATTTCACCCTGCTTGGTACTGTAAGGACCATGTCGATCCAACTGCCCAGCTCTTGCATGTAAGTACGAAAGCCGTACCGCCGTACGGACGGAATTTTTGAACGAACTGCCCCGAGAAGCTGCTCCATCGGATCAACAAATGCCCTTCGGTATCACACCATGTCAAGCAAGTTGCTGACAGGAAAGAAGAAAGCGAAGCTGGAATTCCGGAGGGGTCATATCCCGGGCGCGCTAGCCGTTTCTAATCGTGAGAATAGCACCTAAAGCGCGCTGGGCTGGCGGCTGATGCGCCGACGAAAGAATTTGCAGTCGCGAATTACTTGGAGGGGGAGGGGAGGGGGAGGTCGAAAGAGGGACAGCAGAGCTTGTTGGCCGGTTGGTTGTTCCTTCGAAATCGGATGAACATGCAGGAGGGTGGGAGATGAGGGTGTTGTGGACCATTTCGTGCAGGTGGTTGGACAGGAGAGAAAAACAACAGGCCCTTGAGCAGGGGAGAGGCGCAAACCCAGGCTCGTGGCGTCGAATGACAGCTCGGCAACTGGTCTGCAACATTGGCAGCAGTTTTAGTGCTGAGTAAAGGCGGGGGTTGCACTGTGTTGGCAATGAGACTTGCACTATTTTTGGAATATCTGCGCCTCACAAGAAATACTTTGTGAAATACCTGTTGCAGCCAATATGCACATCATCACACCGAATCACGTCTCGTTGTGGTCTCTTGTCTCTCTAACCTCTGTGCTGCGCACACATAAAATAGATCTTTCATCAGGAGTTTGAGTGGGCACTGGTCATCCGCCGGCCTAATTGAACACGGCAATGAGGATATCGGTGTTACTTCCAGCCATGGTATTGGTTGTGCCGGGTACTCTGGCCTGGCTTTGCTCAAAGGATGAGAAAGTAGTAAATCGAGCACGAAGAAAAGACTCTTTAGCCCCCCGTCGTGAAGAAAAGCGGCACTGAAAAACGAGACGGAAAAGTGGTCGAAGTATGTTGGGCTTATCGGGAGCCTTAATACGTAAGAAGGTTGGGTGGTGCGTGCCACAAAGACCCAGTCGCTATAATTTTGCCAGTAGATAGATGATGGGTAGCTACACTCGACGGAATTTCCAAAATCTTTTCGGCAGGAGTATTGATTCTCAGGCCAATTCAATGGTTTTCTTTTTGGCCATATCTTCACGAATGCTGTCGGTTTCCGAACCAAATCGTTCCATCGAATCTGGGTATCTCAGACTTGCATTCGCAGGTCCAATGACAGTCAGTATTCTGTCATATTTCAAGCTTGGTAACGAACTTACTCTTGCTGTCATACCAAACACAAGCAATCGTCATAGCTATGCGTCAGCTATCGCGACCACTAATCGAGTGCTGCTTTTCCACTTGCCATCAGCAGTCAATAGCCCGATCAGGAAATCGTCCTCTGGATTCTGGAGGGTGCGCCATCAGTCTGCAGCAGGGCCACCTCGTGGCCATGAACCCTGTCCCTCCATCTTCCCTCCCACCGATTGGGATGTTATCCAGATGCCCATCATCGACTGAATAGCACTCTGAGAAAGGTGGTCGTATCCTACTTGACTGGGCCTTCATTCCGGCATCTGTGCCGTCTCCGGTAATGCACCCTAAAGAGCAGTGTGTTGATACGAGAGTATTCACACTCCTACTCGTGCTGCAAGTCGCTCGATATTGTAGATGAAGCCACCCCCAGACTCAGGAACCTTTCCCTACGTAGAAAGTACATATTCGTTTCCCTTTGTTCTATTAACATCATCAGGCTGTGATGGTGTTGGGATGCAGGACTTTGGATACAGGACCGGTAGAATCCTTCGAGTTCAATGTCTATACACGCAATAATACCCCGCCAACAGCGCTTCAAACCTTGGCCCCTTCGTTTCAGGTCGGCAATCGCCCATTGGACGGCTTGTATGAAACTTTTCACGGCGCGAATCCCCTATTGCGTGCAGAATTTCGATCTTCACCCATCTGGGGCAGGCATGTTTTCGTTTCAGCTTTTCAAACATTCGCCAATAAAAGTTTGTATGACGGCGAATCGTCCTTGACGATCTTGCCCCTGATGCTCTGCAGCTGTCGCGTGTTTCTACTCAGTTTGGGGATTAACCTAGCATACTGTAAACGCCGTTCTGGGAATATCGAATGATGACCAAGGCTATCGGTCAGGTCAATATATTTTCGTTACTAGACCTCGCCCAACTCTCATAGTGGTAGTCCTTTTTCATCAAGGCTGTGTGTTCTCGAATTAGTGTTCCAACGGTTCTTAAGAGGGTATAAACGTTGGCAGTAGCGTGGTATTCTCCACGTGGACCTCGCTGATGTGAATGCGCAGCCCTTCCTTTCTGCAGCTTCCTAGTATACACACCATGGCGGTAATCATACTGTTGTGCTTCCTAGAAGCTGACTCTACGTCTCGGTAGAGAGCGTCTATTGTAACAGCGGGGAAACACCACGACCGGAGTTTGATCTTGTACGGCACAGTAAACACCCGTATTCTCCAAATCGAGTCCCGTAGAGGACAAGGAAAATGCAAGTGTCTATGCTATGCCACCCCATCGAGCTGCACAAAGCCACATCCAACATGTTCCCCATGTTCGAAATTTCATCTGCCGATAAGAAAACAATGGTACTACGAAACCAACAAGAGTAATTGATATTGCCCAGTAAAGAAGATTGACATGCAATATTATTTTCATCCCATTGCCCGTACCTGGCATTTTCGAATTACATCATTGGACATTCGAGGAAAGGTTTCACTTTGCTTTAAACTAAACCGATCATCCAGTAGGTACAGCTTTGTCTGCTTCATGTAGCGACCGATGATGTAGATTGGAACTCCAGTTGGTGCTTATAATCAAGTATAGCCAGTAAGAACGCTGTACCACACAAAAATCATCCAGCTAGCGAGCCAGGGTCTGGGATGCCATCCTTCAGGCTACTTGCCGTTACATTGCGAAAGCCGGCAGGTGTACGTGAACCGAAATGCCCCCAAAATGACCCCAAGGAAAAGTCTTTTACACCCGAAGCTTTTACCCGATCTCTGTCCCAGCAAACTGTACCGTGCCGTTGGTGGTACGGCAGTGTGGACAGTGGTTGACAGCGGTGTACTTCATGGTGTGGTGGCTTGCACTCGCTGCGCCTCATTTTTGATAAACAGATAAAGCCACGACTCCTCGAAATAACTCTTTTCACCCCGCGTAAACAAACACATTTCCTCATTGCACTCGGTGAACGTGATTTACCACTTACAAAGACGTGCAGATAAACTATTGAAAATCGAGGAGCTGGAAATAGACGATAAGGACAAGGAAAAAGAAAAAAATACGACCGAGAGGCAACGCCGAGGTGGTGGGGGAAAACGTGGCCGGTTCCTGCAGCACCAACACCATGATTGGCACCCTCTGGTCTTCCAGAAGAAAATACCTCGTGGAAGATGCATCAGTCTCACAACAGAGAGTGATGTATGGAAGGTTAGGCTGAGTAAGACCTGCCTGGTGTGGTTGCGGTTGTGGTGCAGGTAGATGGGCGGGCGGAAGAATTGGAATTGACAGGACAGGTTTTACTCTCCTCTCTTGAAATCTTCCACTTTTGCCGGTTTGGGCTTCACACTCGAAACCAGCCAGGAAAAGTTTTTCATCTCCCATTTCCACATTCGAGGACTGATGGCCATGATTACGTGAGAGCTGGTCAAGGTCCGTTCAAGCCGTGTAGGTACAAACACAATGATGAAGATTGTACTCGGCGGTACAAAGATTTGTTTGTCTTCATCATGAATGACGACTGTTTCATGGCGTTGGCCGTTGCTGCTTCGAATAGAAATCTGACATCACATCATCTACCAAAGGACCACTTGGTTGATAGAAGCTAGGAGAAAGACTAGTTCCGGTGATGCTGCTGATACTGGGCATATTCCGTCCTTGCTGGTGCTGGCGCTGGCGCTGGCGCTGTAGGCTGTAGGCTGTAGGTTGTTGTTGCTGACGTGAACAATAAGTTCTCTTTCGCTTCTTGAGGTGCTTCGCGCCGGGCCGCCGTGTTGTAAATTTAAACAACAACTCTCCACTTTACCCATTGGGGTGTGCATTAGCCCTAGAGGTCCGCGCAGGTTGTTCCAATTGTTCCACTCTTCCTCGCGCGCCGGTCCAGTTTTGATTCTATTCTGATTGTCCCTTATCGATTGGCAGAACGGGATGATGGCGGAAGGAACCTAGGGAAGAAAAGATTTGGAATATGATGACCGTTGACCGTTGACCATTGCCCGGACCAGGCCTGGTACTTTTTGGTGACGTCCCGAATCTTTTTTAGTTTGGAACTCTCCGATGCAATAGCTCGGGTGTTAATAGGGTACAGAATTGGTATGTTTGAGGCCCTGGAAGCGTGACAATCTTAGAGACGATCCTGAGACGATCCTGGCTTTTTGGTTATTCTGGTGATTTCTTGAGCGGGAGAGGCTTGTTGGTCGGAGATGCCGTGTTTGACATGCTCGTGGTTGTCCTGATCGCGGCTGGTTGGGAATACAGATATTTTGGAAATAAACGCGTCGCCGAACGGAGGAGCGATGGTCCGGAAAATGGTCGAAGGAGTAACTGGGAACCCGATATTCGCTTCTTTACTGTGCCCAACAGCCTCGTAACGTGATCGTGATGATCGGGCAGCAGTATGCGTTTGCATTTGAAGGTGTTGATCTGGTGCTGGTGCTGGTGCTGGTGATACTCGGAGAACAGGAAGGGGAAGGAGAAGGCGCCGCGGCGCCGCGTATAGCCGTGCTTCGCTTACACGTGGAAGCACGTGGATTTCTTTCTACCAATACGAGAAGGAGGGGAGGCTCTCACTGCTGCAGAGTCAAGTGCTACCCCACCACACTGGATTGTGGTGATACTCAGTACGAGCTCATGTCTCTTCACTCCATCAGAAGACTACCATTCTTCAAACATCCCACCACCACCAACCTCTGCCACCGCTCACACCGCTCACACCACATCTCAATCCCCCCTTTAACCAGAAATTGCCCCAAAACCCCCGGAGCCCCTCAACAACCTTCTCGCTCTCGAAACTATCTTACGAACTCAATTCGTTCACATCAAGCCAAAAAGATGGCTCCCCAACTAGACGGCTTCTTTAAACAAGTCGACACCCTCTCGGACCACTTCATCGAGCGTCTTCGGAAAGCAGTCGCTATCCCCTCGATATCTGCTGAGGATGAACGTCGTCCAGATGTCGTGCGCATGGGAAAGTGGCTCGCAGATGAATTGACAGCATTGGGAGCCGAGGTCGAGCAGAGACCACTGGGAAAACAACCACACAAGGAACATCTTGACCTACCTCCGGTCGTTATCGCTCGGTATGGCAATGACAAGAAGAAGCGCACAATTTTGGTGTACGGACATTATGATGTTCAACCAGCGGGAAAGGAAGATGGTTGGGCAACTGAGCCTTTTGAGTTGACCGTCGATGACAAGGGAAGAATGTATGGCAGGGGAAGTACGGATGATAAGGGACCTGTTTTGGGATGGCTTAATGCCATTGAAGCCCATCAAACGGCTGGTGTTGACTTCCCCGTCAACCTGTTGATGTGCTTTGAGGGAATGGAGGAGTATGGGTCAGAAGGCTTGGATGACTTTATCAAAGCCGAGGCCAAGAATTATTTCAAAGACGCAGATGCCGTCTGTATTTCAGATAACTACTGGCTTGGTACTGAGAAGCCTTGCCTCACATATGGTCTCCGAGGCTGCAGTTATTATTCCGTGGAGATTTCGGGACCTGGTGCAGATCTCCACAGTGGTGTTTTTGGTGGTACAGCCCAGGAGCCTATGACCGATTTGGTTCGTGTTCTTGCAACCTTGGTTGATACCAATGGAAAAATTCAAATTCCAGGTTTGGCCGACCTTGTTGCCCCTCTTACTGAGGAAGAAAAGTCCCTATACGGTGATATCGCTTTCACCATGGACAACATCTACGAATCCCTAGGCAGTCAAACCACAATCCATTCCGATAAAGAGAATACCCTCATGGCTCGATGGCGTTACCCTTCTCTCTCAATCCACGGTATCGAGGGTGCATTCTCACAACCAGGAGCCAAAACCGTCATTCCAGCAAAGGTCATTGGCAAATTCTCAATCCGAACAGTCCCAAATATGGAACCTGATGATGTCGACCGTCTAGTGTTCAAGTATGTCAATGAGCAATTTGCGAAGCTTGGAAGCAAGAACACTTTCAACTGTTATCTTCAACACGCTGGAAAGTGGTGGGTTGCTAGTCCAAAACACTGGAATTTTAGTGCCGCAGCTAAGGCGGCGGAGAGAGTCTGGGGTCTCAAGCCTGATTTGACGAGAGAGGGTGGCAGGTAAGTGACAACTCTCACCCGTATTGATATAGTCAAGTCACTAACACTTGTTAGTATTCCTGTCACATTGACATTTGAGCAAGCAACGGGTAAAAATGTGCTTCTACTTCCTATGGGTAGCTCCACTGATGGTGCTCACTCGATTAACGAGAAGCTTGACAAGAAGAATTATATTGAGGGTATCAAGTTATTGGGAGCTTACTTGCATTATGTTGCTGAAGAGCCAATGGAATAATTATCTACACATTAATCTGTAGTGCTCACAGCAATACAATTAAAAATACAAAAAATACGAAAAATAGAAAGGCTTTGATTTAGTCCACTCACACTCAGAACTTCAGTGCTGGAAAAGCAAGTATCTTTCAGTCCATGCGTACATCTAACCACCCTAAATCTAATAAATTGTCCCCTGTTTTTGTTTATTTTCAATCAATTTCTCAGTGTCAATGCTTTGTCCATTGAAGGAAAATGGGTTCAAATTCTGGAACCACTCCCAAGTGACGAGGCTGACTTCTCAGGGGTCTGAGCGCGTGAAGCGGTCGCGTCTTCCACTCTCCATTGCTTCCAAGAAAGACATCTTCAACATCCTCAGCCTCTAGAATTCACAACCGCCCAACATGGTATCTAAACTAGATGAAAAGACTCTAGACGAGGCATTTCAAAGCCGACCCGATCTTCGACAAGCCATTCGACTCGCAGCAGGTAAGTCGCATCATCTCCCCAGCCTTGTCGCAAACTCCCCAGGCTCGGATTTCCAAAGTTACGAAAAATTAACAATCTTCTTTCGCACAGTGGGAGATAATTATATCGAATTATTTAACCAGATTTCACTCCATGTCTCGAATCTCACCGTAACATCTTCAGAGCCTGTATCCAAGAAACGCCGTTTGGATGAGGGGATCGCATCTCGACCCGCCGCAAATGGCACACCCAATGGAACCGTCCCAGCGAGCAGCAACGACCCCGTCCTACTCGAAATTAAAGAAATCTCAGTAGTGATTCCCCAGCGCAAAAAGTATACCTTGTGCTTCACATCCACACACCTCTACGCCCGTCTCCCAGATTCCCCGGAACCCGTTGCGGGGATAAGTTATGCGTGGAAGGATATCGGTATGTTTTCAATGCCCTAGATGAAGAAAGATAAGGGCTAATTGTTTGGGATAGAATACGCATTCTACCTCCCCGTCCCCGAGAAAACCCAAAAACAATACAATTACATTTTCTTCCCCCGCTCTACAAACATTACACCCTCCAAACCCTCCGGCCCTCCCACTATCGAACCCCTCGTCTTCACAGTCCCCGATACTGCGCCAAAGGCCGGGACGATAGGTGGTTCGGAAGCCCAGGCCGCACAAGCAGTATCCGATGACTACAAGTCCCTCTTCGACTGGGCCCTCTCTACACGGTTAAAAGCTGCCGGACAAACGAGTTTGAAAATCATACACGCGGATTCGAAGCTTTTTTCCTCGGAAATCAGACAGCCCCATCGACCGAATGAAAAGGCCGTCTTTGTTAAAGCTTTCCGGGGAAGTAAAGATGGATATCTCTTCTTCCTCCCCGTAGGAATCCTTTGGGGGTTCAAAAAGCCTCTACAATTTCTGCCTCACTCCCGAATTCTGGGGGTGAGTTATACAAACGTACTTCAACGAACTTTTAATTTGAATGTCGAGGTGGATATGAATCCCGACGGGGGAACAGAAGATTCACAGGAGGAATTCGAGTTCAGTATGCTTGATCAGGCGGATTTCAATGGGATTGATGGGTTTGTTAAACGTCATGGGTTACAGGATAAGAGTATGGCGGAGCAGAGGAAGGCGAAGAGGTTGAATGTTAATGTTGTGAAAGATGAGGAGGGGAATGTGGTTGGTAATGCGGAGGCGGGGGAGTTGGAGAAAGCGGGGATGGAGGCGGAACAGGCTGCTATGGATGAAGAAGATGAGGAGGAGGAAGATTATGATCCTGGTAGTGAGGGTGAGAGTGAAGGCTCGGGTACGAGTGAAGACGAGAGTGAGGATGGTGATGGTGATGGGGGAGGGGAGGCGGCGGATGACGATGACGATGATGATGAGGGGGAAGATGAGTTATAGTGTTTCTTGCAGGGGAGTGGATGTGTTAGCGCGGATGTGTTTCATGAGCTTTATGACCTTGCTACTTTCTGGGGATATAATGAATGGATGGCGTTTAGGGTCTTTCTTTCTTGAAGCGAGGCTGTTGTTGTAACGTGCTAGGGGTGTTTAAGAAGGAATTATAGTTATACTATAACTGTTCTATTTCTCCGCGATAAATCATCTTGAAACTCTCTACATTAGAAGAGATTATATACAATAGAAGGATGTTGTAGTTCAATTTATAGAATACTTATATATCTATTTCTTCTAGTGCTAGTATAGAGATAGTATTGTCAAGACGTATACTTATAAGTAGATTAAATAAAGCCTTCTTCGAAGAATTAATCTTACTCTAGTACGTATCTATTCTCCAAGTTATCACAGGTGATTTTATTTACTTTCTATATATATTTCTCAACTATCTCATCTAGTTTAATAAGCGCTTTTAGAAACGTACACGCGAAGTATGTATAAAAAGAGTGAGATTTAGGACTCAAGTGCTGGGAAAGTAGGTTTATTTTATAGTATAAACCTCTTTGTCGCGCGTATACTCGTTTAATGTGCCGCTTTTAGATTAAAAGCATCTACTTTTAGTACACGTTTTTAAAAGGGCTTATTATACTAGATGGAATAGGTTATTATTTTTATAAACTCAAGTATGGTTCTTATCTATTAAAACAGCTTAAGAGAGTAGATTTTTGTTTCGTCTGTAATTTAGCACGTCTATAATATAAACAAGTTTTTAAATCTAGCTAGCTGGTACCTGATAGTCATAGGTCGATAGTTATAATCTATGAAACTTGAAATAGTACAGGTCTATTTGTCTAACTACTCGAATCTCTTCTAATCTAATATCTGTTTCTAATCTCTACTATAACTGCTCTCTCCTTTAACTTGAATTTGGTCTCCATTCTTATAAGCGAGTCTATCTATATATTTGCGCTTTTTCCTCGGCTCCAATATCCCCAGAAAAGTAAGAAAAGTAGTTCGTCTCTGATTTTTATGTTTTTGTAACGAATGTGCTGATAACGAATGTGCTGATAACGAATGTGCTGGTGTATGGCATAGGCCGTGGATATGAGGGTTGTGATGATTCTGGAATTGCATGTAGGAGTGATGGAGGGGTGATGCCCAGGATCCTGGCTATATACAGGGTAAACTCATAAGGGTCGTTCCTGCCCCCAACACTGGTAACGAAAAGGAAAAAATAAAGTACAAGAAATGAAATTGTGGCCAAGATACAACTACTATGTTCCCGCAAACTGCCCCGAGCAATAAGTATCACCCTCTGCAAACAACGGGCACGGCTGAAGATAATTCAAAAGCGGACCATAACCCTCAGTCTGAATGACAAAGTTCCCGGTAGTCAGGGTGTCAGTGCCAAGTGGAACATTCCACGTGAAATGATAATGGTCTTGTGTAACAGTCACCGCACCCAGGTTGGTCCAAGACCAGGTGGGATTGAGCTCATCAGTACCAGAGTACCCGTACAGAGTACCTGATTCTATCATAGCAACGGCACAGACGTAGCGACTACCGGTGTAGTTTATCGTCCATCCTGGGGCGACGCAGAAACCGTCGACGGTTTCGGTGATGTACAGTCGGACGTAGGCATAGGGGATGAGAACGTCGGCCTCGTAAACGGACGAGGAGCCACTTGTCACAACGTTGGCGTTGGTAATATATTTCCCTGCTTCTGCTGGACTATTGGTACTTGCAGTGACGGTGCCTGACAGCGGGGACTCGCTTCCACCACCACCAACTGCGCTTATTTGAAAGGAGAAGCCTGACGTTCCAACTGCTAGATTTCCGACGGTAACGGCGGTCATGTATGATGCGAGGTTAAGAGTAGCAACACCATTCACATACACCTTGTATGAGACGGCGTTGGCAGAGGTAGACCATTTCAGACTCACGGAGCTGTAATCGGTGGCTGTCACGGTTAAACCTGCTGGTGCGGATGCTGCAGATCCAGTAACAAAGGCTGTAGGCTCAGCAACCTGAACTGTACCGCCCTCCATGGCCGCAAGCAGCGTTTGCATATACGCATCGTTAGGGAGAGTATCATATGGATTTGGGAGGGTGTCATCCGTGATCTGGACGTACCCGGCCCCCCTTTTCTTAGCGAGAGCAGCAACCGTTGCTACAGCACTCGATGGGACGTTATAGATGATATGCCATATTTTCTGGGTGCTGGACGCCGTCCATCCATTTGAAACGTAGCTACTGGTGTAAGTCTCGTAACTCGACTCGAAGGTCATGAGGGTGTCGGCGGAATCCTCAAAGCACTGTGGCATGGTGGCCCCTGGGTTCAGGACGGTGAAGGCACCTGGGTACTTACGCTTCGTATTCTCCGTGATCAGGCGGTACAGTTCAGAGAACTGGTTATCCGTTCCACAAGAATTCCAGCCTTCGTCAAAGAAGATTCCCCCAATCTTCCCGGGATACAGCGAGTACCATAAATCAACGTCCATCTCGATTTGAGAGACCCAGTCCGCAAGCTCGTTGGAGCCCAGCCGAGTGGTAAATCCGAGAGTGCTCTGGCCTAGATAACCGGTTCGTACATAGCCGATAACTGTCTTGCCGGCGCCTGCTGCGTTGTTGATGACCTTTTCCCAAGCCGTATTTACGGTGTTGTCTGGTCCGTTGAGAGCGTTCGCGACGAGCACCGATAACTTACCAATGTCGTAGTTGGTCATTCGAGTCCACGCATCTGCGTCTCCAGCTGGAGGAATATAAGCCGCAATACCGATCTGCTGCCCTCCCGAGCCAGGAGTCCCGCTGTCTCCACCGCTACCGCTGCCCGTGCCAGTACCATCCCAACCGGTGCATATTGGATCTGAAAGGGCATAGGTAACGGTTGTAGTATCGCCATCTCCTTTGTGCTCGTCGCATTGACAAGTGCAGTCTTCATTGAAGCTTCCGTCGTCGTTGGGATACCGACAGTCTGACCTAGAAATAAATCCATCAGCCTCAACCCGTTTAATCTTCCTCGCTTACACTTACGAAAGCCAACAACCTCCCGTGTCCGATAAATCATAGCCAGGAAACGCGCAACCGTCTTCCCCCTCCACACACCAACCATCCGGGGGAGTTGGCATAGCCAGTGGAACTTCTCCTAAAGACTCGAGGTTGATTTCGTCTTGATCACTCGGCTCCGTCTCCACCGGTGTCCCGTCACCACCTTCATCTTGTCGCTTGTCGACCCCATCGGACAACTCGCGCTTGGTAGGTTTCCCGGAATCAGTCCAACTCCAAAGATACGCGAAATAGTTGTAGCTGACCATCCACGCGTAGCTATCGGCGTTCCTAATTGTCTGCCATCTTATATTAGCGCCGATCCCGCCATAGTTACTCCACGCCCACTCGGTACATTTCGGGTCGCCGTAAATGGGCGTGTCCGATTTCCCGGTACTCGCAAGATACCCTAGTTGATCCGAGACTACCATACTCTGTCAATGCTCTACTACACAATATGTTAGAGATGCCAGGACTTACTATGAAACGTCCCTTCATCGACTTTGGGATTATGGAACCACTCATGGATCAAAACGTGTTCTCGGGTTGCCAGGTCTTTGATTTCGGATGCTGAACGATACCCTTTGTTTATGAGAGTGTCCACATTTGGCTGTTGGTAATCGTACCAAAACATAGGGCAAAGGTATATCGAATTGCATTCTTTGCATCCATCTTCCAAGTTCTTACCTAGAAGATGGGGAGTCAGTTATGGCCTATCAAAAAAATGTCCCGGGATTTCGCCCAGGATAAATGCTGGGGCTCAGGAATGATGATGGAATGATTCATGAGTGATTCAAGAGAAAGAAAGCGGTAGAACGGTGTCCCAATGACCTACCTTTTGCAGCGGTAAATGCTGATCTGGGGATGGTCAGTATTGACTATAATTGAGGTCATTACAGGGTAATTCTTTACTTACACTCTGCCCTTATCACAGTAGGTGCCATATAGCCTTTCGGGTTGGCAGACATAGCGAGTCTTATATCCACGTTTGTCGGTTGGGACCGCCTTGCTGGTTACTGGGGCGTCTATTGGCCTACAACAAATTAGCAGACGTCTTTCTCGTTGACCCAGAAGCGGGGGGCAGCGAGTAGGGATAAAACCTGCTCCCGACCACTAATAATAGGAGTGCCCAAGGGGGAAGAAAGGGGGAAGTTGCTTACCAACGCTTCACCTTATGCCACACATCTAGTATAGGTATTAGCGACTATTTTCCAATAAGAGGGATTGAACTTTGTTTGTAGAACACCTACTGTTTGCCCATGTACTCCAATTTTCGCCACCAACTGCAAAGTCGTACCACCCAGCCTCTTTCACAAAGTAACGATTGAAACCTGCTGAATTCCAAGCATCCGTCTTCCAGTCACCTGATTTATCTAGCATCTCTAAGGCCTGTCGAGTAGTCTTGACTAGTATATTGAAGCGATCGCCGGTACAATCGGCGACGGCGAAGTCCCAGTCAGTTTTTGGAAATGCCTTCTTCGCGGCGGCTAATATCTCAGGAGTTATTGTCGCACGGCTGACGAGGGGGTCTATCTCATTGCTGCTGATTGTTTCGTTGAAAGATTCGGTTGTTAATGGGGCGAAAGCTGCAAGTTATCCCAAACTAACGATGGAGAAGGATAGGAGCGGTAGTAAACCGACCTTGAGAGGATTGAGTTTCATGGCGAAGTTTGACTTTGGCACTGAGCGTGAAGTTGAGCTTGAAAGAAAAAAGAAAAAAAATTCGACTGGGAACCAAGTTTATTTATAAGTTTATTTATTATACTTAAACTTTAAAGTTGGAAAAACGTGTGACGAGCTATGTACTCTTTTTGGCCGAAGGAATGAGGCGTTGAAAATTGATCAGATTTTTTTATGGAGAGGTGTCCAACTAGAGAAATTCACTGTGCCGCAATGACAACGAGAAGTAGGCGGAAAGAAGAAGGTGACGGAAGAATTATCGAAAGACTTTGCGAATATCGTGTTAGTAGAGAGTCTGCTCTAGATGTTCTTTTTCAAAATAAAAAAAGGCTCATTTTCCTCATTGTAAAATATCTTAGACTTGGGTAAATATCTCGCCTCATGGTCTTTTGTAAAGACTTTACAGTCATTACACGTTTATATTGCAGAGAGAGAGAGACAAGTCTGGAGAACTGTCGAAGTCGAGGTCTCTGTAGACTCCTCGGAAGTTGGATATAGTATAAAAATAGCTTTGCAACCTTGTAGAAAGTAAGGTTTAAGCGTAACTTAGCTTGTATATGTGCAGCACGGCCCGCACCCAATGGACTGTCTACTGGGAGACTAGGATAAGGGTAGTTAGCTCGCTCGCTTACGGTTCACCCCGAAAGCATGGTCGCATTTGCTTGTCCAACCAGGTACCCCCGCCCTTTTCATATTTGGAGTGGAATGCTCTTGATTATGGGCTCTAGGCCTCTTTGCAAGAGATAACTATTCATGCTAACTAAGTGAGGTTTGAATGGTGGGTTTGCTAAAATTAAGCTAGAGACACAAGAAAGTGGAGAAGGCGATATCAGAGGGTAGAGTGGGTATTATACTTGATAGGTATAGGTAGAGGAAAGAGAAATAATTGTTTCCCTCCATAATAATTCGAGTTGTCAGGTAGCGACAGGATATCGATGCATGGATGATAATAGGTGCAAAATAGCTTCAAATTCCGCCAGAAAAAAGTTATACACTTCTAAACATCAGATTTAATCATCAGATTTATGCAGGGTTCTCCTCACCCCGTCAGCCCCAACAAGTATCTCGCTCAGAGCAAACCGAAAATACGAAGTAAATGGACAAAGTTTCCCGATCTGCATTCCCAAAGAAGAGGAGAAAAATTCATGCAAACCCACCTTTAATAAAATTCCGAGATCTGGATTCCTAAGGATATGCGCCGTGGCATATTTTTAAGCGTAGGATTCAAGTTAGGTCCTCAATATGTCGCTAGCTTCCACGAGCTGTCGGGCACAGCAAAGTGATCATGGGCAATAGAAAGTCGATGTTAAGATAAGCGAGAATAAGTGAATGAACTGACATTCTGGTATTGTATATATACTTTCATCTTCTGTTCTCCCTCTACTCTTTTACTTTCTCCACATCACTCACACTCACACTCACACTCACCCAGTTCAGCAAGCAAACTTTCAAAATGAAGACTCAAATTTTTATCGGAGGGTTGTTTGTCGGAAGTGCAGCTTGTCTTCCAAGTCTTCCATTGTGAAAGAGGGATTCAACCACCAATCCCTACCCCGCGTGTCCAGTCGCTTCGGATTTTGGTAAGTTACTTAAAACATTTGACAATCTTCCTGCCACTTCAACTCATTTACAAGTCCAAACATGCTAACACACCGCAACAGCGATCAATGACTTCCAATACTCATACGGCCCCCCGCCCCACTCGACAACTACGGCACTAGCCTCTCCCTCCAATTCGGCGATCTCAAAATCAACTGTCCCCTCCGTGCCGGCGCAAAGTCCACTCTCTTCGGCTTCAACATCCTCCAATGCGATGATGCCGGTCTTGTAACCGCCGTCCAAGAAGTTGGAAAAGGCTTGATCCACTTGAACCACCAAGCGTATTGCAAAGATGCGACTCCTTCGTAAGAACTCCCTCCCTATTCCCCTCATTTCCTGACCTCCTTTCTCCTCTAACAAAAAATAGTGAGGGTGCAACCTACGGCTCCCTGGGATTTCAAACCGCCACTGTCGACATCTCGGACTACCTCACCTGCACTTATCCCGATGCGCAGAACCTTGCTATCAAGAGTTGCAAGCAGACTACTCCGGATTTCATGGTGGCCCCTGCTACGTTTTTTGATGGGGGAGTTCCAAGTTTCACCCCTGTTGGAACTGATGGGATTGCGGTTGCTACATGCCCGGTTGTTGAGGGGGTTAACCCTGTGTTGAAGGATGCCGCAACCTGCATGCATTATGCTTAGAGGCATGGCTTCGGTATGGGGGTGTAGAAAGGGATGGTAGATGGAAGATGGAGGAGTCCTTTTGGTGGAGGAAAAAACTGGGGTTCGGCTGTTTTTAGAGACTTAAAAAATTCTTTTCAGTTGTAAATATATTATGTTTCCAGAACAGTTTCATTATTGAAAACTTTGAAAATTTCAAAATCTAGGAGAGTCGGAGCTCAGGTCAAACAATCGACGCTTCGTTTCTTACCTTGAAGTAACCAGAAGGCGGAGAGGAGATCCCTAAATATTACTCTTGTTTTCGAACGATTGTAACTACTAGCTACTTTTTAAGGGCGAGAAAATGCAACTATCACAAAAGAAATAAAAGAAAATCAGATAGGTTTCAATGACAGGATATAAAAGAGATAATATTGTCAAGTAGTAGTTAGTATATTTCTAAACTCAAGCGTCTCATCCACCATGACAGCTACCTCGCTCACTTGTATTACACTGCCCCCATCGTCCTCAAGTCTTTCACTAACTTCTCCTCTCACTCTGGCCTCATTATTTCCCTCTTTGTCTTATAGGAGGTTGCGGAGAACCCGAGGGATGATGCACAGGCTATTTTGAAGGGGGCGTATAAGGATATTCAGGATGTTTTGCAGAAGAGGACGGCGGAGGCGGAGAAGTTGGCTGAGAAGGCGAAGAAGGAGAGCAAGTAGGGAGATTTGTGGTGGGTATTTGGGAATGGAGTTTTTTGGTCTCGGAAAAGATGTGTTGTATATTTGTGTAATATAAAGAATAAACATTTGTAAAATCCGACGGTTCGCAGTTGTATTGTTGGATATCTCGTAGATAATAAGAGAGTAGGTGGGCTCAGTAGTTTGTACTCTGTACTCTCATTACCAACGTTCTATTCCCATTTTCTCCCTTCCTCGGCTTTTCTTAGTTCCTGTTACACTATTAGCTAAGTTCTCCGTCTAAAAGTTTCTCACTTCCAAACAGAAAGCAAAACTTTACTTACACAATCTTCACAAGGATCGGGAAATATGTCATGAGCCAACAAGCCGACTTTAAATCCAGCAGCAAGTCCTGCTGCCACCCCAAGAAACAAGTTCCGAAAAGCTGCGTCGTTTTGGAAACGGGTGACAAACTCTTCGGCAAATGATTTTACGTTTGAAAATGCTTCCATTTTAATTTTTTTGCGTTATTTTTCTTGTATTTGTTCCGTTTGTGGTTTCGTATCCGTGGGACGAGAGAGAGAAAGCAGTAGATAAGGTGGTAGCTATAAGAAGACTAAATGAAGACTATTGACGTGATAATTCTCGTTGGCGTCATGATAATTGGCGAGCTTTTTATGATTTTAGCATGCTCTACTTGAGGTACTCAAGGCCAGTACTACGACGAAAAACTGGATCCAAGCAAGAAGGCGCTTCCTCTTTTCACCAGGTTTCCCAGACATCGCAACAGGTTGAATGGTGAGTTGTTTGCGAATCATTAATGTAAACCACCACATGCTTACAACTCAGGGAAGGTATCCATGGCATTTTTAAAGTTTTGTTTTCTGCTCTCCTTCCAAACGAAATAATCCAACGCCCTTTCCAAAGTAGATATGCGAATCTAAATGGACTGAAACTTACACGTTTGAATAGATCCTGTCGCAACTCACAAAGAAGACTCGAGTGAAGGAAATATGTAGTATTTGCGCTTGCATGGTAGAGCATTAATACATCCATGTCTAAACCCCAATCCAAATCCAAGTCGCAATGATATAGCGTACAAGTCTCATCCCCCTCCACCCTCTCAAAAGGTACCCAAACCCAAGAACGCCAAACTCCAAGCTCCCCAAAAAGTACAAAGCTCCTCTTACTCATTCAACCCACCACAGCCGCCAAAATTATAATCGTGAGAATAACAGCAAGAATCAATAGCAAACAACAAGCCTTACTCCTCGCATTCTTCTGATACCTCGCCGCACTCCTCAACTCCCGATCCGCACCCTGCGTATCATTCCGCGTATTCTCCACATTATTCGCAATATCATCCAACATCTCCCCCTGCTCGGTGACAATATGCGCTACATCCCTAAATAGCTCGTTGAGTTCCGTGACGCCTTGTTCGATGTTTCGGATCTCGGCTTCGCGTTCTACGATTAGGGAGTCTTGGAAATCTACCTCGTCTTGGGAGGCGAGGCGTAGTTGTTCTTGGGATTGCTGTTGTCCAAAGGGGGATGTTCCCTCGGTGGTGGGGGATTGTGAGTCTTCTAGGGCGGTGCGGGCTGCGGTTGCGGAGTGTCGTTGTTTTTCGAGGGCAGACCGTTGGACGGATTGGAATTCTTGGAGGTTGTTTTGGAATTCGCGGGCGAGCTTTTGTTGGGTGTATTTTTGGGATGGCTGGATGTAATTAGCAGAGTTGATGAGGGATATAGTAGGTGTATACGTACGCTAACATCTTCCCAAGATTGGATCTTCTTTACGCCTTCCCCGACTTCCTTGAAGGTATCTTTTGTTTCCTCCAAGAGATCGTGGACCCGTTCCCTAACCCTCTCCGTGTCCCGTTTTGTACCCAGTAGTGATATTTCATTGGAGAGCCGCGAGATGTTGCCTGTTAATGTGAAGAGTTTGGTCATCAGTTCCTGTGATAGGCGTTGGAACTCTGGGTCGTCGGAGTATTGGGGATCATCTTGCCGTCGCATTGTCGTCGGCTGCGACTCTAAGGAGGAAAGTTGATCGAAGGACATTTTGGCGGTGTTTTATGGAATGCGCTCGTCGAAATCAATGATCGGGGAGAGGTTGTTGTTAATGAGGAGTTTGTTGCCTGTTGAGGAGGCGTGTGCAGTACAGGTGATGGAGTTGACTGACGTACCCACCTTTGCTTCAGCGGATCAAGGCCGGGGGCTTTTCAAGACCCGAAGTCTTGGCGCCGTTGCTGTGCCTGGTCGCCTTCTCGCGGGTGTGTATTTTATTTTGACCTGCGAATGTCAACACCACAATTTTTGCGCTTCAGCCCACAACCAGAACATGGCAATTGCCATCTGATTCCCACAACCCGCAGAAGACGCCCCTACAGTCATTACAGCTTCGGAAATAGGGGCATCACCTCCCACCGCATCCCCCACGATGGCGCCCACACTGCGAGTGCGTCCTTACAAGGACTACCTCACACCAGCCTTGCATAGGAGATTCGCAATGGCAACCGCGACGCTATTTGGTCTCTGTTATGTGGAATCTGTTTTGATCGGGGAGTGGAACTCTTGTAAATCCCAATCCCAAATACCCACAGCGCGGAGCAAATTCTAACTTGCCTGACAGTTTTCTGGAGTTGGTTTCCCTTTGGCAGAGCAGGAATTCGAACAGGCCTCCTCTTCATACCCGCCTTTATGATATTCATCCTTCGAGTTGCCCAGCTCCACGTAGGGTTACGAACCTCATACTCGGCTTGGCAGACATTCAGAGGATACACGCGCAAATTCGATGTTATTCAGACCGTGGCATGGTATTTCCTCTCAGCGTACTTGTTCAGCGAAATCTACGTCTGGTCAGCATCCAAGGAGGCTGATCTCAACCGCATAAAGCTCATGCATAGGACGGATCGCCCGATGATAAATGAGAAGCCTATATACTTGACGAGCTTTCTTTTCTTTTTGGCGGCGGTTCAGTCTGGGTTCCACTTGTTTTACGATTATGACCGGATTGATATGCCTGTTACGAAGACGAAACCTATAGGATCTCCAGACCAGCTGTCACACTTGATTGTTCCTCCAGCTACACAGCTCAAGACGAAGATTTTAAATATAATCATCAGCTGCTTTAAGCGTTCGGTGGCTGTGGCTGTTATTTCCCCAATTCTTTACTCTATGAACTGGGGCATTTATCCATATTCTGTACGGAAATTTGCTTATAGCTTCACGCGCTCGTGGGCCAAGATATTCTGGAACTTACCCAAATCAAGCACGCTTCCAAACATTGGACCCTACCACTGGGATGTACTTGTGAGAACTGTCACATCAGGCTTTTTGTTGTTGATGCTGTGGGAGGTTGGAAATGCAGCATTTTCAGCCTATGTTGCACAAGAACCGTTGAAGAACGAAAGACCAATCACCTATGAATCGCGAGATCCCAACGGAAGCTTGCTAACAGGTTTGAAGGGTGTAAAGCTACAAACAAGAGTAAGTCCCCAGTCCACAATCCCAGGAAGAAAAATCTAACATTACCCAGGCATTTGCATTCTGGGAACTCGTGTACATAGCACAACGCTTCGAAGGGCGAAGAAAGAACATTTACGAAGACATTGACAGAGCTGGTGGATCAGCCTGGTCTCAAATCCTCTCCGTCTGTCTAGAAGTCATCAAGGGAATGGATGCACGCATAGCCGAGTACCAAAATCCCACACAACCTAAGACCCAAGGATACAGAGATCCCGAATTACCAGCGGATCCAGAGCCTCTTCCACGGATGACTGCACCTCTATCAGATGGTCTCAGAAAATCAGGAGACATATTTACCAAAAGCCCTCCACCACAAAAAGAAAGTCAACGCTCTGTAGAGGCCATAGGTCGATTCGCGAAGAGACACGGACAATCACCAAATGAAGGTCTCTCCTCAAAATCTAAAGCACTCATGTCCAAAGCCGAAGATTCCGTCCTCAGCGAGCGCCAAAAACAAGCACTCTCTGCTCAAGGTGTCGCAGGCCTTTTTAGGGAGCAAATCACCTGGTTTTTGCAAACTAAGTTTGGATGGCCTTTTAGACAAGAATACAGACGCAGGATTGCGGCCGTGGTATTGGGTACTCCATATGGTGATGTGGGGATTATCGTTGATGCCATCGATGCGCTGTCGAGGTTTGCGGTGGCGAGCTTGACGGAGGACAAATTTGGGAATGTGCAGAAGGATTTGAGGACTATTATTCTTACCTTTACCGATGCCATTGAGGGTCTGGAGAGGTTTCGGGGGACGATTGGGGTGCATTGGACGGATGTTGAGGGGTTACAGAAAAGTCCGGAGGTGGACACCATTTTGGCGGCGCTGAAGGGGGGGCTTGGTGCGTTGATTGGGAGTTTTGGGGATTATGCGCAGGATCTGAAGTTGAGCTTGGGGGATATGAGGAGGGCGAGGGAGGCGGCTGCTGTTCCGGCCAAACCATGAGGTGGGAATCTTGAGAGGATAGGTACGATTTTTAAGAGTTGTTTGCTGTATAATTAGTAGAATCCCACGAGATGGATTTGAAAAGTATTAGGGTATCGAGCACTAAATGCGATATGCAACAAAAAGTCGAACTGTCGACACACTTCATCTCGACACACTTCACTCAACACACTTCACTACTTGGGCACCCTGAGGATCTCGCAAATGCGATGTGCAACAAAACTCTACGCTACGGCTAGAGATCGGCTTCGGGACAAAGGAAACAATAGCGGAGCGGCGCTTGAAACGCAGCGATAACGGCGTGGCCCCTTGCTGAAATGCCCCTCCAAGCTCGGCATCCTACGGCAGTGACGTTGGTGTTGTTTTCGGATCCACTGTAGCTTCAGGTACATTTAGAGGCTGGAAGCCGAGTCGTATGATGTTAATCGTATTTCCTTCTCCTCCTTTCTTCGTTGTTTACTCTTTGTTTTTTGCTGCTTCACTCTCCTCTCTTCGTGATTGATCCAATTGACTCCCATTGACTTGGAGTTCTCTCCTCTCTTGCTTCACTCTGTTCGCTGTGCTAGC
This sequence comes from Calycina herbarum, assembly GCA_001414485.1. NCBI lineage: Eukaryota > Fungi > Ascomycota > Leotiomycetes > Helotiales > Pezizellaceae > Calycina > Calycina herbarum. Next base: position 500,478 of record LLEY01000012.1, read on the forward strand.
AAGTTCACGAGTTCGCTCCCACTCACAATGTCTTCCTCGCTCATTGCTTCAGCGGCTTTGAAGGCTCGGGTTCGTCGGCCTTCTATGCTTAAGAAGCTGGCGAGGGCAGAGGATTTGATTCCTCTGTTTCCGAATGGTGCTTATATTGGATGGTCTGGGTTCACTGGTGTTGGGTATCCAAAGTACGTTCTGTACCTTTCTCAACTCCCTCTCAACCTATCTTCAAACCTCCCAACATCCTACTAACTATCCCATTAATCCAGAAAAATCCCCACCATGCTAGCCAACCACGTAGAAGCCAACTCCCTCCAAGGCCAACTCAAATACTCCCTCTTCGTCGGCGCCTCCTCCGGCGCCGAAACCGAGAACCGCTGGGCAGACCTCAACATGATTGAACGCCGCGCTCCCCATCAAGTGGGCAAAGCGATTGCGAAGGGCATTAATAATGGGAATATCAAGTTCTTTGATAAGCATTTGAGTATGTTCCCTGTGGATCTGGTGTATGGGTTTTATACCAAGGATCGCCCGAATAAGAAGTTGGATGTTGTCATTGTCGAGGCGACGGCTATTACGGAGGATGGGGGGATTGTGCCAGGGGCGAGTGTTGGGGCTAGTCCGGAGTTGATACAGATGGCTGATAAGGTATGTTGGTGTTTTTCTTTTCTGTTTTTGTTTTGTGTGAGTGGTTTGGGAGATGGAGATAGAAGAGAGAGTGAAGACGGGGTGGGGTGGAGAGGATTGGGTGAGAGATGGAGACGAGATTCTTGATTTTTGGACAACCCGAAGCTCAACTGCGGTTTCGGCATTCTTTCTCGAGTAGTCGGAGAAGGAAAAGAAGGATTTGTGTTGCATTTTATGAACTTCCAAGTGGGAAAAGCTTCATGCATGTGGCAAGCAGGTTCCGCCAGAAGGGCATGTTCAGAAGACATTCCCCAAAAGTTCTACGAGACCCAAACTTTCAGAGGCGTGAAAGCTTTAGTTTCAGCTATAGTTGAATTCAGAGAAATCCAATTACCATTTACTAACTCTTTAATAGATCATTATCGAAGTCAACACATCTATGCCATCATTCGAAGGTCTCCACGATATCACCATGACAGAACTACCTCCGTTCCGAAAACCATACCTGATCATGGCCCCCGAAGATCGTATCGGAACAACTTCCATCCCAGTAGACCCAGAAAAAGTCGTAGCAATCATCGAATCCGACTACCAAGATCAAACACAACCAAACTCCGCAGAAGACGACACATCAAGAGCCATCGCCCGTCACCTGATAGAATTCCTCGAACATGAGGTCTCTCACGGCCGTCTACCTAAACACTTACTACCCATCCAATCAGGAATCGGAAATATCGCGAATGCCGTTATCGGCGGACTCTCAGAATCGAAATTCGAACATCTGAAAGTTTGGACTGAAGTCCTTCAAGATACCTTCCTAGACCTCTTCGATTCCGGTCGTCTCGATTTCGCAACCGCGACATCGATGCGTTTCTCCCCCGACGGATTCAAACGCTTCTATGACGGCTGGGAGCAATACCATAACAAACTTCTCCTTCGTTCCCAACAAGTCTCCAATTCCCCTGAAATTATCCGAAGACTGGGTGTTATCGGCATGAACACACCCGTAGAAGTAGACATCTACGCCCACGCAAATTCCACCTGCGTAATGGGCTCCCGAATGCTCAACGGTCTCGGTGGCTCCGCAGACTTCCTCCGCTCCTCAAAATACAGTATCATGCATACCCCCTCCACCCGTCCTTCGAAAACCGATCCGTTAGGTGTGTCGTGTATCGTGCCTATGTGCACTCACGTTGATCAAACAGAACATGATCTCGATGTTGTCGTTACCGAACAGGGACTTGCTGATGTGCGGGGACTGAGTCCAAAGGAGAGGGCCAAGGTCATTATTGAGAAGTGTGCGCATCCTGAGTATAGACCTATTCTTCGGGATTACTTTGCGAAGGCCGAGTTTGAGTGTATGAGAAGAGGGTGGGGACATGAACCGCATTTGCTGTGGAATAGTTTTGATATGCATAAGGCTTTTGATTTGGAGGGGAGTATGAGGAAGATTAAGACTTGGGGTTAGAGGGATGTGATTTTTTTGAATATATATAGGGCGTGGGGGGTTGGAAGTATACATCATTTTTGGGGGGTTGGGGATAAATTGGTGCTTGTAGCTTGTAGGTATTTGTTTTAATCGAAAAACGAGAGGAATCTTTTTGCAAGGCAGGCTAGCCTGTTGCTATATCAGGATGAAACTTTAGAAGCAGAGTCTCGGTAGACTGAGATGTGCGAGACGTGAGGACAAAGTACTTTTACTACTTGCATGTTTCCCTTGAAATCAATGTAGCGTAAACCTTGTTTCTGCCTGAGGCTGCTTTACATTTTTCAGGCTTACGCTTCATTTATTTAAGGGGTGGGGAGCAGTCAAGAGTAGATAAGAGTAGATCAGAGTAGAGGACGAGTGGTAGCCAAAACCTCTTGGGTAGAGTAATGCACAATAGTCTGCTCTACTTTAATCGAAGACTACCATCATCAAATACTCAAATTCTTACAACAATCATACATGAACACTGTCCTATTTTGAAATTTTTTATTGAAATTATACATTTATTTAACATGTCTTTTTCAAGACCAAGAATCGTCTCAACCTCACTCACTTACTCTCCTTCTTCGCCTTCTCCGCCAACTTCTCCGCCTCCGCCGTCCTCTTCTGCAAAACGTCTTGGATATCCTTGTACGCACCCTTCAGGATCGCTTGTGCATCATCCCCGCGATTCTCCGCGACCTCCTGTAACTTCTGCAGTTTGGGGAAGATCTCGCTGCCGCCAGGAATCATCTTGACGTATTTCTCGATTCCCTGACCTGCTCCACTTTGTTTGGCCTTCTCGCCTGCATCCTTGACGTACTTCTTCAAGTCCTCGACATTGCCGGAACTAACAGCGTCCTTGACCTTTTCGAATGTCTCCTTGACATTTCCAGTCTTTAGGGAATCAGCGTTCTCCTCGATCACCTTCTTGACTTGTGGAGATTTATCAAGATAAGGCTTCATCTGCTCGAATCCCTTGTTCCACGCCTCATCACCGAGTTTCTTCACCTTCTCCATTTTTTCTTGCAAGATGTTCTTCACCTTGTTCAAGTTATCTGCACTCAATCCTCCTTTGAGAGTATCAGAAACTGTTCCCCAAACCTCATCGATTTCCTTCTTCGCATCGGGACCCAGGTTCTGAGCCATGTTTTTCAATTGCTCGAATTCGCCGCCGAATTTCTCCTTGAGCTGGGGATGGTTCTCTAGAATTTGCTCCGCGGAATCACCAGCTAAGTCTTTCAGTTTCCCGGCTGCTTTCTCGATGACTTCCCATGCTTTTGCTACACTCTCCATGCTGAGACCGGATTTACTGGCTTCTTTGATACCGTTGTAGGCTTCGTTGACTACTTTGTCAACTTCCTCCCCGTGTTTTTCCTGCACGGATTCTAGGTCTTTGAAGAGGGTATCGACATAGCCCTTCCCCCCCGGGATGAATGCCGCATAAGAAGTAGCGGTGCTTCGCAGCCATTTGAGGGCTTCGTTTGGTTCGGGGGCTGAGGATTCGATGGATTTGGTGAGGGATTGGAATTTGGCTTTTGTGTTGTGCGCGGCGTTTACCATTGTTTTTGCGCCGGAGAAGTGGTAGTATGCGTAGCCTGCCTGAGCGGGGTTAGTTTTTTGAGCTGAAAGAGAAGAGGGGATGGGAAGGCTGTGAACTAACTGTGAACACCAAAGCCCCTCCTGCGATTCCTCCAACGAGTCCTGAGGAACCGCCTGCTGCGGCGGCTTGTTGGTTCGTTGATGCATATCTGAATTGGCTTGTTTTCTGTGCAGGACGTGTGGTGCGGAGGGTTCGAGCTGCTGCTCTGGTTGCTGTTCTGGAGGCTAACATTGTGAGGGGTTGTGGTTTGAGGAAGTATGAAGTTATCGTTCAAGGTCTTTGAGAGATTGAGGAGAGAATGTAGTTGTATGTTGATTGAACAAGAGAAAGAGGAGAGAAGCCTTCCTGATATTTACCTACTTCCCAATTGCCAGGGAACCAAACTAGTGGCGCATTCTAGATTCGGCTTGCAGACTCCGTCATAAAGACGGGAGGCTGAATAGAGCTCGATGGTCGTGACGTCACCGGAGCACTTACTCCTGGAATGTGGGGTACACAGTAAATAAATCACGACTGGGAATCTGCATGTGCAAGAACTGTTGAGAGCTGAGGTTTTTATTCGGGTTTGTAGTTGCCGGTATTGTACAAGTGAGGGGGAGGGATTCAATTAAGAACGGAACTGGTGGGATGTTCCTCGTTTGATCGAAAACTCAATCAACCTTGAGGTTCCTGATCAACATTCAGGGATCAACCGCAGGGATTCTGATTGGTTAGAAATGCTGAATTGAATTTATCACTGACTTATTTGGTTTGACTTGCAATTGTAGAGTATAGTGAAGAACGCTGAGAAGGACTACTGAATTATTTTGACAAGAACTTCCAAATTCACCGGGCTAGAAAAGGGGGAGCTGTCACGTGAGAAAGAAATACATATCAATTTCCCCTTCTAAGAAAGCCGATAACAGGTCTTTCTTAATATGAATCAATACGGGGGGAAAATTGTTTGTTTTTTGACTATAGGAACCATCATCCCAGTTGGTTTGGAAGCGGCAATCTGTTGGCTATTACAACTTTTTGAATCGGCTCGATGTTTACATTCAGAAACTGACAAATTAATAGATCGTCTAAACCCAACTCTTTCTCACAGAGGGTTTGATCAAGTTGATAATGCATAAATTTCGCAAAACCTCGAAACCCGCTTTGATTTTCTGTTCATATCGAGTTTAAAGGTCCACTGCTATTAGATCGATCAAAGCCTCAATAAATGGTATTGATCCATAGATGACCTTTTAACAAAGTCGCGAGTACATCTGACTTAACTTTTGTTATGAAATAAGAAGAATCGGGAAGTATTCGCTGGTTGTAACAGCCCTGGAAGGCATTTGATAATTTCGAGAGGTGAGGTCTACTGCTCGAACCTGAATGAAGATCATTGAACAACCTACTTGGTCCCAAGTTGCGACTTCCTCATACATATTACTGCTGAGTACTAGGTCTTTGAAGTGAAGCTCTCAGTAGGATGTCGTGATTTAGTCGCAGTTATGTTTTCTAATGAGAAGCAAGATTGGTTCCACGTACTTTTGTTCGTGTGTTGTAATTGTAAAAAAAAAATTCACAACACACGAAATGAGAAGTTTTTCCCTCTCTTCATACTCAGGCTCAATATTATCCAAGGTTGAGTTGACCGATGGTTTCTTCTCATTTTACCCGTCCATCTCGCTTTCTTGGTCCCTAGAGCTCGGTTCAACTAGCTCGCTCTCAGTGCTCCCCATCTTATTCCCATCTTAAATAGACCTAATGTTCACATCCTCAAGTGGGATCTCACCCGTCCCCCCAAGGCTCGTGTAATTATTCCTTGAAGCCTCCGCCTCCGTGTCAGTTTTACATCTCAATTTTCTCTCTTTGCATTTTCCGCGCCAGGTTTTGAAATACGCTGGTAATGTTGGGAGACATGCACAAGTGATTGCAAGACAAGACTCGATGGATGTCCATAGTTCGACGTTGAGTAGGGTATCTGGGTATTGTTAATGGGAGGGGGAGAGAAGGGGAAATGGGGTGCGGGGGTCGCGGGGACATACAGGTGAGATCAGTTCGGTTTATTTTGGTTAGGTTTATGATTCGGATTATGCTGCTTATACATACTCTACATCTGTTAACATTTCTTCTCTTCTCTGCAAAGAATTCCTGAGGAGAAGTTGATTTGGAAGAACATAGGTGACCTTACAAACTCCCCAACAAAAACACACCCGAAAGAGCAATCTTTCTATTCGTACTCATATTCAATCCCCAAACTATCGGTAATGGCAAACCGAGAATAAGAACATCAGTTAGGAGATTGGAAATTGCGTTTCCGTAGTAGAAGCTCTCAATATCTATACATATAGCATCGGCCCTTGTCGTCGGTTTCCACGCTGCTGAGATGGGGATACAGTTAAACACCTGGGCGAATAAAACTCCGATCATCCAACTTAGTACTAGGAAGCCGGTAATGTATATTGCGTAGCGGAAACTCTTTGTGGGGAAGATGCGTTTGTACATGAGGAGGATGGAGAACTTTATAGTGGGGAGGGTTAGAGCGTAGAAGATGTGGAGGATGTAGATGTCCTGAGACTTTTGTTAGTTTATGTTGGGTCAAGTGGGTTAATATTAAAAGTGGACTTACGATGAGAAAACGTTCCTCTTGTGATGGGAGAAGAGCATTGGTGTGGAAGCCGGCATATCCAAGGGTGGTGAGGAGGATTCCGGCGATGTATTGTCCGAAGGAAAATAGTAACGCTAGGAAAGCTACCTAGAGTGGAATATTTCAATTCAGTATGAACCGGTAAACAAAGATAAGAGAGTATTTCGACTCATTCCCGAAAACCCGGTCATTGAATTAGAAACTCACCCAGTCATCTGGACCTACACTGCCACTAGTACGTCTTGAGAGAAAACGGAGGAAAAGACTCGCTGTGGCTAAATTTTGGAGAATAGTAGAAACTACAAGGAATGTGATACCAGATGATGATACCACGGGAGCCCGAAGTGACGGCTCCATTGAGGAAGACATGAATGGCACCGGTAAGAGAAGGTAAGAGAGCTGACTCTTCCCGCCTGTTATAATTCCGAGGAAAGCACTCGCCTGTCGTAAGCTGACATTTTAGCCTCGACGCATTGGAGAATCATAGCTGTAACCAGCCTCTGGACATCTTGGTATGCATTGAGCTGTGGGATGGTGACGAGTCCGGAGAGTATGGATGAAGAATCCGACGTGCAGACTTGCGGCTTCATTGGTGGGCTTATTGGGCAAGCTTACGAAGCCGCCTTTTGTATATATGAAAGTTGGTCTTGAGAGTTATCTAGAGATATAATCTCTTGGTTTTTCTTTTCAGGAATCTGGAACTAAGTTATCTTATCTGCTTTGTATATTCGTTGATTTAGTGTTTGTGGATAACTGAATCGAAGGGGAGAAGGTCGCTTGAGCCGCTCTCCTTAAATTCTTTCACCTAACCACCCACAAACAAGCACTTAGGCGAGGAGGATCATTAAGATCATGGACTTTAGGTAGTATAAAATAAATGGAGAGGATGTGGGGGGGAAGGGAGGAGAACAGGTCAATCAATTTTCCAATTTCTTTCGGATAAGGGTGGGCTTGGACCCTGCATAGATCGGAAGCATGGGGGTGGCATGATGGTGATCTCGATGAGCTTTTGCCGCTTTGCCCACCAAAGACTCCCTCACCATCGAGCGGCTACAACACCATCTTTTCAAGCCTGTTGCCTGCGTTGAGATCTCGAGATGCCCTCCTTTCTATCGAACCTTCCCCTTCTCCTTCTCTCGTGACCCCCCCACCCCTTGCTACCGCATTCCCGACCCGACTGCCCACCTTACGAAGTAAAACAAGTCCCTATACGGACCTTGGGGAGCCTAAGAACCAGGTTCACGTCACCAGATTCTCCACTTGAAAATGCCATCCCTTGAAGCGTCGCGTGCGCGCGAGGTCTACCGGTAAAGCCCAGCCCTGCCCTGTCTCTCGAAGACAATGGCGAACAGACAACTAACGAGCTGCTTCACGCAGCTATTATCAACCCCACGCTCAACCACCGACAATCGTTCTTCCTCTCGCGATTGACCATGAAAACATATCTCCTTACCCTTCTCCGCCAGCCACTGCTTCTGCCGACGCCGATACGAGCCTCACTACCACTGCGTCTGGAACGGTTGAAGACGCTTTCCATCAGACCGCGATTTTTCAAGATCACCGATCATTTTCCGACACAGCATTGACGGCATTTGCTCAATTGATCGCGATCCGCCTTGCCTGTCAGAGAGCTGTTATCTCCTTGGTCGATTCCGAACGCGAATATTTTTTGGCCGACTCGACCAACCCTCCACTGAGCCTACCCAACGATGAATGGGTTCCGCAGAATACGTGGTCTTCGAGTAGGGAGGGGGTTCTTCGTGGGCAGTCGCTATGCGAAAAGACATTGCAAATAGGGATAGAGGGGAGCGACGGCGACAGGAATCGGTCAAGTGCTATACCGATGGTCTTCATTTCAGACTTGCGTCAAGATCAGCATTTGTGCCATCTGGATTGTGTCAAGGGTGCTCCGAATTGGACTTTCTATTGCGGGGTACCTTTAATAAACAATAACGGTGTGACGATTGGCTGTGTATATGTAGTGGACGAGAGGTACGTTCCCTTTATCTTGCTACTGCCTTCTCTAATCTAATCAACAGCCCCAAAACTACCCAGTTCACCAAGGAGCAAGTCCAGTTCCTTCACACCATGACCAGCACCATCATGGATCATATGGAGAACAACCGGGCCAAGGAAGATATGATTATTGTCACCCGCATGAGTCAAGCACTACACGCATTTATCGAGGGTGACGGAAGCATGGATGGAGACTGGGAACGATTAAAGCGATATAACCTCCCTCTCGGTGCTGGCGTTGATTTTCATTGGGAAAGCAACAAGGCTGAGGGTACCACAGGCCAAACAAACCACTACACAAGTCCTGTGGTACACAACCTTCCCCCGGACGAATTTGATCCGACTCAAAGCCCGGGTATGTCTCCATTACAACATACAAATAGTTTCAATGGTGCAAAAGGCTTCAACAATTCTCCTTGGGGATCTTCCAGCGAGATACCACGTTCACAGGAAGCAGAAAAGGCAAGAGGTGGAACAAACCGCGAATATTCAGGAGACAGCTTTTCGGACCTTCTCCATGCAACTTTCTCACGTGCTTCGAACCTCGTACGCGAAGGAATGGAATTGGATGGCGCTGTTTTCTTCGATGCCCCGTTTCGGTTCTATCAAGGACGAAATACCCTGGAAGCGGATCTCCGGGGACTCGATTTGAGGAGCACAGAAAGCTCAAGCGAAGAGGAGGATGATGAACCACGTCCTTTGGCCCGACCAGGACCTCGCCCGTATATATCTTCCAGCTACCGTGGCTCGTATACCAATAGCTATTCGGACTATACGGATAAAACAGACAGATCGGACACTCGAAGTATGACCTCAAGCTCGTCTACCACTGCAGATCCAAAGTCCGATATTCTGGGCTTTTCCACCAAAAACTCCTCTTCGTGGAAAAGTAAAGATGCTAGCCCTCCCAACACCTTCATTGCAATTGATCAATCACTCCTGACTGCACTTGTGAGGCGTTATCCGAAAGGGTCGTTATTTCGCTTTGACGAGGATGGCCCAATATTACCAGATACATCTCATGCCGGACTGGGATCACAAGCAACGATCTTGCCACCCGCGACGGAAGAGAAGATAATTAGAAGAGAGAGGAGAATAGTCAACGAGTTGGCCCGCTTGCTTGCGGCCTTTCCAAATTCACGACAAATATTTTTCATACCCTTATATGATCCTACATCCGGCTGTTTTATTGGCTCATTTGCGTGGTCAACATCGGCAACTCGAAGCTTCACAGAAGGCAACCATTTATCCTATTTGGAGGCTTTTGGTCACAGTGTCATGTCCGAAGTTTCTCGCCTGAACACGTTAAGTGCGGATCATGCCAAGGGTGATTTCATCAGTAATGTGTCTCACGAACTCAGAAGCCCCCTTCATGGAATTCTTGCAAGTGTCGAATTCCTTGCGGATACCATGCTAGATGGCTTTCAACGAAACCTAGTGGAAACAGTTGATATTTGTGGCCGTACTCTTCTAGATACTATTGAGCATGTTCTTGATTTTTCCAAGATTAAAAAGTTCGGTCAAGATACCATGCAACCCATGGGTAGCGTCTCAGATCTCGATATCTCTGCAATCATCGAAGAGGTCATCCAAGGTGTTTTTGCTGGATTTGAATTCAATGGTCTGTCCTCCCAGGGCCTGGCGGATATGACACAAAGTCACAAAGGACTGTCATCAGGCGGAGGGCAGGAGGCAACCCGTGCCTCGAACCGTCTTCCGCCTGATGGTACAAATGACAACCTCACCGTGATTCTTGATATTGATTATAAAGAAAAATGGAAATTTCCTACCGTGCCCGGTACATGGCGTCGTCTTACTATGAACGTTTTTGGGAATGCTCTAAAATATACTCCTTCTGGATACATCAAGATTAAGCTCGAGTCAAAAACTATACCGTCTACCAACAGCAGTTCCAATGCGGGGAAAACAATGGTGATCTTGACCTTGAGCGATTCAGGGCAGGGCATGTCAAGTGATTTCATGAAGACTAAATTGTTTATGCCATTTTCTCAGGTTCGGACTCATACTTCCAGCCTAAAAACTCTAGGTTTTTTACTGACAAGGCTAACAAATTTATAGGAGGACGTAACGGCACCTGGAACTGGATTAGGCATGAGTATTGTGAAGCAGATTGTCGACTTATCCGGTGGGACCATTGATGTTCGCAGCGAACCTCGCAAAGGGACTGAAATTAAACTAAGCCTACCCTTGGATAACTGCCAATCGGCTCCAGAATTGGATCTCAATTTGACCAACCAAGTGGAAGAGCCTATCGAGGCCGTCCGCCGCCGAGGAATTGGTCGGACCGTTATGATCATGGGATTCCATGCCAGTGCGCGTCGTTCGAAAATTCAGCGCGGAGCTCTCTCTAGTTTAAAGACCTCGATTGAGAAGTATGTCACTAAATGGTTTAAATTGGCGATTGTCCCTACGAGTGCCACGCCGGACATTATTATTTGCGACGAGTCTGCTTTTCATCACACATCTATTGCGGATCTCAAATTCCGCGTGTTAATTATTCTCTGCAGCAACGGTGCTCAGCGGCATATATACTCATCACAATTAGATACCGGGCAAACACTCGAATTCGTGAGCACACCTGCTGGCCCTCATCGTCTAGCAAAAGCGCTACTGAATTGCTTTGATGCCGAGGTCGCTGCTGCCCTTCAACCAGCGGCAACCAGCGCTGTCAAATTGGGACTTACCAAAGTAGGTGAGAATGAAACTAGCGGACCAGCTGTGGCTACGAAGTTGGCGGAAAATATCCTGGTGGACGTCGAGGTTGGAAGGGCTCTGAGGTTGATTGGAAATCTTCCTACTTCGATCGGGTTTTCTCCTACTACTTCGTTGAAAAAGGCTGCTTCTGTGAGTAGTAATAGTTCTCGACCGGTTAGTAGTCGCTCGGAGCCATCATTGGTCACAAATATAGTTTCCGAGTCGCCTTTGGGTTCCATAGGAAACTCGCTTCCTGTGGAAGTTACACCCCCCAAACGAAGTTTAAAGGAAGAGGTCGTTGCTGCTACAACAAAACGGGTGCCAAAAATGTTGTTAGTTGAGGTGAGAATTGTTCTAGCTTCGTTATCTGCTCAATTTTTTGCTAATATGATTCGTTAGGACAATCCAATTAACATGATGCTCCTCGAGACGTACATGAAGAAAAACAAATGGGAGCTAGAAAAGGCCAGTAATGGGTTACTAGCTATGGAAGCTTTTCAAAGGAGGAAAGAAGGCTTTGATGTTATTTTCATGGGTATGATGCCCTTATCAAAGACGCGTACCTAGACAAAATACTGATTTTTTGGGATGACTAGATGTATCTATGCCCGTAATGTCCGGCTACGAATCCACACGGCTCATCCGGCAAATCGAAAACGAGCGACGGATAGCATTTGAATTGCAGCAGCAAATTCAATCGCCTTGGTTGAATGGACAGGCTCCCCCACTGAGCTCTTTTCCTTTTAATAATCGGAGAGCTGGGAGTAACTTGGTGTCGCCGCAACCTCTTGAATCCATCGACCTCCATCTCTCTGCCCCCGAGCTGGAACGGAATCCTCCGGCGTTAATTATTGCGCTTACGGGGTTCAGCTCACAGAAGGATCAGGAGATGGCTTTTAATGCTGGGGTTGATGTTTTTATGACGAAGCCGGTTCGGTTTCGGGAGGTGGGGAAGATTTTGGAGGGCTGGGCTGAGAGTTATAGGGAGTGGAATGAGTTTGCTGAGAGGGTTGAGGTTGATAGTACGACGCCCAAGAGGTGAGGGATTCTGGGGAGGGCTTTTTTGTATCTTTTCGGGATGGGGTGTGTAGGAAGTAACAATATATACCCCTCTTTTGTTCTGGCTCTATTGACGGTGGTTTTCAAAGGTTTACTTATTCGATCACGCGAGGGTTTAGCTAAGATGGTGGGTTCAAGAAAACAATTGATTCCTCATAACTTTGCTCGAAAGACTGTTCCACCTCGATCTTTCTTCAGCTCAAGATTTCAACTGAATCAGCGAGAGATAGGGATCCCCATTGGGCGCACCACAGATGCAACTTCGGCCTCTCCAGCACTTCCACCACTCATCGGAACTGGTTTAAGATCGATGACTTTGGATACCGGCTGGAAAAAGACATTGATGGCACCAGTCGAGTTTCCAGGGATTTGGCATATACCCACTGCAGAAATATTTGGCGGCGCTGTATACACGCTGGTGACATATGTTGGATTGCCGTTCCAGCCTTGGGTTTGATTGTATACCAGCTGCGAAATTCCTGCAGGCATGGCGCTGGTGATGGTGAAAACACGGATACGAAGATTTTTGGGGTTGTTCGGGTCCGCCGTATTACCATACCAACAAATGGCGCTGATGGGAGCCTTTAGGGCCAATGGGAAGGGTCGAAGGTTGGCTGTTGTACGTATTAGCACTGTACGCAAATACTCTGAGAGAAAGGAAGGTCAAAAATAGACCCTCGCGCGGAAGACTTACTACTAGACCACTGAAGAGTTTGCTGGTTCATGAACCACTCCTTTAGGTTGTTGTCAGCTCCCTGGAAGTAGAGCCTCACATCTCCAGGCGGCTTTGCGGACACGGCAGAAATGCGCGTGCCTTCCATCGCCTCGTCAATTACAATGTCCGACACGCTCCAGCTCCCTTCCTCGTCCCAGTACATGATCTCGCGGATCTTGTTGGTGCTTTCCTCTTGGTAGTAGACACGAAGTGTGGATGCATCCTTTCCGGGGCGGGCAAGGCCAAGTTGGGATGCTGGGGCTACGGAAGCCGTTGTGAGATCACCACCAACGCTCCATTTGGTAGCATCACCAGGTTGAGACGTGCCAACATACTGGTGAAGTCAGGATAGGTCTTAGGCTTTGTGCAATTGGAGTATGATTATTACCTCGCGGATTTTGTTACCGGCATCGATAAAGTACACACGGATTTGGATCTAAGGATTGGATAATCAGCAAATGTTTCCGGGAATTTCACGTTTGGGGAAAATACCTCTTTACCGTTGCCCCAACGTGTGGCAACGATTGGACTGTTTGGTTTGGCTTGCGTAGTCACAAAATCTCCCCTTGTGAACCATTTGTCCTGGCTGTTGAAGCAGGATTCTCTGATGGTGGTATTGTCGTCAGCCTGGTAGTAGACTCGGATGTTGCTCTGGGAGTCCTGGATGAATTGGATGGCGTCAATGTTGGTGAAGTCCAACATGGCTGGGTCTTGGATGTTGTTGTGGGGATTTTAAATCAATAGAATTGATGGTTTTGATTGTGTTCTCGTTTTTCCTGAGAAGTAAAGTGGTGATCAACAAATGAGACCTGGAGGTATCAAGGGTTTATAAACTACAAGCGTACGTCTTATTTCCATCGCCGATTTTACCCCTCATTGCGGGGCTCAATGGCAAGTGGTCTGATCCGCTATATCAATTTTTCCCAAACGAGCATTTCGATTTCATGAGAGGCTCAATCGAGAGTTTAAAGTCGCATTATACATTACACAACTTAAGCGAGTCGCCCGGCTGGTGAGCAGACGGAATTCTCCACATCGCCCCGTAACACAATTCATGTTGCCAAACTAACACAGCATTCAGTAAGTGCTTACTGTGCATGTTATAGCTTAATGCTATAGGATATATCGATTTTCGTTCATATATTCGGCTGCAGAATGCAGGGTCCAGATATTGAATTGAGCTTCTTTCTTATATAACCAGACGCGTAATCGTTTCAAAGTTTTGCTTATGATGCAGATTCGCCTTGTCTTTGTCTTGGAAGAGATCACCTCCGTAATTTTCAGCTAGTCTGGTTCTTGGTTTGTGGTTTCACAGCTCGAATATTGAAGCGCAGGTGGGCTGAAATACTACCTTCATCTAAATTTACCACGCAAAACGGCAGAAAAGTGAGGCTCAGCCAATACCCCTCAATTTGCAAATCTTATTGATTGCTCATTATTCAATATATCTTGATTAAAACCGATCATTGGATCGATCGTTCGCATCAAGATGTCGATCACACCACCAAGTAAGAACGACGAGCAAAGACTCAGCCAGCCACCACCAGCTATTGATTATTGTTCGGATGACGGTAAGGAAAATGCCAACATGTCCTTGACAGGTGCAGTCCTCCTTAACTTCCATACTAATTTTATCCCAAAAGTCATCGATGAGTGAGAGTACCCCACCTTCCAGGTGAACCAAGCCCTTAGAAGCTTTCAGAGTACTCTACAGCAATGGAATGTTCATTGTATAAAAATCAGTCGAGGATATCAATTTGTTTATGACGTTTTTGACCCAAGCAGAACTTAGCCATAGGACCACGTAGGAATTAATTGTGAAGAAGTGACAACAATTGCCTCAGGGCTCCTTGTTGACGTGAAATAATTTGAGGGCATGCATCTTGATCGCAATCCCTAGCCACATTACGAACACCAGCTTCCTTTTGATTCATTCATGCCAGGTTATGATCCTCTATCGAGAAGAGTTCAAGATAGTTTCCCTAGTACATCTTCTTCTCAAAAACACTCAGCTCTAGACTTTCGTTTCCACCTGTGCTCACACCGGAGAGTGGACAAATGACCCACCATTCTCTCAACCATTTCCGCGTTGAACAATATGCTCTCCCTGCTCGCCCTCTTCTTTGGAGTGGGAGTTATCTCTACAGCGACCGCGTGTACCAATTGTCTTCATCTCAAAGCTCCTAGACTTGAGTTCATATGCGAACAAATTGCTGAAGATATTGCCATAGGATATGAAAGACCTCAAGACAGGAGAGCATTTGTGAGAAGTTGTATGATATACATTGCGCAAGATTTTTGTGATTCTTGTGGGAAGTTTGGAGGGGAGAGAGAGATGGAAGTGAGTTGAGACAAGTGAGCCTGGAATCTGAGTCGTAGGAGTAAGGATGGTAGGAAAGAAATAGACAGCCACACTTGTATCGTGAAATCTCTATGTCATGGAAACTGGAATGTAGTTCTTAGCATATATACCTCATCTGTCCTGTTCTATCTTCTCCGCAGGTGTTTTTGCAACCCTCAAACTCCCTCATTACACGAGATAAGACTACCAATCTTCCTCAGTTCTTCTCACAGCACTTCTTGAACCTATTCCACTATTCTACACCAGCTTCGTTAATCACGATGCTCTTTCAAAACACCCTCATTCTCGTTCTAGGAGTTACCTTCAGTGCGAGCGCCACTTGTCCCCCTCTCCACACACCAAGACTATCGGATTTATGCCATCAAATTTGCGAAACCCCGAATCTAAGAGTTCAAATTAGTGCATGTACAAGAAGTTGTATCGATTTCGTCGCACAGGACCTTTGAGATTTTCCCTTTCGGTCTAATGTCAATCTGCGTCCGTGCCGTACCAACCCGGATGGTGTTGGTTGTCCTGTTGTAGTGTATGGAAATGGGAACTAGATGATGGTACCCACGGTTATGACTTTGGAGGAGAAGAGATAGAGATAGGGTTTTTTGAGGAGATGCAACTCAGGGGTAAAGGATGGAATATTCAGCCACACTGTATCGGGGTTTGAAACTTCTTTTTATGCCCGGAATGAAATCTGTTCATGGTTGGTGTAGCCGAGTCCGTTCTTCTTAACGAGCGAGGTTAGTTTTACTAGCCGAGAGTTAGTTGCGACTAACATACCACAAACACTTCACAGTTGCTCTACAACATGTCGATAAATTGTGCCTAAATACTTCACATCGCATCAAGTCTTAAGTGTCTTCCAATGGATGATGTTATTTGGAATGCGCTAGCAAGTTCGGACTAGAAAGTCTTAGTAAAAGTACCAACATCTAAATTTCCCAGTGCCTTTATCTTCCAATTTAAAACAGGACATAATGCACTTTCCGACGACCCTTTTCCTGGTCCTGGGAGTTCTCTCCCTTGCGAGCGCCAACTGTAAAAAACTTAGAATATTCCCGCTATGTCGACGACTGTGCGACTAATTTTGCCAATTTTCGACTTTAGGAGTTGAATTCACCGTGGGGTCCATTTGCCATTTTTGCTTTCGGGTTGCTGTTGTCTCGGAGCCTAGACCGAAGGGGAAAGTGGAGGAGAAATTATTTAGGTGGGAGCGATATGAGAGAGACGCATTTTGGGATGGGGATGGGGAGGTGGATGATAGTACGTATAATGTGAATCTTGGAGCTGAAAAGGAAGGGAAGCTTGGGTATGGTGATGGAGTGACTGTAGATTTCAATGGGGAGGGGGAAGTGGAGGGAGGTGTTGGAGTGAGCTTGTTGTCTGACTGTTTGAAGGTCGGGTACGGTGGGACGCGATCGTAAATCAGGGCATTTAGGCTTCTACGCCGCAATTTAGGCTTTAAGTAGAGCTTGTAGGGGGCGTCAGAGGCTCGTCTCTCGTATAGCCGCCCGAAGGCCCACTTTACAGGCATGCGATCTGGTGTCCCTCCCACTGCTTACAGAGGATGACGCCCTCTGAAGGCAGATTAGTCAAGCGATCCAACCCCGCCTCCCGGTGGACAGAATAAGTGGCAGTATTACTTTATTCTAAGAGAACTAACAACGTCAATAACTCGGCGCAAATATGATAGATATTTTCAATACTTAGGTCTAGAGCAAATTAGCATCTTACGCATCTGCACATATTTTTGTTGTATTTTTACGATTAGTTGTTGTTAAGTTATACGTCGCGAGGTTTGTAGAATCGCTAAATTATAGTGCCAACTTTTCTATCTGCCGAGAGCCTGCTTCAGAGCATTTTAGAAGCCTTCAGTGTACTATTTAGAGTATAAGCTTATATTGCTATAACTGAACACCTTCGTAGGCTATAGAGAGCAGCCGCAGGTATAGTCTTTCGTGAATTATAAAACTTTTTTATATTATAGATTCCTTTGATAGATATAATCTCCTAGAATCTCACTTACTATAAGATATTTTTATATCTGCTTGTTCTCCGAATACTTTGTCTTCGCAATAATATTCATCTATCTCTATACTCTATTTAAGCATAGCTACAAAATTGTTTTACCATTGTCACACTGGAAAGAGAGAAGCGGATCTACTACAGGGCTTTAAAATACGATGTCCAATGCCATTCATATCACCCCGGAAGATTCTTCGAAGGCTTCTTCTGAACCGTTCCAGTATGAGAAACCACGATTATCCCAGTACGAAATTGTGAACAAGAGCGATATAATCGAAAGGGCCATAAGAACGTGCCGTCTAATCGGCAAGATGATGATATGGAGTGGTTTAGCATCGGTTATTGAAGCTACAGTGATGGCAACGGAGGTGCACTATCGGGGCAATGTATATGAGGATTTTGTGTTTGGATGTAAAGTTTTTGGGGTGGGCGTTGGCCTTTTGGTTTCGAGTGGGGGCCGTTTCCATGAGATTTGGTCCCTGAATCCACGCGCAGCCGAGAGAGATAGGGAAGGGAAGGATGTGGAAGGAAGAGATAATTCCGAGGTACTCGGCTCACTCGCGATGATTTTGGTATGTAGTGGCTTCGCATGTTCTCTTTTAGCACTGGGAACGCTTGCAATGGGCGAGGTAGATGGAGGTGATGCGCTTTTACCTGATATTTTTGTTATTGCGATGGGACTCGGCGTTACTTTATTTGTTGTTGGTACTATGGAGCAAATCTTGTGAGTTTCTGAGTTGATGATTGGAAGTTAACGAGGCTAATTTTGTTCGCGTTTTAGAATGCTGTGGATTTTCGGAGCGGGTTATGGTGGGATGGAATGGGAAATTTCTGCTATTTAACATTGTTATTCTCTTTCTGTTTTGTACGATAGGAGGTTTGCTTTGGGATGGGGGTGCTTCAAAGCTTGTTAAATTATCTCTGCGTGTAAGAGCGAGAATAAAGCTATACTAAATTCTAGTTACAAAAAAGTACAAAGAAATCGATAAACACACACAGAGTAAGAGAGACATATTCATATATATATCCTTGTGTATCAGTTAATTAATGGTCAACTATTTCGTGACCAACACAAGGCGGATCATCCGCTTAAGAGTGGCTAGAAAAGCGTTTAGGCGGGAGTTAAATTCCATTAGTAGCGAGACTTCTTCTTAGAACATGGCTCCATAATAAATTGGATAGTAACGATATTTGGCTAAGCCCTGATAGAAAAAAGGATATGGCGTACACCTGAGCGTATCTATCAAAATCTCTCATACTAAAATTTCCTCGAGAATTAGATTATTAATAGAAACGAAGCATGTTTTCGACCGGGCTGACCGGGCTCGCTTAATCCCTGGAGGGGCGGCCTAAAGGTGTTGGGTTCATTGGCTCACTGCCACTGCGACTTGGCTGCACTACTGCAGCCTCATTAATTTGTTTTTTCTGTGGTGTTGTCATGATAAACCGATAACACGCCCTTCTCTCCTTAACTAAAATTGTCCATTCATGTTCAAAGAGCAGACCTGAGAAAGTCGACACACCAACAAGGTTATTCCAAGACAGTCCGTCAAGCTTAAACGGAGCAAGTCAGCCTAAAGGGCGTAAGGCTCTGTTGTGTCACATACCCGTTTAATAATGGAGTATGAGCCACTGTTGAATTCAAGGAACGAAATTCGACTTTTGACACTACTTCCGAATGTTGACACAGCTGAAAAAGTGCAGTGCACACTTAGAAAGGTTTCCGTCGATGATGATCCTTACTATAAAGCACTTTCCTATTGTTGGGGTGACGAGTCTGATGTTCATGAAATTGATGTAAATGGAACGGAAATTAAGGTGAGTTTTATGACTTGGTTTTTCTTTACGGTCTTTAACATGAATAGGTTACTCGTAATTTGTGGATGGCCCTTGAATCGCTACGCCATGCTTCGGACAACATCGATTTCTGGATAGATGCCTTGTGTATTGATCAGTTCAATGTCGAAGAACGAAACCTCCAGGTTTTACGCATGACATCTATATACCGGCAAGCTGAAGAGGTCGTGGCATGGATTGGACCAGAGCCTGATCAGGGGGTGAACCCTCTGGAGCAACTCTTTGTGGCAGAAGAGCTACAGATTGAGTCAACGTTGAGCGCCACAATTTCAGCCCCGGAGCCTTGCTTGACACAACAAATTACGATCGTTGTTGGCGACAGCGGAGACCGCCCCGGCAAATATTCATCTACATCACTGCCCAACATTGCTACTCCCAGAGAAATCTCGTGGCTGACAAAATTTATTGGGATATTTTCGCTGCCTTACTGGACACGAATCTGGATGATCCAGGAACTTGCAGTTGCTTCAAAGATTCGAGTAGCATGCGGAAGTAAGTCCATAGACTGGGAAAAGCTATGTAACTTGGTCGAATCGGCTTCCCAGGGTAGGTACAAGGATGACGAAGTTGTTATATCTCAAAACCATCACTACCAACATGTCATTGGTTATTCTGGATTTCGAACTTTCCGATACTTCCAGTTCCTTTCTTCTGATCGTCAACCGCTTCCGCTTGTTGAGGCGATCCACAAAACCTCAACATTCCTTTCAAAGGACTTTCGTGATAGGATTTACGCTTTGCTAGGCATAAGTTTCGACGCAGCTATGTTTGTACCCCTTCCAAACTATGTAGTACCTCGCGAAACGTTCGTCCCTCGCATGGTAAAATCTTATATTCGAAACACGGGAGTTCTTGATATCATTTGTATCCGCGGGCGAAGTCGAGATAACAATTGTTCCCTTCCTTCGTGGTGTCCTGATTTGTTGAATTCATTTGACTCGACGGCGAAGTTTGAGTCCGACTACGTGTTTAAAAGAGTTGCAAGTCAAAAGTTCAAAGCGGCGAGCATAAATCGTCACCAATTCGGTCGAAATGATGATACTTCTGTGCTCTCTGTGCAAGGCATCCTTCTAGATACTGTAGAAGGACTCGGTACTGAGTACGGACGCCAATCGGAACAGACTGCGTTTTCCACGGATTATCAACTTCAACAACCTACTCGTGTTCTTAGAAAGCTCAAACAGATTATAGAATACGAACTTGGAATGGCGGTAGAATACGGATCCCAACTCGACATTGGTGAATACGAAGAACCCAAATACTTCAAACTCGGATCCCGTGTGTTTAAACCAGCCGGAAAGCTCAAAATTTTGATGAATCGTCGTGGAAATTCCTTTCAATCGCTTTCTCTTTTTGAGAAGGTACGCACCGCGGGCAAACTTGTAAATAGAGTGGATCGTTACCGTGGATATAGAACTTTTGATACCGCGAACTTGTCGACTTGGATAGCTCATAATAAGGATTTGATAATCCACAACTGCTCATTTGAGCAATGGGCGAGAGCCCCAGCAAAAATTTATTTCTGGGCTTGGGAACTCTTCTTATTCATTGCTTTAACCTCAACTACAATTGTTTTGCTATTTGCTCTTCCCGCGTTTTGTTTTGCTTCTGGAATCATTGCGTGTTTCGTATATATGTCGGCAAATCACGCGTCTTTTATACGGAAGAAGCAAAGCGTAACTCTTAGAGCTGTTGATAGATGCCTGGGGGCTTCTCATATGAGGTTAGCAATTACAAGAGATGGAAGAGTTGGCCTTGGTCATGCCCAATCTCGTGTTGGGGACAAAATTTTCATACTCAAAGGCTGTACAGTGCCGGTTATTCTCAGGGAATTTGAAGACGGTTTTAAAGTAGTTGGCCTATGTTACTTTGCAGGCGAAATGTTTGGCGAGAATTTGGATTCTGAGCGATGGGAAATTGTTAAACTTCATTAAATAGACTAGCACAGAATGTAATTATTACCTTCAAGTCGCTGCTATCTTTTCTTCTTCTTCAAGGTATGTGTATACCAAGAAACGTGCAATTCCTGCGTAGGCTTTTGGGCAAGAAACATCACTTCAGTGGTTGATAGTTTTATGCTTTGATGCACTATGTGATGTCGGTTTTCTTTGCTAAAATTATTTCCCGGCGGAACTTCGGTCCTGGAGACCCTATTTTTTCACCACTTCCTTCCATACTTCGCATCAGCTAGACGGGATGGCTTAACTTTAAACTCTAAAGAGTCTTTCAGGTAAGCAGAGAGAAGAAGGTGGTGGAGGAATATCGCTGGTTTTCAGCTTTCGGAAGTGCCGGACTTATTTTTTGGTGGGCCTGCTTGCGTCTGGGCACTGCTCTGTGTGTACTTCATGTATAAGCTTACTCGTAGTGGTGCTTGACAGACAAGCGGTGCATGAAAGGAAACACGCAGTCTTAGATAGGCCAGAACAAATAGGAGGCAGAAATAGGGGTTCTATTGAAGTTATATGACCTCGGAGAGAACATTCGTAAATATTCCGAAGATCGAGGCGTTCTCAACTCATTCCTTAGAGAGCGTATACGTTGGCTTCATACCTAGGCGTCGCTCGCGGCTCGTCATTTCACAGAAGGCCCATATTTTGCAATAATAGTGGATATTTGGAATAGGAATGCATTTTGTACGTCATCGCATGTTCAGAAACTTTTGGGAAGGTTTGCTCAAAGTACTAGTTGCCTTTGCACCCGGAGCTTGCTCGGGATTGATATGAGTTATATCTCAAACCAGTTGCTCTCTTAAAGTCTCTCAGTTTGCACAGCCAGCTCAACATTAATTGTGATTTCAGATTCTATATCCTCCCTTTCGCTTCATTTCAGAGATATATTTCCTTCACCACTTGCAAGATTCTTCCATTTTAGAAGCTCGGAAATGCAAAATGCCATTGGCCAACGAATCAAGGCGGGATGGAAATCCCTTGGGATTGACATGAAAATGCTTTATTTAATGTTCAAGTAACCTACCCCTAATTTTTTATCATGTACTTTTCGAAAAGAAGCAATGCTAACATTTCAACAGGGGTTCTGTTCCTGTCGCTATTTCACTAGGAATCTACCAGAGCACTGCCGTGTCCGAAGTCTACACTTCATTGGGTTTCCTGGTCTCTATTATTGCAGTCGTCACTGTCAACATTCTACCTCGCGCGAAATTAATTCAGATGACATTTACGATTTGCCTCTTTACTGCTATTGCTATCCCGATAACCATGCTGGCGACGTGGTCCGGCTTGCAGGCGCGCTTTCACACTGATCCGCAGGGGTTAAACCATTACAATTCATCACAAAGTGGTATGTACATACAATCGCCAAGCATTATGCTGTATTTGCATAAACATCCACAATTCTTGAAACTGACTGGTTACTAGCAATAACCGGAGTTTGGCTCTTTTTCAATATCTTGATAAGCAATGCCATACAGGCAAGATACCCTCATCTGCTGATCCCAACCATTCTCTACAACATCTTCGTAATTGTGCAGTTTACATCTTGTTCGCGATTCAATACTTGGAAACAATGCTGGGATTTGATATATTTGACCCTCAAATGTTATTATACCGGTGTTGCAATCTCTTTCGTATCAGGCTTGATCATCTATCCTGTCACCTGTCGATCGGAGATTTTCGAGGTTCAAGAAAAGTATATTAACTCGCTGCGCGGCATGCTCAAAGAAACTGCATCATATCTACACAAGCTACAGACGACGCCAACTTTTGCAACCTCTCTAGATCACGAAAATGATAGCAACGGGGACAACTGCGATGGCGCTGAATTGAGGAGTAAAATGGCTGGAGTGAAGGGGTTGTATGTGAAAATGCATGCAGAACTCGCCATGGCTAAGAATGAAATTGCATGGGGGAAGTTACGTGCAAGAGATATTAATGCCACAAATGATCTTTTCCGAAGAGTGTTAATGCCCTTGTAAGATCATGTCTTTATATTTGCTTTATCATTTCACGTTTGTGAAGATTGCTAACTAGGATAGGGGCGGCATTGCCCAATTGCCTGATATTCTGAAGCGAATTGGAAGTACTGGAGGATGGATTCCCTGCGATTTCGAATCAAAGGATCACACCGACAAAGCCAGCCCTTCTCAGCTACATAAGCAGGCTATGTACGAGAAAATCTGGCACGACTCTATTGGTGAGTTGGTAGAGCCCGCTAGCGCTTTAATAGAAGCTATGAACGATGGACTCGAGCATGCTGGCTTGCAACTAGAAATCATTCCTCGACCAGGGACCAAGAACTATTTTGATTGGATGCCAGGAGCGCAGAGGACTAAACAAACAGACCTCGAAGCTGAAAGGACAACGTCAAAACCAGGGAGCCAGGATTTTTCTAGGATTTTAAAGGCACAGTTGATCGACTTCGAGACCAGACGACTTGAATCTTTAGCAGCGTGGGCAAACGGCAAAGGCTCCCCAGCCAGTACACCGAATTTACACAATCTTGGCGAATTCAATGGGGATGAAGACCTGGCGGCTGGCAACATGCCGAGAGATCGTCAGCAATTGTATTTGATTTTATACGTGCAACACATGGTAAGTATGAAGCATATCATGAGTGATGCTAGCCTTGTCCATTGACTATGAACTCTATCTGACGTGTTGAAAACAGCTTTACACAACGGGTATGGCGGTTCTTGGAGTTTCCAAATTTTCCGATAAGCTCGTGGCCGACGGAGTCATGTCAAGAAATCGCCTCATTGTACCATCTCTTCGAAGACTACACAAGTGGCTCCTCAGTGTTTTCGACACAGCAGAAGCAGCCTTGGCAGATGATGACAGACCAGGCTCGATTAAAGAGACCAAAATGTTATACGGCATCGTGGATAGAGCTACACGTAACATTGAGCACCTTCCTCCTATAAACGCCTATCAAAGATTTGGAATTCGCATACGGAGGTTCCAAGAATTTCTCAAGGGACCTGAATTCAGTTTTGGATTCAGATCAGCATGGTAAGCAGAATACGAACTACAATTTCTTTTGGTACTGACTAGAGAATTAGTGCCACAATGTCTTGTGCCATCGTTGCATATCTTCATCAGACTCAGGAGATTTTCACTCATTATCGTCTCATTTGGTCAGTCATTATATCAGCAATTGGTGCCAATATGTCTGCGGGACAATCTGGGGTTTCATATTTTCTTCGTATCCTCGGCTCATTTGCGGCCTTGATAATTTGTTATGCTGTCTGGTATATTCCTGATGGGAAAGTTCCGTAAGTTTTCCAGTTTTGGGATGAAGTGCTGTATTATATAGGACTGACAATACCACAGCGGCGTTATTGTTATCATGTGGTTTGCATCCTTCCTTCAGATGTATTTCCTAATCCGATGGCCCAAATATATCATAGGATGGCTGGTTGTTTTTATCACTGAAGTCTTGTCAATTGGCTACGAGCTTCAAGTGAAGAAACTCGGCATTCCGGTCGCAACTTCGCAGGGAACATATTGGTTCCCACCTTACTATGTTGCCGCTATGCGTGTGGTAAGCAACCATTCCTTTTGTTTCTCCAGTTCACATACCATTCTTACTGCCGGGAGCAACTTTCAAACTTAGACCTACTGCCTTCTTCAACATGGAGAAACCCCATATGCTAATGCTTCACAGGCATGTGTTCTCTGGGGAACCTGCGCCTCCATCTTCTTCACCTACCTTCCATACCCCATCACAGCCAGGGGACTCCTCCGCAAAGACTTGGCAACTGTCATGCAATTGACTGCAAATTATCATGCCGTAGTTCATTCTACCATAAAGGCAAGACTGGGCGAAAAAGAAGGTGACATGAGCGATAAGGAAAGCCGTGGGAGGGTTTTAATGCATACACGAAAAGCGATGTTCAACAAAATCATGACTCTTAGTTCTTCTGTTAAGCATAACGTCTACCTTCAAAAGTACGAACCAGGCCTCGGCGGGAAATTTCCCGTGGCAATGTTCGAAGATATTCTGTCCCAGCTCACAGTGTAAGTTCATTTAGCCCTTTATCTCCACCTCACAATTCTAACTTTACCTTTGATGTAGACTTCTTGACTACATCTCACTTCTATCCTACTCCACCCAAGCCTGGGCAGCCGAAGGGCCTGTTCGAGGTTATTTCCCAAATTCTCCCACTAGCGATATCTGGTTTCGCGACCTTTCCAAACTCGTTGGACAAATCAACCCGACTGAAGTGAGGATCACTTCTATTCTCTGCCAGCTATCAGCTGCTGTTCACACTGGTCGAGCACTGCCACCTGGGATGGAATCCTCCATGCCATATCAACTTTCTGAAAGACTCCGAGAGCTAGACCCAGAAGTTTTGCAGATCAAACATATGCACGAGCTGGGATATTCCGCGTATGCAGTTATGGAGATTATCTCGAGCATGATTACGCATAATCTTGACGAGCTTACAGTGAGTATTAAGCGTTTGGTTGGAGTTGTTAATTTTGACTTTGAAGGGTTCGATGACGAGGATGGGAAGGAAGGAAAGTCTCAGTAGTCGTGGTCACGGTTTGGGGTGCAGTAATTTGTAAGTCACATCGAGTTGATGAAATGAAAAATCCTCATTCTAAGTGTTCACACAAGTCTCAAAAAATCAATTTAACTGTCCTCAAAGGTTAGAACGAGTAATTTTATATCCACTCAATTCCCTCGGAAGTGTTACTAAAGTTTGCAAACTCTGCGACTTTCCTTGCAAATCAATACAGTCCCTGGCGAAAGCTAATTAAGTTGGTTTTCTTCATCAACTATTCCTCAGTCTCATCCTTCGCTAATGGAATGGTGTCGAAGACCTCCTCATAGGCAAGTCTGGGAACTTGTTCCAGCCTCCATTCTCCCTGTCCAAGGCCAATAAGTAACAATATTTCCTTCCTCATTTTGCCTGATTTCTAGACTCTCGTCTCCTATCATGACACTCGTCAATCTTGGCAAAGAATGCATCACAATAGAACTAACACGCTCTTTCTGCTCGGCCATTCCCCTCAATCCTCGACGTTTTGATTCCCGTAACGTTCTGCCATTAGAACCTACGTATCCCCAATATCCATTGAACCCAATATTCAGCTGAGAATAATAACCAAGATCCAGGTGTGTCAGTTTTCGGAGGTCAACAAGGAAGTCTAAAATCTTCTGCAGTGAATTAGCGCTGTTTTAAAGGCTCATTTTGAGAAGTTAACCTCGAGGATATATCTGTTATCCAGCTCCCTAAGGTCATCGTCAAAATAAGTAGATGTCTACTTGCGCAATTTCTCGTATAGCGGAATACCATGGAATAGATGGAGGAAGGATTGATGGATATGTTGTTTGTAGAGAATTTCTTGGTCGTAGAGTCAGATTTGTTCCAGGCCATCGTTTGCTTCTGTAATATGAAGAAGGAAGGATATATTGAAGGTGTGTAATAATGCTTGTAGGCGGCTCCTAAATAGTCCAACCCCTGGAAACAACGAAAATACTTTACACTTCGTTTGAGGTAGCTTACGAGCCTGGCACCACGGGTCTGTGCGTACAGGGCATTTTCACGATAAATCATTGAATTGATGAAGTAGTATTTAATTTAATTAGGAGTAGACCAGCCGTGGCGTTGAATAAGTACATTAACCCAATGTTCCTGCTTTAAAATCAACTTATTAATCCAATCATGAGGTATAGCCTCCCATTCCTCTGTAACAGCTAGTAGGTTGGTGTTGACGTCTATGGAGAGCCTGTTTAATCCACCGCCAGCACTTCTCTATAGGATGCATATCTGGCGAAGTAGAAGGATGAGGCATTAAGATGATACCGTATTTTATAGCTATCTCGTAGCCCTTTTCGTGATGCCAGTCGTCAGGAGGCATATTTGTTGGTAGAGGTGCTAAGACTCGTCAAAATGCCCTGTACGCACAGACCCGTGGTTCTAGGCTCGTTAAGGGGAAAATCTAGCTGAACGGAGTGTTTATTTTTTGAGCTCCGAACTTGTTCATTTCCAGGCTCGAGTCTGGTTGCAAACTTTAGGTGGTGTGGGGAAGCATGGGAAATCCTCGGAGTGGATTATTGGCATTGTGGAGCTCCATGTTGAGCTTACGGGTAAGCCACCAGCTTACTCGCAACTCGTTTTGGCCCCCAAACATCTACCCGATAAGCTACTAAACATCAAGTAATCCATCTCCAAAATTGGGGGCCAAAAAGGAGAGTTGCGAGTAAGCCCTGAAACATCGAGTAAACCAATCATTAAGTTTTCGTGTAACCCCAACACGAAGTGGCTAGTAAACACCAGCTTACCCACAACCCCCTTTTTGGCCCCCAAAAATTTTACCCCGTAAGCCATTGAAGACTGGGTAAACTGCCACAAAATCTAGGGACGGGTTAGGGTTAGATTACTATCTTAGGCTCCTATATCCTAGGGTTCCAAAAGCGAGGGTTGCAAGAACGTAGGAGACTTTAGGCTTGTGCCCTTTAAGGTGTCCCCGAAGCGGCTTTTCAGTGGACCTCCCTGTAATTTAGGGCACAGATGCCTTCCCATAGGCTCGCTTGCTCTAATTTGAAGGCCCCTTCCAGGGTTGACGCAAAGCGCATTACAGCGTACTGCACTGTAGTCGCCATGCTTTACACAGCATCCTTCGTAGGCTATCAATCACCTAGTAAGCTACTCTAGTCCAAACAATCATCAGTTCAATCCATCCTCCAATACAACCTACACATCCATTAAAATCTCACTATGACTCAAAAAACCAACGTCACAACATAAATATGAAACTGCATTTGGCTGTGAAAACTTGGAGTTCATCCCAGATATTCATCGAGCTTCGAGTTAAGTATATAAACAAAAACATAAGAAGTTCTAAGAGGCGCATTCCTCGTTTTCTCGTTATCAAGCCGAAAGTTATTCTCAAAGACTTCACTTCGTTGCGCATAGGAGACTGTTTCCTTGAAGAAGAGAATCCACTAATCCTCTGTGTTTGGACGTAGGTATAGAAGATATCTCGATACCGGCTTGACGTCTTCGAGAACTACAACTCTACAGTGAAGAAGTTCGTTTAGTAATGTAAATGAATTTTAATTTGGGGGTTTAACTTACCCATGTAATTGGTAAAGCGTGTCGGTAATATCAGGCTCAGTGTACTTGTCGAGATTGATTTCTGAGGGGTATTCGAAAGTTTCGGTATCCTGCCCCAATTTTGTAAGGGGGACAACGCATATATGGATGGTTAGAGATGACTTACGGTTTTCATCGAATCTGTAGCCAAATCATAATAAAAGAATTTCACACATAAAATCAAGACTTCAGGTAGTTGCGTAAGTAACAAAACATTTTGATTTTCACCCCATGGAGTAAAGTAGTCATTTAAAGCGTCTTCCAATCGTGGATTGTTAACTGCGTCAATCTGCATATCTACCAAGCTTAGTGAGGCTAGAAATGCAAAGGTGGAGGGGGAAGTACCATAGAATGACTCCTCTCTTGCCCCAGTTTCTCTATACGAGGTCCTTATTCCTCCCACAATGAGAGATGTTGAATCTTTGCTTAGCGTGGTGTTTTCGATTCTTTCTATAAATTTTCTCCAGAACTCCGACCAGTCCTGTGCTTCATTGATTTCCTTAGTCCCCCAACCAAATGTGTCGGTTAAACCTAGAGGGTCCACCGGGAGGTGGGAAGTATGAAGCTTCCAGAATATTTTCCGGAGTTCATTCAGCAATCGGTGGTCAGGATCATCTTCTGAACGGAGCACTGCCTAACGAAAATAAGTAATTTGCAAACCAATTAATGAAACTACACATACCGTTCGGAAAGGCTTAAGCATGTATAAGATCTGCAGAGAAGAAATAACATAGCCAATAGCACCTGGATTGGTGATTGCTGTGTACCCCGAGCCAAGCGCATATCTCTTCATTTCGGGATCTTCCTGCATCTTCTGTAGCTCCAAATCATCCACAGGTTTTCGTAATTTATGCGCATATATATCTTTCATCGTTTCCGCTTCAGAGCTCTCGGAAGGAAACAAATCCAGAGTTGGTTTGTTGAACGCAGACGAAAGATTGTTAGTATTTGGCGTGGTAATGAGCTGCAACGTCGAGAGATCTATCGATAAAATGCAGGGAAATACACAGTCTGTTCATCTTGGAGAGACGTGCTCTTGACTATCTCAATCTTTTTGTCCGTGGTCATCTGAATTCTGAAAGGCATCGTAGCTGGCATATGAGAATTAAACACACAGTCACGGCCGGTGAGCAAATATTTATTATTTTGATCTTCATCTTCATCGTTATTGCCAATCTGCTCCGCGGCCGGAAATATCAGTCTGATGGCGTCCCATAATCAAAGCACCTTGACTATCCACAAAATTCAATACAATCAACGTGAGAAATGATTAGATTAGATTAGATTAATGGCTATTAATCTAATCTAATCAATGATTTTTAGGTGTTAATTATTAATCACATTAATCAAAAGTTATTAATCTGATTAATAATTGATTAATTGATTAATATGACACGTGATCGGGCCGGGGGTATCGGAGACCGGACCGAGCCTCGGAGTGGCGTCGGAATAACGCTCTAGGGCTGCCGGGAGCTTAAGCTAGATCTCCTAAGTACTCTTTACTAATAACTTCTTTAAATATAGTCTTAATAAATTAGCTATTAATTGTATAACAATAAATATAAGTTCTTACTATACTTATCTTACTAATAATAAGCTTTATAAGTAGCTAGTTCGGCTCTTAGCGAGAGACTCTTTAGTTAAGTAGCTTTAATTATCTTAAAATAATGTAATAAACTCTCTAAAGAGATTTTTAAGACTATTAGTAGCTTAAAGAGCTAGGGCTTCTATATAGAGGATGAGATAGAAGAAGAGAAGGAAAAAGAGAAGAAGGAACCGGGTTATAAGAATAACTACTTTATTATTAATAACTATTAGCTAATCATATTAATCAGATTTAATTAGATTAATCTAAAGTAATTAATCTAATCTAATTAAGGAACTTGTTAATCATTAATCAGATTAATAATTGATTAACTGATTAATTTGTGCTCACACTGAATACAATATCGCCAATCTGTGAACCACCTGGTGCGATGCCAACAACAAGTGGCATTTGGTTGTCCTCGTTGAGGGCAGGACGATTAATGATATGCCAAGCAAGGAATACGGTAGGACGATCAATCTTCCGACCATTTTTTTGATGGGTATAGCTAACATTGGTATAGGCCTGAGCACTATCTATTGTGCTGACGCCTTTAAAATCCGACTCCACAAAATCTCGCCAGTATCCCAGGTGAGAGTAAGGTATCTTTCCATCGATATAATCAATCAACTCAGAGATGCGGTATTGTGTGGCTAAAGGGTAATTTGAAGAAGGAAACCTAATGATAACCATCGGGTTACATGTTGACATGGAAATATTTGTCGATGAAACCGGTTCGACTTGATTCTGAGTAGAATACTGTTCTTGAGCTAGGGTGGCTTCTTGGATGCATTTGTTGGCTCCAGGATGTTTTCCAAGCAGATTTTGAAGGAACTCGCCGAGTTTTATGAGCTGAGGAGCGCGGTGTAAAGAAGAGTCTTGTCCAAACTCATGCCAATAGAACCTGATCACATCTCGGTAGAGCTGCTCCACCGACTTCGTATAATCAATCGTAAGTCCTTGGTCACCGCAGTCGGTTGAAAGACCCATAAATCCGTCGATTTTATCGTGGACCTCCTGGCACAGCGAGTCCTGGAAACTCTCCAGCAATGTCCAGAGAACACAGCCCCCTCTTAGCCGGGCTTCCTTTTGTTGATCAAGTCGAGCTGGAAGGCTACGCATAAAATATCGCTCCCCGGGCGATTGGTATTGAGGCCAGATATGCTTGCGAGCCTTTCGTAACTCTGAGATATATTTCCAGGGAATTTATTGTCTTCCACAACAAATCACGGCTATTTTCTGTTTCCAAACCCAACCAGACCCTCCGAGCACGGCCGAAAACATCGGCCATTTGCTGAACTTGGTGGTTTCGTTCTTCCATATTCGATTGGTTGATGCAGATTATATCAATCTATCTGAAAGAAGTCAACAAGTCCCCACTTGCGGCCACATCCTCGGGCTCGCCAAGGATCCTTGCTCCGATGTGATGAGCCGTGACTAAAAGAGGATGAAAACGCGTATTAGGGGCCTAAACCGGTCCCTTTAAAAAGGTTAGGGAGCCAGATTTGAACCCCTCCGGGAGACGCTATTTATGGAAGAAACTTCTCAACCCCTAAACGGGGGTAACGCCTTAAAGCTGCGAGCACATTGGTTTGCAAGACTACAATTCAAAGTAATCGATTCGGAAGTACTATAGATAACATAGCTACCGAATTCGTACTACAGCCCGGAGTACTACACTTAGGAGTACTCTCACTTATCATACGTAAATTCGACCTGTTAGAAACCAGGATTTGTCGAGGATTTATATTGAAACCTAGAATACTATAACTTGTAATATCACAGTGAGTGATATTATACTGGTTATTTGATCCATACCACTAGAAAATCCGCTTCGAGAGGTCTCCTATTCTCCGAAGAGCCTTGAGCCTAAGGTCCGATTGATTATCATTTATAACAACTCCCAAACATCCTCGCCCCAATTGTTTTGCATCTTCGAATTTCTGACTAAGGATATGGAGAGAAGTAGCACAATAAGGGAGGCAAGAGTTCACATTAGAGACATGAAGCATTATACCCAATTGAGCACTCAAGGACATCAAGTGAACAGTTCAGAATACAGCTTTCTATCACTATGTTAGGAGGGGCTCCTTTAGTCTGTCCTTCGCAGGGTCGTTCTGATAGATTATAAAACGACGCAGCTCAGTCTCCATTATGAAGCTATAATTAATTTCAGGCTGTGACAATGTTTTAAACCTAACTCATATCCTGTCATAGTAGGTAGTTTCTCCCTTACAGTTGCTCGTCAAGGAGACGGGAGCTCTTTAGGCTCAAGGCATACTTGAAGATTACCATAGAACTTATCTCATCGTGAGGTAATACACGCTGCTCAATCGCTAGACTGCGCACTGGGTCAGATCGGCCCACGGTGCCCCGCCAAGAACGGGTGGGTTGTCGAGGCCCTGGAGACCAGTGGTTTGGGTTGGAAAATTTCCAGCCCACGCCCCCAATCCATGATCCATTCGGGCCCATCGGCAAAAGGGGGGTAAAGCACGTGATCTACCTGAGCTCAAGACTTCCCCTTCTCGGCTGCTACGGCATAACTTTTTAATCTCCGGTACTCCACCAACTGTACTCCCATGAGCTCGCTATTATGGCTTCATTTCAGCTAGAAGTGCGCCCAAGCGTGGGGGATTGTGTCTAAGTTTGCAAGGTCTTTTTGTATAGAAAGTGCACTACTAAGCTACCCAACGGTTTCTAAAGCGATTCAAAGTATATATATTTGCTATTGGTGATATTAATTTACGTTTTCACCTTGAAAACGTCTCCCAGGCGGAGCGATTGATAGACTGCGCGCTGGGGCCTCATGGGTTAGGTTGAAGGAGGTCTGACCCACCCATGGGCCGATCCATATGGGTTGGGTTAGGAGCCTCCATGATGGGGCGGGTCATGGGTTGGATCTATCAACACACGCTAATAGGCCCGCTTATCTTAAAAAGGGGGGTTTGGGGCTTCCAAAGCCCCAACGCGTCTTTTTACGTGTTTTGGACGCGTTTATCAGGAATTTCTCAGACTATTTATCAGTTCTTTATTTGTTTTTATATAAAAGCTGAATGCAGTTGCAATTGCAGCTACAAATGCAATGCAGCCTCAGGTGCTGTGGCAGCAAATGTGGCTGGATATGAAGCTCAGAATAAGAGTTTTAGAGTCCCCCTCTGCTTCCTCTATCAGTCTCTGACTCTCTGACAAGTACTATCCCCCCCCTTAACTGTCTGTCATGTGCAAGGGTAGTTTGGCTGTGAAAATGTCTGTGCGTCTACAAACAGTTAAGGGGGGGGGATAGTACAGTACATCGGCTGCGGAAACTTTATTAGCTCCCGCAGCACCCTGTTTTTCAGTCCTATTTAGGCCTTACGAGGCAGCTTTCCGAAGTCCTGAAACACCATGCTGGGCATCAGTAGGATTGCCTGATGCCATTGAATAATCGGTTAATCAGACGATTTCAGCCACGGATCATCAAGAAGTTGTTTTGCGGTCTTCCGATCCCCAGGCCTCCATTGCAGCATGCTTCTCATAAATCTTAAGAACTCTCGTTGGTCCTCTCCGGTCAGATTTTCCTCCAAGCTCTTTAAACTTGTGTCCTTTAATACCAGGATATCAGCTATCCAATTTCCTAGAGGTCGGAACAATTAGCTTCGAGAACAGAACTGAAGATGAGTGAACCCTTGTACCTTCCTCGTCAAAGAACTCTTTACTCCTAGACCCTCGCTTTAATAGATCTAGCGGCGGTGGTCCCAGCAGTCCAACCACTTCTGCCAGATGGGCTCGAGTTTTATAACCGCTACCATCCGGATCGTTTCCATAAAACAAGTGCTTATCCTCAAAGAGGTCCCAAATCTGCATGTATAGTCAGATTCTGATCTACTCGAGCACAGAGGTCACCAACCATAGCGCCGACGTTCCATATGTCGACTGGATAGCTCCATTCCGTCTTCAGCATCACTTCTGGACACCTGTAAATATTCGGTTGGGCGTCGTGAGTCCTCTTCTCATCTCCGCGGACGGTCGAACCGAAATCACTGAGTACCACGAGCCCATACTTCTTGGGTAGATCGAAAGGACGAGACCCATAGACCGGCGCTACGTCGACAATCTTTCGTGGCGAGGGAGATTTGAGCTCCGCGTCGACGAACGAGTCTAAAATGTCTTGGTCATCAATTTCTATGAGAATGTTGTCCGCTTTAATGTCTTTGCTCGCATTAGTATAGCAAAGTCTCAGAACGAAGAGGAAATCCACCAGTATGCACGAGTTTACACTCCGAATGGAGATAGTCTAGTGCAAGCAGTACTTGAGATAGACCCGCTCTCAATAGCACTTTAGGAAACCGGTGCGTCGGATTACGGTTGAGCAGATCCCTGAAACTGTCCCACATGGGCTTCTGAACAAGGCATTTGTGATCACCACCTTGTCGCGGTATGGTAAACACGTCAAGCGCGGTCCTGACGTGCCTACGTCCTGGGTGAGAAGCGTTCCCGGCGCCGAGCGACTTGTAGATGTTGAATTCTTCGGGATCTATGCCTTCTCTGGTAAAGACCTTGAGGGTAGCATATGAGTGGAGTCTACCTTCGTTAGCGTCCTTGATTCTCAGAGGGTGCAAACATGTCTTACTGGAGGTCGCGCGCTAGCCAAACTGTCGAGGTTACGCCAAAGCCGAGCTTCCCAACAATTTGGTATTTGGAGGCAAACACATCTCCAATGTTGACAGGGTAATATATGCTCTTCTTGAAGTCGTCGAATTTCTCCTCCTCCAAGAGGACATTCTGGTTCACGACTTCGTACCCAGCTGTAGGGAATCGTAGTGGTTTCAATGGCCTTCGGACCAGGTTTCTTGCGGCTTGGAATATCGAAGTTATGATAGCTTATTAGAGAGAGAGCGCAACTTCTGATGGGCAACTTGTATTGGTGATCGCAATGATCACAATTCAAACATCGAAGGACAATCTGAATGTTGGAGTGCGCGCTGTGAGCGCTTGCTAAGTAAGGAATGACGTAATCAAGGGAAGAGCACCTGCCAAATCAGTCTATTAAAGGGTACCCCCACGTACCTTAGAACCTCAAGAAATTGATCATTCTTACATCTACTTTTGTATCCCCGACGGCCTGTGACTTACAAGAGCTCCTCAACTGGTCTTTTAAATGTCATGAAACCACAACAAGATTCCAGAGGAAGGCTGTCTCAGGTGAAATAGAGCATCGAAAAGGGCGAATCGTTGACGAAGACGGTGCTCCCCGCCGGAGGAAGGCCCCAGGTGTAAGAGAGAGCATCGGCTTCTTGGATCGCATCAAAACTGACGGATCGGAGATTACATCGTATCGTGCCATCTCCTTCTCCAGGGCAGATTTCAAGAAGGTGGATTTGAGCTTCATCTGTTCCTAATTCAGTCCCCGGATACTCGTCGACCTCAAGTCGAAATCGAGAGGTAGGGTCTTGATCTGCGTGAAGAGCCATCGTGTCATTAAGCAGGGTAGAAAGTTGGCATGCTCTGGATGAAGAGCCAGTCTATCTTGAGCAAGATAGATGCATAGATACTTTTGTTGCTCAAGAAGTGTAACGGTTTCATGGTTCCAGAGTAATGTGCGAGGAGTCATGGAGGCTAAGGAGGCGCTGAAAGAAGCTGTGGTTTTGCCTATAAAATTTCCCTTGCTCTCTCCATACCTTGCGAGATGTGACATCCAAACCCGATGTTTCGTGAGGCTATGGTGCGTCGGAGGTGGACACAGCTGAACAGGTGATTGACATATTTAGGCACCCATCCTGACCGGCTTCCACACCGATACAACCTAAGTCAATAGGTGGAAGGAGTGAAGGACTGATGCCCTATTATATAGACCCAGTTCGCTCCTGCCCCAACATCGGCGCTGTCACGTGCAAACATTATCCTTGGCCTTGAAACCCAAAAACAAATCTATTCCCACGCATTTACTAACATAACCATATTTGAAGTTAATCCAATCCAAACATCGAGAACTTCAATCTATAATGACAAGAGGAGCAAAAGTGAGCTGTTTGTACTATATTGTCAGTCACGTGTCGTGTGTCAATTCAAGCTCTTCGGGACCTAGGAGTAGCTACTACATACTCTGCTCAAAAAGTTTTGAGCACTACTCATATTTTATTTTATTAAAGTAGCAATTGATTTGTTGAATACGCAAAACGAAATTTTCTCAGCTTCCCAAAGGAGGAAGTCAGAAGTGAGCGAGAGACTATTTCTAAACGGGATTCGACAATACTATATTGACTAGAACAAGGAACGATCTACACGGGAAAACAGAGTGTAAGGAAGAAAAACTTCCAAACTATTAGCAAGTAATAGAACGCCCCAAACGGAATACCATGCTCCCTAGACTAGCTATCTCCAAACACTAAAGCCGTGCTGCCCATCCAATAAACAACGGAGAATACAATACAACGAAAAAAATGTTAAAAGCGTGACCATTTAGGTGGAATATTGAGACGGGCAGAAGACTTCTGTGACAACAGAGGAAGAAATGTAGTACCGAATATTTGAGGATAGATATTAGGGGAACACACTCACGGTATTCATTCAAAGTATCTCTCGAATCCTCCAATCAATATGAAACTAGGGGCCTTGAGACCTTAACGGTCATTTGAAATATTCTTGGTTGGTAGTCTCGGTACAACAATTCACGAGCTGAAGAGTGGACTTAGGAACCCAGGTCACGACCAAACTCAGATCTCTTGTGGATTCATATCATTGTATTATCATGTCGCTTCATGCTTAATTTAACAAACATGCCGTGCTGAATTGGTTATGGTAGTGGAAGATACGCAACCAAAGCATCATACGATTGCAACAATTCTCACAAAAAGCAGCTCACTAAAGAATGCTAAACATCTGATTATCTACCGGGTAAATCAATTCGTCCCCCATTCGCTTAAATTGAGCAACGATGCCTAGTGAATAGTGCACAACAAGTAAACAATTTTAATACATTACAAGGTGAAAAATAGAAGTGAGAGTATACAATGATTTAACTCCCAAAGCCGACTTTACACTCGAGAGCTGAAGCTACAGCATGTGGGTAACAATGTCACATGGCCTACATCCTTCAATTAGGCTATTCTAAAATAGAAAGTTTTCCAAGACTCCTCTCAATAAATTCTCGGTTTACGTCCCGAATACCCCTGAAAAAATGTGTTTGCTTTTGCACACGCTTCTCAATAGATGAGGGGTTGCACGGATAATTTATCTTCCTCCCCTTTCACTTAAGTCTGGAACCCAAGAATCCCATTACCAGTTCTTACCCTGTGATACCTTCCCCGTGTTAATTTCCACAATGTGGGGAAGATGCATATCATCCCGGATCCTTTCGCATGAACTACTGGGGTGGTTAACAGGGGAAGGAAGGGTGCCTGAAAATTCGACGTATCGCAGGTTGAGATTCCACCGAATCCATCTAGATTGAGAAGGAGATTCAGATCTGGGCGCTAAATGATGTTTTGTTATTCTGCACTCGAGACCTTTTTTCGGCAACCTGTTCCGGTTGAGGTACCTCGATGGAGTCCGAGGTGGTTTACAGCTGATCGGAAAAAAAATTGTAACGAACGAGAAGGTGATAAATCGTCCCATTCGATCTACAAATTTGCTTGTGACGAATCACTCGGTCCGATTAATGCGGTTTTGTAGCTCTCTTGATATTTGGGCTGAAGTAACGATTTATGCTGAGCCAATCCTTGGGTGGATTTCTCAACATGGAAAACTTTAAAGGGGCGGCGCGCAAGCACTTTAATGGAACTCAAGCTCTTTTGAGACTCACGATAGAATTTCTGACGTTCGTTGCTCGTGTATGTTGAGCCCGAAGGACCGTGAAGCCGGACGTCTGCCAAGCTAGGCGTTCGCATACCAGGTATATCGTTGTCTTTGCGGCTTCAAACTCCTAGACGTGGCTGCGGACTCTCATGTTCCGCAAGCATGGAATGCTAACGATTGGCTGTATCATGGTCAAATTCCGTATCTGGTTTGAAGGTCAGAACTGAAGAGGGTATGGTGGAGTGAGAGAAAGCACATTCCAAAGTATAAAGAGGGCTTCATGCGAACTACTTGAAACTCACATCAATATCAACCCACTCTGTGACCCGAGCAAAATCCAAAATGTACTCTCTACTCCTGATTCTTTTCTCTTGGGTGGGTTATACCCAAGCTCAGCAAATCGGAACCAACACAGCTGAGGTCCATCCTGCTCTTACATGGCAAACTTGCACAGCACCCGGAAGTTGTACCACTGTGAACGGAAAGATTGTTCTGGACTCCAACTGGCGATGGCTTCATTCTTCCACTGGCACAAACTGCTACACAGGAAACACGTGGGATGCAACACTCTGTCCTAGTAATACTGCTTGTGCTGCTAATTGTCAACTCGACGGAGCAAATTATGCCAGTACTTACGGCATAACGACAACCGGAAATTCCCTCAGATTGAACTTCGTCACAAGTAGCTCTACTAAGAACATTGGCTCACGAGTCTATCTTATGGCAGATGATGACAATTATAAGACTTTCAACATGTTGAACCAGGAACTTGCTTTTGATGTTGATGTTTCTCATCTTCCTTGTGGTATTTTCATCCTACAAGTATTTTGAACAACCTCGCTAATTTTGTGTAGGAATCAATGGAGCTCTATATTTTTCTGGAATGCAAGCCGATGGCGGAAGGGCTGCATATACTGGAAATAAAGCAGGAGCTAGATACGGTGTTGGATACTGTGATGCTCAATGTCCAAGGGATCTGAAGTTCATCAACGGACTGGTAATGCTTATATCACCTTCCAGCTCACTCATACTATACTAACAATTTCTCCAGGCAAACTCAGAGGGATGGATTCCAGCTTCCAACAGTGTCAATACCGGAGTCGGAAACCACGGATCTTGTTGCGCCGAAATGGACATCTGGGAAGCCAACTCCATATCTACAGCATATACCCCTCATACAGCAACTGGAGTGTTGCAAAATATGTGCACAGGTGACTCTTGTGGTGGAACATACTCCAGTGATCGTTATGGAGGCACTACCGACCCCGATGGATGTGACTTCAACTCATACCGTATGGGCGATAAATCATTCTACGGCCCAGGCCTCAAAGTCAACACAAACTCGGTCTTCACAGTCATTACACAATTCATTACCGACACTGGAACCTCCTCCGGAACTCTCAAAGAAATCAAGAGATTCTATGTCCAAAATGGCGTCGTCATTCCAAACTCTGTTTCAACCATTGCAGGTGTGTCTGGAAACTCAATTACCGACACATTCTGTGATGCTCAAAAAACAGCTTTCGGAGATTCAAATGGATTCAAAACACATGGTGGATTGGCCAACATGGGCGATGCGTTCAAAGCGGGTATGGTTCTGGTCTTAAGTATCTGGGATGATTATGCTGCCAATCTTCTCTGGCTCGATAGCACCTACCCCGTCACGGGTGACCCAGCTAAACCCGGAAACGCCCGCGGTACATGCTCTACAACATCCGGAGTTCCAGCAGATGTCGAGGCAAATAGTCCTAACTCTTATGTTGTGTACTCGAACATCAAGACCGGTCCTTTCAATTCTACATTTGCTGGTGGTTCCGCTCCCATTGTATCATCGAGCTCGACTACACTTGTGACCTCGACTAAGACAAGTACTTCCACGAGTGCTGGGACAACAACAACCGCTGCTCCGGGAGGAACCATTGCTCACTATGGACAGTGTGGAGGAGTAAACTGGACTGGGGCCACGGCCTGTGTGAGTCCATGGACATGTGTTAAGCAGAACGATTTCTTCTCGCAATGTTTGTGAGGTGCTAGTCGAATGAGGGATTGTGGTAAAATGTCAAAGTTGGAAACTACGTCGAAGGAGAATTTTCGGAGTTGTTGAGCAAGAAAGAAGTAAATGTCTCTAGTTTACAGATAGAAATGATAGAGCAAATGGAACATTTATAGCGCGTTTTTTATGTCAACGGCAATGTAGCCAACGACTTTTCACTCCCAAATTGAAGTACTCCAGATCATATAAGCCCGCGTCTCTTCTCAAGAAATGTAATCAAATATCATGACTCGTACGGATAAATTTGAAGCAACTGGCGCACACTGCTCTCCTCTTTCCGTCAGGAGTATTGATCTGATATCTCCAGGGACAGCAAGATGCTCGACAACAACAAAATTCTCTCGACTTTGTCACGTAATATGTCTCAAATGACATTTGGCTCCCTCTGGGTAGCGATCCAGGGGCATACAGGGGAATTGGACATATTTTCTGGTAGCCTGTGGAAGTGACCTCATATTCGCAATGTGCTTCGCCAAAAGAACATCGGTTTTCATTTCCCGCATTGAGTTCTTGGTAGTCAGGATCCGCTGCAAAAGGAATTATTTCTAGTTTTGAATTCGTCGGTAGAGCTAGCGGGACAAGTACTTTTCGGGATGGTCTCCTCAAACTTTCGATCCTCGCTTCTAACCGATCCACAATTTCCTTCCGCTGAGAAAGAGTCCCTCCATGAATCAACAACTGAGACGTCATTGAATCATACCGCATATAAAGCTCATAAACTCGTTGAAGATCTTGAAATGTGCAATCGAACCTGGCTTCATAAAATACTTATGCCAAATGGGGAGAGTAAGCAGCCATCACAACAGTTCCATTCAGAAAGCTTTCAGCGGACTTTTTTGATTATGCGACTTGCTCTGCGGTGCCACCGAACAGTCTCAGTCCCATCAGCTTGAATTTTGGATCCGGGTTGGCATGGTGGTAGATCTGGTAACGTAATTGTCTGTTGTCCTAATAATCTCCGTTTTGATCCTTTATTCCAGGTCTGAAGTTGGGAATTCCCGAAGGCAATAGGTAGTTGACAGATATGATACGCTTGACAAAAAAATAGGGGGTGGTTCGATACATTCATCTCGGCTTTGTGAAGAGAATCTACTGCAGCAATGGCCCCTTCTCGGTTGCTGAATGTTGCGTATGCTTGGACTTTGGTGCTCACACTATCGACTGCCTTGTACTGAAAGGAAGAAACTGCACCAAATTGACGCAGAAGCTCTTCCACATGCTTTGAAGCTTCTACTCCGGAAAAGTCATCGATGGGGCTGATTTCGATGTAATTCGGCTTCAGTGTATCCGTCAATACCTCTTCAAAATGCACCCTGCTCATTCTAGGATCAAGATTCCCAACAATAAGAGCGATGATGGGCCTACTAATCTGTCCCCAAACCTCTCTCTGTGAATTGTTCCATGAGAGTGATAGAATCCGTTCGAAGAATAGATGATGCTGTTCAAGTGCCTTTTTTGCTTTCGATGCTTTTTTGCTAGACTCAAATTCCAGCCGAGCGGAGCAGGATGACTTGTACCAAGTACAGCTAACCAAACTCGATTCTGTGGATTGCGGGATTCTTGGGTTGCTTGCAAGACTTCGAATTTCTGCTAACCGCTTCCTGAACAACTGTGATATTCCACCTTTGTGTGGAACCTTTTCAGTCATGCTGAGCCTTAATTGGCGAAAAGAATAACCCACAATGAAAAATTGATCGTTCTTTGATGCTTGAGAGACAGAATCAGTATCTTCGAACTGTGATTTCTTCCTCTCTTCCGAAATGGGGGTTGAAAAGCCATTGGCTGAAGGAACCAGACAGAGAGGTTGTAGCAATGACTCCAATTTCCCCTCGATCAAGTGTGCGGTCGGTCCATTCATCACTTTCAGAAAGTGACTCTCCTTGAGCTTTTTCTTGAAAGACTAGACAATCTTAGCACGCATACCTTATCTCCAACGGCAAGACAAATATGTTGTATCGCATACCTG
The DNA here is from genome assembly GCA_001414485.1 of Calycina herbarum. Taxonomy (NCBI): domain Eukaryota; kingdom Fungi; phylum Ascomycota; class Leotiomycetes; order Helotiales; family Pezizellaceae; genus Calycina; species Calycina herbarum. The sequence goes on from LLEY01000012.1 coordinate 541,968, forward strand.
AGTTGGATAATTATTAACATTGCCACAATGCGCTCTATTCCGCACCACCTCCTCAATGTTGACTTTTCCACAGATAGAAGAGGCCACCGAATCTCGACAGAAGGCATCGTGATTCCAAAATGTCGAAAATAATCCTGAAGCATTATCTGCTGGTGTAACGGCTGGCGTATTGGTTTCTGGGGTCCATTTTCCCGGCGAGCTCGAACTGAACAATTCCATATTGTATTCGTGAGTCCTGGGGAAGTGACTCCTAGACGAGTGAGTTGTTTTCAGCCCGAGCACCTACAGAAGTCTTTTCTGGGCCATTCGACGTTCAAGTATTCTCTTTGTGGTTACACTGCGTTCTCAGCTACGTACGTCTGGTTGCGTAAAGTTGCAGCCTTTGTAGGCAAACATGAGTACCTAGTAGCACTTTACCAGGTCACACCTCGCTACTCTCGGGGAAATAGCATGTAGAACTTAGAAGGGAGAGAAGTCAATAAGCGCTCGAAGTCGACATGTTTGCCCTGCAAAATCTGGTGCAGCAACATTTCATCTGCCAGTCGTCTTTGAAATTATCATTATAGATTGAGATAACCAAAACATTCAAACTTCGACTTGATTCAAAAGCCCCCCACGGAAATGCCATTGTGTGCTTTACCCATGTGCTCGTAAACCCTGTCTCCCGTCTCGAAAACCTTCATACAAAACCAGCACATATGTGAATTGCATTGCCTGCACTCCATATGGTTACAGCCGAAGGACTTCTCAATGGGCGACTTGCAAACTGGGCAATCTCGAACATCGTGTTCTTTCTTCCATTTATGAAATGCCTTGGTTCCCTCTGAAGACAAGTCTTTGTATTCTGCGCAAGTCATCCCGTCGTGACTAACAACATTACACGAGGTACAGATGGCGCTTAAACAAGTTGTGCATAAGAATGTGTCGCCGTTGGTAGTAACGCGGTACACTTGTGGACAATCAGGGGTTGGGCAGTGGTGAAACTTCGTCGGACGTGTACGAATGTATGTTTCAAATGCAACCTGGAGGAGGTCCTCGAAATTCTTGAATGGTAGCATCTCCTGGAGTTCTGCCAGGGAGAAAATGTGCTCGCAATCGGATCCATGGCAACGAATTCCGTCACTACCATCACTCGAGGAACACTGGCTGCTAAAACAATCTTTGCAGTAGACATGACCGCATTTCGTTTTCCAAGAATCGTCCTCGCTTGTCCAACATACGACACAATCTTCGTCACCTTCTTCCGTGGGTGCTTTCAAACTTTCCTTTTCGTCGACAAGTAGCTCATTGGCAATCTTTAGATCTTCATCGGAGCCGGTGATTGTTATTGTCTTCGGGTTCTTAGTAACATTCAAAACTGCATTGTTTCCAAATCGACCTTTGATTCTTTTCATTCCACCCTGCATTGCCTTCTTCAATAAAGGCGGTGTAAGCACAATTTCGTGACAGAGCTCCTGTAAACTCTTTATTTTTTCTTCGAGCAGTTTCTCAACATTGCTCCTCTCGGTGGACGAACCCCCATACAGCAATAGTCGGGGATTCCTGCTGTCCCGGCGTATATAAACGCCACGAGTCTTGTGTATTTCTTCAAGAAATCGCACAGAGGCTATGGTTGAGAAGTATCCATCCCAAAGCGGTGATCCGGATATCATAGCGATACTTCCATGAAATAACGCCTCAAGTAATGCTTTGGCTTCTGCAACATGCTTCGCATCATCGCCAAAGATTCTGACGGCTGTAAACTTCTTCGTGGGGTCTGCAGCAGGGTATATTTTGAGATGTGTGTGCCCCTCTTGCCAAAATTCTGCTTTCAAACGATCCAGGTCTGGCTTGATTGAGTCGAGGATAGTTATTGGCACGTTGTACTTAACGGAGATGACGTTGCTGACAAACAGCTTCGAATTTCCAAGTCGAGGGACCTTTTTGTTGTGGAGAGCTTTCACAGAATTGATGGCTCCTTCTCGACCAAAGAAGGTCGCGGATGCTCGTACTTTGTTGCTCCCGGGTAGAGTTTGGGATTGAAAAGACTCGAGTTCTCCACTTTCTTGGAGAAGTTCTTTCACGACGTTTGCTGCCCCCGTACTAGAGAGATTGTGGGAGGGAGCACCAACTGTGATATCTTCTGGTTCCAATCTGCCTTGCAGAATATTTTTGAAATCCCTGGGTCTTGTTCTAACATCCAGGTTTCCCACTTGCAGTGTAACTTCACTCATAATGTATCCCCGTCGAAAATAAGGAAGAGGGGTCGATTCTTGGAAAGATATTTCCAACTCTCTATCAAAAATTTGACGTTGTTTTAACACGCTCTTTGCATCTTCGGCATCTCTTTGTGAAATGAACTTCAACCAAGCGGGACGAGATGGCTGGTACCAAGTACAGCTAACAGAGCTCAGCTGTAATCTGTTTCCTTGACTTCCAGAACCTCCAGTCTCCAGTATTGGCTTGACAGACACTTTTTTCATATCCTGCTCGGTGTAATCGTTCTTGAAACGTCGGATAATGTCGTCTGAGAAGTTGGGATCTTCAACACGCACTTCAGCCATCGTGCTGGTAGGCCCAATTGTTTTGATCTGTATTTTCGCCGCAGGAACAACATATCCGTAACCCCCGAGAAGTGCAATGATTGTTCTGTGCTGAACATGGTTCGGCAACCCGAGAATTTGTATTACGGAGAAATCGGATGAGAGCTTGACTTGAGATACAATACCCCCGTCACAAAAGTGAACTTCCGCCCCGTGGATTATTTTCGTTACTGACGTTCCGTGGGGATCAGGAAGTGAAGGATTCTGTGGAGTCTGAAAGGTCAGTTGTACTCAAAACAATGATAGTGAGCTGCACTCACCCGAATAATTACATCCTTTTCTACTTCATTGACGCGAAGGGTTTGCGTGGATTTATAGATCTCGGTATGGCGGAAAGTACATGAACTTCCAAGTTTGCAATTTCCAGCCGCGAAAAATCGGCACGATGGTCGGGTATAATCCTCATTCTTGATAGCAGCGGGAAGTACAGTCTCTCCAGTTGTCGTCTTGAACGATGGTGTTTCAGGTTTCCATTGGAATGAGGAGCCCGTGATCGGTGGTTTCACTACTACTCGATCCGGGGAGTTATTTTTCTCTTTATGTCGAAATCTGCATGCGAGACCGAATACACAATTGCCTTGTTGAAAATTTCTGCACATGAGCCTCTCGTTCGCTGCTGTACCACGTGCTGTTGTATCGTTTGTTTGCTGAGGTACAACGGTGGTTGATGGAAGTGTGGCTCGCCATGATATACCCTCATCCCCAGCGGAGTGTATGTTTCGACATTGAGTTGCATATTTGCAATTGCCCATCACAAAGTGTACACATGGCTTTGAATTGGCTCTTCTCCCATCTTGATCTTGCTTTTCTCGTGGAGACGTTGATGCCAGAGGCTCAAGTGCGGGGTCGGATAGTACAGCCTCATGTCGATTTTTGCAAGCAGATCCATAAATACACCTACCTTGAAGGAAGAATTTGCAAGCTTCCATGTTTACTCAATATCGCCATATGAGCTTCAAAGAATGTTGAATTGCTTCGAGAGATCCAAAGATGGCGGTTCTTTGAAGTTCTTGAAAATTCCATGATTTCGTCGGACGCCTGCATGTTGGAGAGGGTGGAGTTACACAGCATTCTAGGTGGCGGGACACGTGATTACCGCAAACAAGTATTTTTCAAAGGAACAGCCAACATACTATTTCGAAGCCATTCGAGACGACTGTAGTAACGATGATTTATTTGGAAGTAATTGCAATGAGCTCGCTTACCTTGTATATTTAGCCCCTTTCCTAATTGCGGGTGTCTCGGCACTCGGAGAAAACGGAGGTCCGAGAGGGATACTCTTCTTATGACGTTAATTCATTGACGTGAAAAAAATCCACCTCCATATTTCAAATCAAAAGTCGTCCAAAAAATTTACTCCCAACCTCCCATAAATTTCAAGATGGCTCTCAGACCAGGCCGCCTCCTCCTCTCCCTCGTCGCCCTCGTCACAATAACCGGCCCTTACATAGCAGACTGGAATCACACCCACGTGCTAAACCCCAATTGGCCACCCCACGCAAAATTCCACAACGGACAAACGATGTCCATGGGTCTCTCTCTAGGTCTCGCCACCCTTTACTATCTTTGGGCACCTCTATCGCTTCCCAAACATATATCACGGTCCTCGACAAAAGCAGCAGATAAAGATGCTATCAAAACCGCTGAGAAACACAACTTGGGCATGGTCACGGTCCTTGCAGCCATGTATTGGGTTACTCAATTAAGTGCTATTGTTTATCCCGGTTCAAAAGCGGTGGATCCGGAGTTTGGAGACGGGTTTCCGCAATTGTGGATTGATTTGGGGTGTTTTGTGACTATTGGGGCAGGGTACATTTTGGAGAAGGGGAGAATTGCTGATTTGTGAGGGTTGTGTAGGTAGGAGGTGGAAAGCAAAACGTGGAGAGGGTTCGAGTTTCTGTTTGGGGATTATCTTTGGGAGTTGAGAGGCGAGGACGTGGTGGAATGGAATTGAGGAACATGCTGGCAAGGCTGTGTAGCTAAATTTCGGGGAGTTGAAGAGGATGCAGAAAGTGTGGAAAAGTGTGAAACAGTGGGACAAGGACCCGTTAAACCGCAACTAGCAACTCTTTAAGCGAGGGAGAAAATTCTCATACCTAGCTATCTCGTCGCGAAATTTCTTGCTCTTTTTATTGATACAGTGAGTTGCGAGTTAAGCTTGAATTTGTCCACTTTTTTTGTAATCCAAGCTTTTTAAGAAAATTCCTTAATTTCCTCTCTTTTTAGACACTCCTTTACCTATTAATTAATAATAATATATAATATACTATTTATTTATTTATTTATTTATTTATTTATTTATTTATTTATTTATTTATTTATTTATTTATTTCTATTTAACGTTAAGCGGAGAATAGCTCGCGTAGGCTAAGTTCTAAAAGAGTCTTAAAAGAGAGTAAATAACGCTAGAGAGGTACCCTAAGCTATAGAGATAGTAAACGAGTAAGCTAATTTATAAGAGACAGTTTAAAGAGAAGCTCTACTTTTGGAACAGCTCTTGTTCTTAATTAGTTTATAGAATCAGAGAAAGACAAAGAGGATATATATATAAAGAAAAAGAAAGAAAAGAAAAGAAGAGTTAAGCTATTTTAAAAGACAGATTTTTATAAAGAACTTGGTTTTAGTATAGACCTTGCTAAAGAGTTCCTCGTAGCCGGGTCTAAATAGAAGATAAGGTTTTCTCTCTGCCTTAGCTAATAGCCTTAGATCTTTATTATTAGCTAGTCTATAGAAGAGTAGATAGAATTATATTTTAGCTCTTTTATACTTATAATTCCCTACTTCTAGTAACGTATTAAGGTAGAAGAAGCGAAGGTAGTATACTATAAAGTCTCCGTAGCTAGTTCGAGCTATAATTAGCTAAGCTAGGACCTCTCTTAGTAGCTAGAGAGTCTTAGGTTTTAAAAGCTAGGAAGTAAGTCCTAGGTTTTTATAGGTATCTAAGAGCGTTGTCTACTAGAGCTAATTTACGAGCCTGATCTCTATCTCTTTAACCTCTCTCTTAAGTATAGTAGTATAGAGTAGAGAGGAACTAGAAGAGAGTATTTAAGCTGCTTTATCTACAGCTTTGTTAGCTATTTCGTTACCGCGGATTCCTATATAACTAGAGTACTACCTTGTCTAAATCTTCTCTAGATATAGCTAAGTAAAGCTATATACCTTATTAAAGGTCTCTTACGACGTGCTATAAGACTAGTAGGTTAGTTATAGTATAGCTTCAAGGTTGTCGAGGCAAATCTAGTACTTCGTAGCTAAGACCTAGAAAGAGGAGTCTAGGGCTAGTTCTAGACTATATAAGGCAGCTTTAGCTTCTACGTCGTATATCTCTAATATTTTACCGAAGAGGAAGAGTCTTATATTTAGAACAACCCCTTCTCTTATAAGACATACGCCGCTACTAGTACTTTTGTCGTCTAAGCGAGAGCTGTCGGTAAATATAACCAGGTCTATAGACAAGACAGAGGTAAGGAATTCAAGGAATTCAGCTTTATAGGAGTCCTTATTACTACTAGGGCTTAGACCTGCTATCTTAAGAAGGCGGGCCTACCGGTTAAACCCTCTATTCTATAGAGGGTCTTATATTAGATTGATTTCTTCTAAGAGAGAGAGAGGTTTAGAAGAGTAGTAAATAAGCCTAGCTTTTAAGTAAGAGTTATTTATATATTATTTAAGTAGGTAAGCTAAGTCGAGTCAGCGAGTTCTAGCCTTAAATACTCTGCTTTTTACTATAAGAGTAATTTCAGTAGCTAAGAGGTTAGATTCTATAAAGAGTACTAAGATAAAGGTAGTCTTATAAACTAGGAGGATAATCCTAGTATACTTTAATACTACTCTATCTAAGAGAGTTAGATAGCGGCTAATCTAGTTATTTATAGAGCCTACTTAGCCTATTTCCTCTCTTATTTAATTAAGATACTAGGTCTCGTATCTAAAGTAGGCGATTAAGAGAATAGAAGCAGTAGTAGCTTACTTAAGTAGATAAGAAGATAAGCCTCTTATTATATTTATTATTCCTTTAAGAGTATTAGCTACAAGTATAGCCTTACTTACTATTCTTTTAACATAGTTATAGAATATAAGACAGGGGTTAAAGAAGATACTAAGCTACCTAAGCTTTTATATAGGTTCTATTATCTTCTCTTTAACTATAATAGAGAGAGAGAGCCGGATACCTCTCTCTTTTTACTTCCTTTTATAGAAGAAGTATATAAGTTCTAACTTCTTAGTATTAAAAGTAATACCCTCGTCTATACCCTACTCTAGAGCGCTAGCTACCTATTACGAATCACGTGCTAGCACGTGAATAAGTGAAGTCTAGACGACGCTCTAATAGAACAAGTACTATTATAACTCTGACAGGTAGAAAGGATTGAATATAGAAGGACATATAATCCTAAGGATCTTATTACAGGTATATCACGTGACTCGGTTAGAATGGTTAGGTAATAGAGTCTAGTTTTAAGGAGCCCTGGAAATAGAGTTAGACTCTATCTTTAGGACTTCTACTAAGTAGGACTCTAATATAAACGAAGGTTCTATATAAGACTAGTAGGTCTGCTATTAGATAGGAGCTTCGTACTTAACTTTAGTTATTAATCTTATTATCTTATTTAATATCTTTGATATAAGTAACGAGTTCACTTCTAAGTAAACAACCCGGCGTATCTATACTTCTTATCTATATACTAATCTTCAAGACTTAGTTATCTTTGTTTAGTTTATTTAAGTTTCGTTATACTTTAATATTACGAACCACGGCTACGTAGTAAGTAGTTTAGACAGCGTTCTAATAGGACAAGGTATAATATCCGGGAATAGAAGGTAACATAGAAGGAAATCAGTAGTATAAAAGGTATTTAAGGGTTTCAGGATCTCACTGTTGTAATACTATTAGAAGTCACGTGCGGTTATATGACGTGATCGCCTATATCGCTCTAATCGCTTTAATCGCGAGCGATACAAGCGATGTACTTAGGAACGAAGGTTCTATATAAGACTAGCACGTCTGTTATTAGATAGGAGCTTCGTACTTAACTTTAGTTATTAATCTTATTATCTTATTTAATATCTTTGATATAAGTAACGAGTTTACTTCTAAGTAAACAACCCGGCGTATCTATACTTCTTACCTATATACTAACCTTTGAGACTTAGTTATCTTTATTTAGTTCGTTTAAGTTTTATTATACTTTAAGTACCTACTTAGAAGTTCAGTCGCTATAGCTCTAGCAACCCCCGCCGTAGCTAGCTTAAATACTAGTTAAGTTAACGTCGTAGGAACATCTAGAAGTACTACTAGAAGAACACCTACTAGTATATAGTTAACTAAGAACGACGACAATGTTAGTATACTAGACGCCTCTAAGCTTTATAAAGTCAAAGTACTTAAGTCTATTAAAGTTAAGATACTAGACACGTATTATAGGAAGCGAAAGGAACTCGACTTATTTCTTCTTTAGATAGATATCTATTTCAACTTTAACTCTAATAAGTTCGAAGGTAATTATAATTTATAAACTATCTTCGCTATCTTCTACCTTAGAGGATTAGCGTTAGAATAGGCTTAGCTATACTTAGAGGACTTCTTTAAGAACAAGTGTAACAGTTATAGTCACGAGGGCTGCTAGATGTCACATGTTCGCTTAGATGCACGCTAGTACTAGCGTACGCACTAGCGTTGCAGGACTTGTATTTAGTTCCCGGTTCTCTCGAGCTCTTCTGCTCTTCTCGTCTTTTGTCCTAAGAATAGAGTGTTATTTATTCTATCTTTGTCTACTAAAGCACGTCTGTTATATTACAAAAGACTCTTAGTTGAGGCTAAGTAATCCCAGGTCCTACGTCTACGTTTATGTCTACGATTCTAGGTTCTTAATCTTACGTTTCTTAATTCTACGAATACCTACGATTTACTACTTATCTTATATATAAGAACACGTCTATAGTATACGTCTAAGTACGAATTCTACGAAACCTTTCTATAAAACCTTCTTTCTTTCTTTCTTTTCTACTCTTTATAATAGATCCTCTTCAAGTTTAGTCCGCTATTACCGAGTTGTAAGCCGAAGTCTAGCGTTAGTATAATGAAATTACCTTATAGCGCGACGAGATTCACTTACTTCGATTATCTATAAAAGCGACTGCTAAGCTAAAAGCCTCTCTTTCAGATCTAGACAAATTTACTAGTTAAATATATAAGTTCGACACTTAGCTTCTATCTATCTAAGCAAAGCTATAAGTCGACGGCATAGCAATAGGAGACGCTATAGTATAATTCTATTACGTCTACCTTAACCTTAACTCTTACGTTTAAGCTATAGTTCTTCTATAACTCTCTTAAGCTAAACATATATAAAGCTAGGACTACTAGACAATTCTTAAGTAACTCGTACGTATGTACGATAATCTAAACAAGGTTTAAGAGGCTGAAGATAAGCTTTACGCTCTTAAGTAAAATACCGACTCGATCCCTGCTTATATCGCTAAGTTTAAGCGTATCTTTTACGAAGTAAGAGGATAGGACTAGCTAGATATTAATAAGATCTCTACTTTTCAGAACAGCCTTAATTCTACTCTTTATAGACGCCTTTCGCAGTAGCTTAACTTACTACGTATATATCCTACGTTTATATATGTCGTTTAATAATTAGCTAGTCGCTCTTCTTCTTCTTCTATGCCGTCTTTTTAATCCTACTCCTCTAGTAACAGTAACTATTATAGCGAACTAATAGACTTAAATGCTATTAGTATTAATACTATTGAAACTTCACTACGAGCACGTTCTATTTCTCTTAAACGTAGAGATTAATATAGAATAGAAGGTAGATATATACGATATAGCTCTTAAGAATACTAGGTCAACGATTGTAAATTACGTCTGTATTTACTAAAGCTAGTTATAGCTATAAAGCTAACTTTACTAAAGCTGTATATACTAAAGCTATACGTACGAAAGCCGTATCTAGGTCTAGTACCAGATCTAGGCAGAGTAGTTATAGCCGCTATTAATAACGATGATTACGAAGTGGATTCGGACGATCTAGACTATCTCGATACTTAGTAAAAGAGTATTTTTCATAGTTAGTTCGGAATTTTCAACGCTTAGAGCGAGCTCTTTTCAAAGAGAGGGGGTAGTATAACAGTTATAGTTACGAGGGCTGCTAGATGTTATATGTTCGCTTAGATACACGCTAGTACTAGCGTACGTACTAGCGTTGTAGGACTTGTATTTAGTTCCCGGTTCTCTCGAGCTCTTCTGCTCTCCTCGTCTTTTGTCCTAAGAATAGAGTGTTATTTATTCTGCCTTTGTCTACTAAAGCACGTCTATTATAATAAGGAAGAAGATAGAAAGATAGAATTAACTAAGATTATATTTAAATCTTAGAGAGGATTTAAGACAACTATTAGAAAAGTCTTTAGAGACTTCGACGTAATCTAAACAGCTATATATAAGCTTTTAGAATTATACTAGACTAGATTAGTAATAGATTATACTAATGAATTTTAATAATATAGTATAAAGTTAGGATAAGATACTATCGCTCTTATAGAACTCTTCTATAGAGGATTAAAGGTATATATCTATAAGGAGATAGCTAAATAGAATATATAATTCTTAACTATTATAGATATAATTAAAGAAGTTATCTAGTTAGATAACTACTTATACGAATTTAAGAAGAGTAACTCTAAGTATAAAGAAAAGAGTAAGAGATTAGGAAAGTAGAAGTACTCTTATACTAAACATAGTAAAGAGGTAAATACTATATAGAAGAGAACCTTTCTAAAGAAAGGAGGACTTTCCTAAGAGAAGCGAAATCGTCGACGTAAGTAGAACTTATGTTATAACTATAGCCTCTCTAGCTATAGAGTAAATAAGTATAGTAAGAACAAAGACTCTAAAGAGAAGAAACAAATTAATACTACAGTCGATAAGAAAGTAGTATTACTTAATAAAATTAAACTTATAGACGAGGAACTTAAAGCTAGAAGATATAGTATATAGATTAAAATAGACGCTATAGATATAGCCGCAGACGCTATATACCTATAGCTAAACGACGGAATCGAGTTATAAGTTAGTAAGGTATAGAATACTAATAATAATAGAGATCTATTACTTAAAGAATATTATAATATATAGTTAGAAATAGATTACGAATTACCTCTTTAAGTAGAATATAAATCACTACTATTAATAAGTTTATTAGAGTTATTAGAATTAGTATCTAACTTATTAGAAGTAGATCTATAAATACTTAAGCCTAAATAAGATAAGATATAAGCATTTATTAGAACATTTAAGAGAGAGAATAGATAGGTATATATAGAAAATCAGAAACCTGATTTTTAGAGCCTATATTCTACTTAAGAGATTAACTCTATAGTTTTAACTATATACTTAATAGTATAGAATAAACAGGACTAGGTAGTAATAGTTAGCCTTATTACTAAAAGAGAAACTATTAAGTTTAAAGAACCTAGACTAGAATAAATAGTACTAAATAACTATCTAGAGAAGAAAGACTTATAGAAGGTTACTAAGATAAAAAATAACACTACTAAATAAGAATAGTATTATCTAAAGGATTTTAATAAATATAATAGATGTTTAAAATCAGATATTACTACCTACCTATCTAGCTAAGACTATAAGTTAGAAATTAATAAGAAGTATTAGTTATTAAGAGTAGAGAAGGAAATAGTAATATTATTTAAGAGATTAGAGGATTAGTAAATGTTTAGAGTTATTTAAGTAAACCTATAAGCCGCTCTAATCTAGGAATTTTACTAACTAATAAAAGACGAATAATAGATTACTGAAATTCTAAGAGAAACAACTATTAAATAGGTTTATTATAAACTACGAGCTATATTAGACTAGTTAATAGAGAGATACTTTATTAGAACTCTTCTAGAACCTAAGAGAACTATAAAAGACAGTCTAATATATAAGATAGCGTTTTCTAATAATAAAAAAGTAATATTCTTTCTAAGCTTTATAAAGAAAGATAATAGCAAAAGAAGATTCAAGGTTTATTATATTAAACTAGAAAATTATACTACTATAAGAGAGTTAAACGCTATCTCTAGAGAAAATCAACTTATAATAATAGTAAAGATAAGAGAAAAGGAACTCTAAGTCTTAATTAATTCTAGAGCAACAGGTAATTTCCTTTCTCTAGTAGCTTAGAAGAAGCTAAACGTCTTAATTAAAGGTATAAGCCTATACTACTTAGGAGTAGTTAATAGAATAGACGTTATATACTAGGACGGAATTATTAATTAGTAAACTATTCTAATAAAGATTACTATTAAAGGATATCGTTTAAATATATAATTTAATATTATTAAAATAAGAAGTAAGGAAGCAATACTTAGTATACTATAGATTTAAGAATATAATCCAGATATTAACTAGAAAGCTTAAAAAATAACCTTTAGTTAATATAATTACATAGGTTTATAATTATAACTATAAGACTAGAATAAGGTTAGCGCCACCTCTTCTAAGACACTAGAACACCTTGTCTAAGGTCCTTTATAGGTTAGTAGAACAGCTAATAACAAAATACCTATATAGTATAAAGAATTTAAAGCTTTGTTCGAAAACTTAGAAGACTTATAAGCCTTACTAGAATATTATTTATAAGATTATAAGATTAAATTAAAAGAGGGTTATTATCTTTTAAAATAAAAGCTTTAGTTATATAACTAGAAAAGCCTATAGAGAATAGAAAGTTATATAAGAGAAGATATTAAGAAGAGATATATTAGAAAATCTAAGTTACTAATTATCGTAAATATACTTATTATTAAGAAGAAAGATAACTTAGATAAGAGAGTATATATTAATTACTAAGAAATAAATTATACTATAGTTAAGGACGCTTATCTACTACTACTTAGCTAATACTTATAAAACAAGTTAGGTAAAGTAGTACGATTTATAAAATTAGATTAATAAAACGCTTATAAACTTATATAAATAAAAGTTAAGAATAAATAGAAGATAGTATTTACTTTACTATTAGGCTTTTATAAATATATAGTTATACTATTTAAACTATATAATATACTAGCTATATATTAGAGATAAAATAATAATATTTTAAAAGATCTTCTAAAAATAATAGTAATCTATTATCTAGATAATATTCTAATCTTTTTAGAAAAGGAAGAAGAATATAAAAGATATATTAGAGAAGTTCTATAATAACTTATAAAAGTGAACTCTTAATTAAAACTCTTGAAATACGAGTTTAGAGTAACTTAGACACTCTTTCTTAGATAGGTATTTAGCTTAGAGAAAATAGAAATAGATCTAGTAAAGATCTAAGACATCTTAAACTAGAAATTACTAGAAAATATTAAAGATATACAGTTCTTCCTTAGATTTATAAACTTCTATCGTCTGTTTATTTAAGACTATATAAAGATTACTAAACTAAGGTTAGTACTAGTAAAAAAGGCTATTAGATTTATATAGAATAAATAAGCTAAAGACGCTTTCTAGAAGATTAAAGCAAGGTTTATAGAAAAACCTATTCTATATAATTTTAATATAAATAAACTAAGTATAATTAAAATAGATACTTTAGATATAACGTGTATATATAGCGAACCGGCTAAACAAGCGAACCGGCTAACTAAAAACACACCTAAAATCGCGATTTTGACATTTTAATATCTCTACGAACTATTAATTAAAAGTTTTAAAATTAAAACTTTGATTCAATTACTATATACATATTTAGAATTCTAAGTTTCAGACGCTATATGATTTTACTTAGCGATTTGCTTAAAAACACTCTTATAATCTTGTCTTTTTTCTTCTTCTTTTAATAACTTTTTAATATAAATTAGCCTCAGTCTTACATTTTATAACTTTTATATTTATATAGTAATAAAATCAAAGTTTTAATTTTGAAATTTTTAATCAACAATTCGTGAAGATATTAAAATATCAAAATCGCGATTTTAGATGTGTTTTCAGTTAGCCGGTTCGCTTGTTTAGCCGGTTCGCTATACATGTACGTTAGTAGTAGATATAATTTACTTATAACTAAATAATAAAAAGAGACTTATACCTATTATATATTATTCTAAAACATTTAATCTAGTATAATAAAACTATAGTATCTTTAACAAAGAATTACTTACTATAGTATTAGCTCTAGAATACTAGAGAATTTATTTATAGCTAGTAAAATACTAAGTTATAATTCTATCTAACTATAAGAACCTTAGAACGTTTATAATAACTAAGGAACTTATAACTAGATAGTTAGCTAGATAGATAGAGATATTAGAAGAGTTTAATATTATTATTTATTATATAAAAGAAACGTTAAACACTTAAGCTAATACTCTTAGTTAGAAACCTAGATATAAGAGAAATAAAGAGTATAAGAAGATTATAATCTTAAAAACTCTTAAAAATAGAGACTTAGTACCTACTATATATAAAATAGTAATAATAAATAATATCTAGATAGATAAAATTTAAAGTATTTATAAAGGTTATAACTAGTATATAAAAGGAAAACTATAGGTTCCTAGCTTATATATAAAGAAGTTCGTATAAGAATACTATACTACGCTTACTTATAACTACTAAGGAATTTATAGAACTCTCTAGTAGATAAGATAATACTACTATATTAATCGGTTATCTACGATAGTTAAAGAAGTGATAGTAGAATATAATACCTATACTAGGAATAAGGCTTTCTACTATACTTCTTATAGATAGATAAATACTACTCTAATACTATAAATACCTTAGAAATTAATATCTATAGATTTTATTATTAAATTACTAAAATCTAAAGATTTAATAATAGAAGTTAAGTATAATATAATCCTAGTTATTATAGAATAACTTATAAAGTATATAATTCTAATAGTATATATAGAGTTAAGTATAGCTAAGGAATTAGTATTTATATTTCTTAGAGAAGTAGTCTTAAGATATAAACTACTTAAAGAGATACTCTTAGATAAAGATAAACTCTTTACCTTAAAATTTTAGATCGCTTTTATAAAGCGATTAGGTGTAAAAAGAAAGCTCTTTATAGTTTTCTACTCTTAGATAAATAAAGGAAACAAACGTATAAACTAAGTAGTAGAAATATACCTTTATTATTATATAAACTACTAGTAAGATAACTAGGTAGAACTACTACCTCTAGTATAGTTTACCTATAATAGTTTAGTAATAGAAATAACACTTATTATACTATTCTATACTAATTATAAATATAAATTATTAGTATATTAAGAACTACTATCTATAACTATTAATAACTAACTTACTTATATTTACGTCTTAAAAATTAAAAGCCTATATAAAGAACTAGTAGAGGATTTATAGTTCGTAGCTAAAAGAAACGCGTACTACTATAATAAACGACGTAGTTAGAAGCTAATACTAAAAGAGAGAGATAAAGTCTACTTAGTATAAAAGAATATTAATATAAAAAGACTAAGTAATAAACTAGATTATAAAAAACTTAGACTATTTAAAATTAAACGAGTTAAAAGACTTTTAAATTATAAATTAGTACTACTAAAGATAATAAACATCTACCTAGTATTCTATATATCCTTACTCGAACTAGTACTACTAGGGGCTCTACTAGCTCTATTTATAGAAATTTAACTAGTAAACTTAAACACTGAATATAAAGTTAAGAGAATTCTTAACTATAAACTTATTAGAGAATAAGTTAAGTATTTAATTAAATAGTTAAATTATCTATACTTAGAAAACACTTAGGAACTAAAAAGCAATCTTAACTATTACTTAAGAGAACTTTAGAAGTTCTACTAATAAAACCTAGAGCTACCTAGAACTTAGAACCAGGGTTAGACAAGGATATATTATTAGAGAGTACCTGCTTAATAAAAAGAGCTATCTCGAAGGTAGGAAACCAGGTAGACGAGGACTTAAGAGGAGGACTCGAGAGAGGAGGACTTAGAGGAGTAATAGGGAATTGTTTATATATAAAGCTAAAGAAAAATCGACACATAGGTTTTTAAGACCTAGAGAATAGAACGTTGAGATAGTTAGAGCTATTATAAGACCTTTTCGATTAAATATACTTAGAATAACAAGAGGACTTAGAGAGCTCTAGAAAGCATTAACGGGACTATTTATAATAAAAAGAATAGGTTATCGCTAGACGTTAAGCAGATTCGATTTATATAATAAGAGCTAGACGCTCTTTCTATTTAATATAAGAGGAGGATATATTAATATATAAGAAAAGGTCGATACCTTTCTAACGATATATTTTAAAGTTATATTCTAGTATAGAGATACGCTAGGCTAAGAAGGGGATAGTATTATAAATAACGTACTAGTACGTAAATAAGTAAAGTCTAGGCGACGCTCTAATAGGATAAGTACTATTATAACTCTAACAGGTAGAAAGGATTGAATATAGAAGGATATATAATCCTAAGGATCTTATTACAGTTATATCACGTGACTCGGTTAGAACGGTCAGGTGATAGAGTCTAGTTTTAAGGAGCCCTGGAAATAGAGTTAGACTCTATCTTTAGGACTTCTGCTAAGTAGAACTCTAATATAAACGAAGGTTCTATATAAGACTAGTACGTCTGCTATTAGATAGAAGCTTTATACTTAACTTTAGTTATTAATCTTATTATCTTATTTAATATCTTTAATATAAGTAACGAGTTCACTTCTAAGTAAATAACCCGGCGTATCTGTGCTTCTTATCTATATACTAACCTTCGAGACTTAGTTATCTTTGTTTAGTTCGTTTGAGTTTCGTTATACTACCTGCTCTATAAGAGCCTTAATATTCCCTGCCTTTAAGAGCTTAAAAGCAAGTAATCTAATATCGTCTATATAACTAAATCTCTATAAAACTAGAAGAGAGCTAACCTCTAAGCTAAAGAGAGGCTAGATAGAAAGTATAAAGAGAATAGACGAGATAGGCGAGTCTTAAGAAAGCCTATATTAAAGCGAGGTAGAAGCTCCTATTTCCTTATCTAGTTTTACTTTTACTAGTCTATTAGTTAAGAAAGAGGTAGTCTATTTAATAAAGTAATCCAGCTAATCTTACTCTCTTAGCCTTTTAATTAAGTAACTAGGAAGTACTACGTCAAAGGTCTTTTTAATATCAAGTATAAGAAGAGAGGCTTCCTATTTATCTATAAGAGCTAACTTAATATCGAAGGTAAGGCAGGTAGTAAGGTCTATAGTAGCTCTTAAGAGAAGAGTCTTAAACTGGTTTTACTCTAGAATAGAGTACTTAATAGCTATCTAAGAAGCTCTCTTTATAAGAAGCCTTTTAAGCCTCTTTCTAAGAACTAAGAGTAAGATGATTAGGCGATATACTTAGAGAGACGACTTATCTTTCTTATTAGGCTTTAGAATAATAGCGATAATAGTAGTATAAAAGATCTTTAGATAGAAACCTGCCTCTATATAGCCTTTAAATAAGGAGAGGATAAGATATAAGATCTATAGCTAGGCTACTTTAAGGACTTCTGTTACTAGCTCGTCTTCTTCTAGTATAGTAGAAGCTTTTCTAAGGATCGATTCCTTAACCTCGCGTAGCGTAAGGACTGCCTAAGGAAGAGACTAAGTAGAGATAATTAGAGTATTAAATAGAATATCCCCGACTTCGGCCTTGTTTATAAGTAGCTTTTATACTAGGATCTTCTGCTTTTCTTAAGTAGAGAAGCCTAGTTAGCCTACCGAGTCTCTTAGAGGAGGAGACTTATAGATTCTAGTACTCTAGTACTACTTATAGATTTTAAATATATCTTTACTCTTCGTAGCTTTGTCGACTAGGGTATAGAAGTGTTCTCTCTTTGCCTTCCGGATTTCCTACCTTAGATTCTTACGAAGAGTCTTTAAAGCTCGTACGCTTGTATTAAGCCTTTATACCTGCCTTACCTCGGTGGCCGCTGTCTAGTACTCCTTATTCTACTAGAGGTGTCCGAACCCGTGTCTAAGCCCTCGCTTAGCGCTGCTAAGATATACGCTATATACGCTCTTAGTAATAAATCCTACTAGAGCCTCTAGCGAGTCCGAGTTCAGTTACTCTATAAGTTCGTAAAGCTATTAAGTTTTAAGCTTTTCTTAAAGAGTTGTCTTAAAGGTTTTAATATTAAGAGAGCTAAGCTTAAGAGAGGGGTTCTTTATAGTTAAGTTTCCTACGTATAGAAGTCGAGTAAGAAGTAGGAAGTAGTTAGAGCTACACTTAAATATAAGGTTAACCTTAGTAGTAGCCCCTCTTTAGTAGAGGTTATTAGAGTAGAAGGCTAGGTTAAGGGTGTTACCAAGGTTATAGGTTCGCGTACTAGAAGAGGTAGAGAGCTATAGCCCTCTATCCTCTATCTAGTTAATAAGCGGAGAGGACTGTGTACTTTCCTACTCTAGGAAGTCCGGCTGCCAGAGTTAGCTCTTTAGGTTAAAGTCGCTAGCTATTAGAGTATTAGTTATAAAGATATATACTAAGCTAAGAATATAGTTAACAGCCTCTCCTGCTCTCTTAGTATCTAGAGAGGTGTTATATACGTTAAGTATATAAAGCGGAGAGCCTTAAGAGAAAGTAATCTCGATATAAATAAGGTCTTAGTATTTAAGTAAGAGTATAGTCGGTGATTATTAACTTAAGAGAATCCTCGCTCTCTTTTATATAAAAGTAAGAAATCTAGGAGAGTTAACATTCTAGTTATATATAGATGTAAAGCAGGTATAGTTTAAGTGTCGTCTTATAATTTAACAGTTAATCTCCTTCTAGTAGATATATAGTTCTTAGATAAGAACTATATCTATTTATCTAGAGTAGGCTAGTTAGAGTACTAGCTCTTAGTACTTACTAGACTTATATATATTAATTTATAAGACTTAAAAGCAGTGTTGCTTAAAAGGTTCTCGTCTACTTATAGAGGAGAGGGGTAAGAGTCTAGGCTCCCTAGTTAAGAAGAGGGGTTCGAAAGCGAGGAAGAGGCGCTTGTAGAAGCCTCTTAGTTATAGTAAGTTCGAGAGAAGAGTAGGAGTAGTAGGGCAGCTTATTTCAGTATCTACGTTACTATAGAGCGAGTCCTCCTCTTTTCTTAGGCGAATCTCGTTATATACTTATTATATAGATCTCTTATTCTCTATTAAAGGCGGGGGTCTAGAGGCTTTTAGCCGGAGTTAGCACGCGGGGTTGTCTAAGACGTAAGAGCTGTTATAGTATAGGTATTTTAATTTATATTAAAAGTACTTTATATACCTTAGGTAGAAGGCTTCTAAGTGTTTTATACTACTATATAGACAGCATCGTTGATTTTTGCCGCAGTTCCGTAAGTTATACTACTTCTAGTACTTTAAGTACTGAATTATAGTAGAGACTTTAGAGAGACGCTTAAGAAAGGCTCTACTACCTAGGAGTAACGTTATATCTAGGATAGTAGAAGGACCTCTTACGTCCTCTTTCTTAAAGAAGGCGATCTAGGTAGTATAAAACAGCTCGTTTGAGAGAGAGCTAGTAGCTATGTTAACTTCTGTAGGTACTATTCTAATTCGTTCCTTTATTATTATAGCTACTACTTCGGCTGTAGTAGGGATAAGAGTTAAAAGAATCGCTCCTTCTTTGCTAATCTAGACAGTTTCTATACTTCGAGGTATACCTGTTATATAGTATACTATCTAGTCTTATAAGACCTCTATTTTAGCTGTAGTAAATAGGGTTTAGATATAGACTCTCTTTGTTATTAAAAGAGTATTTAGAGCTTCTTTGTCTTTAGAGACAATAGCGAAACTAGATTTAACCGAGAGTACTTTTTATACTAGCTCTTTATAGTCTATTTTTAGGTTATAAAGTGTAAGGAAGATAGCTTAGGCGGAGTAGTTCCTATTAGAAGAGTCTTAGAGCAGTCGGACAAAGACTCTAAGGTTAGATTTAGCTAGTGTTCTCTTATTCTTTTATAGCTTAAAAGCGGCGGAAGAGAGAGGTAATATAGTTGTTATTGTTATTATTATTATACTTATAGCTTTAGCTTTGTTTTTAGGCGTTAAGGCATTTCTTATAGTCTATATATATAAAATTTTCCTTACAGAGCCTAGAGAGGAGAAGGGAGTCGACGAGGGCGTAGGGGCGTCCCTATACTCTAAGTGAGTATTAAGGGCTAAAGGAAGTGGAGGTAAGGTCTCTTTAGTAAATGCCTAGTAGAAAGAAAGGCTGAGGTCGGCTACTTAAGTATAAAAGACTCGAAGGAAGAGCAAGAGTTCCAGAGAGGCACTATCGAGAGCAGTGCTAAGGTAGTGGTCTATAGCTTCTCTAATCTCTCTAAAGAAGGTTTAGGCTATAGCTCCACGTTTAAGAGCTCTGGTGGTCTTAGAGACGAAGTGTTATTAGATGTTCAAGATAGAGAGAATCGAGCGAACCTCTCTCCTTCTTATACCCCTTCCTAGAGGCGTAGGCGAGGACGGAGGCTCTTCTAAGAGAGACTCTATAGAAGGAATTTAGCTTATTAAGCGGAAGCAAGAGAGATTAAGCTTTTTAGAATAAAAATTTCAATCTACGAAAAAAGGTAAACAGTGCCGTCTATATAGTACTACTTAATACTCTAAAGACTTTCACTCTACGTGTTTAAGATATATATAGTATAAGCTAAAGTGCTTATATTATAGTAGACCTTACGTCTTAGACGACCTAGGGTATTAGCTTAGACTAAGGAACTTAGAGACACGCCTCTTAACCGAGAATAAGAGAACTATTTAGTAAGTATATAATAAAATAAGAATAAGAAGGGAGAAAGACTCCTCTTATAGTAGCCGAGACATAGAAGCTCCAGCTACCCTATAACCTAGAGTAGATAGCTCTTCTAACTCGACTACCTTACTTACTTCGCCTGCCTTATCTACCTCGCCTACCTTACCTTCCTTACCTCTCTCGCCTCTCCTGCCTACCTCGCCTACCTCGCCTATATCGCCTATCTTACTATCCTAAGAAGATGATTTTAATACCTCTATAGACACTCTTATAGAAGAGGCTCTCGACGACCTCTCTATTTAAAGAACCTAAGGAAATACTATTATAGTTTCTCTATAAGTAGATAAGAGCTTACTAAAAACCACTGTCTCTAAGTTCTATAGATTAACGTTTATAAGTCTAGCAAGTACTAGGAGCTAATTCTTTAACTAGCTTACTCTAGATAAGTCGACACAGTCCTTATCTAGGAACCGTATATATACTAGAGAGAGATTAGCTATTAGATTATAAGACGCTACCTAAATTATACCTACTTTATACCTATATATAACTAGAACGATAACCCTTCTAGAGTGCTTATATTTATACGAAAAGGAGTAGGGATTCTCTTAAGTTAATAAACACTGATTATACCCTCGCTTAAATACTAAGACCTTGTTTATATCGAGATTACACTCTTCTAAGGCCTTCTGTTATATATTCTTAACGTATATAACGCCTCTCTAGGCGCTAAGAGCGCTAGAGAGGCTATTAACCTCGTTCTTTACTTATAATATATTACTATAACAAATACTCTTATAGTCGGCGACTTAAACCTAAAAAGCTAGCTCTAGTAACCGGATTTCCTTAGATAGGAAAGTATATAAGCCTTCTTACTTATCAACTAGATAGAGGATAGAGAGCTACAACTCTCTACTCTTTCTAGGACGTAAACGTATAACCTCGGCAATACCCTCGACCTTGCCTTTTACTCGAGTAACCTCTACTAAAGAGGGGCGTCTACTAAGATAGACCTTATCTTTAAGTATAGCTCTAACTACCTCTTACTTCTTACCTAGCTTCTATATATAGGAAATCTAATAGAGAAGGATCTACCTTTGAAACTTAGTACTCTTAATATTAAAACCTTTGAGACTACTCTCTAAAGTAAGCTTGAAACGTAATAGCTATACGAACTTATATAACAACTAAATACGGAATCGCTAGAGGCTCTAGTAGGATTTATCACCGAGAGCGTATATAGCGCGTACCTCTATAGTGCTAAGCGAGGTCTTAGACATAGATTTAGACACCTCTAGTAGAATAAGGAATACTAGACAGCAGCTACCGAGGTAAGGCAAGTATAAAGGCTTAACATAAGCTCTTAAGTCTTGAAGTCTCTTTATAGGAGTCTAAGACAGGAAATCTAGAAGGTAAAGAGAGAACACTTCTATAACTTAATTAATAAAGCTACGAAGAGCAAAGACGTCTTTAAGATTTACAAGTAGTACTAGAGTACTAGAATATATAAGTCTCCTCTCTTAAGAGACACGGCAGGTTAGCTAGGCTTTACTACTTAGGAGAAGTAGAAGATCCTTATATAGAAGCTGCTTATAAACAAGGCCGAAGTTGAGAATATACTATTTAATACCCTAACTACCTCTACTTAGGCTCTCCCGTAGATAGACCTTACTTTATATAAGGTTAAGGAATTAATCCTCGGTAAAGCTTTAACTATACTAAGAGAAGACAAGCTAGTAACAGAGGTCCTTAAAGTAGCCTAGCTATAGATCTCGAACCTTGTCTTCCTACTATTCAGAGGCTATATAGAGACAGGCTTCTACTTAAAGATCTTCTAATCTACTATTATCGCTATTATCCTAAAACCTAATAAGAAAGACAAGTCCTTCTCTTAAGTATACTAGCTAATTACTCTACTCTCGGTCTTTAGAAAAGGGCTTAAAAGGCTTCTTACTAAGCAAGTCTCTTAGATAGCTATTAAGTACTCTATTCTAGGGTAGAACTAGTTTAAGGCTCTTCTGCTAAGAGCTACTATTGACCTTACTACCTGTCTTACCTTCGATATTAAGTCAGCTCTTATAAACAAGTAGGAAGCCTCTCTTCTTATACTTAATATTAAGAGCGCCTTTGACGTAGTACTCCCTAGCCGTCTAATTAAAAGGTTAGGAGGGTAAGAATAGCTGTATTACTTTATAAAATAGGTCTTCTCTTTCTTAACTAATAGATTAGTAAAAGTAAAGCTTAATAAGGAAGTAGGCAACGCTACCCCGCTTTAGTATAGCCTTCTATAAGGCTCGCCTATCTCACCGATCCTCTTTATACTTTATATCTAGCCTCTCTTTAGATTAGGAGTTAGCTCTCTTCTAGTAGTATAGAGATTTAGCTACGCTAACGACATTAGATTACTTACTTTCAGGCCTTTAAAAGTAGAGAATGTTAAGGACCTAGTAAAGCAGGTAGTAAGTATACTTAAGTAAGGCATAGACGAGGGTATTATCTTTAATACTAAAAAATCAGAACTTATCTACTTCTCTTATAAAAGAAAATAAAGAGAGAGAGATATCTAGCCCCCCTCTGCTATTATAGTTAAAGGAAAGACAATAGAGCCTATATAGAAACTCTAGTAGCTTAGTATTATCAAGGGTTACACCTATAGAGTAAGTCTTAGAGTACTCTAGCGACGTATTCACGTAGCCTCGCTTAGTAACGCATAGACGTGACAGAACCTTCGAGAGTACTCTTGGCAGAACCCTCTAGAAAGAGCTAACTAAGTATATAAGTTAATAAGGACTCTGGCTTAGAAAGGATAATCGAATCTTCTTATATATAGACAGCCTCTATAGTTCAATTTATTAGCACTTACTACAAGCTCTAATATTAGATTTAATTCAAAAAGAACGAGTCTTTATAATAACACTAGAATATATTAGGCTATTTTAGTAACACTAGAATACAACAGGCCTTTATAGTAACACTAGAATATATTAGGCTATTTTAGTAACACTAGAATATATTAGACCTTTATAGTAATACTAGAACTTATAAGCTATTTCATAGTATTTATAAAACTCACAGAAGATAAGAGATATATAAGAAGGTAGTATACTAAAAGAGCTACCTACTTAGTTTGTTTAGTATATTCAAAGTTAATAAAATCAATTAACAACTACTTAAGAGAACAAACGACTATAGATTATAGAGAAGGAAACAAAGACTAAGGAAGCTCGCTTATAAATAGTCTATAATAATAATAAACCTAGAAAGTCTCTTCCCCTACTACTGGAATTCTATAGAGACTTAGACAAGCTAGAAGCTTAGCTATAACAAGCATAAGCTAAAATCAAAGTCGACTACTACGAATATACTAAATACGTTAAGTTTTAGACACTTAACAGATCTTTACAGAGTAAGGCGCTTCGTAGAATAGAAGCATAGGTACGGGAACAGGGTAAGCTAGAGCTAGCCAATAGTAGTAACTTCTTAGATTAAGTAGAGTTTATATTTAAAGACCTATAAGCTAAGGAAAGAGTGTAACGAAAGCTAGAATCCTTCCGCTAGAGCTTAAGACTATTCTTAGAGATCTTTACAGAATAGCAAGCCCTACTTATAAAGTCTAGAGAAGGATCTTAGCTGAATAACGTAAAAAAGGTGTCTCTTAACCGAATCCTTAGTAACGAGTTAGTTAAGGCAATGATTATAGTTCCTTCTTAACCTAACTTCGAGTCTTACTATTCTATTATTAAAGAAACGAACAACCGCTTAAAGGCTTATAAAGCTCGAATATTAAGATCTAAGGGCTAGACTCTCCTAGAAACACTATAAACCTCTTAGAAACGCTCGACGAATACTATATATTAGATAATAAATAGCAAACTCGCTAATAGACCGGAAGTTACCTATAAAGCATTCGTAGAGGGTATAGATTAGGAACTAGCACCTACTAAAGTCTTAACAACTAGTACTAAGTATACTAAATAGGTGTTCTAGGAAGAACGAAGCAACTATGCCTATACTAGTCGCTGTCTTCGCTATAGAGCTACTAGTTATTTTGTCTAAGAATGTCTATATAGACTACTAAGGCAACCTATAACAGCGGATTCGGTCTGTAAACAGAAGGCAGAGGTTAAGGAAGTAGTACTAGAATTAGAAGAAGAAGATAGTAATATCTTCTCAGATTCGGAAAACTAGTAGCTTCTGTTAGAAAGCGTAGACAGGGACGACGAAGAGAGTTGTTAGTAATAGACACTTAAAGACATTTTAAGTAAGAATATATAGACGAAAAACCTCTTCTTATATCGGCTTTAGTAAATAGAGTAGCTACTTTACAAGCCTTAGTAGATTTAAGGTGTTTAGTCTATAAGATTATTTTAAACCGTTTTATCCGTCGCTATCAGCTCTCTTACGTATAAATTAAACTAAGACACTTATAGTTAGTAGAAGGAGTCTTAGAAGATATAGTATCATAGGTTATTTCTTTTAACATAGATATTAGGAGACACTAGCAGCGACAGGTGTATACCTGTATAGTCTATAGGATTAAAGGCTATAAAATAATTCTAGAGAAGTTATAGTTGCAAAAGAAGCGAGTATTACGTAGCTAAAGAATACTTACTTTTCTAAGACTCTAGCTTAGAAGTCTACAGCGAACTAGAAGAAGACTCTTATAGTCATAGACTAGTAAGTACGTCTGTCTTTCGCTTTCTTATAAATCGAAAACAGAAGCTATAGGTCTTTATAACAAGCCTTATAGATATTATAAAAGCATTAGTAGAAAAGAAGTATATAGACCTACGGATAAAGCTACCTAGCTAGATTAGCCTAGAATTCTATCTAGTATTTAATAAGAAGGAAGCAAATAAGTTACTAGTATATTATAAAGGAATTAATCACAGTATTAAGCTCTTATAGACCGAAAACGGATTAGAAGAAACAGTCCCCTAAGGGCTACTCTATAACATATTATAAGACGAGCTATTAGTACTCTATAAAACTCTAATAGAGTTACTAGATAAGGAATTCATTCGAGTAAGCAACTCTCTAGTAGCTGCGCTAGTACTCTTCGTATAGAAGCTAGGAGAGAGTCTACGGTTCTATTATAACTACCGAGTACTAAATAAGTTAACCTGTAAGGACCGCTACCCTTTACCTTTAATCTAAGAGATACTTAACTAGATTAGGAAAGCTAAGTAGTTTATAAAAATAGATATTATTACTGCCTTTTATAAGATATAGATTAAGAAAGGAGACGAGTAGAAAACGGCTTTCTAGACACGCTTTAGGCTTTTTAAATAGCTTATTACCCTCTTTAGACTTATAAATACTCTAAGTACTTTCTAGTAGTATATTAATCATACGCTTTAAGAGTTCTTAGACGACTTTGTCTTAGTATACGTCGACGATGTCTTAGTCTTCATAGACAGCATCTATAATTAGTACTACGAGCATGTCTATAAAGTAATATAAAGGCTTTAAGATACTAGGCTATAGCTTAATATTAATAAGTGCGAGTTTGAAGTATAGTCTACAAAGTACCTTAGGTTTATTATAGAAGCAGAGAAAGGTTTACAGATAGACCCGACTAAAATATAAGCTATTATAGATTAGAAAGCACTAATAACAGTAAAAGGCGTTCTTAGCTTTCTAGGTTTTATAAATTTCTATCAACGGTTTATTAAGGACTTTTTACAGATTATAGCTCCTTTCTACAGACTTATTAAAAAGAATATATCCTTCTAATAGATAGACGAAGCAAATAGAGCCTTCGAACAGTTAAAGCAGGCCTTTACAGAGGCCCTAGTACTAGCCCAGTTTGACCTAGATTATAAGACGGTCCTAGAGATAGACTCCTTTAGATATTACTTAGAAGGCGTGCTTTCTTAAGTAAAGAATAGCGTCTTACAGCTCGTAGCCTTCTTCTTAAAGAAACACGTACCTGCTGAATATAATTACCTAATATATAATAAAGAGTTATTAGCTATTATTCGTTACCTTAAGAAATAGAAAGCAGAGTTAAAAAGTATTAGGTAGTTTATAGTACTTATAGATTATAAGAATCTTAAGTACTTTATAACGGTCTATAAACTTTCTAAAAGACAGATGTAGTAGTAGTTAATACTTAGCAAATTTAACCTAATAATCTAATACTACCTAGGTAAAGAGAGAGAACTACTAGATATATTAATAAGGAGGGACTAGGACTTCCCAGAGAAGGGAGATAAACGTCTTAATTATAGAATAGTATAACTGATTCTAGACGTAATAATTTAAGGAAATACTATACAGCTAGCACTAGTGTTAGTAAACAGGAGGAGTTAAGTAAGCGACGTAGTAACATAGCAAGCGTTTATAGACTAACTACGGAACCTCTAGGAAGAGAGAAAGGTATAGGACAAGGACTTCAGGCGTCTTATAGACACTGTCTACTAAGGTAATAGAGTGTTTCTAGTAGATCTTACTTCTCTAGTCAAAGTCTCTGTCTCTAACTGCTTAGTTAATAAGAACAGTGATTTACAGTTTAGAGGCAGACTATAGGTCCCTGACTATAAGCTGCTATAGACTGTAATTATATAGGAACTCTATGATTCTACACTTACGAGCTATCCTAGCAAGAATAGGATAATTATAATAGTCTTAAGAGAGTTCTTCTAGCTAAACCTACAGACTATAGTTAAGTAGTTTATCTATAACTATAGAGTTTATAGACGTACTAAGGTCTAAAGGGATTATAAACAAGGCCTACTTCGTCTATTACTAATTCCTAAGTAGTAATAGCAGGAGATCTCTATCGACTTTATTAGACTACTATTTATAAGTAAAGGCTCTAATATAATAGCAGTGTTCACGGACCGTTTAGGCAAAGGGGTACTCCTTATAGCTTATAACTCGACTATATTATCAGAGGAATTTGCTCGCTTATTTATTACTACACACTATAGCTTATATAGACTACTAAGAGTAATAGTGTCTAATAGAGGCTCGTAATTCATTAGACAAGCATAGAAGACGCTTTGTAACTTCTTACGGATTAAACGACGGATCTCTATAGCTTTCTATCTATAAACTAACGGGTTAATAGAACGGGCAAATACTAAAGTCGAGACGCTTCTATAGTAGTAGATTAATATAGCTTAGGACGACTAGGCCGACTAGCTACTAGTAGTATAGCTAGCTTTTAATAGACGGGATTTAATATTAACAGGTATAAGCCTCTTCTAACTTAGCCACGGCTATCCGTTATAGACTATCGACTCTTTAACAGACGTCGTAGCACCTGTAAACACAAAAACACTAATTCAAAAGAGCGAAGTAATAGTAGCAAAGATTAAGACTATTATAGAATAGGTATAATTATTAATAGTAAGAGTATAATAAGACTAGGAGACTTAAGCAAATCGTTTATAAAATACCGCTCCTACGTATAAGATTAGAGACAAGGTTTACTTAAGCTTACGGAATATACAGACAGACAGGGCTAGTAAGAAACTAGACGCTCGATCCGCTAAGTTCATAGTTATCGAGGTTATTAGCCCGTCTATATATAGACTAGACACCCTGCCTAGTATCTATAATATCTTTAATATAGACTTATTAAAGCCAGCAGCTATAGACTCGCTGCCTAGTTAAATTATAGACGATGATCAACTACCTATAATATTAGTAGACGATACTATAGAATAGTAAGTTAAAAGAATACTAGGTTAATAGCAAAAGAAGCTCCTAGGGAAAGGCTCTCGTACTCGACTCGAGTATAAGGTAAAATAGACAGAATACGTAAATCTAACATAGGAACCTGCTACTAAGTTAGAGGATACAGTAGCTCTAGACACCTACCTTCAAGAGTAGGGAGAGGGGTAATATTAAGAGTTACACTCGTAGAGTAAGTCTTAGAGTACTCTAGCGACGTATTCACGTGGCCTCGCTTAGTAACGCATAGACGTGACAGAACCTTCGAGAGTACTCTTAGCAGAACCCTCTAGAAAGAGCTAACTAAGTATATAAGTTAACAAGGACTCTGGCTTAGAAAGAACAATCGAATCTTCTTATATATAGACAGCCTCTATAGTTCAATTCATTAGCACTTACTACAAGCTCTGACAAGTATCTTCTTCGACCCCTGTCTTACCTTTTATAGTTATATTAAAAGAATAGCTAGTAAGGCTACACTTATAGCTAATACTCTTAAAGGAATAATAAACATAGTAAGAGGATCCCTCTTATATCTACTAAAATAAGTAGTTACTACTTATATTCTCTTAATTACCTATTTTAGACATAAGACCTAGTACCCTAGTTATACGAAAACAGGCTAAGTAGGTACTATAAATAACTAGATCGGCCGCTACCTAACTCTCTTAGATAGAGTAGTTATAAAGTATACTAGGATTATCCTCCTAGTCTATAAAACCACTCCTACCTTAGTACTTCTTATGAAGTCTAGCCTCCTAGCTGCTAAAATTACTCTTATAGTAAAAAGCGAAGCTTTTAAGGCTAGAACTCGACGACTTGACTTAGTACACCTGCTTAAGCGATGTGTAAATAACCCTTACTTAAAGGCTAGGCTTATTTACCGCTCTTCTAAACCTCTTCTTTCTTTAGAAGAAGTCGATCTAATTTAAGACCCTCTATAGAGTAGAGGGTCTAACTACTAAGCCTGCCTTCTCGAGGTAGCTGGCTTAAGCTCTAGTAGTAATAAAGACTCTTATAAAGCTGAATTTCTTAAATTCCTTACCTCTATTCTACCTACGGACCTAGTTATATTTACTAACAGCTCTTGCTTAGATAATAAAAACATAGGAGAAGGTATATACCTTATAAGAGAAGGGGTTGTTTTAAATATAAAGCTCTTCTCTTTTAGTAAAACCTTAGAAATATATAATATAGAAGCGAGAGCTGCCTTATATAGTCTTAAGCTTACCCTTATATCCTCTTTTTAGTCCTTAGCTATAAAGTACTAGATTTGCCTCGATAACTTCGAGGCTATATTATAGCTAACCTACCGATCTTATAATATCTTATAAGAAACCTTTAATAAGATATTCGACTTTACTTAGCTATACCTAGAGAAGATCTAGACATAGTAGAACCCTAGTTATATAGGAATTCGAGGGAATGAAATTACTAATAAAGCTATAAAGAAAGTGGCTCGAACACCTCTCTCTAGCCCTTCTTTACTCTATACTACTATACTTAAGAGAGAAGTTAAAGAGACAGGGGTTAAGCTCGTAAACAAGCTTTAGTAGACAACACTCCTAGATATCTATAAGAGGCTAGGTCTTACTTCCTAGCTCTCGAAACCTAGAACTCTCTAGCTACTAAGAGAGGTCCTAGCTTAGCTTATTACAGCTTATACTAGTTACAGAGACTTTATAGTATACTACCTTCGATTCTACTACCTTAATATATTACTAGAATCTAGGAATTATAAATATAAAAAGGCTAAAGTATAATTCTACCTACTCTTCTATAAGCTTATAAAGAATAAAGAGCTAAGGCTATTAGCTAAGGTAGAGGGAAATCCTTAACTCCTATTTAGACCTAGTTATAAAGAGCTTTTTAATAAGGTCTATTCTAAGACTAAGTTCTTTATAAAGATCTATCTCTTAAGATAGTTAAAAC
The DNA here is from genome assembly GCA_001414485.1 of Calycina herbarum. NCBI lineage: Eukaryota > Fungi > Ascomycota > Leotiomycetes > Helotiales > Pezizellaceae > Calycina > Calycina herbarum. The sequence goes on from LLEY01000012.1 coordinate 571,909, forward strand.
TCTCTTTTCCTTTCTTTTTCTATATTTTTATATATATCTTCTTTATCTTTCTCTAATTCTATAAACTAGTTAAGGATAAGGGCTGTTCTAAAAGTGGAGCTTCTCTTTAAACTATCTCTTATAAATTAGCTCACTCGTTTACACCCCCTGTAGCCTAGAGCACCCCTCTAGCGTCATTTGCCCTCTTTTAAGACTTTTTAGGACCTAGACCACGCGATCTAGACTCCGCCTAACGTTAAATAGAAATAAATAAATAAATATAACAACCTAGATACATATTACCGACCGACTAAGCATGTCATCGTCACTATTATCTAAACCCGTAACTTTATAGTGTACTCTGTATCCAGTGCCCGGCAAAGAAACTGAAGCAAGACTACCCACTCTACTTACTCTGAAATTCTGGCTGAGTAGCGCGTGTTTTAAATCCAAAAGCTAACTCTTTTTCTTGTTTTTGGATAAGCAGCTTCGTGAGGTTCTCCTAAACCTCTCTTTCAAAGTCAAACAGGTGGAGACGCATTGTCTACGATATGAAGTGATGGAGAAGAATAGAGTGCTTGATGGCAGAGTATGTGTCACATTCCATTTACTTGAGAAGTGAGTAGTTAGTTCATTAGCTTATTGATGCGCTTGGCAACTAGAAGCTGACTATTTCCTGTTTGTTGCTGGCTTATAGGTGGATTGACGAGCAAGATCTCGAAAGACATACTCAGAGGGATTGGTTGATACGTGTCAGAAAACAGTTTGTGGAGGATGGGTTATTAGAGACAGAGGAACTAATTGAAAGAGTTTCTACCATTGGGGGCTATAGCGCACGTTTGTAGAATGATCGTCAAATAGCCTGTAGAGAAACTTTCTAGTATAGCATATATTTTGTTATAAGTCTAAAAGAGACAGAACAACGCTTGAAATCCAGTGACCAGGGCCCAAATGAAACAGCACTTGCGGCAAATGACCGACCATGGAAACGTCAGAAAGCGCAAGGGGCGAAGAGGCCTGCCAACGGAGGCCATGAAGGCCACGGTGGACAGAAGGGCAAGAAGCGCAAAGGCATTTGCTATTGCTGTGGAGAGGAAGGGCACTTCAAGACTGGGTGTCCTGTCTGGCTCCAGACGATTGAAGGGAAAGCTTTTGCTAAGCGAGCAAAGACTGTCTCTACAGGCTCTTTGCCAACGCCAGAATAGCAATCAAAGCACCAGCCAATGTGGGACGAAGAAGTCATGCTTGCCACAGATCCGACAGAAGACGTCCCAACAGACGCCTGCTGGTGAGCTCTCACAGGACGTTTTGACAAGAGCCAAGTAGCCTGGGTGATTGACTCAGGGGCTACACGACATATGACGTACGCCAGAGACGTATTTACTGAGTTTCTGGATCTCAAGGTCCCTCGAGTAGTTAAGACTGCAAGCGGCCGCTTGACATACGGGACAGGAATTGGCAAGGTTAGCATCCAGGTTGTATCTGATAGTCTTGCAACTGTTGGCTAGGATATCGAGCCGCCATGATGCTTGCTTTTACTGCTTCTTTTTTGATCACCACATCCCCCCCCCCCCCCCCCCCGCTTCTCAAGCAAAAGTGTCATCGCCTCGCTATTAAACTCCCCTGCAATTGTCTTTACCACCTATTTTGTTATCACCATGTACGCTCCTCGCTTCTCAAGCAAGAGCATCACCACCTCTTCCCAACTCCCTTCATTCCACGCCGCTGTCTCTACCACCCTCTTGCAATCACTACATCCACCCGTCGCTTCTCAAGCAAGAGCGTCATCACCTCTTCCCCACTCACTACATTCCTCGCCGCTGCCTCTACCACCTCTTCTGTGATTACCACATCCGCCCCTCGCTTCTCAAGTAAGAGTGCCATCACCTCTTCCCCACTCTGATAATTCCCCGCCGCTACCTTGACCACCTCTTCTATGATCACCACATCCGCCCCTCGCTTCTCAAGCAAGAGCGTCATCACCTCTTTCCCACTTAGAAGATTCCCCGCCGCTGCCTCGACCACCTCTTCTATGATCACCATATCTACCCCTCTTTTCTCAAGCAAGAGTGTCATCACCTCTTTCCCCCTCTATTCATTCCCCGCCGCTGCCCTTACCACCTCTTCTATGATTACCACATCCACCCCTCGCTTCTCAAGTAAGAGTGCCATCACCTCTTCCCCACTCTGATAATTCCCCGCCGCTGCCTTTACCACCTCTTCTATAATCACTACATCCACCCCTCGCTGGATTAGGTTTAAAATTATATTAAAACTACTATAAGTTAAGCAACTTCTAGAACTCCGTTATCTTACAAATTCTTTATATTATTTCGAAAGTCTGTATAAGTAATTATAACTTCCTATAAATCAAAGCAAGCTATAATAAAAAGATTTCTATCCTAATCAGCTTCTATGTCTCGTAGTCTTTCGTATAATTCCTATTATAATGACCTTTGAGCAAGCCTCTCATTAATCAGAGCAGCCTATACTACAAGAGCCGATCCAGAATCTAACCCATTAGATAGAAAATGAAGAACGAGGTCCTTAAGCATACCGCCACTTCTTTCGTTAGCTGCTAATTAGCAATGTAGACCCTAATAATCAGTTGAATATATACTAAAGTTATGAAAGAGAGAGGATTTTAATAAGTTATATCTGTATTTTAAGATAAACCCTTTTATAACCAGGCTATCAGCAGCACTTAGTAGATTTAATAGGCATGACCCAGCTACTAGGGCATTTGTCTTTGCTTTGGTATATTCCGGCCGCTTCTCTAAAAACTCCCTGACTAATAAATGGGCAAACCGGAATATATCGAGCGTCGAATCAAAGACTACCATGTTAGCACACATCTCTAAGACGTGCTCCTTCGTTAAATAGCGAAACTGTCGCTATAGGGTTGTTAATAATACAGCGATGAATTCAGCAGATGTTAGCCTCCTTTAAGCGCAGAGGAGCCAACTCAAAGTATTAATAGTAACTTCACGATCGGCGTCCGTAGGAGTTTTAATCAACGACTCGTATAGTTCAAGATAAAGGTCCTCCAGCTTCTGTGGCAGTCTTCCAAGTCTCTCCCGAACAGCTTCATCAGTCCGAAGGCTACACAAGTTTTATAGTTATAGGCTGGCCCATCGGAACCTAATAAGTAGATTAGTAAGACGGAGCATAGTTCACGCGTCTAGAGAGTACTAACATACTATCAGCATCTTTCGTTACCTGTTCAATAATCTCCATCTTTAACATTTCCATACTAGTACTTAAACGGAGCAGCTTTCCTTTTAAAACAAGGGAGCTTGTTTCTTTTTCGACAAAGGAATTAATATCGTCCTTGTTATTTTCAGATGAAAGCTAAAGGTTAGGGTAATTTCGTAGATGCTAGACAATATCTTAGTTATTACGACTTAAGACAAAAATCTTAACTAAACTTGTCGATTCTTGAAGAATTAACTCTAAAGCCTCTAAGAGTTCTCCTCGTCTCTTAGGATCGCACTCATTAAGCGCATCAATTAGAATAGTTATCATAGGATAGTAGGCTGAAAGCTAGATGGTTAGTACACAGCTCTCATCTATACCCAAAGATCCAGAGGAAAATCCCTCCGTCTCTCTTTTCTTATAAGCTGCTACTGTCAGGGGGAGTAGAGGAAGGCCTAGTTAGACACAAGATAGCTGACGGGCGATGCTTGCTATAATAGCACTAGGGTTTAAACGTGTAGGCTCTGTAGTGTTTCGCGAACAGTAGAAAAATACTAGGAATAGGCTGTGCCTATTTTAGAAAGCCTTTTTAGCGTCTTTAATCACAATAGATCTGTAATCTTAGTATATCTTTAAGTTCTAGACGCTTATATAATACTTATACGAGCTTGCTCTTCCTAGAACCTGGAATCCTATGAAGCTATAAAATAGAAGAAACACTTTCTTTCTTCTACTTAGTAAAGACTGAATCTAACAACAACCATTGTCCTGTGCTAGGGAGAACTTCTCTTTTTGCTTCGTCGTGATGTTGAACATATGGTTTAGGAGATATCTAACGTAGAATCTCCGTTCTTTTAGATACTAAAGGTTATAAGTTAAGTCTTTAACGTAGAATCAATGATATATACTCAAAGCTATTAATAAGAGTGTCCAAATTTGTCCCTATTCGCTTAATTGGACTATTAAAATAGTTGAGAAGTCTTTGTAAATCCAAATGCTAGTTAATGTGCTCTAACCTTGTTAGTCTAAGGATCTGGTAAGGAATATATATGCCTACTCTGTATTCTAACTATATCAGAACAGCGATTAACACTCTTTTGAGCTATAGTAATAGTATTAAAGTACGACTCGATATCTGATTATGCTAGTAGTCTACTTTTTAATCGACGGACTAAAAAAAGCTATTAATATATATTCTACTGTTTAAATCGTAAACTGACCTATAGTTTTTTGATCAAAGTAGCTCCTTGCCTTCGATAGATAGAGCAGGATCGCTGAATAGAACTTGACAAGCGCTCTCTAGAGCTCATTCGCAGCAGCAGATGGTGGAGACTGTAGATAGACGTCCTCGAAGATCGTATATCGGCAAAGAATTTCAGCAATCGAAGTCGCGCTCTTAACCACAAACGCGAATTTATTTATATCGTTGAGCGTCATCTGTAGGTAGATTTTTTCAGTTATGCCTTTTACTACTTCAATACTACTAACCTGCAAGAGGAATCGAACGCCAGCCCAGGGCAGTGCAGCATGGACTGGATCATACTAAACAGCGGTATCCCCAACTTGCTTAAAAACATCAATCCACTTAGCCATCTTAGTAAACAAATCCACAAAAATGATGGATTCTCCACTCTTTCTTCTATATTGCCATCTTTTTTTAGTGCACTCTTCTTTGGATTGTATAGTGACTTCAAGGAGTTCAGACAATATGCTAAGCTTGTTAGGATAGCTGAAATTGATATTTTCCCTGTCCTTATCGCTTATCTCAGCTGCTGCAGATGCCCAAAGATTGTTTCTTTGATAGGAGGGGTAAAGTTAGCCTCGTCCAAGAAAGGAATGTCAGATTTCCTCACGTCGTCAGCTGTGTGGCCTGTGTTGGTGGCATGTTGCTGGTTGTAGGCACTAATGATAAATTTATCAAAGGTAAATTCTGCGTAAAAAGGTTGAGGGCTATTTAATGTTTGATTTTCGGTGTTCGATGGTTTATGCTGACGATGCGTAAAGTCCAGCTGAGGTGGCTGCAAGGTAGACTGCAGCCTGAAACTTTAACCAATAGGTTCATAGTTACGGGAAAGAAAATTCGACGTGGTGCTCTAGGTGCCAGGGCATGTAACAAGGAGCCCTTTCCACCAGTTTCGCACATGTATTTTGAAGAAAACTGTTCATTTTCAATCTTTACTCTCGTATAAAGTCCTCTCCTTGGTTCTTCTTAAACAACGTGATACTTCAAGTATACTATGTAGAGTTTTATAAGCCATTGCTACAAATTGAATTATCGTCACATGTGGGCTATGAAAGATTCCCTGTAGGAACAGCTATCATTTCCACATCAATCACGCAGTGTCAGTCTATACACTCAAGTAGGAATAATATCTTCGACAAGTACCTCTTGCCTATTCACCTTGAATGCTGTCGCCAACTTGCACCACTTAATATTACCTTAACTTGTCTAGAACATTCTTACAAGGCCATGCCCAATATTCCTCCTCTAACCACCTCTCCACATCTTTATTAACGATAGCAAGATCAGGATCTCGGCATAGCTGTCTGTGCCAGCATTTAATAATCGTAGCAATTTGTAGCCTAATGCCAAAATTCCGACCTATTTCACTTCTAAACCTTATTTAAAACTTCTAAGCAGCTTTCCACATTTCTTCCTTTCCATTTTCATCTCTTATAATAATCGACTCATCAAAGAACCCATCCCTAGCATTCACTGCATGATTGACCCTCAACCGGTCCGTCGTACCCTTCCTTTTCTGACAGCACCTTGGCATAGTAAGTACCTTCTTGCCAATATATTCCGTCGGGTCGATATTAAAAGGGTTGTACTTTTTTGCGTATACGCCGTTATCATCTTCGATTTCAACAATGTTAATCTGCAGGACCTCTGGGTCGGTGTCGTTGGGCGGGACACGGTGGTCGAATGTAACTCCATAGTAATCAATTATACTATAGTAAAATGAGTGTCAGCGTATGCCCTTAAGAGAAGAAGCATGTAAGATAATTACATACACTTCCGGTCTGGCCTCGACTAACCAACCTGTGTATTCATCCCGTACTACCATGTCTCCAGCGACGTCCGGCCGTACATCCCGGTTATATATTTTCCGAAACGCTAGCTTTGCTAGCTCGGGGCCACCAGGCAACGGAAATTCATGGGAGTGGTGGGGAACGTGCCATGATACCTGTGGAAGGAGCTTCTGAATAGCTAGCAGTGGACCTTCGATTTGGATTCGAAGCGGTTGCTCAGAGGATGGTGAGTGGAAGCGGTGAGGGGGGTTTGTAAGACATGGTGGGATGTAGAGCGGGAGAGCTGGTTGATCTGAGGGTGGGGGGTGGAAGCAGTGGACGTTCAAACTATGGTTGGAGTTGGTGAGGCATGGAATGTCGGGTAGGTTCATCATGTATGGAAGATGTTAGATTGGTTTCTGAGCACGGACATTGCACGGTAATAGGAACATGATAACTTCACGTGATCTTCTCCGAGATTCCCATGCCATTGGATACCTGGTGGAAGAGAAAACTTCACAAACAGCGAGAACGAAATTTTTGAAATTAAACAGCGAAAACCACATCTAGCAGTCCTCCTTTTGGTCAGTTGAGAAGTCTGAGCTTGTGTGCATCGCCTAGTGTAACATAGGCATCATGGTAACACCGTGGCCTTAAGTGATAGCATGGCCCAACGATATCCGCGAGCACGCTACACACCTTAGTGATTACCTTAGGAAAGCACTTGCCCATATCGAATCTAATAGAGACCAGCCGGTGCTAAAGCCCTCAATTAGAACCATGATCGCGTCTATGAGCGTCTTCGTCGCCAAATTCTAAAGCACTCCAGACGTTAGAGCTATTATGTAAGCTATTACGACCATCTAAAGCAACCTTGAAACCACGGTAGAAATAGTATAATCTACAGCGACAAGAGTTTAACAAAACATAGCTACATACTAACAGGCCGTCATACTTAGCCAGGAGACCAACTAAGCTGTAAAGGAAGCCGCCGAATCGAGAAGAACAACTACTACACTTATATAAGAGACGAACGATATTACGAAGGCTATCTAGACTACACTATCCCCTAAGGCTTTATATACGTCGGTATTAAGTAGTAATAACGTCCTCCTAAATAAGCCTATTATAATCTCTATATAAACATCTTTATTTATCTAAGTATAACGTAAGATTATTATAAAGATTATAAACCTATCTACTATTAAAAGTCTCTATATAAAAAACCCTAGAAACCTATAAAGCTACGTTAATCGAGCGATTAAATAGAGTAAAAACTAATATATTAAATAGATATATATTATATTAGCTAACTAATTAAAAAGTAGAGATCTTAGTATTAAAATATTAAATAAAAACGAAGTAGACGTACTAAAGTAATTTATAAATAACTAGATTAATCGAATTAGAAGAGGTATAAATATAGATATTAAATACATCGGATAGCTATCTAGATATAACGAAACTTAAATAAACTAAACAAAGGTAACTAAGTCTCGATAGTTAGTATATAGATAAGAAGTATATATACGCTGGTTTATTTACTTAGAAGTGAACTCGTTACTTATATTAAATATATTAAATAAGATAATAAGATTAATAACTAAAGTTAAGTATAAAGCTTTTATCTAATAACAGACGTACTAGTCTTATATAGAACCTTCGTCTCTTCTAAGTAGATAGAATCGTCTGTCGTCCTAGTTAACTAGGTTGTCTAGATCGCTAGTTAACCTAGGTAATTCTTTATATTACGTAATCTCTAATATACTCCTAATAGTAAGATCTTAGAATCTCTAAATACCTCTATATTATAGATTCTCTTCTATATTATCTTTTATTTCCTAAACGTTATATCTTATCTTATTAGAGCGCTGTCTAGACTACTTACTATATAAAACGTGATTTATAATACTATCCTCTTCTTAGACTAACGTGTCTCTACGCTTAAGTATAGACTAAGAAGATATTATTAAGAAGCTAGCGGCCTTCTTCTGTTTCTATTATACTATCTTCTAATAATAAGAATCGTACTAAACGTTAAACTCTTAGAAATTATATTAAATAATATAGTAATAAGATATCTTCTTATACTTATTATAAAAAATCTCTTAACTTAGCTAGTAAGTCTTATTAATATATTACTATTTATAGCGATTAATATTCTCGTTATTCTATTTATACTAGGTAGAGTAAATCTTATAACTATTATAACAAACCTAATCTACTAGCTCTCTAGTAGTTATTCTTACCTATAGTATATACAGGTATAGCGGATAATCAGAGAAGTAAGAGGTAGTTTAATTAAAGATCTAAAGCTATAGAAGAGAAGAGAAGGAAAGAGGAGACTTCTAGAGGTCCTATAATATAGAGATAGCTAAGGAATCGATAAGTTATAGGAATGTCGATCCGTTTGTAGAAATAGTTCCTAGCCTAAGTAGGAATAGTTCTAGGCTAGGCTAGGAATAGCAGGCTTTGCGGACGCCGGCGAGCAGCTGTACGCGAGTCACGTGCTCGGCGTGGCTAGGTCTGTAACAACTATTATAAACGAAACTAAATACCTTTACTCTTAGACTAGGCTTCTATTAAAAAGTAGAAAGTGTTATAAATTATATTATATATAATAAATAGTCTAGACAGCGATCTAATAAGATAATACTAGAGAGAATTAGTAATATAAAAGTATTTAAATATTCTAGGATCTTATTATTAGATAACTATTAGAAGTTATATAGTAGATTCTCTTAGATCTCGGAATCTAGGCTTATATAGAGATCTAGGTAGTACGAGAGTTTCTATATATACTAGTACGTCTACTATCTAGATAGAAGCTTCGTACTTAACTTTAGTTATTAATCTTATTATCTTATTTAATATCTTTAATATAAGTAACGAGTTTACTTCTAAGTAAACACATCGGCGTATCTATACTTCTTACCTATATACTAACTATTAAGACTTAGTCACCTTTGTTTAGCTTATTTAAGTTTCGTTATAGAAAGCTTATCTTAACTTCTAAGAGAAAGAGGCGATAGTGAAAATCCTCTAGCTCTGATAATAAAAACGTCTTCTCTTAGAAAGAGAAAAGAAGATAATAGTAGCTAGTCTTAGTTCTCTTAATAAACTAGATACTACTAAAGATTTAGAAAAGAAAGAAAAGAAGAAATAGAAGAAAAAGAAGTATAGAGAAGAAGAGGCTAGTAGGCTAGCTGCTCTTTCTACTTCTAACTCTACTTTCGACCTAGGTCTTAACCTAGCCTTTCTTAAGTTCTTTCCTTCTAATTATAAGATATAGATAACTCTAGGTTTTAATAGTAGAACTCTTAAAGTTCTTCTAAGTACTAGTTAATATTTTTTCTAGGTTCTTAAGTATTTTCTAAATATAGATAATCTAACTATTTAATTAAGTACTTAACTTATTCTCTAATAAGTCTATAGTTAAGAATCCTCTTAACTTTATACTTAGTATTTAGGTTTACTAGTTAAATTTCTATAAGTAGAGCTAGTAGCGCTTCTAATAGTACTAGTTTAAGTAAGAATATATAGAATACTAGATAGATATTCATAGTTCTTAGTAGTACTAATTTATAATTTAAAGGTTCTTTAACTTATTTAATTTTAAATAGTCTTAGTTTTTTATAATCTAGTTTATTACTTAGTCTTTTTATATCGATGTTCTTTTATACTAAGTAAACTTTATCTCTTTCTTTTAGTATTAGCTTCTAACTACGTTATTTATTATAGTAGTATATATTTCTTTTAGCTATAAACTATAAGTCTCTTATAAGTTCTTTATATAACTCTTTAATCTTTAAAACCTAAATATAAGTAAGCTAGTTATTAATAGTTATAGATAATAGTTCTTAATATACTAATAATTTATATCTAAAGTTAGTATAGAATAGTATAATAAGTATTATTTCTATTATTAAACTATTATAGGTAAACTATACTAAGAGTAGTAGTTTTACTTAGTTGTTTTACTATTAATTTATATAATAATAAAGATAACGTGTTTTATAAGCGAGTCGTCTATATAAGCAGGTTGTCTACTTTTCTCGTCGCGTACTATATACTATCTTTAAATTATAATAGCTTAATACTATAACGTTTAATTACCTTCTTAAGAAGCTAATATTATTTTAGTAACCTAAGAACTCGAAAACAACGTGTTATTAACTAAACGAAGCGCTATAAAGATTTACTATATTCCTCGAAAGACTTTCTCTAATCGACGCGCTAGAAAGCTCTTATAACGCGATTACTAGCCTAATTCGAAAAAGCTTATAAAGCTAGAGGAGGAGGTAATAGTTAGATATATATTAGAGTTAGATTCGCGAGGGTTTTCGCCTATAAGAGATATAGTACGAGATATAGCTAATAATCTACTAAGAGAGCGCGACGGAAAGTCTATAAGTAGGAACTAGCTAGATAACTTTATAAAACGTATATCTAAGCTTAAAACTCGATAGAGTCGTTTATACGATCGTTAGTAAGCTTTAACTAAGGATCCGCGAGTTATTAGTCTATGGTTTACGCTTATATAGTCTATTAAAGAGAAATATAGTATTTAAGATAAGGATATTTATAACTTTAACGAAAGTAGCTTTATAATAGGAGTTATTTCGTTCTAACTTGTTATTATAAGCTTAGAAACGCGTGAGAAGCGAAAGCAAGTTTAGCTAGGTAATCGTAAGTAGGTTATAGTTATTTAGAGAGTTAACGTAATAGAATAAGTAATCGTACTATTTATTATATTCGTAGGCAAAGTACTTATTTCTACCTAGTACTAAGATATATATATACTACACGATTAGGTAATTAAGATTAGTAATAACGGCTAGATAAATAATAAGCTTAGAGTTATATAATTAAAGCATTTTAACAAGTATATAAAGGTATAAAGTATAGAAGAATATCGTTTATTAATTATTAATAGTTATAAAAGCTATAACTCGCTTGAATTCTAGTAACTCTATAAAGACTTAAATATTATTACTCTTTATATACCTCTATACTTATTATATCTACTATAGCTACTTAATATAGTCTGCTTCTCGCTATTAAAGCGAGTATATAGAGCTAAGATATTAGGCTTAGTATAGAATTATATTAATTATATTACTAAAGAAACCTTTCTTCTCGTATTTAAAGCAGCTTTTTATAAAGTATTTATAAAGGATAATATCTACGTAAGTTTTAAAGAGGCTAGGCTAGTCTTAAATAGCCTAGAAGCTATGTTATTAAAGCTTGATTTAAGGCTTTATACGCTAATACTAATAATATATAACGAAACTTAAATAAACTAAACAAAGATAACTAAGTCTCGAAGGTTAGTATATAGATAAGAAGTATAGATACGATAGATTATTTACTTAGAAGTGAACTCGTTACTTATATCAAAGATATTAAATAATAAGATAAGATTAATAACTAAAGTTAAGTACGAAGCTTCTATCTAATAGCAGAAGTGCTAGTCTTATATAGAACTCTTCGTGCTATCCGGATCCCTATATAAGCCTAGATCCCTAGATCTCTTTAGATCTCTTATAGGATCTAATAGGATCTATTATATAACCTTTAATACTTATCTAATAGTAAGATCCTAAAATACCTAAATACCTTTATATTACTAATTCCCTCTTATACTACCTTCTATTTCCTAGATATCGTGTCTTATTCTATTAGAGCGCTGTCTAGACTACTTACTATATATAACGTGATTTATAACACTATCCCCTTCTTAGCTTAGCGTGTTCTTACGCTTAAGTATAAGCTAAGAAACTTAGTTAAGATACTAGTAGTATCCTTTCCTTTTTATTATATCCTACCTTATATAGAAGAAGAAAGAAGAACGTATACTTCTTATAAAGAATATCGAAATAGTTTATAACGAAATATTACTATACTTCTACTACGCTTCTTAAAAGCGTAGATGTTTTATAGATTCCTCTTAATCCTCTTAATATTCTAAATATGTTTAGTTAAAACTAAAATATAATAGGACCGACGACGCCTAAGAGAAGAACGTTTCTTATACTAGTAATTAGGCTTTTATTGAAAAATAAGAGGAGAAGCTAGAGAGAGAGGAGGAGGAGGTAATAGCGAGGATTCTACGATTACGAAAGCAGAAGGCCTTTCTAAAAGAAAGGGGTTATAAAATGTCTTATTAAGGGCTTCGTTTTCTTAACGAACTTAATACTACTAAGGAGGTAGAAAAGAAAGAGAAAGAGGAGAAAGAGAGAGAGGAAAAAGAATAGCGAGAGGCGGAGGTTATCTGCCTAGTAGCCCTGCCTATTCCTGTTAGTTTCTAATCTGAGATAGGTCTTAACCTAGCCTTCTTTAAGGCCTTTTCTTTAGACTACGAGATATAGGTAAACCTAGGTTTTGTTAGTAGAATTCCTAAAGTTCTATTAAGTAATAGTTAAGATTACTTCTTAGCTCTTAAGTATTTTCTAAATATAGGTAATCTAACTATATAATTAAATACTTGATCTTACTTCTAATAATCTTATAGTTAAGAATCTTTTTAACTTCGTATTCGATGTTTAGATTAACTAGTTAAATTTCTATAAATAGGGCTAGTAGTGCTTCTAGTAGTACTAGTTCGAGTAGGGATATATAGAATACTAGGTAGATGTTTATTATCTTTAGTAGTACTAGTTTATAATTTAAAGGTCTCTTAACTTATTTAATTTTAAATAGTCTAAGTTTTTTATAATCTAGTTTATTACTTAGTCTTTTTATATTAATATTCTTTTATACTAAGTAGACTTTATCTCTCTCTTTTAGTATTAGCTCTTAACTATGTTATTTATTATAGTAGTATATGTTTCTTTCTACTATAAATTATAGGTCTTTTATAAGTTTCTTATATAGATTCTTAATTTTTAAAATATAAATATAAGTAAGTTAGTTGTTAATAGTTATAGATAGTAGTTCTTAATATACTAATAATTTATATCTAAAGTTAGTATAGAATAGTATAATAAGTATTATTTCTATTACTAAACTATTATAAGCAAACTATACTAAGAGCAGCAGTTCTACCTAGTTATCTTACTAGTAGTTTATATAATAATAAAGGTATGTTTTAACTACTTAATTTATCTATTTATTTCCTCTATTTATTTAAGAGTGAAAAGCTATAGAGAGCTTTCTTTTTATACTTAATTGTTTTATAAGAGCGATCTAAAATTTTAAGATAAAGAGCTTGTCTTTATCTAAGAGTATTTCTTTAAGTAGTCTATATCTTAAGACTACTTCTTTAAGAAATGTAAATACTAATTCCTTAGCTATACTTAATTCTATATATACTATTAGAATTATATACTTTATAAGTCGTTTTATAATAACTAGGATTACGTTATATTTAACTCTTATTATTAGATCTTTAGATTTTAGTAACTTAATAATAAATCTATAAATATTAATTTCTAAGGTATCTATAGTATTAGAGTAGTGTTTATCTATCTATAAGAAGTATAGTAGGAAGCCTTATTCCTAGTATAGGTATTATATTCTACTATCACCTCCTTAACTATTATAGATAACTAATTAACATAGTAGTATTATCTTATCCTCTAGAGGGTTCTACGAATTCCTTAGTAGCTATAAGTAGGCGTAGTATAGTATTCTTATATAAACTCCTTAGTATATAAACTAGGAAATTATAGCTTTCTTTTTATATACTAATTATATCTCTTATATATATTCTAAATTTTATCTATTTATATATCGTTTATTACTACTATTTCGTATATAGTAGGTACTAAGTCTCTATTCTTAAGAGTTTTTAAGATTATAATCTTTTTATACTCTTTATTTCTCTTATATCTAGGTTTCTAGCTAAGAGTATTAGCTCGAGTATTTAACGTTCTCTTTATATATTAAATAATAATATTAAATCCTCTTAATATCTAACTATCTAGCTAATTATCTTATTATAAGTTCTTTAGTTATTATAAACGTTTTAAGGTTTTCGTAGTTAGATAAAACTATAACTAGGTGTTTTACTAGCTATAAATAAATTCTCTAGTATTCTAAAGCTAATACTATAGTAAGTAGCTCCTTATCGAAGATACTATAGTTTTGCTATACTAGGTTAAATATTTTAAAATAATATATAATAAGTATAAGTTTTCTCTTATTATTTAGTTATAAGTAAATCGTATCTACTACTATATTTAAAGTATCTATTTTAATTATACTAGGTTTATCTATATTAAAATTATATAAAATCGGTTTTTCTATAAACTTTGTTTTGATTTTCTAAAAAGCATCTTCTACTTATTTATTTTATATAAACTTAATAGCTTTCTTAACTAGTACTAACATTAGTTTAGTAATCTTTATATAGTCTTATATAAACAGATAGTAAAAGTTTATAAATCTAAGGAAGGACTATATATCTTTTATATTCTCTAGTAATTTCTAGTTTAAGATGTCTTAGATCTTTACTAGATCTATTTCTATTTTTCCTAGGCTAAATACCTATCTTAGGAAAAGTGTCTAAGTTACTCTAAACTTGTATTTTAAGAGTTTTAATTAAGAGTTTACTTTTATAAGTTATTATAAAACTTCTCTAATATATCTCTTATATTCTTCTTCTTTTTCTAAGAAGATTAAGATATTATCTAGGTAATAGATTACTATTACTCTTAGAAGATCTCTTAAAATATTATTATTTTATCTCTAATATATAGCTAGTATGTTATAGAGTCTAAATAGTATAACTATATATTTATAAAAACCTAATAGTAAGGCAAATACTCTCTTCTATTCGTCTCTAACTTTTATTTATATAAGTCTATAAGCGTTTTATTAATCTAGTTTTGTAAATCGTACTACCTTACCTAACTTATCTTATAAGTATTAGCTAGGTAGTAGTAAATAAGCGTCCTTAACTATAGTATAATTTACTTCTTAGTAATTAATATATACTCTTCTATCTAGGTTATCTTTCTTCTTAATAATAAGTATATTTAAGGTAATTAGTAACTTAGATCTTTTAATATATCCTTTCTTAATACCTTTCTTTATATAACTTTCTATTCTTTATAGGCTTTTCTAGTTATATAATCGAAGCTTCTACTTTAAGAGATAATAACTCTTTTTTAATTTAATCTTATAATCTTATAAGCGATGTTTTAGTAAGGCTTATAAGTCTTCTAGGTTTTTAAACAAAGCCTTAAATTCTCTATACTATATAGGTATTTCGTTATTAGCTTTCTTACTAACCTGTAGAGGACCCTAGGTAAGGTGTTCTAGCGTCTTAGAAGAGGTAGCGCTAACCTCGTTCTAGCTTTATAGTTATAATTACAATCCTATATAATTATATTAACTAAAGGTTATTATTTAGTCCTTCTAATCGATATCTAGATTATGTTCTTAAATCTATAGTATACTAAGTATTACTTCTTTGCTTTCTATCTTAATAATATTAAATTATATATCTAAATAGTATTCTTTAATATTAACTTTTATTAAGATAGTTTACTAATTAATAATCCTATCTTAGTAGGTAATATCTATTCCGTCGACGACCCCTAGGTAGTATAGTTTTATATTCTTAATTAGGATGTTTAGCTTTTTTAAAGCTATTAGAGAGAGGAAATTACCTATTACTCTAGAGTCGATTATAACTTAAAGTTCCTTTCTCTTAATCTTTATAGTTATAACTAACTAACTTTCTCTAGAGGTAGCGTTTAGTTCTCTAATTATCGGTTAGTAAAACTCTCTTTATACTAACTCTGTTTCTTAGTCTATGTTATATTCGTTTGTTTTCTAAAAGATTATACTAAATAACTTTCTACTTTACGATTCTTAAAATATTACTCTAACTTTTCTAACTAAAGCGACTATAGTATACTAGTCTCTTATTTCTAGTATAGCTTCTTTATTATTAGGTAGTATACCTAAAAAACTAGGTTTAAAACGTCTTATAAAGTCGTTAGAACCCTGCTATTACTATAAGCTGGTTTCTTCTTATAGATCTACGACTATCTAAATATCTCCTATCTTAGGTAGACTAGATAGCTTATTAGATACTGTTTATTCTAGTCTAGGTTCTTTAAATTCAATGATTTCCCTTCTAGTAATAAGGCTTACTAATATTATTCTATCCTATTTATTCTAAACTATTTTATAGGTAGTTAAAATAATAGAGTTAATTCCTTAAGTAGAATATAAACTCTAGAAATCAGGTTTCTAGTTTTCTATATATATCTATCTATTCTCTTTCTTAAAGGTTCTAATAAATACCTATGTCTTATCTTATTTAGGCTTATATATTCTTAGATTCTCTTTAAATAAATCAGATTCTAATTCTAATAACTCTAATAAACTTATTAATAATAGAGACTCGTATTCTACTTAAAGAGGTAATCTATATTCTATTTCTAATCGTATATTATAATATTCTTTAAGAAGTAGATTCCTACTATTATTAGTATCTTATACCTTACTATCTTATAGCTCGATTCCTTCGCCTAGTTATAGGTATATAGCGCCTACTAATATATCTAATATATCTGTTTTAATCTATATACTATATCCTCTAGCTTCGAGTTCTTCGTTTATAAGTTTAATTCTTTCTAGTAAAGCTACTTCTTTTTAGATAGTAGCGTTAGCTTGTTTCCCTTTAGAGTCTTTCTTCTTACTATACTTATTTGCTATATAGCTAGAGAGGCTATAGTTGTAATATAAGTTCTACTTATAAAGACGATCTCGCTCTTTCTAGGAAAGCTCTTTCCTTAGTAGATCTCTGTCTTAAGTTCCTCTTTCTTAGACCTAACGCTTCTAAGTAGTGTTAACTTTTATAGGATCTCTATAGTTCTTTTTTCTACCTTTTTCTTAATATCGATATCTATAACTACTCTTTTTCTCTAGACTCTGCTTATAATTCTAATTATCAATCTTAATTATATTATTAGTTAACTTGTCAAGTATATCTAGGAAGTTATCCCTAGCTAATTTATCCTTAATACTGTCTTTTAATCCTCTATAGTACTATTCCTATAAAGCTTTGTTATTCTAGCTAAGACGTGTAGAGTATTATTAGAATATTAACGTATATTTAGTAGCTAAACCTTTCTATTAAAGGCTATATAAAGCTCGGACTGCTTTTTTCATTAAATCCACATCTGTAAATGCCTAGTTAATTCCTTTCTTAAACCTAGCAATAGTTAAAAACAATTCTTAAGTGCTCTTACTTATAAGGTTTAATACTTTTCTATTTAATATTTTATTTTTCTAAAAATCCTCTAAATATAGCTCTATCTAGTTATATGCTACTCTCTTAAGATAGGTAGTAAGCTATATAACTTAATTAGTTTTATAAGTAAACTATATTAAATAAAAATTCAAGTATATTAAAGCTTTTATAATAAACTCGGCAAGCTTCTCTAGAGAGCTGTTAAACGTTTTAGATACTAGTAATTTCACTTCCTTCTTAAGAGTAGTAACTAATACTACTGACATTATTAGTACTAGAGGTAGTATAGAGGTCGAACTCGAGGATAGCGTAGTTTTTAATATTATATCAGTAGTACTTCTAAGTAGGTGCTTAAAGTGTAATAAAACTTAAATAAACTAAATAAAGATAACTAAGTCTCGAAGGTTAGTATATAAGTAAGAAGTATAGATATAATAGATTGTTTACTTAGAAGTGAACTCGTTACTTATATTAAAGATATTAAATAATAAGATAAGATTAATAACCAAAGTTAAATACGAAGCTCTTATCTAATAGTAGAAGTACTAGTCTTATATAGAACCCTTCGTACTATTCGGATCTCTATATAAGCCTAGATCTCTAGATCTCTTTAGATCCCTTATAGGATCTAATAGGATCTATTATATAACCTCTAATACTTATCTAATAGTAAGATCCTAAAATACTTAAATACCTTTATATTACTGATTCCCTCTTATACTACCTTCTATTTCCTAGATATCGTGCCTTATCCTATTAGAGCGCCGTCTAGACTACTTACTACGCGTAACGTAATTCGTGATATAATACTAGAAGACACTCTATAGATACCTTAAACACTAAGTAACGTATATAAAATAATAGCTTAATTAACACTTATTCGAGATCGGATTCAAAGATATCAAGACTCGTTACCTAGTTCTATTATTCAGTCTCTTAATTAACTCGAAAAAGGCTTAACTAGGGTAATATATAATATAGTATTAATACGTAAGGAAATCACTAGTTTTTATATAATAACTAAGGCTATAACTAAGTGTAAAAGTCGTAAGAGGAAGTATATTAAGAGTTAAGAGATATTAATAGTAGGCGACGTAGCTGATTTAATTATATCTAAGGAAAATAGTAGCTAGAAATAAGGTAAAGAGTCTAGGAAGAGAGTTCGCGTAGACAGGTACTATAGCCGTTATAGTAAAACTAGGTATAATTCTTATACTTATTAAGTAGAAATATTAGATATAGAAGATAGCGAAAGTTCTAAAGAATACTAGATAGCTTCTATAGTAATAATAACTTTATATAGTATTAAGAATTTTATATTATAATAACACTAGGTTGAAAAAGTAGGCGACTCGCTTATGAAATACGTTATAAATAAAAGTTAGAGACGAATAGAAGATAGTATTTACCTTACTATCGAGCTTTTATAAATATATAGTTATACTATTTAGACTTTATAATATACTAGCTATATATTAGAAATAAAATAATAATATTTTAAGAGATCTTCTAGAAGTAATAGTAATCTATTACTTAGATAATATCTTAATCTTCTTAGAAAAAGAAGAAGAATATAAAGAATATATTAAAGAAGTTTTATAATAACTTATAAAAGTAAACTCTTAGTTAAAACTCTTAAAATATAAGTTTAGAGTAACTTAGACACTTTTCCTAGAATAGGTATTTAATCTAGAGAAAATAGAAATAGATCTAGTAAAGATCTAAGATATCTTAACCTAGAAGTTACTAGAGAATATAAAAGATATATAGTCCTTTCTTAGATTTATAAACTTCTACTATCTGTTTATTTAGAACTATATAAAGATTACTAAACTAATATTAGTACTAGTAAAAAAGACTATTAAATTTATATAAAATAAATAAGTAAAGAACGCTTTCTAGAAGATTAAAATAAGGTTTATAGAAAAACCTATTTTATATAATTTTAATATAGATAAACCTAGTATAATTAAAATAGATACTTTAGATATAGTAGTAGGTATAATTTACTTATAACTAAATAATAAAAGAAGACTTATACTTATCGTATATTATTCTAAGATATTTAATCTAGTATAATAAAACTAGACTATCTTTAATAAAGAGTTACTTACTATAGTATTAGCTCTAGAATACTAGAGAATTTATTTATAGCTAGTAAAATACTAAGTTATAATTCTATTTAACTATAAGAACCTTAGAACGTTTATAATAACTAAGGAACTTATAACTAGATAGTTAGCTAGATAGGTAGAGATATTAAAAGAGTTTAATATCGTTATTTGTTATATAAAAGAGACGTTAAACACTTAAGCTAATACTCTTAGTTAGAAACCTGAATATAAGAGAAATAAAGAGTATAAGAAGATTATAATCTTAAAAACTCTTGAAAATAGAGACTTAGTACCTACTATATATAAAATAGTAGTAATAAATAATATCTAGATAGATAAGATTTAGAATATATATAAAGGTTATAACTAGTATATAAAAGGAAAACTATAGGTTCCTAGTTTATATATAAAGGAGTTTATATAAGAATACTATACTACGCCCGCTTATAGCTACTAAGGAATTCGTAGAACTCTCTAGAGGATAAGATAATACTACTATATTAATTAGTTATCTACGATAGTTAAAGAAGTAATAGTAGAATATAATACCTATACTAGGAATAAGACTTTCTACTATACTCCTTATAAATAGATAAATACTACTCTAATACTATAAGTACCTTAGAAATTAATATCTATAGATTTTATTATTAAATTACTAAAATCTAAAGATCTAATAATAAGAGTTAAGTATAATATAATCCTAGTTATTATAGAATAACTTATAAAGTATATAATTCTAATAGTATATATAGAGTTAAGTATAGCTAAGGAATTAGTATTTATATTCTTTAAGAAAGTAGTCTGAAGATATAGACTACTAGAAGAAATAATCTTAGATAGAGATAAACTCTTTACCTTTAAATTTTAGATTACTCTTATAGAACGATTAGGTGTAAAAGAGAAGCTTTCTACAGCTTTCTACTCTTAGATAAATAGAGGAAACAAACGTATAAACTAGGTTATAGAAATATACCTTTATTATTATATAAACTACTAGTAAGATAACTAGGTAGAACTGCTGCTTCTAACACAGTTTACCTATAATAGTTTAATAATAGAAATAATACTTATTATATTATTTTATACTAATTATAGATATAAATTATTAGTATATTAAGAACTACTGTCTACGACTATCGATAATCAACTAACTCGTATTTAAGTCTCGAAAATTAAAGAGTTATATAAGGAACTTATAAAGGATTTATAGTTTATTACTAAAAGAAACGTATACTACTATAATACTAAAAGAGGGAGATAAAGTCTACTTAGTATAAAAAAATATTAATATAAAAAGACTAAGTAATAAACTAGATTATAAAAAACTTAAACTATTTAAAATTAAATAAGTTAAGAGACCTTTAAATTATAAACTAGCGCTACTAAAGATAATAAACATCTACCTAGTATTTTATATATCTCTACTTAAACTAGTACTATTAGGAGCCCTACTAGCTCTAATTATAGAAATTCAACTAGTAAACCTAAATACTAAGTATAAAGTTAAAAGGATTCTTAACTATAGACTTATTAGAGAATAAGTTAAATATTTAATTAAATAGTTAAATTACCTATACTTAGAAAATACTTAGGAACTAAGAAGTAATCTTAACTATTACCTAGTATAACTTTAGGAGTTCTACTAGCAAAACCTAGGTTTACCTACATCTTATAGTTAGAAGGAAAAGCTTTAAAGAAGGCTAGGTTAAGACTTAGCTTAGATTAGGAACCAGCGAGAATAGGTAGAGCCGCTAGATATATAATCTCTACTTCCTATTGTTTTTCCTCTACCTCTTATTACTCTTTCTCTTCTCTTTCTCTCTTCTTAGCTTTATTAAGCTCTTATAGGTTTATAAGACTACGTTAGAGTATCTTATACTCCTACTTAGTAAGGAAACGTTACTACTACTATAATCGGAGGATTTTCTATATAGCCTTAGAACTCTTTTATATAGCTTCTTCTTAAACTTTAAAGGCTATCTCTTCCTCTTACTATAACCGCTACTACTAAGTATTAATAGACTCCTATTTAAAAAGTAAGAGTATTTAGTTTTATTATTCAACGTCGTAGAGCTTACTTTTTCTAGTATACTTAGAGTACTTAGAACTACTAGCAACGCCGATATAGTAACAACTAGTCTTTACTTAAGTATATCGAGTATAAGGAATTATTTCGTATTCTAATTATTTAATTCGAAGAGTGTTTAAGATTCTATATTATTTAAGTCTATTTTTATAAATAGATGTTAATAATATAATAGAAGGAAGAGAAGCTTACTAGCTTTCTAATAATATTTCTTAGCTTATACTTAAGTGTAAAGATATACTAAGCTAAGAAGAGGATAGTATTATAAATCATAGAGAGTAGTAAGTAGTTTAGACAGCGCTCTAATAGAACAAGGTATAACATCTAGGAAAGAAAGGTAATATAAGAGGAAATTAGTAATATAAAAGACATATAAGGGTTTTAGAATCTTACTATTATAATATTATTAGAAGTCACGTACGATTATATAACGTAATCGCTCTAATCGACCTAATCGCTCTAATCGCAAGCGATATAGACGATACGAGTAATATAGGTAATATATATAGAGAACGAAGGTTCTATATATATTAGTATAACTTAGTAGCTAATAGTATAATATAAAAAGAGTATATTATCGTTCGTATATACAGAGCAAAGTTAGCTACTCTGTCTACTTAAATAGACCTTAAGCGAGAAGGTCACGTGAAGCGGTACTCGCTTATTATTATACCGACACTAGCACTTCTTTAAAACAGTAGAAGTTACTATCTAAAAATTATCAAAATCTCTTATCTCGTCTAGCTAATCATAGCTCTCTATTCTATGTCCTCGACTAATAAGAGCGTTCTATTCAGAGGTCTTATTATCTCTTATTCTGTTCTACCTATTCTATAAGCTTAATATCCAGCTTACTAGTATCGATTAGCTTTTATAGAGCGTTGTAACAATCCTTCTTAGTTATAGTATCTGTTAGATTACTCCTACTATCGATCTACTTAATTTCGTCGATCTCTTTTAACTTATATACTTCTTATAAGTATATAACGTTAATTATTAAGCGCTTCTCCTTAGTAGTGTCTAATTTAGCTATACATTCGTAAATAGACTTTGAATTAGTATATATAATAAGTAGGACCTTAAAGCCTAAGATACTTTCTAAGGTTGATTTAATAGAAGCGATAATATTAAATCCAGAGCTTATTATATATAATTCTAAGGCTAAAACGCTACGAGTAACTCTTTTACACTTAGTAGAAGACTAATATAAAATATTAGTATTATCGTCCTTATCTATAAGTACTATAACGTATCTAATTTATAATAATAAGTTCTTATTATTCGTAAAAGAGCCGTCTATGAAAGCGTATAATTTAAGCGAGTCCTAGTCTAGCTTAACGTATTTAAGTCCTCTTATAACGTTGTCGATTTACTATTGAATTCGCTTATTAAGAAGGCTAATATCGACTTCTTATAGATCGGTTGTCTAGGTAGTATATAATAAATCGAATACTGCTTCTAGCTAGGACACTGTTACTAAATATACTCTACGAGTACGCTAAGTAATATATTAATCCTTAGTAGATACTATATAAGAAGTGTCTTTAGTATTAGATATCTCTACTAGTACCTTTTATACTAATTTCAAGTGCTTTATATAATCCTAGATAAGCGTAAATAAGCTATCTATATACTTACTAATTAGCCCTCTATTAAACTAGATTAGATAGGTAATAGTAAGTTCTTATCTATCCTTTAATATAAATCTAGCTTCTTTAATAGTACTTTCTTCCTTAGCTGTAAAAGCATTGTTTATAAGTATAAGAGTATCGTTAGTTTAAAGTCCTACTACTCTAAAAGGTCTATCTAATCGTTTAGTATATAAAAGACAGAGGTCGAAAGTAGATTATTCTATTATAAGCTTCGTAGTATAGTGTTTATAGTACGTTATAAACTAGTGGTTTCTAGCCTCTAGAATACTATATAATAGCTTAATTACTTCAAAGAATATATCCTTCTATTAAGAGTATTCTTTTAGTAGATATACGAAGAACTTTCGATTTAGTTCTATAAGTAACTAGGTATATACTTATATAATATTCTGAATATAAACTCGTAAATCTAGGTATACTACTATAAGTATAAGAATAATTCTTTAGCTTACTCTTTAGATTATAGAAGCCTAGGTAAGGACTAAGAACTTTCTATTATTATTATATACTTAGATAACTAGTCTTAACTTTGTAAAAGCAAGTACTATACCTTTAAATTTGATATTATCTACGAATCGTAATCTAAAGATTCTAGTATTAGAAGGCAGGTTATCCTAGGTAACGATCTTAAAGACGCCTCGATTAGTTAGTCTATTAACTTCCTTCTATTATAACTCGACGTATATTATACTATTATTAGCTACGAATACTTTAATATCGTGTTCCTCTTTAATAGAAGAGAGGAAAGTCTCGATATTGCTAATAGTAACGAGGTTCTTAGTATTATTAATAAAAGTATCTATCTCTTAGAATAAGATCTTAAAAGGCCTATTTAGTAGTCTTAGATGCTTTCGTAGTCTTCCTCGTCTACGTTTCTAGACTAGTTCTATTATCGATTCTAGAGAATCGGTAAGGTTATCTTATCGTACCTATGTCTAGTAAAGTTAATATCGAGTTTATAGACGAGATTAAAGCTTCTCTTAAGGCTTAGTTCTATCGTCTATTCTATCTCTATAAGATTGTAGTATTATCTCGAATAACGGTGCTGTTCTAGAAATCTCTCTAACCGCCGGTGCTGTTCTAGAGTCTTTAAAGATTTCTTCGAAGTATAGCTTTACTACTATAGATCTAAATCTTATAGGACCACTTAGTAGTAATACGATATAGTCTTTATTTTCGATTCCTTATAGCGAGAAGGGACCGGTCTAGAATTTTTAATACTTACGCTAGATAAGTATATTAGTATTTAGTAGTAAGTCCTTGATTCTACTAGGTAACGAACTGTTCCAGGTGTTAAGAGTATCTGTAATTTAACGCTTTATAAGTAATTTACGTACTTCTTTAGTAGCCTTTATATAGGTCTCGGATCTCTAAGATATCGATTATAAGAGAGTATTACTTTCAGCTATTCTAGGATAAGCGCTATATACGAGTAAAGTAGGTACTAAACTATCAGGTTCTACTATATCGTTAATAGCTTTAAAAGCTATTTAGAGAGCGGAGGTCTTTATAAAGCTAGGTTATTATTCTCGGATAATTAAGTAAATACAGCGAATCAGTCTATAGTATCGTTCTACTATACTAATAGAGTTGTATACTTCTACTAGTACGGTTTTAACCTTAATTCCTATCGAATTTATATACCTCTTAAACTCCTTTGTAACGAAGTTCTTTCTAGCGTCTATAGTAACATAGTCGGGAGGTTCTAAGTAGATGTTAATCTAGTACTTTTAAAAGGTCTTCTAAGCACTCTTTATACTTATGTCTAGTAGGAAGTCTCTAGATTAATATCGAGTTTCTTAATCTATAATATATAATACTAGCTTTTCTTCTAAAAAGAAGATATCTATAATTATATTATAATTAAACTTAATATCGTTGTAAAGTGTAAATTTAAATTAACTAGGTAACTTTCCGTGCTTTTGATAATACTTATAGTATTTAGTAAGGTGTTATATAATACCTTACTCGACATCGTAACCGGCACGCTCGAGTATACGCTATAAGCGTGGTATAGTGTAACGAAACTTAAACGAACTAAACAAAGATAACTAAGTCTCGAAGGTTAGTATATAGGTAAGAAATATAGATACGCTAGGTTGTTTACTTAGAAGTGAACTCGTTACTTATATCAAAGATGTTAAATAAGATAATAAGATTAATAACTAAAGTTGAGTACGAAGCTTCTATCTAATAGCAGATGTGCTAGTCTTATATAGAACTATAGTCTCCCGTTCCAGTCGCTCTAGTCGCTCGCCCTGATCGCTTCAGTCGACAGGCGACTTAGGCGACTTAGGCGACTAGGTCACGTGATGCTTCTTACCAACGGAAATCCATAGATCGCTTAGCTAGTCTAAGGATCCCTCTTTTTACTTATAAGAGTTTCCGATAGTGCTTAACCTATTAGAGCGCCGCCTGGTCTTTACTTATTATATACTTATATATGATTTATAATACTATCCCCTTCTTAGCCTAGCGTGTCTCTACGCTTAAGTACGACCTAAGAAATACTATTAGAAGGTTATTAGCCTTCTCTTACTATAATGTTTTTAATAACACTATCTATAAAAGATAAACTAAAATAAAATCGTATTAATAACGCTCTCTATATCGATTAAGTAGGATCTGAAATGTCGCCTTATACTCGCTGTCTTACTTCTATGTCCGGTCGTCGCTATATATCTATTACTAGGGGTAAGAAATATTCTAAGTATACTAGGAAGAGTAAAACTTATAATATTAAGGAGTAAAATCGAATACTCTTAACTTTTAAATAGGAATCTCTTAACGCGTAGAAACGCCGTCTACGGGTTAAGGAGGAGACGGCCTATTAGACCTAAGAAAAGGCCTTTCAGGCCTAGTAGGAAGCAATGTTAAAAGTTCTCTGTCTTCGAGCATAGTAACGTCTTCTTAATAAGCGAGAATAATAAATGCTTCGTCGAGGACTTAGTACTCTTTAGGAGCTAGATAAAGCTAAGGAGAAGGAGGAAAAGGAAAAAGAAGAGAAGGAAAGGAGAGAGGAGGCTGCTAGGCTAGCCGCCTACTCTACCTCTACCGCCTCTAACCCTGCTTTCAACCTAAGTCTTAATCCTAGTTTCCTTAAAGCCTTCTCTATTAATTACCTAATGTAGGCAACCCTAGGTTTCGATAATAAAAGTCCTAAAGTTCCTCCGAGTACTAGTTAATATTCTTTCTAGGTTCCTAAGTATTTTCTAAGTATAGGTAATCTAACTATTTAATTAAATACTTAATCTTACCTCTAACAATCCTATAGTTAAGAATCCTTTCGACTTTATATTCAGCGTTTAGATTAACTAGTTAAATTTCTATGATTAGAGCTAGTAGTGCTCTTAGTAGTACTAGTTCGAGTAAGGATATATAGAATACTAGATAAATGTTTATTATTCTTAGTAACGCTAATTTATAATTTAAAAGTCCTTTAACTCGTTTAATTTTAAATAGTCTAAGTTTTTTATAATCTAGTTTATTACTTAGTCTTTTTATATTAATGTTTTTCTATACTAAGTAGACTTTATCCCTCTCTTTTAGTATTAGCTCCTAACTACGTTATTTATTATAGTAGTATACGTTTCTTTCTACTATAAATTACAGGTCCTCTACAAGTTCCTTATATAGACTCTTAATTTTTAAGACTTAAATATAAGTAAGTTAATTATTAATAGTCGTAGATAGTAGTTCTTAATATACTATTAATTTATATCTAAAATTAGTATAGAATAGTATAACAAGTGTTATTTCCGTTACTAAACTATTATAAGCGAACTATACTAAGAGTAGCAGTTCTACCTAGTTGTCTTACTAGTAGTTTATATAATAATAAAGGTATGTTTTAACTACTTAATTTATCTATTTGTTTCTTCTATTTATTTAAGAGTAGAAAGCTATAGAAATCTTTCTTTTTATACTTAATCGTTTTATAAGAGCGATCTAAAATTTTAAAGTAAAGAGCTTATCTCTGTCTAAGAGTATCTCTTTAGGTAGTCTATATCTTAAGACTACTTCCCTAAGGAATATAAATACTAATTCCTTAGCTATACTTAACTCTATATATACTACTAAAATTATATACTTTATAAGTTGTTTTATAATAACTAGGATCGAGTTATACTTAACTCCTGTTATTAGATCTTTAGATTTTAGTAGTTTAATAATAAAATCTATAGATATTAACTTTTAAGGTATTTATAGTATTAGAGTAGTGTTTATCTGTTTATAAGAAGTATAGTAGGAAGCCTTATTCCTAGTATAGGTATTATATTCTACTATTACTTTCTTAACTATTGTAGATAGTTGATTAATATAGTAGTATTATCTTATTCTCTAGAGGGTTCTATAAATTCCTTAGTAACTATAAGCGGGTACGGTATAGTATTCTTATATAAACTCCTTTATATACGAACTAGGAACCTATAATTTCCCTTTTATATATTAATTATAACCTTTATATATGTTCTAAATCTTATCTATTTAGATGTTATTTATTACTACTATCTCGTATATAGTAGGTACTAAGTCTCTATTCTTAAGAGTTTTTAAGATTATAATCTTCTTATACTCCTTATTTCCCTTATATCTAGGTTTCTAGCTAAGAGTATTAGCTCGAGTATTCGACGTTTCTTTTATATGTTAAATAACGATGTTAAATCCTTCTAATATCTCTAACTATCTAGCTAATTGTCTTATTATAAGTTCCTTTGTTGTAGTAAACGTCCTAAGGTTCTTATAGTTAGATAAAACTATAACTGAGTATTTTACTAGCTATAAATAAATTCTCTAGTATTCTAAAGCTAATACTATAGTAAGTAGTTCCTTATCGAAGATACTATAGTTTTATTATACTAGGTTAAATGTTTTAGAATAATATATAATAGGTATAAGTTTTCCTTTATTATTTAGTTATAGATAAACTATACCTACTACTATATCTAAGGCGTCTATTTCGATTATACTTGATTTATCTATATTAAAATCGTATAGAATAGGCTTTTCTATAAACTTTACTTTAATTTTCTAAAAAGTATTCTCTACTTATTTATTCTATATAAACCTAATAGCTTTCTTAACTAGTACTAACATTAGTTTAGTAATCTTTGTATAGTCTTATATAAATAGACGGTAAAAGTTTACGAATCTAAGGAAAGACTATATATCTTTTATATTCTTTAGTGATTTCTAGTTTAAGATGTCTTAGATCTTTACTAGATCTATTTCTATTTTTTCTAGGCTAAATACCTGTCTTAGGAAAAGTGTCTAAGTTATTCTAAACTTGTATTTTAAGAGTTTTAATTAAGAGTTTACTTTTATAAGTTGTTATAAAACTTCTCTAATATATCCTTTATATTCTTCTTCTTTTTCTAAGAAGATTAGGATATTATTTAGGTAATAAATTACTATTACTCTTAGAAGATCTTCTAAAATATTATTGTTTTATTTCTAATATATAACTAGTATATTATAGAGTCTAAATAGTATAACTGTATATTTATAAAAGCCTAATAGTAAAGCAAATACTATCTTCTATTCGTCTCTGATTTTTATTTATATAAGTCTATAGGCGTTTTGTTAATCTAGTTTTATAAATTATACTACCTTACTTAACTTATCCTATAAATATTAGCTAGGTAGTAGTAGATAAGCGTCCTTAACTGTAGTATGATTTACTTCCTAGTAATTAATATATACTCTTCTATCTAGATCGTCTTTCTTCTTAATAATAAGTATATTTAAGGTAATTAATAACTTAGATCTTCTAATATATCCCTTCTTAATACCTTCCTTTATATAACTTTCTATTCTCTATAGGCTTTTCTAGTTATATAACTAAAGCTTCTACTTTAAGAGGTAATAACCCTCTTTTAATTTAATCTTATAATCTTATAAGTAATGTTCTAGTAAGGCTCGTAAGTCTTCTAGGTTTTTAAACAAAGCTTTAAATTCTCTATACTATATAGGTATTTCGTTATTAGCTTTCTTACTAACCTATAGAGGACTCTAGGCAAGGTGTCCTAGTACTTTAGAAGAGGTAGCGCTAACCTTGTTCTAGCTTTAAAGTTATAAATATAAACCCTTATATTTATATTAACTAAAGGTTATCGTTCTATTCTTCTAATCGATTTCTAGATTATGTTCTTAAATCTATAGTATACTAAATATTACTTCCTTACTTCCTATTTTAACGATATCGAATTATATATCTAAATCGTATCCTTTAATATTAACTTTTATTAAGATAGTTTACTAATTAATAATTCTATTTTAATATATAATATCTATTTTAGTAACTACTTCTAATTAGTATAGTCTTATTCCTTTAATTAGAACGTTTAGCTTCTCTTAAGCTATTAGGGAAATAAAGTTACTCGTTACTCCTAAGTCTATTATAACTTATAACTTTTTCCCTTATATTTCTATAGTTACTATTAACTATCTTTCTTCTAAAGTGGTGTTAACTCTACTTTGACGTATTAGACTTCGAAAGATCGATTTTCTTAGTTAAAGTTCTTTCTCTCCTTATCCTTATACTATAGAAAGAATCTTACTCTTTCCTTATCAGCGTATACTACCTTATATACTAGTCTATATTCTATGATTTCTATAGTTTTAGAGATTTCTCTTATAAATCGTTTTAGTATTTGTTTATAATTATATTAGATCTATTTATAATTAGTTTCTAAAATAGCTTCTATAGACTAAAGTTCTCTTATATATAGATAATCTAAAGTAGCCTCTAGTATACTTATCTCTAGTTTTATATAGTAAACTTTGAATATATAGTCTCTTAAATTCTTTTCCTTAACAGCTTATATTTAGAACTAAGGAAAGAATACCACTTATTCTTTATTTAATAATACTACTTCGCATATCTAATAATATTCTACTATTCTAGTAGGCTCTAGTAATATTCCTTTGAATCGCTTTTGTAATAACTAGTTTAAAGTTAGACTTAGTTTATATTATATCTATTATACTATCGATTCTTAAACTATTTCTATAAACTATAGTTCTCCTACTAATAGATAGTATAATTCTTCTAGTTCTGTCTTAGCCTATCTAGTTATATCGAGCTCTCTTTGTTCCTAGAATAGTATACTAAATAGTTATTATAAGTTGTATTATTATTATTATTCTTACGCTGCGTAGGCCGTAGGCCGAGCTCTAAGAGCAAGCAGTACATCTTCTGTTCTAGTTTATAGTGCCTTTCGGCCTGTTCTTCTTCGCCTCTCGAGTTTCTTTACGAGCGTGCGATACTCCTTCCTTGATTCCTACTGCTGTCTATTCGGAGCTCTTCTCTCTGACCCGGTGACAAAATAGAGGGGTAGGTTGAAGTGCTCAACCGCCAAAGCGTGTGTTAGTAGTATAGAGAGCGCCTAGGCGCTCTCTTAGAACTGGCGGAGCCGGGGTCTTGCCCTCCGGCGCGCCTCGGCTCTCCCTTCCTCTTCCTCCCTTTCTCTTACCTCTTCTTCGCTTTCCTCTCTATCCTCCTTAAGTAATTCTAACGCTAGCCTATATTCCTAAAGTCTTCTAAGCCTGAGTAGCCAGGTAGTGATTCTCGGCGCTAGCTTCCTATTCGCTAGTGCTCCTCTTAGCTCTCTTAAGTCTTCGATACTCTTCCCAAGGGCCCTTGTAAGTGCTTCTCTTATAGGATATCCTAGTAGAACAGTACTAGATACCCCACCGTCTCCCTTCCGCCTACGCACGTATACTATAGTGTTAGCTAGCCTAGTACCCTTCTTATAAAGAGGAAGGCGTTAAGCCCTATTACCCCTGTTCTTGCCTAGACGAGTAGCGAGCTCTTTACCTTAGCGAGCCCTTTATAGACTTTCCTTAGCTCCTAGTTTACTAGGTCTGCCTTATCTAACGCTTCTGTATACCGTGTCGGGTTCTTCTCTCAGGCTCTCTTTCTTTAAGCCTCTAGGCGTTCCTGCCACTCTACAAGCGTAGTATTATATCTGAAACCTCCTCCCTCTATTCCCCACTCTTCTTCCTATGCTTGCCTCGCCCTCTAGAAGCACGGCATCGCTTTTCCTAGCTTTAACGGTCTTCCCCTCCTTCTTCTTAGCTGCGTAGCTATATTCTCGCAAGCACCTTAGATCAGCTTTCCTAGTTAAGACGTTCGGAATTTCTTTTCAAAAGCAGCTACTTAAAGGTTAAGGTAGAGGTCTACTAGGGCGTAGTCTGCCTCTACCTCTAGGCTCTAGATCGGGGTAGCTTTATATACTCCTATTACTACTCGTAAACACTTCAATTATTACGTAGGGAAGCTTCTTACTATCCCCTTTACACTCCCTCCTTTTAGCGTTACGTAGTACCAAGCTGACGCTTCGTATACAATTACACTTCTTATTACTACTACGTATATTTACCTTGCACGGTGGTAATCGACGCCCTACGTCTTACTAGCAAGCCTCGTAAGCGTAAAGGTCTACGTTATAAGCTTCTTCCGTACCCTCTCTCTATACGCTTTCTAGTTTAGTTTCTTATCGAGCTCTACTTTAAAGAACCTTACGTACTCGACCAGTATAAGCCTTGCCTCTCCGAACCGCACTGTTTCTTTCTATAGAGCCCTCGTCCTTATAAAGTGTATAAGTACTATCTTTTCTAGGCTAAAAGCCATCCCTCGCTTATTTGCCTACTTGTTATATACTCCCTAGGCTAACTCGAGTATCCTACAGTTTACCGCTATACTCTTTAATATTATAAGTAGGTTTATGTCGTCTACGAAGCCTACTATAATTAGCCCATCGATCCTCGCTAGGTTATCGTATAGTGTTAAGGCAAAAAGGATAAACAGTATTAGAGATAGTACTAATCCTTACAGTACTCCTTATCCTAGGCTTCTTTTGTCTACGAACCTTCTGTTAAAGAATAGCGTAGCTTTATACCTTAAGAGAAAGCTTCCTATCTAGGTCACTACCTACTATAGCACTTTCTTCTCTCTTAGAGTATAGAGTAGCTATATATAATCTACTCTATCGAATACCTCTACTATATCTAACTAAGCTAGGGACGCGTAGCTCTTATTTTCCTATACTATATATACTCCCTCTATTACTATTCTAATCGCTAGTTCCGTGTTCTAGTGCTTCCGGTTGCCTATTTACATCCCTAGGAGCATTATAGCGTCTTCCGCGAGCTTCGTAAGCCTCTACGCTATTACCTTCTCAAGGATCTTACCTATGGTTAAGAGTAGCGCTATTAGCCGGTAGGCCTCTACTTTACCTTATTCCTCTGTTGTTTTACCTGGTTTTCTAAGTACTACTACTTTCGCATAGTAGAAGTAGGACGGGAAGTGTTATAAGTAGAAGCTTGCTTCCGCTATTACTACGAGCATCTCTCGAAGTGGCTTATTACACGCTTTTAGAAAGCCGTTCGCAAGTATATCGAACCCTGGTGCTTTCTATAGCGCTAATCTCATAACTGCCTTAATACATTTCTTAGTTACCTGCTAGCTTACTTCGTACTCCTGAGAGAAACTCTTAAGGCTCTATTCCCTGTTTAGGATACTAGAGTAGTTAGCTATTGATTCTAGGAAGAACTTCTCTATAAGGATACGAGCCTTATCTTCGTGGTTCTTGCCTTTTACCCCGCTAAGCGAGGTAAGTGTTAGTAGTGTTAGTGCTTCAGGTTTTACGTGTCTTTTAAGGCGTGCCTACTTTTTAAGTGTCCATAGTTTCCTGTCGTCTTTTGCTGCCTCTGTAAGTGCCCCTCTCCAGCTCTTCGTCTTTGCCTTTCTACTTATTATTCGGAGCTCTTGAAGAGCGTCGTCGAGCTATTTCCTTGAGCTTCTCGTACGTAGCTCCCTCCAGGTTCTTTCGCACCTTCTTACTTCGTTCGACGCCTCTTTAACCTCCGTGTTCCACCAAGGTTGCGCTCTCCCTCTATCTGGCTTTTGAAGCGGCGTCGAGGCTCGAGCTATTATAAGTTGTATTTTCTAAATACTAACCTATTATTTCTAATTAATATAACTACGATATATTTCTTAAATTCCTTTAGTATAACATCTTTAGGTAGTGTCTTAAGGAAAGGGGTTTTAATTCGTCTTATAAATCCTGTTAGAACTTGCTATGTCAATGTACTAATCTTATCTAAAATATCATATATTCTCTATATATCTCCTACTTTAGAGTAGCTAGGTTTTTTAATTAGTTAGTGTTTTTATTCTAGTTTCTTCCTTTTAATAGTTTTCTATCTAGTAATTAAGCTAACTAGAGTTATCGTTTTAGGGTTATTACTTACAACTATATATATTATTAAGATAGTTAAGTTAACCCCCTATATTATATAAGGACTCTAAAAATCTAGTTTTTAATTATTAATATATACTTATCGATTTCCTTATTCAAAGGTTTTAAGGAAAGCCTAAGTTTCTCTAACTTCTAGGTCTTTATTCTTTACTTCTTCTTCTAAACTAGAAGATGAATCTAATGTCTCTAATAAACTAGTTAATAGTAGTAATTCGTATTCTACTTAAAGAGGTTACTTAGAATTCATTACTAATTATATATTATAATATTCTTTAAGAAGTAGATCCCTATTATTATTAGTATCTTATATACTACTGATTTCTTTATTATTTTTAATCTAGGTTCTATATCCTTATACCTTAAGCTCCTTATCTATAAGTTTAATACGATTAGTTAAAGCTACCTATTACTAAATAGTAGTATTAATTTATTTCCTTCTCTTAGAGTCTTTCTTCTTACTATATTCATTTACTCTATAACCTAGAAGGCTATAGTTATAATATAAGTTTTACTTACGTTGATAATTTCACTCCTTCTAGGAAAGTCCTTCTTTCTTTAGAAAGGTTTTCTTCTACGTAGCGTTTGCCTCCTTACTATACTTACTAGCGTAAGAGTGCTTCTACTTTCCTAACCCTTTACTCTTTTCTCAGTACCTAGGGTTACTCTTTCTAAATTCGTATAGGCGGTTATTTAGCTAGACGACTTCCTTAATTATACCTATAATAGTTAAGAATTACATATTCTACTTAGCTATTTCCTTATAAATATATACTTTTAATCCTCTATAAAAGAGTTCTATAAGAGCGATAGTATCCTATCCCGACTTTGTTTTATAACGTTGAAATTCATTAGCTTAATCTATTACTAATCCGGTCTAGTATAATTCTAAAAGCTTATATATAGCTATTTAAATTATATTAAAGTCTTTAAAGACTTTTCTAATAGTTGCCTTAAATCCTTTCTAAGATTTAAATATAATCTTAGTTAATTCTATTTTTCTGTCTTTATCTTTATTCTTAAAGAAGTCTTCTAAGTATAGCTAAGCCTATTCTAATACTAATCCCCTAAGGTAGGAGATAGCAAAGATAGTTTATAAGTTATAATTATCTTCGAACTTATTAGAATTAAAGTTAAAGTAGATATCTATTTAGAGAAGGAATAAGTTAAGTTTCTTTCGCTTTCTATAATACGTATCTAGTATCTTAACTTTAATAGATTTAAGTACTTCGACCTTATAGAGCTCGGGGGCGTCCGGTATACTAACATTGTCGTCGTTCCTAGTTAACTATATACTAGTAGGTGTTCTTCTAGTTGTACTTCTAGATATGTCTACGATATTAACTCGACTAGTATTCAGGCTAGCTGTTATAGCAGGGGTTGCTAGGGCCATAGCGACTGAACTTCTAAACAGGTGCTTAAAGTATAACGAAACTTAAATAAACTAAATAAAGATAACTAAGTCTTGAAGGTTAGTATATAGGTAAGAAATACAGATATACTAGGTTATTTACTTAGAAGTAAACTTGTTACTTATATCAAAGATGTTAAATAAGATAATAAGATTAATAACTAAAGTTAAGTATAAAGCTCCTATCTAATAGCAGATATACCAGTCTTATATAGAACTATAGTCTCCCGTTCCAGTCGCTCTAGTCGCTCGCCCTAATCGCTTCAGTCGACAGGCGACTCAGGCGACTCAGGCGACTAGGTCACGTGATGCTTCTTACCAACGGAAATCCATAGATCGCTTAGCTAGTCTAAGGATCCCTCTTTTTACTTATAAGAGTTTCCGATAGTGCTTAACCTGTCAGAGCGCCGCCTGGTCTTCACTTATCACATACTCACACGTGATTCGTAATATATAGATAGGTGACTAAAGCGCTTATTAAGACGCCTAATATCGACATCTGTAAAGTAACATAGGGATTCTTATACGAGGTTATATACAGCCTTATTCCAGAGTAGAAAGAAGTGTCTAAATCGTTATATAATTCTAAAACGTTCTACTTTCTAACTCTTTCTATCTTCCTAAACAAAGACGTTCTAGAGATTATTAAGTAAGACGTGTAAACGGTCTATATTATTAATATATATAATAAATAGTATATCTAAATATATAATATAGAATTCCGTATAGCTGATCGGTATACTAATCGTAATCGATCCTAGAGAGAATACGTAGCCTTTACTAAATTATATACTAATCTAGCCTTTAATACTTTCGTTAATAGAGATATTCTAGACGTGTTTAGTATACGCTAAGTACTGCTTATATCCTATACTTGACTTTCCTCCTGTGCTAGTATTAATTATAACTCTAAAGAAGTGGTCTCGTACGTACTTCTTAGCAGTAGATATAAATACTTCTTCTATAAACTTATAGAATATAGTATCTGGAATTAGTAGTAGAATAAATCCAGTAGAAGCCTGATCTTATACCAGGTTTATTAAACCGGTAGTAAGAGTTTATATACTCGAATTATTAATATATTCGACAGAAGTAATTAAGTAGTAGATAACCTCGTAGTAGATAACGTTACTATTCGAATCACTTCTACTATCCTCTATTACTATCGTCTAAAGTGTTTTAGCTATATCTTCTTCTTCTATATATTCGATATTAGTAATATAAGTACAGTAGATCTTCTTAACAAAGCTACTATCCTTTCTATAGAAGTTGATTCTATTATTCTTTTGCTATTTAGTAAAGTAACGATTCTACTCTTCTTAAGTATAGTTCTAGGATCGATAGCCTTCCTTTCTACATATATAACACTTATTACTCTTACCTTTGTACTAGTAGCTATAAGAATTACTAGAATTGTTATACTTATAGAAGTGACGATCGGTTATTAAAGTCTTAGTATTTAATACGTAGCTTACTTCGTAATTACAAATAGAGCTTCGTAAAAGAGTAATAGTGCTTTGAAGTAACGAGTTTTATAGTAAGTATAACGAAACTCAAACGAACTAAACAAAGATAACTAAGTCTCGA
This sequence comes from Calycina herbarum, assembly GCA_001414485.1. Taxonomy (NCBI): domain Eukaryota; kingdom Fungi; phylum Ascomycota; class Leotiomycetes; order Helotiales; family Pezizellaceae; genus Calycina; species Calycina herbarum. The sequence goes on from LLEY01000012.1 coordinate 608,422, forward strand.
AGGTTAGTATATAGATAAGAAGTATAGATACGCTAGGTTATTTACTTAGAAGTAAACTCGTTACTTATATTAAAGATATTAAACAAGATAATAAGATTAATAACTAAAGTTAAATACGAAGCTCCTATCTAATAGTAGATATACTAGTTCTATATAGAACCTTCGTACCTTCTAGCTACTATAGTCGATCTATCTAACTATAGTCGACATAGTTAACTCGTCGGCTATGTCGCTTACCTTTCTAGTTATATGATTTATAACTAACTTCTAATAATAAGATCCTAGAATCTCTAAATACCTTCTATATTATAGATTCCCTTCTATATTATCTTCTATTTCCTAGACGTTATACTTTATTCTATTAAAACGCTATCTAGACTACTTATTATATAAACGTGATTTATAACACTATTCCCTTCTTAGACTAGCGTATCCCTATACTTAAGTATAGCCTAAGAAATATTATTAAAGAGCTATTAGCTCTCTCGATTTTAATATATATACTACCTACACCTCTAAATATAAACGCTAGATTAAACTTATAAAATATATTAATAAATCTAGCGAAGAGATAGCTTCTTATACTCGATATAAACGTTCTAGACAAAGATATATAGCTATAGCTTCAACCTCGGAGGTTAATAAATATTCTAAGTATATAAGATAAAAGAAATCCTATAATATTAAGTTATAAAATCAAATACTTTTACTTTCTAACTAGTCTTTAATTAACTAGTAATAATAAAAATTAAAAGACGAAGAAGAACGGGCTTAGCAGTCCTAATAGAAGGCGGCTACTAAGGTTCTTCGTTTATAAAAACTTTAGTACTAACTCGATAAGCGAGAACAGCAGCTGATTTACTCTAGTCTAAACTCTATAACTAAACTAGAGAAGAAAGAGAAGAGAGAGAGAAAAGATAAAGAAAGATAGAAAGAGAAAGAGTATAGAAAGAAAGAGGCTACTAGGCTAGCTACTCTTCCTACCTCTAACTCTACCTTTGACCTAGGTCTTAACCCTATCTTCCTAAAATCTTTTTCTCCTAATTATAAGATATAGATAACTCTAGGTTTTAATAGTAGAATTCCTAAAGTTCTCTTAAGTAATAGTTAAGATTACTTTTTAGTTCTTAAGTGTTTTCTAAGTATAAGTAATCTAACTATTTTACTAAATACTTAACTTATTCTCTAATAGGTTTATAGTTAAGAATCCTCTTAACTTTATATTTAGTGTTTAAGTTTACTAGTTAAATTTCTATAATTAGAGCTAGTAGTGCTCCTAGTAGTACTAGTCTAAGTAAGGATATATAGAATACTAGGTAGATGTTTATTATCTTTAGTAGTACTAATTTATAATTTAAAGGTCTCTTAACTTATTTGATTTTAAATAGTCTAAGTTTCTTATAATCTAGTTTATTACTTAGTCTCTTTATATTAACATTTTTTTATACTAAGTAGACTTTATCCCTCTCTTTTAGTATTAGCTCTTAACTATATCGTTTATTATAATAGTACGTGTTTCTTTCTACTACGAATTACAGGTCCTCTATAAGTTCTTTATATAAGCTTTTAATTTTTAAGACGTGAATATAAGTAAGTTAGTTATTAATAGTTATAGACAGCGGTTCTTAATATACTAATAATTTATATCTATAGTTAGTATAGAATAGTATAATAAGTGTTATTTCTATTACTAAACTATTATAAATAAACTATACTAAAAACAGTAGTTCTACTTAGTTATTTTACTAGTAGTTTATATAATAATAAAGGTATATTTTAACTACTTAATTTATCCTTTTATTTCCTTTATTTATTTAAGAGTAAAAGACTATAAAAAGCTTTCTTTTTATACTTAATTATTCTATAAGAGTAATCTAAAATTTTAAGATAAAGAGCTTATCTCTATCTAAGAGTATCTCTTTAAGTAGTCTATATCTTAAGACTACTTCTCTAAGGAATATAAATACTAATTCCTTAGCTATACTTAACTCTATATATACTATTAGAATTATATACTTTATAAGTTGTTTTATAATAACTAGGATTATATTATACTTAACTCCTATTATTAGATCTTTAGATTTTAATAGTTTAATAATAAAATCTATAAATATTAATTTCTAAGATATCTATAGTATTAGAGTAGTATTTATCTATCTATAAAGAGTATAGTAGAAAGCCTTATTCCTAGTATAGGTATTATATTCTACTATTACTTTCTTAACTATTATAGATAATCGATTAATATAGTAGTATTATCTTATACTTTAGAGAGTTCTACGAATTCCTTAGTAGCTATAAGTAGGCGTAGTATAGTATTCTTATATAAACTCCTTTATATATAAACTAGGAACCTATAATTTCCTTTTTATATACTAGTTATAACCTTTATATATGTTTTAGATTTTATTTATTTAGATGTTGTTTATTACTACTATTTTATATATAATAGGTACTAAGTCTCTATTATTAAGAGTTTTTAAGATTATAATCTTTTTATACTCTTTATCTCTCTTATATCTAGGTTTCTAGCTAAGAATATTAGCTTAAGCGTTTAATATTTCTTTTATATATTATATAATAATATTAAACCTTTCTAATATCTTTAACTATCTAGCTAACTATTTTATTATAAGTTTCTTAGTTATAATAATTCGTTAATTAGATTAGTAGTAACGTAGTTTATTAGCGAGTCGATTATATTACTAAGTCGATTACTTTTCCTTAGTATAAAACTTTATATCTAAATAAATCAACTATAATATATTAAATTAAATATCGCTCTTAGGATCTAACGAACTAGATATATCTATAACTTCTTAACAAGTTCGTATATTATAACTAGCTTTTCTATAAGTTCTATAACACTGCTTAGAAGGTTACCTCTTCTTATAACTAATCTCTATCTTACGTACGTCGCGTCGTACTTACTTATCTATATCCTTCTATACTAAAATATCCTATATATTCTCTACTATAAGTGTTCTCTCTTAATAGATCGAGTCTTTTTAGCTTTATAGCTTTTACTTAGAGCTTTATTTACTATACGAAGAGTATAAACCTCTGTAGACAAAAGAGTTATCTTATATACTATTCGCTTTATACTCTTTACTAATATAGTAACTGTTTAAAAAAGTAGAGTTAGTAAGCTTCCTTAGTAACAGGCTATACGATTTCGTATAAGAGTTGATTATAAAAGTACTTTAGTTAGATTAGAAAAGGTTTAGAATATCTAAGAGAGAGAGTTAGCACTAGATAGCCGAGAAAGAGTTAGAGTCTATAATCTTATATTAAGCTTTAAAAGTACTACTTATAAGTTAAAAGGCACTAGACCGGCTCTACGGAATCTAGTCTAATAGTTTAAGACTGTTATTATTTCCTTATATACTATTATAAAAGCTAGAAAGAACTCGACCTTTATAATATAGTTAATATAAGCTTTAATAAACGTCTTAATCTACCTACTATACACCTGTTTTAATATACTAAAGTACTTAATATTAAATAGCTAGGTTAGATAGAATAAATAAAAAGGTAGTCTAAGAGTAATAATATTATATATCTTATAGTACTCTTAGAACTCAGCTGATTTATAACTCTTATATCTATCTAAGACTAGTATTCGATATAGACTCTTTATATAAGTAGTAGTATATTTATTAAAGTACTTTAACTATTCTAGACCTGTTTTATTATTTATCTAACTATTACTTGTCGGTTTAATAACCTAGTCGAGTAGAAGGCCGCCGTCGGTATACTAGTTAGAGAGATAGTTCTTACTCTAAACTACTAAGAATAGAGAAACACTCTAGCTCTTTCTATTAATATAAGTAATTACTATAGCTTATTTCTAATTACCTAGCTGAACTGTCTTATCTCTACTACGCTAATCTATATAGATAATAACTATTCTAGAATAAATAATATCTATTATAAACCCGGTTTCGTTAAAGTTATAAAAGTCGTAGTCTAAAACCTTATACTTCGCTCGTATATTTATAATAAGTCGAAAGTACGTGCTAATTAGCTCTAGATCTTCGTATAAGACTCTTTAGAAATTATAAACGCGATTAAAACATATTTTAAGATCTAGTTATTATTATATAAATCGATATATCTAGAGCTTACTAACGCGTCTTCTCTCTCGCGATTTAAGAATAAAATTAGCTATATCTTCTATACTAGCTAGCTAGGGTATAAATCCTCTAGAATCTATATCGAGTATATTCTAAATAATTACTTCCTTTTCTAACTTAGTTAACTTATAATAATTAGCTTTAGAATTAGAGCAGTAGGTTTAGTTAGCTATTCTATTAAAAAGAGTCGTATATAGTACTTTATAAATCTTTACTATAGAGTATTTACTTAGTTTTTTAGACGATAATATAATAGTACGAAATAGATAATACTATAAAAGAGGTATATAGAAGTACGTTCCGTAGAATAATATACTTAGATACTAGGCTCTAAATACGAAGGAAAAGATCAAATTAACCTTTCCCGATACTAAGAGTAAGAGTATCTATATATAAAAGGGTTCGGATAATAATAATAGACTTAGAGGTTCGAACCGGACATTTCTAATACTCGAATACATATCCTGTCTAGTATATATACAACCTTAGTAACTCTTATTCCTAATAGCGGGCTATTATATCCCTCTCTTGAAAAAGACTCGTCCTCGAGGCTTCGTATTATAGTCGGGGCGGTATCGGGGTTGTTTTTGGTAGTGACTCGGTTGTTAGTTCTTATCTACCTCTTATACTTAGATCTATTTAGAGAGAAGTCGGAGCGGTCCCGGTTCGTCTAGATATTTAGTATAGAAGTCTCTTAGAAGGTACAGCGAACCTTGAAAATTATTAGTAGAATACTAGATAGGGTCTATATCGTAACTAACCTATCTAATCTAGTATTATAGTTATCTTCTAAAAAGTCTACTGCTGAGAATTTCTTGAACTTCCTATTTTTATATACTTTAAACGATTTCTAGGGGCGGCTCTAGAGCTTCTTATTTAGGTAAGAGAGTATTTAGATCCTTAGATAGTACGTCTATAGCGAAAACATTATAGATTAACGATTCTTTTAGGAGTTTTAGTTTATAAGAGTGTTCTATACGTTCTAGTATTTTAAAGAGTCTAGTCTACTATTTAGCTAGCTTTCGGCTAGGTCGATTTATCTTAAGGTTTTTAGTCGATAAGTAAACTCTATTACTAATATCCTAGTTAATAGCTCTTCGGTGCTAATTCGTACTATCTTATATTCTCTACTAGGCTTCGCTTATGTTGTCTTTAGCTACGTTTTAGGCAGAGTATATACGTGTAGCTATCTTAACTGCCTTATTATAATTTAGTCGTTCTCGGGGAATAGAGATCCTAGGAGTATTTTAATCCTACGAGGTTTGCGAATTTAGCTCGAACTTAAGCTAATAAGAGGTTATACTAATAGACGAGTATAGAAGGGTTATTTATACTCTGTCTATAAAGGGGATTAACTCGCTCTAGTTATCCTAATAGTAGGTTACGAAAGGCCTTAGCCTCTAATCGATATATTAGTTTATAATCTCTGTCTAACTATCTATTTATTTATAGTAAGCTATAAAGAGTTTAAGCTTAATACTAATAATACGATAGAATTCCGTCTAAAAAGCTAAGACGAATTAAGGTTCTCTATCCAACGTAATCGATTTAAAGTAGTAACTAAAATAATAGATCTATTATATAAAAAGCTAAGCTAATCCTCTAGCGTCGATAGTAAAGTAGCAGAGTATAGACACCGAATCCTTTCTAAAGCAGTTAATAAATACTAGTATAGTATTATATCCGTGCTTATTCTTAGGAAATAACTTAAAGTCTATATATATATACTATATCGAGTAATCTAGTACTAGTAGTAGGTAGAGGAATCCTTATTATTTAGTCTATCGAGGATAAGAGTATTTACAAGCTCGGTAGTTAGCTATGTATAGTTTATAGTCTAAACCTATACTTACCTAGTAGTAGGTAGATACTAGTAACTAGTATATCTTTCAAGTACCTAGGTAAGTACTAGATATTTAGTCGTAGGCTTCCTAGATCAAATTCGTATAGAGTTCGGTATTTCTTTTAATATAAAGCTATCCTCTAAATAGGAGTAAATTGTCGAACAAGATAGTATAACTATTCTTAAGTTCTCTACGTTCCTTCTTAAATAATTACGTATTAGCCGTCCTTAGCTTCTAAATTAGATCTAATCTAAACTTAGGAATAATATCTAACTTAATTATAGAAAGAGATATTACTTAAAAGGTCTAAGTAAGATCGGCGTTGATTTAGAGGTTAAGCTTAATAGGTCTAAGAAGGGTACGCGAGCGACTATCTAACTTAACTTAATCTTATATTCTAATATCTTACTCCTATCTAGTTAGTATATCTACCTTTTAATTATTCTTTCTAGATATAAATCAGATCTAGAAATTAAAGTTAGAGAGGAATTCCATCTATTATACTTGCTTAGAAGTAAGTAGCTTCGTTATTATAAAGTATTTTAAAGATCTATAGTCTAAGAAGACGTTAATATAGTTCTAATACGACATAAGTTCGAGTTACTATTTTCTAAACGCTTCTATAATTATAAACAGTTCCTTATTATAGATTTCCTAATTCGTTTCGTATCTGACTAGGACGTGGGAATAGAAACCTATAGAATACTAACAATTACCGTATTATTAAGAGAATATGCCTACTATTACTCTATTAGAAGAGTCTGTCTCTAGCTTTATAGGACATTCGAGGTCGAAGTAGTATAAGGCTTAAATTAAGAGTAGCTAGATCTATAATTCTTTAAAGGCTTCTTCGTATTCAGGTGTCTACTAAAACAGCTCTAAAGAGCGTGTTATAGTAGTTAGAGGTTTTACGATTTTGCTAAAGTTCTTAATAAATTATCTATAGAAACTATAAAAGCCTAGATAGGACTTTACACCTGTTATAGTACTAGGTCGGGCCTAGTTACGTAGAGATTCTACTTTCTTAGGGTCTACTTCGAGTCCTTTCGTAGTTAATATATAACTGAGATATTTAACTCAGGTAATACTAAATTCGCTTTTCTTAATATCTACTTAGAGTCTTATATAACGAAACTCAAACGAACTAAACAAAGATAACTAAGTCTCGAAGGTTAGTATATAGATAAGAAGTATAGATACGCTAGGTTGTTTACTTAGAAGTGAACTCGTTACTTATATTAAAGATATTAAATAAGATAATAAGATTAATAACTAAAGTTAAGTATAAAGCTCCTATCTAATAGCAGATGTGCTAGTCTTATATAGAATCTTTCGTTTATGTTTAGAGTCCTACTTAGTAGGAGTCTCGAAGATAGAGTCCGACTCTATTTCTAAGGCTTCTTAAAACTAGACTCTATTACCTAACTGCTTCTAACTAAGTTATATAATATAACTATAATAAGATCCTAGGATTATATATCTTACTATATCTAATCCTTCCTTCCTTCTAGGGTTACAATAGTGCTCGTCCTATTAGGGCGTCGCCTGGACTTCACTTCGTCACGTGCTAGCACGTGATTCGTGACACTATCCCCTTCTTAGCCTAGCGTATCTCTACGCTAGAATACAAACCTAAAATATGTCCGTTAGAAAGATATCGACCTTTCTTTATACGTAAACATATCCTCTTTATATACTAAATAAAAAGAGCGTTTAGCTCTTACTATACGAATCGAATCTATATAACGTCTAGCTAAGACCTGCTCTTTCTATTGTAAACAGTCCTGTCGATGTTTTCTAGAGCTTTCTAAATCCTCTCGCTATTCTAAGTATATTCGGTTAAAAAGGTCCTATAATAGTCCTAGTTATCTTATCGTCTCTGTCTCTAGGCCTCGGAAACCTGTGTATCGATTCTTCTTTAGTCCTAAGCGTAAACGATTCCCTCTTACTCCTCTAAGTCCTCCTTCTTCGAGTTCTCCTCCTTCGAGTCCTCCTCTCGAGTCCTCTTCTACCTGGTTTCCTACCTTCGAGATAGCTCCTTTTATTAAACGAGTACTTTCTAATAATATATCTCTGTCTAACCCTAGTCCCGAGTTCTAGGCAGCTCTAGGTTTCGTTAGTAGAACTTCTGAAGTTCCCTTAAATAGTAGTTAAGGTTGTTTTTTAGTTTCTATATATTTTCTAAATATAAGTAGTCTAACTATTTAATTAAGTACTTAACTTTACCTCTAACGATCTTATAGTTAAGAATCCTTTTAACTTCGTATTCGGTATTTAGATTAACTAGTTGAATTTCTATAAATAGAGCTAGTAGTGCTCCTAGTAGTGCTAGTTTAAGTAAGGATATATAGAATACTAGGTAGATGTTTATTATCTTTAGTAACGCTAATTTATAATTTAAAGGTTTCTTAACTCGTTTGATTTTAAATAGTCTAAGTTTTTTATAATCTAGTTTATTACTTAGTCTTTTTATATTAATGTTTTTTTATACTAAGTAGACTTTATCTTCCTCTTTTAGTATTAGCTCTTAACTACGTCGTTTATTATAGTAGTATATGTTTCTTTCTATAATAAACTATAAATCTTTTATAAGTTTCTTATATAATTCTTTAATTTTTAAGACCTAAATATAAGTAAGCTAGTTATCGATAGTTATAGATAGTAGTTCTTGATATACTAATAATTTATATCTAAAGTTAGTATAGAATAGTATAATAAGTGTTATTTCTATTACTAAACTATTATAGGTAAACTATGCTAAGAGTAGCAGTTCTACCTAGTTGTTTTACTAGTAGTTTATATAATAATAAAGATATGTTTCTACTACTTAGTTTATATGTTTATTTCCTTTATTTATTTAAGAGTAAAAAGCTATAGAGAGCTTTCTTTTCACACCTAATCGTTTTATAAGAGCGATCTAAAATTTCAAGGTAAAGAGTTTATCTCTGTCTAAGAGTATTTCTTTAGATAGTCTATATTTTAAGACTACTTCTCTAAGGAATATAAATACTAATTTCTTAGCTATACTTAATTCTATATATACTACTAAAATTATATATTTCGTAAGTTGTTCTATAATAACTAGGATTAAGTTATACTTAACTTCTATTATTAGATCTTTAGATTTTAGTAACTTAATAATAAAATCTATAGATATTGATTTCTAAGGTATTTATAGTATTAGAGTAGTATTTATCTGTTTATAAGAAGTATAGTAGGAAGCCTTATTCCTAGTATAGGTATTATATTCTACTATTACTTCCTTAACTATCGTAGATAACTGATTAATATAGTAGTATTATCTTATTCTCTAGAGAGTTCTACGAATTCCTTAGTAGCTATAAGTAGGCGTAGTATAGTATTCTTATATAAATTCCTTTATATATAAGCTAGGGACCTATAATTTCCCCTTTATATACTAGTTATAACCTTTATATATATTCTAAATTTTATTTATCTAAATATTATTTATTACTATAATTTTATATATAATAGGTACTAAGTCTCTATTCTTAAGAGTTTTTAAGATTATAATCTTCTTATACTCTTTGTTTCCCTCGTATCTAGGTTTCTGGCTAAGAGTATTAGCTTAAGTATTTAACGTTCTCTTTATATATTAAATAATAATATTAAATCCTTCTAATATCTCTGACTATTTAGCTAATTATTTAGTTATAAGTTCCTTAGTTATTATAAATGTCTTAAGATTCTTATAGTTAGATAGAACTATAACTAGGTGTTTTACTAGCTATAAATAAATTCTCTAGTATTCTAAAGCTAATACTATAGTAAGTAATTCTTTATTAAAGATACTATAGTTCTATTATACTAGGTTAAATATTTTAGAATAATATATAATAAATATAAGTTTTCCCTTTTTATTTAATTATAGGTAAATTATACCTACTAATATATCTAAGGCGTCTATTTCGATTATACTTAGTTTTTCTATATTAAAATCGTATAAAATAGGTTTTTCTATAAACCTTGCTTTAATTTTCTAAAAAGTATTCTCTACTTATTTATTCTATATAAACTTAATAGCTTTCTTAACTAGTACTAACATTAGTTTAGTAATCTTTATATAGTCTTATATAAACGGACAGCAAAAGTTTATAAATCTAAGAAAAGACTATACGTCTTTTATATTCTCTAGTAATTTCTAGTTTAAGATGTCTTAGATCTTTACTAGATCTATTTCTATTTTCCCTAGACTAAATACTTATCTTAGGAAAAGTGTCTAAGTTACTCTAAACTCGTATTTTAAGAGTTTTAACTAAGAGTTTACTTTTATAAGTTATTATAAAACTTCTCTAATATATCTCTTATATTCTTCTTCTTTTTTTAAGAAGATTAGGATATTATTTAGGTAATAAATTACTATTACTTTTAGAAGATCTCTTAAAATATTATTATTTTATCTCTAATATATAGCTAGTATATTATAAAGTTTAAATAGTATAACTATATATTTATAAAGGTCTGATAGTAAGGTAAATACTGTCTTCTATTCGTCTCTGGTTTTTATTTATATAAGTTTATAGACGTTTTATTAATCTAGTTTTATAAATCGTACTACCTTACCTAACTTATCTTATAAGTATTAGTTAGGTAGTAGTAGATAAGCGTCCTTAACTATAGTATAATTTACTTCCTAATAATTAATATATACTCTTCTATCTAGGTTGTCTTTCTTCTTAATAATAAGTATATTTAAGGTAATTAGTAACTTAGATCTTCTAATATATCCCTTTTTAATACCTTCTTTTATATAACTTTCTATCCTCTATAAGCTTTTCTAGTTATATAACCGAAGCTTCTACTTTAAGAAGTAATAACCCTCTTTTAATTTAATCTTATAATCTTATAAGCGATGTTCTAGTAAGGCTTATAAGTCTTCTAGGTTTTTAAACAAAGCTCTAAATTCTCTATACTATATAGGTATTTCGTTATCAGCTTTCTTACTAACCTGTAGAGGACCTTAGGTAAGGTGTTCTAGTGTCTTAGAAGAGGTAGTACTAACCTCGTTCTAGCCTTATAGTTATAATTATAAACCTATATAATTATATCGACTAAAGGTTATTTTTTAATCCTTCTAGTTAATATCTAGATTATATTCTCGAATCTATAGTATATTAAGTATTACTTCTTTATTTCCTATTTTAATAATATTAAATTATATATCTAAGTAGTATCCTTTAATAGTAACTCTTATTAGAATAGTTTACTAATCGATAATTCTATTCTAGTATACTACGTCTGTTTCGTTAACTACTCCTAAGTAGTAAGGTATTATACTCTTAATTAGGACGTTCAGCTTCTTCTAAGCTACTAGGGAAAGGAAATTACTCGTTACTCTAGAATTAATTAAGACTCGGAGTTCCTTTCCTCTTATCCTTATTATTACTATAAGTTGATTTTCTCTAGATATAGCGTTTAACTCTTCTATAGTAGTATAATTTTCTAGTTTAATATAATAAACCTTGAATCTTCTTTCTCTATTATCTCCTTTTTAAGAACTTAGGAAGAATATTACTTTTTCATCGTTAGAAAAAGCTACTTCGTATATTAGACTATCTTCTACAGTTCTCTTCGGTTCTAGAAGTGTTTCTATAAAACGTCTTTTTATAAACTAGTCTAAAGATACTCGTAGTTTATACCAAACCTATTTAATAGTTGCTCTATATAAGGTTTTAGTAGTCTATCGCTTACCTCTTATAGGTTAGTAGAATTCCTAGATTAGGTTAGCCTAGAGGTCTATCTTAGTAACTCTGAATATTTACTAGTCTCTTAATCCTTTGAATACTATTACAACTCCCTTTTCAACTCTTAATACCTAATATTTCTTATTAATTTCTAACTTATAGTCTTAACTAGAGAGGTAGGTAGTTATGTCTAACTTTAGATATCTGTCGTATTCGTTAAATCCCTCTAGGTAATACTACTACTATTTAGCGGTATTATTCTTTAAATTAGTAACCTTCTATAGATCCCCCTTCTCTAGGTAGTTATTCGGTATTATCTGTTCTAGTTCTAGCTTCTTAAACTTAATAGTTTCTTTGTTATCGATAGAGCTAACTATAGTTACTTAATCTTAATTATTCCTTACTATTTTATAAGTAGTTAAGATAGTAGGATTGATTTCTTAAGTAGAATATAGGCTCTAGAAATCAGGTTTCTAGCCTTTTATATAAACTTATTGATTTCCTCTCTTAAAGGTTCTGATAAATGCCTATGTTTCCTCTTTTTTAGGTTTATATATTCTAGGATTTACCTCTAATAAGTTAGATTCTAACTCTAATAACTCTAATAAACTTGTTAATAGTAGTAATTTATATTCTACTTAAAAGAGTAATTCGTAATCTATTTCCGACTATGTATTATAATATTCTTTAAGTAATAGATCTCTATTATTATTAGTATCTTATACCTTACTAACTTATAACTTAATTCCTTCGTTTAACTATAAGTATATAGCGCCTACTATTATATTTATAGCGTCTGTTTCGATTTATATACTATATCCTCGAGCTTCGAGTTCCTTGTCTATAAGTTTAATTTTATTAAGTAATACTACTTTCTTATAGACTGTAGCGTTAATTCGTCTCTTCCTATTTAAGTCTTTCTTCTTACTATACTTATTTACTCTATAGCTAGGGAGGCTACAGTTATAACATAAGTTCTACTTACGTCGACGATTTCGCTTCTCCTAGGAAAGTCCTCCTTTCCTTGGAAAGGTTTTCTTCTATATAGCGTTTACCTCTTTACTATGTTTAGCGTAGGAGTGTTTCCACTTTCCTAACCCTTAGCTCTTTTCTCCGTGCTTAGAGTTACTCTTTCTAAATTCATATAGGCGGTTGTCTAGTTAAACGACTTCCTTAATTATATCTATAATAGTTAAGAATTATATATTCTACTTAGCTATTTCCTTATAGATATATATCTTTAATCCTTTATAAAAGAGTTTTATAAGAGCGATCGTATTCTATCCTAACTTCGTTCTATAACGTTAAAATTCATTAGTATAATCTATTACTAATCCGGTCTAGTATAATTCTAAAAGCTTATATACAGCTATTTAGATTATATTAAAGTCTTTAAAGACTTTTCTAATAGTTGTCTTAAATCCTCTCTAAGATTTAAATATAATCTTAGTTAATTCTATCTTTCTATTTTTATTCTTATTCTTAAAGAAATCCTCTAAGTATAGCTAAGCCTATTCTAATACTAATCCTCTAAGATAGAAGATAGTAAAGATAGTTTATAAATTATAATTACCTTCGAACTTATTAGCGTTAAAGTTAAAATAGATGTCTATTTAGAGAAGGAATAAGTCGAGTTCCTTTCGCTTCCTATAATACGTATCTAGTATTTTAACTTTAATAGATTCAAGTGCTTCGACCTTATAAAGCTCGGGGGCGTCTAGTATACTAATATTATCGTCGTTCCTAGTTAACTATATACCGGTAGGTGTTCTTCCAGTTACACTTCTAGATGTTCCTACAACGTTAACTTAACTAGTATTCAAGCTAGCTGTTACAGAGGTTGCTAGGGCTATAGCGACTGAACTTCTAAGTAGGTGCTTAAAGTATAACGAAACTTAAATAAACTAAATAAAGATAACTAAGTCTTAAAGGTTAGTATATAGATAAGAAGTATAGATACGCCGGGTTATTTACTTAGAAGTGAACTCGTTACTTATATTAAAGATATTAAATAAGATAATAAGATTAATAACTAAAGTTAAGTACGAAGCTCCTATCTAATAGTAGACGTGCTAGTCTTATATAGAATCTTTCGTTTATGTTTAGAGTCCTACTTAGCAGGAGTCCCGAAGATAGAGTCCGACTCTATTTCTAGGGCTCTTTAAAACTGGACTCTATTACCTAACTACTTCTAACCGAGTTACGTAATATAACTATAATAAGATCCTAGGATTATATATCTTACTATATCTAATCCTTCCTTCCTTCTAGGGTTATAATAGTGCTCGTTCTATTAGAGCGTCGCCTGGACTTCACTTCGTCACGTGCTAGCACGTGATTCGTGACATCCTGCTTCTTAGAGCCGATTTAGAACCTTTCTAACTTATTCCTTATATTCTTTGATACTGTCTAAATAAATTAATATATCGTCTAGGTAAGCGATATAGAAGTTATCTAGATATTCGATTAAGACGTCGTTTATATAACGTTAGTAGGTAGCGGGTCTATTATAGAGTCTAAAAGGAAGGACCTTATATTTGTATATTCTATACCTAGTTCTAAACGTAGTTATCTCTTCTAAGTCTAGGTCTATTTAGATATAATAGAAAGCTTAGTATATATCTAACTTAGTAAAGATCTTAGCTTTCCTTAATCTCGAAAGGAGTTCGTTGATACGAGGAATCGGGTAGAGGTCGTTTTAGATAAGAGTCTTTAGCTTCTAATAATCGATATAGAACCGTAGCTTATCGCTATTAGGCTTTTTAACGAAGAGTACTAGTAAGGTGAAAGGACTATTACTATTAACGATAAATCCTTTATTTAAATTATTAATAAGGTACTCTTTCGTCGCTTATAGCTCTACGGTTAACTATCGATATAGCAGAGAGTAGGAGGTAAGAAGAGGTTCGTTTAAGGTGATTTTATAGTTATATACGTAGTAAGAGAGAAGTTTATCCGAGGCTGCTTTTAAGAATATATTCTAGAACAACGAGTAATATTAAGAGAGTCGGGACTATATTAGGTCCGTAGTCTTAGTATTATCTAAGAGTAGAGCTAATCTTTCGTTAATAATCCGATCTAATTTATAGATACTTGTTATAAAGAACTCGGTATCGGGTTACTTTATATTAAAATATAAAGTATTTATACTTATTTTACTAATAAAAGAGTATAGGGTCTGATCTGTCTAAGCTATACTAGCAGGTCGGAGAGTATTCGGAGCAGAGTCGGAGGGACAGATATCGGGAGTTAATATTATAGATAATAGTAATAACTTAGCTAAGAGCTTACTATTCCTTCGCTTTTTATCTTAATAGAGGGCGTGATCTCTTTAGTTCGTATCTGACTATATATTTAAATAAGACTTCTAGTTCTAGCTAGAAGTTAGAGAAAGTAAGATTTCCTTTCTAAAGTAAGGAGTTAGTAGGGTTTCAGCTAGCTAAATAAGTTGATTCCTAGCAAAGTCGAGGAGAATATTAAAATGTTTTAACTATTTGTTTCTAATAATTAGGTCTTATTATCTAAGGTCTAGGACGATAAAGAGGCAGTTTTAGATACGACGTTAATCTAGGTTTAGATATAGTCGTATAAACTATATTACTTTACTCTTAATACTACTATTATATCTACGAATAGACACCGAGTAGAGTAGTTTTCGAATCTGTATATCTAACGATTAGAATAGCTATAGAGCTAGAGGTCGATTTAAGAATAAGAATCTATTCGCTTCTATATCTATTAAGGCTCGAGTTTTAATACCGTATCTATATATACTAAGTGTTATATTCGTAAGGAATTAGTTTCCTTCTATAAGTCTAGAAAGGTTAAGATTCGATAGATTATATTTATATAGGCCTAGGAAGGAGTCTTTACCTAGGCTGCCTCGTTTTCTCTCTAATTTAGGTTAGAATCGAGGTACTTTACAAGGACTTATAAGTTATCTTCGTCTGCTTCTTAGACTATTTCTTTGATACTAGGTAGCTAAGAGTAGTCGGTTTTATAGTACCTAGGCTTACTATAGTAGTAGCACGTCGTACCGGCTAGGACTCGGTCTAGAGTCTTTTAGCGTTCGCTAGTAGAGGTAGTTTTAAATATTCTTAAAGTAGTCTAAACAGTAGAGAAGGATCCGCTTATAAGTAGTGAGAGTTTCGGTGTTAAACTAGATAAGGATTGAAAAGTAGTCTTTTTAACCGAAGTGTTTATACCGACTAGCTTAGTCGTGTTAGCTATATATAACTTAGCGTTTCAGCGTCGTTCCTTATCTAAGATTAGGAGATCTACTACTATTTCAACAAAGTTATAATTCTAACGTCTCTTAAGTATAGTAGCCGAGTTTCGTAGCTATAGTGTAATTTTCTTCTATATATAGAAGAATCGTTCTAACTCTAGTATCTCTCTAAGTATAGCTATACTTAAAAAGCGACCTCTGAAGTTAGTAAACGTTTCTCTAGTATAATCTTTTCTACCTATCTATAAGGCCTAGAAAGCGTTCTATATATCCTTTATCTTATATCTGGTTAAGAAATATAAATCTAAAAGTTTAATTATATCTTAATAATCGTAGAAAGTAATATAAATCGACTTAGACTAGTATCGGGGCTTAAGGTAGTTCCTAGTAATTCTAGTAGTTATTCTCTAGATAAGAGCTTTTCGAGTCGGGCTTGTATTATAATAATCGGTATTTACTAGAAGTCTATTATATACTAATATCTTCTATTATTAGTATATTAGTAATATACTATTATTTAAAGGTTTAATTTTTTCTATAATTTTGCTTTTAGTAGGTCGGAGGGTATTCGGACTATATTCAGGGTTATATAGAGTAGTCTACTGTTAAGAGAAGGTATTAGAGGCAGGTTCGCTTCTTAAGCGAAAGGGGTCTAGTATAGTGCTTAGAATAGAAGGAGAGTTATAGTCGGTTTCGGGTCGGGAAGGTTAAGAGACTCTGATTTATTCTTAGAGTTCTTTTATAATAGATTCTAACTATCTAAACCGATAGTTATTATTTTAAAGTTCTTCTTCTAATTCTTATACTATACTCTATATCTCATCTATATTAGAAAAGTCTCGTAGGTCTCTGAGGTTTCGGGCTAGGCCCTTGCCTTTGTTATTTCTTAACTTTTTAGGTTTAGGTATACGATTACGGTTTAGTACGTATTTAGAGAGAGGCTTACTAGTTTCTCTAGTAGGTTATTTAACGCTCTCTAGCGGAGCTTAGAAGAGACCTAGGGTCGCTTCTTAGTTTAATATACTCGATATCGTTAAGAGAGGGTTTAGAGGTAGATTCGAGAGCCTTCTAAGTAACTTAATACCGACTTTCTAAACCTTATATAGTAATCTCTATATAGAGAGGGTTATTTAAAGTCTTAGGAATCCTTAGCGTCTTCTACTTTCTTAACATATTAGAGAATACGCTTCTTACTAGCTAACTAATAGATATTAAACTCTAATATTACTAGCTGTCTATAAACTAGTAATTTAAGGTTGTTATTATACTGATCTAAATCTAGGCTAAATCGAATTTAATATAAAACGTTAACACGCTTAGTAAGATATTATAATAGGCCGTCTCTAGCAGAGTCGAATTTAATCTTTTAATATAATAGTATAAAATAGATAATACTATAAAAGAGGTATATAGAAGTGTATTCTATAGAATAATATACTTAGATACTAGGCTCTAAATATAAAGGAAAAGATTAAATTAACTTTTTCTAATACTAAGAGTAAGAGTATCTATATATAAAAAGGTTCGGATAATAATAATAGACTTAGAGGTCTGAACCAGATATTCCTAATACTCGAATACGTATCCTATCTAGTATATACGTAACCTTAGTAACTTTTATTTCTAATAGTAGGCTATTATAATTAAATAGCCTTAATAGCTAGAATAATTCGCTTTTCTTAGGTTTGAATTTCTATAATAAATAGTTAAGAAAACGCGTATTAAAGTTTTAGAAGTTTATACTAAAGAAAAGTAATTAACTTAGTAATATAAATCGAAAGATCGAATTTAAACTACTCTTCCTAGTACTAAATTATACTATAAATTCTCAGACTCTTTAAAAAATATACCTGGAATTTCTAATATAATATAATAAAAAAGTAGAGCCGGCTTAACTCGTGTCAACTCCCGTAAACTCTATCACGTGAAAATTACGAAAAAACGTGACAAAAAATAAAAAAGGCAAATTTTTTACTAGGGGCTGATTTTGAGATAACTCTCGATACTAGTATCGACATATCGATATCTAAGTCTGAGAGAGACTGGCTGGGTACTTAAGTCAGCTGTTCTCAACCCTCTCAACGGAGAGTATAACTTTTACTTGACTTTAATACACCAAACAATGCTCAACTACTCAAGTTTACGCAGAGTGAAACAGAGTAGAGTAGAGTAGGGCCCCTTTACTCTATTATTCTCTACTCAATTCATTCTTTGAGTTCATTCAATCAATCAAGTTTCGTAGTTTCAACGACATGTTGATCCAAAGAGAGCGATGCGTAGAGAAAGTAGAAAAGAGAGTAAGACTCGAGTTGGTTAGAATATGAAAGTAAACAGAAGGTCAAGAGCCAGTCTCGCCACTGGTGAGCTCTCGTTGTTCTACCTTCGTAGGAGAATTACTTGAAATCTTCAGGAAAGTTGGAAACATTGACCCAGATATTTCAAATTCCAAAATATCTGGGTCAAGTTGTCCTAAAAAGTCGAGAGCTATTCAAAAGAAGCCCCCGCCAAATCTGTCCTCAAATTCGGGTCCACCTGATGAGCCAATCAAAACGAATATTCATCCCCACAGACCGGCGAATCCCTGCGTAATCATCGGATGAAAGTTAATGCGGCCTTCCACCGAACACTCTTGGCTTCTGAGCCTCTTTGAGCACAAGACAAAATCTCGCCCCGTTGCTCAATTTGTGAATAGCCTCAAACATCATCCCTCTACCGACTTGTCGCATTCAATTACGGTCTCGTCCTGTCTTCCTCCAACACTACACCATCTATTTGCCCTTGCGACTCATACAACCGTCAAAATGGCCGGCCTTTCACCTCAAATGTTCGTCTTGCGCCCCATTTCTATTGCCCTTACCTGCGCGGCAGCTTTGGAATATAACTACTAATATGTTGCAGTACCAACTTGATCATCATCCTCGGAATGATGCAAGTCTCAAAAAGAATCCCGCTCGATGACCCAGATACCCTCAACTTGGTCCGAATCGGGTACGTGTTGTCGAATGTAATCATCATCTCCATCTACGCCTACACCCATTTCCTGATCAACAAGAAGAAAGGTACATTATAACCCCCCCATCCTCTCCTTTTACCTCTTGCAAATCCACTAACAAAAACCATAGACATGACAACCCTCAAATACGTCGACCAACCCCAAATGGGCTCCACCGAAGAACCAAAGCTCATCACCACCACCGTCCACAAATACGACGTCGACCAAATGAAGGCACTCTACAAGGCACAGTTGATGGGCGTAGGAATGATGGCCGTCATGCACTTGTATTTCAAGTACACCAACCCATTGTTGATCCAATCCATCATCCCACTCAAGGGCGCATTCGAGGGTAACGAGATCAAGATCCATTTGTTTGGCAAGCCAGCTATTGGAGAGATGAAGCGTCCTTTCAAGGCTGCTGCTGGGTTCATGAGCGCTCTTCAAGGAAATACTGCAGCTCCTACGCAAGATAAGAAGACTATTGAGGCTGCTGAGAAGGCTGGTCGTGGAGGAGTTAAGGATGAGTAGATTCTAGATTACTAGAGGATTATGAGTTCATTGGGATGCGGGTATGGGAGGCTGGTTGGGATGGATATTAGGGAGGAGACGGGGAGATAATGGACTCTTCGTTGTATCAATATTTTAGACGTTGCGAGGCTGTGGAAGTAATCAATTCTACGATTTGCAATGAAATATCCCTGTCTTGCATTTCAGATGTGTATATATGCTAGCGGAAAATTTGTGGCGATTTCATTGGCCATACTTTTTTCTTCCCCTGGACTCGAAAGCGTCACCGAGGCTGCCGAACTCATCTTCGCCACTTCAGCCTCGTCATAGCAACTTCTAAAGCACCAATTAATTACTCTCTTAACTCCTCCACGCTCGACAACAACGCAAAACCAGAAATGGAGAGGCCATCAACTCCCCCAGCACGGCGGGCTATCCGGTCAACACGAGCAAACCCAGCATCCCCGCTCACTCCCGAAGTGACTCGAAGAATAGTACGTCCCGCCTCCCCTCCTCCCCTCTATCAAAACTAACAAAACACACAGGAAGAAAACCGCCTCAAAGCCAAAGCCCTCCGCGAACGATCCCTAGCTCTCGAAGCAGCTGCCTCTTCCTCCTCGACAGCCCAACCTACATCATTAAAACGCCCACACACCTCAATATCCAAAGACGCCGTCCCCTCCGCCTCCCGCAATGCCACCACCGCCCCCCTCGAAGCGATCCAACCCGTTTCGCGAAAGTTTAAGAGCTATGTCGACCACGACTTCTCGAAGATGACGGACACGAGGGGTGGTTTCCTTACAGCGGAAGATGATCCTTTTAACAAGGCTCTCCACTCCTCATCTATGAACGCAAAAGAGGAGGGTAAACCATCGCATATGACGTTGAAAGAATGGGAGCGCCATAAACTTTTGAAGGAGTTAAGACGGACGAAGAGCGGACCCTTTGAACCTTCAATAGGCAGTGATAAAGGGAAATGCAGGGAATGCGGAAGTTTAGAAATCGATTGGGTCTGGAAGGAGGTTTTTGGGGTGGGCGTTTGTGGGGGGTGTAAGGAGAAGAAGTCGGATGTGTATAGTCTTTTGACGAAGACGGAGGCGAGGGATGATTATTTGTTGACTGATCGTATGTCTCCCTCTCCCAATATCCAATTCTAGAGATGAGAATAAGGACTAATAGTAAACAGCCGAACTCAAAGACCCCACCCTCCTTCCCCACCTCGCAAAACCTAACCCACATAAATCACACTGGCACGATATGATGCTCTATCTCCGTTACCAAGTCGAGGAATACGCTTTCTCTCCCGCCAAGTGGGGATCCCCCGAAGCTTTAGATGCGGAATTCGAAAAACGAGAACTAGACAAAAAAGTGAGGAAAGAAGCGAAGTTTAAGAGTAAACTTAAGGAGTTGAAGAAGAAGACTAGGACGGATGCTTATAGACGGAATCTTGCAGAGGGAGGGAAGGGAGGAGGCAATTTTGGGGATGTGATTGCTGGGGGAAAGCATGAACATGTGTGGGGACAGTTGGTGGAGGGGGCGGATGGGGTTAGTGTTAAGACTTGTACGGAGTGTGGGATGGAGGTTGAGGAGTTGGATTTTTGATAATATGTTTTTGGGGGTTTGTGGACTTAAGAGGGGATGAGGTTACAGGGTTGAGGGAGTTGGCTGGTTTGCTTTCTGAATTGATATATAGCTAGATCTGTATTTTTGTAATTTATGAGCGGAATGAACTGATGATAAAATCTTACTGCAGAAATACAAAGTACAATTGAGAAAAGCATGTTCATACATAATTCAAAGTAATGTGGTACATAGTAAGATGGTCGAGTACTTGGTACTTATCTGCTTCAGTTACTCCAAGACCTTCCGTAATTCAGAGGCGAGAGTAATACACCATTACACTAGTAAATTTACTATATCTAATACAGTCTCTTTCCTCTCTCTCGATAAATACTTCACCAAATTCTTTCAC
Organism: Calycina herbarum; assembly: GCA_001414485.1. NCBI lineage: Eukaryota > Fungi > Ascomycota > Leotiomycetes > Helotiales > Pezizellaceae > Calycina > Calycina herbarum. The sequence goes on from LLEY01000012.1 coordinate 629,809, forward strand.
GAGAAGAAAATACTCAACTATTCCACCATCCCAGTACCCCAAGTATTGATATGCCAAGGGAGATATAAAAACAAGCTAGACAAAAAATTTCATAGCGAATGAAAACTACTTCTATTCTAAACTCCCTAAATCGTTTAATACACTATTCTCCTCTCTCACTTCACTTCTTCACTCGATAGATCCTTTATTAAATCCTTTCATGAGAACCAACTATTTTATATTGCTAAGTTGACCATGATAACCCAGCTAAGCGAGAGAGAAAGTTTCAAATTGCAAACACCCGTGGAGTTAACACCGCGAATATTTCCAGAATATAATCTTTGGATTCCTGGTAAATATATTTTAAGAAAGGAAACTTTCCACATTTGTCCTGTAAAGAGCCAGGGGAAAGAAGGGAAACCTTTGCTAATTGCAGGTGGCCTGAAAAGCCGCAGATAGGGAAAGTATTGCTACAAATAGTTGCAAAACTGAGAACCTTGCTATTGGTAGGTGACCTAAAAATAACGGTGGGAGTGAGAACGCCGCAATTTGTGGGTAACCTACGAATTGCTGTAGGAAGGAGGAGTACTTACTATTGGTAGGTGACCAAGAAATAGCTACAAGATGAAGGACTTGGCGATGAGTAGGTAACCTGCAAATAGCCCTGAAAACCGAGCTTGATCAGCGCGAGAAAGGAGTCGAGTAACGAACGTCCTAGCTCCACCTCACAGATTTCGAGTTCTACGTATACTTTACCCCTCCGAAGTCTCGCAACCTCAATGACTCACTTCATCACCTCACCTCCATTCTCATACTTTCAGTCTTTCACAGCCTACAAACCCGCAAAATCCCAACTCACATACCACTTAGCAGACCAGATTTTTCGTCCCTTTTCACATGCCTTCATATTTCACACAAGTTCTACTCTCGTACACTATATATGCAAATGAATGCCCATTCAGACAACCATCTTCCCCCCC